>JBAMNC010000473.1:600000-1196274 GCA_037902135.1 Cetoscarus ocellatus
GTTCTTTCAGTGGCTTGGTGACAGACATGGCCTCCTCCCCGGGAGCTTCAAAAGCCCCATCGCTGAAAGACATGTCGAAGTTTCCAGTTTTACCCCCAATTGAAGGCTCGCTGGTGAAGGATGACGTTGCTGAGGCCATCGCAGCGAACGAGAAGATAAAGGAAATACTGCGAGCTCAGAGGAAACGGCTGCGGCAACGGAGACGTGAAGGACAACAGAAGGAACCCCAAAACGCTCTGTATGTGTCCTGCTTTCCACGACAGCTTTACTCTGTCGTTGTTGTGTTAATTGTCATAATATTAGAAAATAAATGCTGCAAGAGGGGATTTTAATGAACAGAAGTTTAACTCTCAGGCCCTCCTTAAACAGGGTTCCTCCTGGAAAACCTGGAAAATGGTTGTCCAATTTTCCAGTCATGGAAACATATGGAATATGACGAAGAACGTAAAATGTCCTGGAAAAGCTTGAATGGTCCTGGGAAATTATTTATCTTCCTTCTACTTTGTTAGTGAACAAAAATCAAACATAGGCAATGAAGTAAAAATATACTTTGTAACTAATGCACACTTAGCCATAAAACTTGAGTAGATAAAATAATGCAAGTTAAGGAACAACATTTTTTATAAAAGCTGACAAACAGAAATAATACATAAATGGCAGAATGAAATTCTGGCCACTGAAACAGTAAATCAACAAAATCTAGAAGTCCTGGAAAATGATTTCTAGAAAAATCATGGGAACCCTGTTAAGAAAAATAAGCCTTTCCCTCTGAAAGCTATTTTTTATTACACAAAAAATAATAACTTTCTTTTTGATGAATGCAAAATGGCATTTTTGGGGGGGATTGTCAGTCTAAGATATGTCAGTGATTGGCAGCAACTTAAAATTTCAACTAGTTGAAATAATTTATTACTCTGGCCTACGGTCACTGTTATTTCCCATCAGTTAAATCAGGTTAATCATTTCCTTCAGTGCCTCTCTGCAAACATCAACAAATGGTGTAATCTAGCTGTGATTTTTTTGTGTGCATTTTTTTTGCTGCTGAGAGACAGAGTTACAGAGGAATTAACAGGATTTTACATTTCTGCATTGCAATGGCAGTAGAATGAAAAAATGTGGTTTTAATGTTAGTCAGTGGGACCAAACGGGGCTCTAGGGGTAAGACTGTCAATATTTATTTACTTTGTTAAATTAGTGTGAATGCTGTATTTCCAAAATTCCTTTAAAAATTAACCTTTGTAAGATATCCTCATCTCAGCATTCAGGACCAGTTATGCTTAATAATCAACCTGTGCACCATAACAATTGAATATGTAAGTCTAAACTGAATTACATTAGTCCCTTTCCCAATGCAAATTACATTTTTTAAATTAACCAAAACCAAAATCTTTTTATCAACTAATATATGTTTTGCTGCTATATATTTAAGAAGGTAATGGATTTTATAATAAGCATTGTGACATAAAATTATCATTTGTAATGTTTGTTTTTAAAATAACTTGTGGAGTTGCTCCCTTCCCACATGTTATTATCACTTCAGGTGGGCTAAGGGGGGGTGGTCTGTTTGTTTGTTTGTTTGTTAGCAAGATTACACAAAAACTAGTGAAAGAATATTGCTGAAATTTTCAGGAAATGCCGTTAATGGCCCAACTTAAAATGATTAGATTTTGATGGTGATCCGGACAACCACCATTAGCAAATGATTGTTTTTGCTCAATAACTGTCTAACTAATAACGATATCTACATGATTTCGAGTGCTAGGTGTGGGTTTTCAGGGTCATGAATCATATTATGATGGTAACTTTATCATGGAAATATTGCTTATCGATGTAACAGCAATGTGTGAGCTACCGTGGTGGAGGTGTGTGCTCTCCGATTGCTTTCTAGTTTTATTAGTTTATTTAACAGGGACCATGTACAACACAACTTTGAGCCAGAATTAACTCTAAAGCTGATTTGTACTGTGGTGCCCTGCCAGAGGTGTGACTGTGGACCACGTGGGTTAATCCCCATAAGCGCATTATTTGATAACCAAACCTTGTACATGCAATATACATTATTACATACCCATGCTAACATTTTTGCACAATATTGTACTCATGTACATGCTGTGCATACTTTTACACAGACACATTCAGACATACACATAGTGACACATAGTCAGTATTATTATTTCTAAATTATTGTTTTTACAGTATTTTTTAGCATAAGCATCATGTCACAACCCGTCTCTACTTTGATTTTAAACACAAATTTTACCTCAGTAAATCAAAAATCCCACTACTGATTTTAAAAGATGTTATTTGCCTATTTTTTAAAATCACAACACATTGTTAAAATGATGGCTGAAAACGAAACACAGACATGTTCCAAGAATGTTGTGGGATTTGTGCCCCTATTCACAATATTTTGACTCAGGATGCTTCAGCATACCTAAAAGGGGTCTGAAATCACCCTTGGCTCCAGAAATCATTGCTAATGGAGCTCATGCAATGTGATGTGTTTGTTCACTGAATTATGACAGGGTGTCGAAAGCACTGAAGGCCTACAGACAGACCAGAGATGAGGAAGCAAAATGCAGCCGCTCACCAGAGCCACAGTTCCCATCCTCTGTATGAAAGCCACTCAACCATATATTACCACATTTGAATTCATTTTTATGCATGAACACTGCTGTATTATTATGCTTTTCAATATTTGCTTTCCAGATGATAAGTGAGGAAAGGAAGCAGAGGGTATGGCACTTTTTATTTTTAAATCTGACCTCTTAAGAGAATCAACACCATGTTCATGTCATAGCTCTTTTATTGTGCTTTGGTCCCATATGTAGATGAACTACATGTTTCTGAAGCGCTGCATTGAGAGCAGCCCAGTGGCTCCAATTCAGCAACAATGGTTAGACTCCATGGTGGCCAGAGTTCCACCTAAACTCAGAGAGACCCCTGAGGCTGAAAAACTGTTACAGGAGCTCCGCAGAGAAGTCAGTGATGAGTTTCATAATGTGATTGTAAAGCACACAGGTATTACCATTTATTGATTATATTTATAAATGCTTGTAGAGCACTTATACATATTACTAAGGAATTATGTCTCATGTCTTTTTCACCTCTCTTAGTTGACTCAGTATTGAAGGATCCAGAGAAAGAGGGATCTGACTCTGACAAACAGACGGCTGCCCAAACAAAGTGAGTTTTTTATGTCCACAAATATGCCTACAAAAAGGACCATTTAAACATCTTTTTAAGATCAAATATTTATTAAATAAATATAATACTAAATTGCCAGCCAATATAACCCTCTTCACCTCTCCATGGTCAGTCCCCCATCCCAAGGCATATTGATAAATCAACGATTTCTCCCATTTTACATTTTACACGATTCCTCAGGCAGTAACCAAAGTAGAACTCGGCTGAAGCTGGTGAATCATCCTTGCTTGCCCTGAACCACTCAAGAAATAACCAGGGTACATAGGGATGCTAGAAATTTCTGTAAATGCTTGAATTTCAGTGTTGAATTTTAAAGAGCCCATATTATTCTTTTTTGAGTTTTGTTTGCCCTTCAGTGTGTTAATTAGAGTAGTTCTGTGCACAAGTCAAAAAGTCTACCTCTTGGCACATTTATTTGGGCGCTACCCACACGTTAAGCTGCGTTGCTCATTCTACAAATGTACAATCCTTATAAGTTGTTACTGGTTGTAAAGGTGACTCATCAGGCCATCCAATAATATATAATTCAATACCAACTGGTATTATTAATGGGCATAAATACTTGATCGAAGTAACTTTTACAGTTTTTCAAGGAATCTATCTATCTATCTATCTATCTATCTATCTATCTATCTATCTATCTATCTATCTATCTATCTACCTATCTGTTCATCCATCTGTCTACATATCTTCAATCCATCCATCTAATATATTTTCAAGACATTTTTTCAATCATTACTCATCCATCTATTATCCAATCTTTTGCAGAGTTCTTGATTTCTCCCAACCTTGGCGTAATAACTTTATCAAGAGCCGTAAACTTATGCATAAACATCTACATATCCTGAACCCTGTAATGCAAACTATCCTGGATATGGGCTACAAGACATTTTCTCCATTAGTCCTGGTTGATCTTTCTGAGTGTAGGTAAGGAAAGACACCATGAGTGCATGACAAAAAATAACTGCACAGTTATAAAATTTTACAGTATGATTGAATATTTATTTTTGATTGATGTTTGTTTGTTTTGGTCCAGGGCTTCAGGACCTGTTGACTGTAAGAGCCTGCAGAACAAAATGGCTCTGTATTGTAAGAGGACGGAAGACTGTATCATGAATACCTGGTTTCCCAAAGTCATCAGTTTATTAACAAGTAAGGAAACCCTGGAGAAAGTTAGAGAGGAGAAACAGGAGTCTTTCTTCAGATGTGCATCTACCCTTATTTCAAATCAGGTAAGGTTTTAGTGAACTGAATTAGACTTTAATTTAGACTGGATAAGTCAATTAAGTGCATTTTAAACTGAGAAAAATAAACAAATTAATGTTTCATATTATGCTCTGTTGAATTATTTGGGCAACCCACCTGGCAGAAATATGTTAAAAGACAACCCTTTCTAGTTACATTTGTTATGTGTAATGCTACTTTGTGAACAGATTGTTTAATACTACTTTGTAAACAGATTGTGCAGCTTATGGAAAAGAGTAGAAGCCAAGAAGAAGAAAGACTTAAGTGAGGGGGGAGATATTTTTTCACTGTTCCTTGAGAAAAAAAGGAAAAATGTAGAGTATAAAGTGGAGGTACAATTTTGAGGATAAAGCCAAGATGCTAATAAAAAAGTAAAAATGCCAAGAATAAAGGTGAAATACAAGATTGAGGAAAATTGTCGAGATGTCAACCTCCTCTAAGCTTCTGTGGTGTATTCCTCTAAACCAGGGGTCACCAACCTTTTTTAACCTAAGAGCTACCCAAAGTGTTATGAACGGCTGCTTGTCTGATTTAATGTTTATAAGTAATACACATTTTTATAGTTTACCTTAAACAATAAATATTGTACATTCAAAAGGCGCTGTGTTTACTTCTAATGATTTATCATGATAATTATTATTAATAATACATAAAATTAGAACTTTGTACCCATATGCATTGTAATTACTTTAGTAATTAAATCTATCTGATATGTACAACACTTTTGTGATTTTTTTTGTATAACTGACACTGTTAGGGCTCTAGCTGGCACCAGTGGTGATAGAAGTGTGGCATTAGCACATCAACATAAACTTTGACCCCACGCAGGTCAAAGTTTTCAAGAAAATAGGCAGTTTTAAATTGAAGCAAACATGTTACATTTGTTTTTGGTATTGATATAGGTATGATCTGTTTGCAAAACATATAGGGCCAGATGCACAAAGACTGGATTGCTCCTGCTAATGGCGCCATCATTTGCGCAGAATTAGCTCACGCAATCTGCCCTGTTTTAGCGCCTTATCCTCAAAAGAATTTGCCCTAATCATATGCCAGTGCCAACACGCCCACACAGTTTGGCATCTGAGCGCACTTTGCGCCTCTGATTGCAATAAGCCGCCTGGCATATAGGTGGCTTGTCCCCACAAACTTCGAGAAGATTGACTGTCTTCTTTACACTGAGCAGCAAAAACAAATTTGTTTGTTGATTTATTTTTTATTTATTATATTGTCCTGATGATCTTAAGTGTATAAATGGGTTAAGGTCGACTTGTAGTATACAGTCAATTAATTTTTTTCATGACACAACTGTGATCGCATCTTAACCAAATAAACAGTTCGATGCGGAGCTGTCCATGGTCCTGAATCTTTTATACTCACCTATTTACATTAGAGCAGAGCTGTCCGTTGTCCTGTCTTTAGGTCAATATTAAGCCCACTGTGTCCTACCACCGAAGCCACTGAATTACTATTGTCAGGATGAGAAGTTGAGTTGCATTTTTTTCTCGGGTTTGTTTGGGTATTACTGATTTATCCCCTTATTTAGTGAAGCATTCCGCATTTAGTGGACGACCCTTACCTCCTGAGACACAGCCGCCAAGTGTATAAATGTCAAAGTATTAATTGTGCCCCTTAAGAAAAAAACCTTCAAATTGTTTATAATGAACACAAAGTGGTTCAAAGTGGTCAAAGGACCATATGTCCATAGGTGTCGTTTTTTTTGTCTTTTTTGTTGTTGTTCATCACTGTTTTTTTATTTCTATTTTTTTTGGCCTTTGTTATTGAAACAGCCAAAACAAATGCAGAAAATGATTTCATTGTCACTTAAATGAAAAAGTGATACTCTCCCCTGAAAAATCATTACTTGAAATTAGAAACTGCGTGGTATTAATACACGGGTCTCAATGGCGTTAAATAGCACCGCTTTACTGCCTGTGGCAATTAACGCTGGTCTTTGTGGATTAGGTGGTATTTGCAATGAGGCTTATTTGCATAGGAAGGGGGCAATTTTGCACTGAATTTATGAATATTCCCTAATTTACATGCATGCAAATTGGACGGCCGCAGCTAGAAGTGCCAGTGCAGTTTGTGTTCAGTTTGCGTGCATTTCACCCTTTGCGTATGCTTTGTGGATTGCACGCTATTTGTTTCTGTCATTTGCACCCATTTAGCGGTCGCAAAGAAAGTGCAGTCCTTTTGAGGATCTGGCCCATAATGTTATGTGAAAAAATTGTGATTCATTTCAAGCTCTTTGGGGGTAACTTGTGCTATTCTTAGAATGTCCCAGTGGGCACCTCACCACCACTGTCACAATCCACCTGCAGCACACTCACTCAGTTACACACTCACATACGAAGACATAAACAGAGTTTTTAAGTACAGTCTCTTTGAAATCTTAACACTGATAACAAGTCAAGTCAACTTCATTTTTCTTTCCCCCACAACCTTTCAAATTGATTCTGAAAATTAGTTTTTCTTTGTTCTTGTGATTTCAACTTTTTCCTCACCATTTTGCCCTGAAGTGTCGAAAAAAAATCCTCTCCTTTTCAATTTCTCATAACTGACTCCAATGCTCCTGTTTTGTATTGTTCAATATGGATTTTTTTCCACTCAGATGATTTAAGCATTTTCTTCTAAATTGTATGGAAGCCATAATATTTTCTGATTGTGTCTTGTAATTTAGTTACTTTCAGTCTAAAGGATTTCTGTCTTTTTGAATTCACAGTTGAAATCCTTGCTTCACAAAAGTATCGAGGAGTTTGTTGGTGCGTTTCATCCAAACAATGTCCAATGCCTGCCTATCTTTCGCATGGCCTTGACTTTTGATGATGAAAAGATAGAAATATACCCCACTATACAAGATCTTAAAACTTCTGTATTTGAAATTCTTTATGCCATCACAAATACTCTGCAGGTGAGCATGTGTGTGAGACATTTATATGAAAAAAATACCACATCCTTTATGTATTTTGACCTGTTTTCAATCTCTGACGCTGACTTACAGAAAGTACAGACGGTCCAGTCATGGTTAGGTCAAGGGACACAGTTTTATGTGAATGCAAAGGTGGCTGATCACATCCTTGCCTGGGCCAAGGATGCTGTCAAGTCTGCTTTATGCAAGAATCTAGAAGAACCTGACAGACATTTCCAGAACTATGGTGATATATACGTAATAACATTATTGCGTTTCATTTTCCTTGACTTTTGTTGAACTCTTAACTCAGTTTTTCTGATTATTTTGCAGTTGATAACTATGACTGGTTAGTCAATGGGACTGCAAAGGCCAGGGTGGAGAGGTTTGTAAAGGAGGAACACTCTTTCGAAGAATACACCACAGTAAGAGAAGAATCTCAGTATTATTAAACAGCATATGTTGTGGAACTATTCTGTCCTTATTTCATGTTTTTCTGATGGCTGTCTTGGTGTAATGTCTCTTCTTTTTAAAGAAAGTAGAGGAGTTTCGTGCTCTGTCAAAGGAGATAGTCAGCCTCCCATCCAAAGCCCACTTCACAATGGTCCATCTGGACTGTGAAGAGCTGAAGCAGGGCCTGGCTAACAAAGCTAAAAACTACGCTGAGATTCTTCTGAGGAAACTCATTTCCAACCACAAAAAACAGAATCTACAGTGAGTCACTTATTGTGAACATTATTTAACAAAATCCTCTGTGTTCAAAATGCTCAGATTTTTTCAAACAATCTACTTCTGTCTGTTCATAAGGATCTGCTCAGAGTTTGAGACCATCAAAGAGAATGCTCTGAAAATGCCAGAGACCACAGATGAGATGACTCAGCTCATTGATTACATGAGTTTCATAAAGACAAAGGGTATTGAGGATCTTTATGAGAAAATAAAGGTTAGTAACAAAATTACTGTTTAGAACCAGGGCTGCTCTGGCCAAAGTGAAGCCACCAGATTAACTTTTTATGAAGCACTCTGTTTCAAATAGGGGATCAAAAAACAATTTAAGTTGAAAATTAGTATTTACTAGTTCAAAACATTCAAATTATTTCAGCTCAGTTCAGTTCAGATAACTTTATTTATCCCACAAGGGGCAATTCATTTGTAGCTTTCCGTTTGCCTTTATGATTAACGATATCCTTGTTACTTCGGGCTGTGTACCTTGCAAAGCACTAACATCATGCTCTCTTGTGAAGCACGTAGCAAAAAAAGAACACATGGGGAACAGGAGACAGAGGGGATCTTAAGTTTGGCTTGATTTCATACAAAACCAGAAAAGCTTTGAGAGCACAAACCTCTGCTCAGGCATTTCCAGTATTGTCAGAGATGTGGAAAACTGCCCTGTCTGCCACTGTTAACAAATCCTTTAAAAATGCAACTAGGTTCAGATCACAACCAAGATGAAAAATCCTCTGAAAACTTAGCGAGTTATTGGCAAAAATGTGGAAAACTTCCCAACTCACAATGGTAATCAATTTTTTAAACAAAAACTTCTGGATCTACATCTGGGTCCTTATCACCACCAAAATCGAATGACTTCTTTCTTGTGCCATGTCCAACACTCCCTGAAAATGTCATCCAAATCTGTTCTTAACTTTTGGAGTTATCCTGTTAACAAACGCACAAACTACCTAATGCAGGCAAAAACATAACCTCATTGGCAGAGGTTAATAATGCCAACAGTGCAGTGCTGATTACAAACTTTGTACCAAAAAAAAAGAAACTTGCATGATTTGCTCTGTGTGATAATCTTCACAAACCAACGTACTTTTCACAATGTTTTAAGCTTAAATGTAATCACGAGAGTGGAAAGCTATTAAGCTACTATGGAACTACAACATGACAGTTTGAATTAGAAGCATCAACAATATTTCCAATGTATAACATGTTATTGTAACCTCTTGTTTGAAAGTTTTCTCATAATCGAGTGACCTAATCAGGTTATTCCTCATGGATATGGCAATAGTGTCTGAATTCTTGATTGTTTTAAAAAACAATCAGGTCCCCAGACATTTTTAGTCCTTGTTACCAGTTAGTAAGCAACCGCTGTTTTAAACACACAAAAAGGCTTTAAACTTTAAATGTTAGCGACACCAAATGCATTTTATTATTTTATTATTTACCATTAATCATTGTGTTCACCACAGCCTTATTTCAGGCACTGATCTGAAACCGATATTCTAAGTCCCATTTACTCTGGGGGATTGAGAACCAGGAAGTGCTAAATGTAACTCACTTCCACATTTTGGACTCATTTCTGCACTACTCCATTGACCGCTGCCTGATAAAAAGAGAGTAAACCTTGAGCATGCATGATGTGCCCCATAGATGATGAGGCCCTACACTGCATGTGCTCTACATATAGGGAGCAGCTGCCCTGGGTCTACCTGTTTTATCTTACACTTAATTACATTTATTCTGTAAATTCAAACCAATTCTAACTTAATGTACTACACCACTGTGTCCTGACAGGAAGCCAACCGCAGACTGATCTACCTCCTGGATGTCCACTCCATTGAGCAAGAGGATCAAGAACTTAATGCAACCGTCTTCCTCTGGCCAAAGAAAATCCTTCATATCTTTGAGCTCAGTGATGATGTAATGCTCTTGTCTCTGCCAGTGACATTATCTCATGGCTGCTTTTTGTGGACGACCTGATTCTGGACACTTTTCTTCTTTTCCAGGTTCTGGAGAGATTCATGCAGAAAGGAGCGCAAGAGCTGATAACCAAAAGACAGAAATTAGTGGTAAAACTGGAGAAGTTGGGACGGAGGATTGAGGAGTTCCCTTTTTGTTCAGAACTGGATATGATGGAGCAGGTGTGATTTTATTGGAATGTTCCGATAGTGCCAACAGTTGTGATTAAATGAGCATTTGCTTGTATCTGAATGTAAGATAAAACAAGATAATAGCCATTCATATTTGTCAGGTCAATATGAAGAGATTTGGCTGGTCTGTTAGAAATTAAAATAGAAGTGGTTAACATGGGGTTAATACTTCTGTTGTAAAGCTTGATGCCCGATCCATACCTCCAGACCATTAAAATTTTTGCGATGATATAACATTTCAGTAGGGTGTATCAAAAGGTAGATTTATTCATTTATCCAAACAGAGCTGTAATTGCTGTTTGTCACATTCTCCGTCTCACATTGAACTGAGAGAGAAAAAGGATGGTGTTAATTGCATCTTTTATTTCTCTGCAAAGACGAGAATCACTCAAATAAAACAGCTATTTCAGAGTGATAAAGGGATCCATCTTTTAGATTCTTTGCTAGAACTAGAACAACAGAAAGAACGATTAACATTGCACACAATTTTTAATAATTATATTCTGGCTCTGTTTTCTTTTTGTTAGCTCAATCAGTAAAGTTAAATGTCTTTTATCCCTTTTTCCACAGTATGTCAAGGACATCAAAACAGTTCAGAAACTTCTGCAGGAGACTGAGGAGACAATCGCCTTAATTAACAAAGAGGAGGACTGTTTCAAAATGGAGCAAACATCATACCCCGAGGTTGAGGTCATCAAAGATAAAATTGAGCCATATCAAAAGCTGTTTGGACTCGTGCTGAGATGGCAGCGTGTAGAGAATAGGTCAGGTCTTTGTCCAACATGTATTGTATTTAGGGATGCACAATTATTACCAGTATGACATTGGTACTGTCAGATATTTTCCTCGAAAGCTAAATATTGATATTGGCAGATATGAACTTCTCTATTCTTTTTGATGAACTATTTCCTTACATTTTAGCCTCATATATTTGCATTAAGATTGTGGAGTTTTTTCCATATTAATCTTGAATTGAGAGTATAATCTCCCAAAATAGGGCATGCTTTTTATCAGCAGGTAAGTAAACCAGTGTTTTGGCTTTTAAAAAGACATTTGATTTTTACTGTCAAAAACAGTATAATGTAGGTGTAATCTAAAAATAACTACTTTTATTTATTTCTATATATCAGTATCAATATTGGTATCTGCCAAAGTAAGATCTGAAATTTCGGCATATCGCATGTTGGCAAAATCCAATATTATGCATCCCTAATTGTAGTGTAATCCTATCATAACAGAAAACCTATTATTACTGTTTTTGTGTGTGTGAATAGGTGGATGGATGGCTCCTTCCAGGACCTAGATGGTGAGAGTATGGAAGGGGAGGTGGATGAGTTCTTCAGAGAGATCTTCAAGATGCTCAGGTTTTTCCAGCAGAAGCAGAACAAGGCTGAACAAGAAATGGAGAACATGGCAGGCACAACTAAGCGACGTCAGAGCATGGATAGTCCGAGGAAGCAGGAAAGCCCCACAGTCCTTCTATGTTCAACTGTTATGGAGCAGATTAACGAATTCAAGGTAGATGTTGTTTTAAAGGAGTTATTCAGTAAAGTTCTGTTGTATGAGGAGTCTTGTTTGTTGGTACTAAACTGTTCTCTGGAATCTGTTTGTGTCAACAGGAACACATCCCTGTAGTGTCTATCTTGTGTAATCCTGGCATCCGAGCTCGACACTGGGACCAGATGTCAGAGATACTTGGTTATGACCTCACACCTGACTCTCGTACTACACTACGCAAAGTCCTGAAACAGAATCTGGCTCCATACCTGGAAGGGTTCGAGTCTATCAGTGCTGCTGCCAGCAAAGTGCGCACTCCTGAAATCTTGAGTTCAGTGTTGCTTAAAGCTTTAAATACAATGAGGATAAAGCTTTCTTTTCATGTCTTGGCAGGAGTTTTCTTTGGAGAAGACTATGCAAACTATGGCGGCTATTTGGGATGGAATTGCATTTCACCATCAACCTTACAGGGAAAGCGGAGTGTCCATCCTGACTTCGCTGGATGAGATCCAGACGATGCTGGATGACCAGATTGTAAAGACTCAGACCATGAGAGGGTCACCGTTTATCAAACCCTTTGAAAAAGAGATCAAGGTAAGGTTCAAGAACTGTGACTTATTGCACAGGCTGACCACAAGTTCTATCTTAAGTTAAAGCAGTGGTTCCCAAACTTTTTGTGCTGGGGCCCCCTTTGCTAGATAAAAATGTATTCAAGCCCCCCACCCCTTACAATAAACGTTTTAACATATTTTTAGTCTTGCTGGTCTGTTGCAACTCTGTGCTGATGAAATTATGTTCCCAAATGGTATTAATAAATGCACAACCTGAAACAGGGTTTTTCAATCACTGTCTAATGCTGATACCCAGTCCAGAGCACATTTACTTCTTTATCTCTCACCTTAGCGATGGGAGGAGCGTCTCCTTCAAATCCAGGAGACCATAGATGAGTGGCTAAAGGTACAGGCTCAGTGGCTTTATCTGGAGCCAATCTTCTCCTCTCAGGACATCATGCAGCAGATTCCAGAAGAAGGAAAACTTTTCCAAACTGTTGATAAAAACTGGAAAGAGGTCATGAAACACTGTGTGAAGGATCCAAAGGTACACTTGAAAAGACTTTGTTGCAACACATAATTTTAATAAAAGGCATTTTTGCATGTGAGGTGTGGTTTGTAATTGCAGATTATGGCAGCTACCTCTCTGCCAGGTTTGCTCGAAAAACTTCAAGATTCAAATAACCTGCTGGAGAGCATCATGAAAGGATTAAATGCATATTTGGAAAAGAAGCGCCTTTTTTTCCCAAGGTAAATGAAACATTATATCTCTTATCTGAATCCTTAAGAGGTCCCACAGTTTTTTTTATATTTACCATTCAGGTTTTTCTTCCTGTCCAACGATGAAATGCTGGAAATCTTATCGGAGACTAAAGACCCACTGAGAGTGCAGCCTCATCTGAAGAAATGCTTTGAGGGCATTTCCAAACTGGACTTTCTTCCCAATCTAGATATCCAGGTAAGGCAACGCTGCATAAAGCTTTGCTTAAACTTCATTGACAAACTTAATAATATATATTGTTTACAAAGGCCATGTACAGCAGTGAGGGGGAGTGTGTGCAGCTGATCCAGCATATCTCCACATCTGAAGCCAAAGGAGCAGTGGAGAAGTGGCTGGTGCAGGTGGAGGATGTGATGGTTCGCAGTGTCAGAGATGTAATGGCCCGTTCGAGACTGGTGAGATCACTTTTTTTACTTAACTAAAGATGTAAATGTAAATACTAATTATATATAATACAAGCACGGCACCATGTTAACTGTGATGCCATTATGTTGTGTTTGTGGATATGTTTTGTTTTGGACCAGTTAAGCTATCTGGTTGTAAAAACTGTATAAATTTAAAGCCTATCCCAATTTGAGTTCCTTTACTTACCTGACATGACAAACCTGAATTCCAGTGAAGTTGAGACATGTTGTAAAATGTAAATTAAAACAGAATGAAATGATTTGCAAATACTTTTCAACCTGTACTTTACACGACAAAGGGAAGATATTTAGTGTTCAAACCGATATATATATATATATATATATATATATATATATATATATATATATATATATATATATATATTTTTTTTTTTTTTTTTTTTTTTTTTTTTTTCAAATATTTACTCATTTTGAATTTGATGCCTGAAACACATTCCCAAAAGCTGGGTTAGGCCCAAAAAAGACTGAGAAAGCTGAGAAACGTTAAAAAACCCAACTCCTGTTTGAAACATTCCACAGGTGAACTGGTTGATTGGAAACTGGCAAGTGTCATGAGTGTGTATTATAGGAGCATCGCTAAAAGGCCCAGTCATCACAAGCAAGGAGGGGGCAAAGTTCACCACTTTGTACACAACTGCATGGGCAAATAGTCCAACAGTTTAAAAACAACGTTTCTCAATTTAAAAATGCAAGACATTAAGGAATTTTACCATCTATAGTCCATAATATCATCAAAAGATCCAGAGAATCTGCAGAAATCTCTGCAAGGCCAAAAACCAGCAGTGAATGCCCGTGATCCTCCATCATTCAGGTGGCACTGCATTAAAAACCAACATTATTCTGTATAGGATAATACATGTGGGCACAGAACACTTCAGAAAACCATTGTCAGTTCACACAGTTCGTTGCTACGTCTACAAGTGCAAGTTAAAGCTGTACTATGTGAAGTAAAAGCCAAATATCAACAACAACCAGAAACGCCAATGGCTTCTCTGGGCCCAGAATATAGGTTGAAAGGGATTTGCAAATCATTGAATTCTGTTTTTAATTTACGTTTACACATTTCCTAACTTCACTGGAATTGGATATATACAACAATAACATGGGACGGTCCCCATGAGAGGCTGCTGTGTGTTTAGAGTTGAAAATGTTTATGATTAAAAAAAAATGGAGGAAACACAACAAGAAAAAGAAAATAAAAATGAACTCCAACATCTGACTTAAAAAGAAAGCATGATTAGAAAATGTGTACCCTTAAGAGAGAGACAAATAAAGGTCAGCAGAGCGCCATAGTGTAGAAAAGTGTCTCCTGTCTGATGATCTGGGTAAAGACAACAGAAATTTAAACCTAACTGAATGACAAAAAGGGATAGAAGAAGGAAACACTGATCTGTGTACAGATTTCTAAGGGACAGAATGGCACTCTTCATTGATTGTTTAAACAAGAGCTTTTGCATTCTCACCCATTAGTGCACTAAATTGGCGTGGATTGTCAAGATCAAATAAAAGATTTTCAGTTGTTTTTTTTTAATTAACATTCTTTTTTACACAGTCATACTTAG
Source organism: Cetoscarus ocellatus (assembly GCA_037902135.1). Classification (NCBI taxonomy): domain Eukaryota; kingdom Metazoa; phylum Chordata; class Actinopteri; order Labriformes; family Labridae; genus Cetoscarus; species Cetoscarus ocellatus. The sequence continues at coordinate 615,053 of JBAMNC010000473.1, forward strand.
TTCCTGTTGTAATTTTATGATGTCAGTCTTTCCCGTCTTTGTTGCGTTCAAATTTTCTCTCAAATTAAAGGAAGGTTTGTTTTACCGGCTGATGTAAACAAAAGTGCAGCTGTTAATGAAGTTTAATGTTAAATAAATGATTGTGGTTGTTCCCACAGGCGTATCCAGAGACAGCACGGAGCCAGTGGGTGAAGGAGTGGCCTGGGCAGGTGGTGCTCTGCACATCTCAGATTTTCTGGACTTCGGAGGTTCATGAAGCCATCACATCAGGGCCTGATGTATGTTTTGACCCCATTTCAAACATACTTTGAAATTGTGCTTTTTAAAATACAAGAAGTCTAGGTTGTTAAGAAACATAATTGAATACACAGTAAGTTTGCCTTTATAATCAAGGAAATAAAATACATGTAAATCCATTTACCTCAAAGGGCACTGTATAGCATTTTTATGATGGAGGGGTATTTGAATTGTCTTTTGAAGTGTATGGCATTATTAGAAACCTTGATAAAAAAAAAATGAAAGTGTATAGGGCTTTTTATTACTATTTTAGGGTTTGAAGGATTACTATCAGCAGCTTCAGAGTCAGCTGAGTGACATTGTTGAGCTGGTGAGAGGGAACCTGCCCAAACAAACAAGGATCACTTTGGGAGCCCTGGTCACAATCGATGTCCATGCCCGGGATGTCGTCATGGAGCTCATTGAAAAAGGTGGCAGAAAAATTCTGTGTGTACTGTAATAAAGTTATGCCCCAGCTCAGGATAAAAATGCCGAAAACATGTTTCATTTTTAACAGGTGTATCACATGAAACAGACTTCCAATGGCTTGCCCAGCTTCGTTACTACTGGACAGATGACAATGTCCGTGTTCACATAATTAACTGTGATGTTAAGTATGCCTACGAGTACTTGGGAAATTCACCACGCCTGGTTATCACTCCACTGACTGACAGATGCTACAGAACACTGGTAAGATCTCTGACAAGATGGCCCACAAAGATGTGACCACTTAAATATTTTTATTCCAACAAAATGATGAATAAGAGCTTTCGGGCTTGGGTATTTTAAGTGTGGGAATCCCTTCCCTCCTCCATAAGTTATCAATTATTATTTATAGATTGATCGATAGGTAACTACTTGAGCCAGAGGGAATTCAAGTTGACATTAACCTTCCTCATTGACAGAAACCTTAACAAATACTTTTTTCTTAAACAAATCCAGTATTTATCAATTAACATGGTCTAACAAAAACAAAATGATAGTTGTATATTCGTCTCAATCAGATAAAATGTCATTATTTTTTTAACTAATTAACTTTAAAAAAAATATTAAGTCATTATTGATATATTTGACTAAGTATGTAAAAAGGTCCTGCTTGATATATTCAACTATTGAAAATCTGTATATGCACTTATGTTCATTTAGAAAAATGTGTACCATCCCAGGTGTAGTGTATAATTCAGCCTTTGTCAAGCCCTGCCCTTTACCGGAAGTGATCCATTATCAAGCCCTTCATAGTGAAGTTATTACATGTAATTTTTTACAAAAGATATTTTATATATATATATATATATATATATATATATATATATATATATATATATATATATATATATGTGTGTGTGTGTGTGTGGGGGGGGGGGTGTATATATATATATATATATGTATATACACAGATAGATAGATTGATTGATAGATAGATAGATATCACATATATCATATATATATATATAAATGTTGAAAGAACAAGAAAGTAAGAGGTTTGAGCCTATTTATTTATTTATGTTTTTTTGGTCTTTGTTGTTTTAGTTGATTTGTTTTGCTTGCCACATTGAGAGAATGTTTATCACTTCTGTTGTCTGCCTTCACTAGATGTATTTATGTTATTCAGAAAATTAAAATGAAACTTGTCCAAAAAAAAAAAAAAAACATAAGGAAAATGGGAACAATTTAGGGTGAAGTGTAAAACTTCCCCTTTGTCGAGCCTTGCCTTTTACAGAAAGTGATACTTTATCAGGCTCCACCCTCCCTGGTAACTGTAACAAATATAGACAAAATCTGGTGTTGGTGGCCTATTTCCCATTTGAAACAAAAGAAAATAATTGGCTATTGGACTAACTTTTGTTCATATTAAATTAATATGATTCTTTTTAAAACTAAGTCTCAGTGAAATAATTGAAACAAAATTACCATAAGGTCAATGCCAATAAATCTTAATCACTAAGAGACTTTTAATACTGTTTAAAATATGAACTGGTGTATGATCTTTGTGATGTAGTCTGTACACAATCTGTCCACGGTGAGAAAACAGCTTAATTGTTGCCACTAAATATTACCAAACATAATCAATATTAGGATGTTTTCTCTTACCTAATGATTTAAAGTTTTCTTTGTGATTTCCAAAGTTGAAGTTACAAATTTAAGGCAATTATTTCACCACAATGCATGAAGAAGTCTTCTAAGGCAAAAGATGTCTAACTGAGTAAACTGTCAACAGTCACTAAGCGAGGGTGTTCTCTTCTCTGATAGGCTGGTTAGTAAATCAATCAGAGAGCTGGCAAAGGGTCAGTTATAAACAAATAAAACAGTAATGACGTGTTTTATGAACATACATACTTTTTATTTATTTATTTTTTACAAATAAATGTTATTCCCACATTACCAGAGACACATACCTCCACATTTGCACTGTCATTTACAAAAATTAGAGTGTAAACCAAGAAAGAACAAAAAAATCAAACAACAACAGACAAAGTTTTCCTTATGATAGTAGTACACCTTTCTCATGCCTTCACCTTGTGAAAATCATATCTTTATACCTTTTTTCTGAGCTAGTTAATATTTGGAAAATACTTGAGTTTTGCTTTTAAGAGGCAACATCGATCCATACCGGGGGCTCATAAAAGTTTTCGCTGGTTGTGCACACACGGTGCTTTTAATTAAGTGATTTCCTGTAATCATAACCTATCTTCCTTTCACTGAACTGTTTTTGATAATTATCTTTTCGTTCAAACACAAATAGTGCTATCTGATATCAATCATATCTACAAGTTATAATATTTCAGACTGTAAAGGAAGATTTAACATACCACTCCCTGTGTTTTAGATCGGAGCATTCTACCTGAATTTGGGTGGCGCTCCTGAGGGTCCAGCTGGAACAGGAAAGACGGAAACCACCAAAGATCTCGCCAAAGCTCTTGCAGTACAGTGTGTAGTCTTCAACTGTTCTGATGGCCTTGATTACCTCGCAATGGGCAAAGTAAAACTCTTAGCATCTTTTTTTAGCTCATATGATTTGTAAAATGTGGTGGCAACAATTAGCAATAATAGATCTGATTAAGTGTTTTGGTGCAATATCTCTCAGTTTTTCAAAGGTCTGGCGTCATCTGGTGCGTGGGCCTGCTTCGATGAGTTTAACCGTATTGAGCTGGAAGTGCTGTCTGTAGTGGCCCAGCAGGTCCTGTGTATCCAGAGGGCCATCGAGCTGAAACTGGAGTATTTTGACTTTGAAGGCACGATGCTCAAACTCAACCCAAACTGCTTTGTGTCCATCACGATGAACCCTGGCTATGCAGGACGCTCCGAGCTACCCGACAACCTGAAGGTATCCATTTCAGTTAATTAATAATTTATCAGATTTCGTTGGCCCTCACAAAGATCCAGCTATATTGGCTGTTATTTCCTCTGCATTATTGATGAAATTAATCATTTTAATTGTTCTTTATAATGTGAATCACTCTAATTTGCTTGCCAGCTTCAGATTATTCACTGTGATGCAATGGTGGTGTTTTCAAACCCACTCAGTATAATGTAACATAACAACAAATGATGATTGATTGACAACCAGTGGCTTGAAGACATAATCACAAGTTTCTTTTTTTTTCTTTTTTTTTGTCTTTGCAGGTTTTATTTCGGACAGTAGCTATGATGGTCCCGAATTATGCCCTTATTGCAGAGATCTCTCTCTACTCTTATGGCTTCCTCAATGCAAAACCACTGTCAGTAAAGATAGTGATGACCTATAGACTCTGTTCTGAGCAGCTGTCCTCACAATTCCACTACGACTACGGCATGAGGGCTGTCAAAGCTGTTCTTGTGGCTGCAGGAAATCTTAAGCTCAAGTTTCCTGATGAGAATGAGGACATACTGGTACTTGTGCTGTAATTAACTTATTTATGTACCCTTTTTAAGCCTTTCAAATCATTGAGGTTCCCACATTTTTAGTAATGTTGATATAACAAAAAAAATCAGAACAATCAGAAGAAAAAAGAAAGTAGAATACCCTGTTAACCTGCAGGACTTGAAGCATTATACTTCAGTTGAAGAAGTTTGGTAAAATCTAGTGTTCCCGGTCAGATCCAAGAGTTAATCACACATTTGTTCAATAAAGAGCACCAATCAGGTGGATACAATAAGTGTAAAAGGTATCTCCAAATATGATTCTGTACAATCACATTATAAAATAGAATTAGTTGGCCCAATTTTCCCTTTTTGACTCAGGACTAATTTTTAACATGGCATTTTAAATAACAAAAGTCACATTAAAATCTCAACTCATCTCAAATTTATTTATATAGTGCTGATCATGAACCTTGAATAGAAAAAGAAATAAAAATTAGAACTTGTGCTATTGAATCAAACCAAATTAAAAACCATATGAAGAAAGTAGGTTTTAAGTTTACTTTCAAAAACACCCAGAGAGATCACTATTGTAATATCAAGGAGCTATACGTTCCAGAGTATAAGGGCATTAAAACAGAAAACTCTCTCGCCGGTGCTTGTGAGGTACACATGAGGAACATTTAAAAGGTTGGCATTCAAGGACTTTAGGGATCTGGGAGGAACATAAATGAAAGGTCAGAAATGTATGGTGGGTAAAAATTGTGTAAAGCTTTAAAAAAACAGTTCAAGTATCTTAAAGTCACCTCTAAAAGATCTGGATCTGATTTAGAAATCTAATGTTTTTAAATCAGATTCAGGACAGCTCTGTATGTTGGTCAATCAAGTTCAATCAGGGGACTGACACAGGCTACATTTTAAATAGAAATTTGGTCCAAACTAATAAAAATATCAGTTCTGGGCAGATCTAAAGTAAGGATTGCAGTGTGAATATAACCTATAAGTAGCAACATGTTGGAATGAAAGTCCTAGTATTGTAGCACTGACAAAAAGACTGCTTTGGTAATACATTTCCCACAGTAAGAAGGAAAGTGACATCTTAATCCGTACAAAAACCAGGTGACTACTATAGCTTGCCAATGAGATTATCAATATGATGTTTAAATGTTTCTCACAGATGATGCTGTACCTGGGCAGTGAAACTGACAGGGTGATCCAGTTTAATAAATGTAGGCTGTATTGATTGTTCCCTTGTATATGGGGCTTCATTACCTTGAATTTCTTTACACACACAAGTATTTACACACCTTCACACACCTGTGCCTTACCTCTCCTACCACAAACACTCCCCACCATTCCATAGGTTCATTGTTTGTGTCTCTGCTGTTGGGAGTATTTATCAGAAGGCCATCGTATGAAGACTTATTAATTATCTCCACCAAGAAGATTATGTTTTTGCCAGCATTTTTTTAGTTTGTTTACGTGATAACCCAAAAAGTTACACAGTTAGTTTCGGGGAATGTTGGTAGAAAGACGTAATTTGATTTTAGTAGTGAGCTGAATACGGATTTGGATACAGGAAATTTTTTTAACAGATTTTCTAACTTTGCAAGACAGTTTTCTTCATTTTTGCTAATAACTCAATAAGTTCTCTTTGGATTTTGCTGACATTTCCAGGAAATGTTGGTCATGGCACAAGGAAAAAGTGACTAGATTTTGGTGGTGATCTGAATCTGGATGTGGATCCAGGAATTTTTTTTCAAAGATTTGTTCACAGATAGAGCGGTTTTTAACTTTTTTGACAAGAACTCACCTGACAATATTGGAAATGCCTTGGCAGTAGATTTTTGCTCTTGGAGTATCATCAAAGTCAAATTCGGTCTTCCTTGTGCCATGACCAACATTCCTTAAAAATGTCATCAAATTCCTACATAACTTTTTGAGCTAACAAACTAATACATTGACAAATGTTGGCAAAACCATAACCTCCCTGGCAGAGGTAGCAAATGGTTGTTATGTTTTTGTACCTGAGTGCCACAAATACACCTGGGCTGTTTTTGCCAAAGCGACATCGTTGTTTTGGTCTTATCATCTTGACTTTGATGCTTGCAAAAGAAAAACGGGTTTCAGATGGATGAATGCATTCTGAAGACCATGAAAAGCAGACTGCAGTTGAGTTTTTTGATGATGAATGTTGTTTTCATACTTATAAAAAGTTTATAATTCCTTTTCTCTCTTCATATTGTTTCAAAATTTAGCTCCTGAGGTCTATAAAGGATGTCAATGAGCCCAAATTCCTGTCACATGATATTCCACTGTTCAATGGAATCACAAGTGATTTGTTTCCGGGCATCTCTCTTCCACAGGCGGACTATCAGGTCAGATATGGCCTTTTTTTGTTCTATGGTAATCTCTTTAACAATGGTAGGTTTTTTGTTTTAATTTATCAATGCTATCTTGTTTTTGAAATCATTTTATCTTTGTTTCATGACAGTTATTTCTGGAGGCTTCAGAGGAGTGCTGTAAAAATCACAATCTACAGCCAACTCAGGTTTTCTTAGAGAAGATGATTCAAACTTATGAGATGATGATAGTCCGACATGGGTATGATGTGTTTTCATGAAGTTGTTACTTTATATCACATCCTGTTAATTCTGTCTATGAAATTGAACTTTATCGTCATCACAATATGAGCTTTAGAAATAGACCCATTAAATCTTTTCAACGTAGTTATATGAAATTCAAGCTAGCTATTAGCTACCCTTATAGAATTTTTTTTTTTAAAATGGGGGAACATGTTGTATGATGACAGATTCTTACAGAAATATATGGCATATTGCTAAAGAGATAATACATGTTCTTTAATATTTTTTAATGCATCCTATATAACGTCAATGTCATAGTTCTGGAAAATAGTATTGTGCGTCTTTTTTCTCAAATAGTGTAGCTCTAACATAAAACTACACTTAACATTGAAAATAATTGACTAAGATTTGTTGATTATACTGTAAATAGTTGCTATTTATGCTTTATTATTTTGGATATCCCTCTCTGGTTGTTCATATTCCAACATTATTCAGAAAGAAATATCTACATATTTTTTTCCTCAACACAGTTCAGCCTTACTGCTAAGTTTTCTTTTATATAAATAGTATAAGAAACATCCGGGGCATTACATAAAGTAATTATGTCATATAAAAACAAATTTTTGTCAGGTTCATGCTGGTGGGAGAACCTTTTGCTGGAAAAACCAAAGTGCTCCATGTTCTAGCTGACACGCTGACTCTCATGAATGAGAGAGGGTATGGTGCGGAGGAAAAGGTCATCTTCAGGACATTAAACCCAAAGTCCATCACCATGGGACAGCTCTTTGGACAGTTTGACCAAGTCTCTCATGAGGTAGACATTCGTCTTTCAGCATTTTATTTGACTTATGATGAAAGTTTGAAGACTGTCCACTCTTTTTTCTTTTGTGCTGTTATTAGTGGACAGATGGGATCGTGGCCAACACATTTCGTGAGTTTGCGTCCGCAGAGACACCAGATCGTAAGTGGGTGGTGTTTGATGGCCCTATAGATACATTGTGGATTGAGAGCATGAACACCGTCCTGGATGACAACAAAAAGGTTCATATCATAAAGCAAAAATATTCTATTTTAAAGTTGTGTTTTTAACATGGAATTGCTGTAACTTTTTTATACATTTTGCTTTACTCTCTCTCCACAGTTGTGTCTGATGAGTGGTGAGATCATTCAAATGTCCAATCAGATGAGTTTGATTTTTGAAGCAATGGATCTATCACAGGCCTCTGTGAGTGTGAATTAACTTAAGCTCAAGTGAGGTGTTTTCAGTTTGTTATAAATCAGGTTGTTCTTAACACCTATGCAACAAATTGATCTACGAATTCTTCAAAAGCCAAGGAGGCCACGGGTACAGGTTCAAACAGTTCAAAACTATCTATTCAAAATAAGTGCTGTTTCTATAGTTTCTGTAGACTTAGATGTAGGTGTAATTACAAAGTGTAGGCAAGGGCTTCCTGGTGGGTCTCAGAGGTACTGCAGGTGGGCTGGGCTGCAGTGATTAATAATTATTTTGGACTCAAGTCTAAATTTTAAAGATATTTTGGGGTTGGGGGTGGGGGGCTTTTTACCTTTATGGGTTTGAGAATACATTAAATAGAGTCAAAAAGGGGTTAGGAGAATGGGGGAAGACACGTTTTTTTATATTTTGATAATGACATGAAGTGTAATAAACTAACTACCTGTATTAGCTGTACCCATAGCTATTTCCATAATCTTTATCATAAAGTGCATTAAACGTTCTCCCATTAAGGAGGTGTACTTCAATTTTTATTAATCCCTGAAGAGGAATTTCATTTATTTCAGACTCTGTTCTTTAGCTTTTTGCACACATTGACTGAAACATATATGTACATGCACAATGAGATCACATGGACTGACACAAAATGAAGAGATGTCAAAGTAATGGTTGCAGGGTCTTGTGCCTTGCCATAGGGCACCTAGATAGTATTTAAAAAGGGAACAGGTGCCTCCTCAGATAAGATACACTGCACTTTATTGTCCCTTTTGGGTGATTTGTCTTTCCTGAAGGAGATAATAAGGTGTACTGAAAAACAGAGTGGTGTAGAAATGAGTGCCTGAAATAAGGTTTGTGGTGAACACACACACATGAGATTTTTAATCTTTAATGAGAAATAATGAAATGCTTCTGATGTTGCCTACTTTTGAATTTTAAAGCCTTTTGTGTGTTTTAAACCATGGTTGCTAACTAGCTGCCAACAATAAGTACAAAAATGGCCAGGGACTGGATGGCAAGCATTTCTGATCATTTTTTAATAATCAGTTATACATACACAATTGCCAACGCCATGAAAACCAACTTGATTCGGTCAGAGCAACCTCTCAAATAAGAGGTTACAATAAGGTTTTATACACTGGAAATATTGTTGTTGCTTCTAAGTTGAATCCCCATGTTGTAGTTCCATAGTAGCTTACTAATAGTTTTTCACTCTTGTGATTTCCTTTCAGCTTAAAATATTGTTAAGATTATCACAAAGAGCAAAACATTTAAGTCTCATATTTTTTTGTTAGCTACAGAGCTTTTAATCATCAGTGATCCGAAACAGTGAAAAATACCATAGGCTTTTAGTAGGGTTGCAGTCAAGGTAACCAGCACGATGCTAACTACCGCGTTGGCCTACAAAATACATCATCCCTGCACCACTCTATACCATAGACCACACAAATGTTCAGACATTGTGTGAGTTGGACTTGAGGCAACAATTCTCTGGATGACAACCCAAATACTAAGACTGAGTTATTGCTGCATAGACTGAGACTTAACCACTGCCACCCTAAATTAGATTTGAAAAATTAATCTTAGGGTAGCTGATGACTTGAGCTTAATTGGGCTGTCCAAAAATGTTTTAAGAACATATAGAATATAGTCATGTTGTATATAAAAAGATGTGATTGTTGCATCAGACAATTTTACAGGTTAACTGTAATAAATTTAGACCTCTGTATTTTACTTTTTGAAAATGCCAGTATTGCAATAATGATAAAATGGGTTTTGTTGTTCAGCCCAAGTCACCATTTAGCATAAAATACTTTTTAGTGCTCCCTCTATGCTAGAAAAGATTAACATCAGTTTCATTTGTTGCTGGAAATGACCACTGTACCTTTCCAAATTAAAGACTTTTGGCATCCCAATTTTTTTCTGTTTATTTATTTATTTTATGCCACTTTAGCCTGCCACCGTCAGCCGCTGTGGTATGATCTATATGGAGCCATCTCAGTTGGGCTGGGAGCCTTTAGTAATCTCGTGGATGAACACTCTTCCTGATGCTCTGCAGAGCTCTGACAGTCGCTCTCTGCTGCTGGAGCTCTTCCACTGGCTGCTGCCTTCTTCCCTCAGGATGCTGCGCAAACACTGCAGAGTAAGAGACCCCACACCCCAGAACAATACATACCAAAATATCTGTAGAACAATGAAATGTTTTGTTTATGGTACATAAAAACAAAAGCTATGTCATACTAAAGTATTAGTCTGTTTGCAGGAGTTAGTTCCCACTAGTGACAGTAACACTGTGGTGTCTCTGTGTCGACTGTTTGAGATGCTGCTCAGTGAACCTGTGCAGAAAAGTCCAGGAGAAAAAAACATTCGTACCTGGATCATGGTAAAGGCTCAGTTTTTTTCTTTAGTCTTGACTTTATTTACAGTTTCTCTCTGATGCTGACTTTAATATGCAGTTAATTTTATTTACATTTGTACCACACTCTCTCTGTCTTTGGGATCACAGGCAGCTTTTGCCTTCTCCCTGGTCTGGTCTGTGGGTGGCAGCTGCAACTCAGACAGCAGAGAAAAGTTTAGTGAGTTCTTCAGGGGGACTGTGTCAGGACAGATGAAGGAACATCCAATCCCTGCCACTGTAGGGAAATGGGAGTGTCCAATGGATGAGAAAGGCCTGGTGTATGACTATTTCTACGAGGTATTTTGGCATTACGTCTCTCTGAGCTGTCTCCATTTTGCGTACACAAATTTTACGTGGGGTTGTAATCTCTGTGCAGTTTAAAGGAAAAGGCCGCTGGACTCACTGGAATGACAGCATCAAGAATGTCAGCCTGGGAGACAAAAACACCAAAGTGCAGGAGATCATTGTTCCCACCATAGATACAGTCCGCTACACCTACCTCATGGACCTCTGCATCAGCTATGGAGTGTTTGTATCCTATTGTTACTATTTCTCTTTATTCATAATGCCTTTTATTATTATTATTTTTTGTACTGCTCAATATATAATATCAAACATTTAATTTAACCATAAATAGATTTTTGACATTTTTCCCTTCTTCCCCCAGGCCTCTGTTGTTTGTTGGACCAACGGGCACCGGGAAGTCAGTTTATGTGAAGGAGAAACTGATGAACAGTTTGGACAAAGATCGCTATCTACCCTTCTTCATCAATTTCTCAGCTCGAACAAGTGCCAATCAAACCCAGGTAAGAAAGTCTGGGGGACATAATGATCCTGTAGAAATATTTGAATTGCTAGTACTACATTATCAGATGCAATCATTTATTAACTTACCATAATTTCATCTCCGATATATTTTCCAGAATATCATCATGTCCAGGTTAGATAAGAGAAGAAAGGGGGTGTTTGGCCCTCCCATGGGAAAGAAGTGTGTAATCTTTGTAGATGATATGAACATGCCTGCACTGGAACAGTTTGGAGCTCAGCCTCCGGTGGAGCTCCTGCGACAGTTCATAGACCATGGAAATTGGTACGAACTGTTCCCTAATAGATACATGTTTTATATTAAAGGCAAGATGACAATATTTATTACATTTTTAGGTTTGCACAGCTGATAAAAAAAAAAAAAAACAACTGAAACTAAAAGTGTTCATGGAGCACAACCCTCTGCCAAGGCATCTCTGACTTTCTTGGCCAAGTTATCAGTAAAAATGTGGAAAATGGCCCTATCTCGCGATGTGAACAAATCCTTCAAAAAAAAATTCCTGGATATGGATTCACATTACAACCAAAATATAATCACTTTGTCCTTGTGTCATGACCAGCAATCCCTGGAATTCCATCAAAATCCATTCATAACTCTCCCAGTCTTGGCTACAGACAAACAGACAGACAAATACTAAGAAAAACATAACCTCCTTGCCAGAGGCCCTTAGCTGTTGGTTGCTGATGGGTTAACAAAGATTTTAACTTTGAAAGGGTTATTCCATTATCTATTTTGATTGCTGTCTGAAAATAATGTAAAAATCAAAACCTGCCGAAACTTTTGCTATGAATGTCATTAAGTATTCATTTGTTTGTTAAATAAATATGTGTTTAATTTAAGCTCAAACTTACACAGCAGCCACAAACTATGCATTAATCTGATCACATACGAGCAAACAACAATTTATAGTCATTTTAAATACAACATAAAGCTCCACTGTTTTACTCTTACTATATCATTCTTAAAAACACAGTCTTGCTACAGTCAAAGTGGTCCCCCAGATCTACATCCAATCAGATACATTCCCAGCTCTTCCTTTAATATCCAAAGACTAAAATCCAGCAGCATTTTGCAACAAAAGTGTCTGGGGTCAGAAATGTCCTTTTTTTTCTGTGTTATTTAGTGAGCTCTCTGAAGTACAGGAAGTGGTATGCTCTTACTTTGGTTGTTAGCATACCATCTTTTCATTTAAGAGAAGGGTTTGGATCTCTCTTTGCTCTTTTTGTAAACAACATGTTTGGACAATTTTCAGTACCCTTACAATCTTATCTGTTTGCCCTGGCAGGTATGACCTAAAGGATACCTCATCTATCACCCTTGTTGACCTCCAGCTCATTGCAGCTATGGGTCCCCCTGGTGGTGGGAGAAATGCTGTGACATCCCGCTTCCTGCGACACTTCAACATCTTAAGCATTAATGCCTTTAGTGATGACTCAATGGTTCGCATTTTCTCTAGCATTGTTGCCTTTCACCTCAAAAACAGCAATTTCCCACCTGAATGTTTCACCATTGGCAGCCAAATAGTAAAAGCAACAATGGAAGTGAGTCCCACTGAAAAATACAGTGAAATCATGAAAACTGTGTCATTGACACAGTTCTCATGTTTTTAAGGTTCTTTGAATTAAACTTTTGACTTTCATTATGTATTCTCTTTTTATGTTTACTTTTTTAATTTCCAAAGGTGTATAAGAAAGCCATGGAGAACCTGCTTCCAACCCCTGCCAAGTCTCATTACACTTTCAACCTAAGAGACTTCTCACGAGTCATCCAAGGCTGCTTGCTGTTGAAGAAGGAGTCTCTGGAGAATAAACTCACTATGATACGTTTGTTTGTTCATGAGGTCTTCCGTGTGTATTATGACCGCCTAGTGGATGACCATGATCGAGCGTGGCTCTATCAGCTGATGAAAAGCATCCTTAAAGAACACTTCAAGGAGAATTTTGACCAGGTGTTTGACCACCTGAAACAAAGCAGCAAAGTAAGTTAACAATTTTACAGTAGTCTGTACTCACCAATGTTCCACACCATGTTAGTAAATGCTGTAAATAATGTCTTCTATGACCTTTTCTGCATCTCAATATCAAAGTCTCAGGCACATTTTCAGCTAGCTTTGATGACCATAATTGTATCCCTGCACTGTTAGTGTGTGTATGGATATTTTAATGGTATAAGTCTGGACATTTTAATCATTACCATAACTTCTTCTTTGTGATTAGCTTGTTGAAGAAGACATGTGCAATCTACTGTTTGGTGATTATATGAACCCTGACCTGGGAGATGATGAGCGTTTGTATGCTGAAGTGCCTTCGATGGACAGCTTTTCAAATGTAGTGCAATTGTGTCTTGAGGAATACAACCAAATGCACAAAAATCACATGAACCTTGTAATCTTCAGGTAAACAGCTTTTTACTGTAATATCAATTTATATCCCAGTACTGTAAAATCTTGCCTCTACACTATTAAATGTTTAAAGTCAAAACCCTGATGTTATAGTTCGTAAACAAGATTTTAATGGTGAACTACCAATATTATAATTGATGGATCTTATAATTGCTCAACAACATTATTTTTTAAAGTCAGTCCTTTGCAATGATACTTGTATAACCAAGAGTTGGTCTGCCTCATGAAGGTATGTCCTTGAGCATCTGTCTCGTATCAGCCGTGTGTTGAAGCAGCCAGGAGGTAATGCCTTACTAGTGGGAGTGGGAGGCAGCGGACGCCAGTCAATCACCCGTCTAGCTACATTCATGGCCCATATGACCTTGGTTCAGCCTGAGATCTCTAAGAGCTACAGCATGACCGAGTGGAGAGATGATCTAAAGGTCAGATTTTTGCCCTCTGTGCCCTGTTTTGATACATTTTTGTGATATGTCTGCATTTGAAATGGATGTAAATTACATTGACAACATCTCATCATCATATCTTTCCTTAAATGTTAGAAGCTGCTTAAAGATGCCGGGGTGAAAGGTCAGAAAACAGTGTTCCTGCTCACTGATGCTCAAATCAAAGATGAGGCTTTTCTAGAAGATGTGGACAGTGTCCTGAATACAGGGGAGGTCCCTAATCTGTTTGCCGTAGACGAGAAGCAGGAGATTGTGGAGGTAGGCTGTTTGGATTACCTCAGAGCTGTATACATTCACCAGCCGCTTTATTAGGCTGGGTTGGACCCCACTGCCTTAATTCTCTGTAGCATAGTTTCAACATGGTGATGAAAATGTTTCTGAGAGAATTTGGTCCATATCAACAAGATAGCACTTTGCGGTTACAGCACAGGGCTGTCATGCAGCTGCAGTTGCTGTTTTTATATAATTTAATGATTGAACATTTATTTGTATAGGGAGTTAGGACACATATAAAACAAGTGAATTGTCACCACATAGTACCAAACAAGCTAAACAATGAAAGGAACAATTCAGATCACACAACTTGAATCTTTGACACCACATCCCAAAAGGGCAGCATTGAATTAAGATATGGTAGCTGTAAGGGCCACTGGAGATCAAAAACACGCTGTTATGTTCGAGAAACCATGAATTGATTTCATCCTCTAATGAGTACAGTTTGTTCAGCAACACTACTGAGGCAGGCTGTGATGTTTAAACTTTTCTCAGTGTGTTGCAAGATGTAACCCAGGTTACATTATTAACTATTCCCCTGCTGTGTCTAAGTTGACCTCTTGAAAACTCCATAACCAACAAAAAAGTTCATTTCATTTTTTCCATTCTTGTTTTTGGTTAAAATAACTACTCAAGTTAACATAAAGGATAATTTATTTAGTATAAATATCCTAAGAAAAATAGCTCATCCACAATCTGTCAATAAGTCAACCAGTCAGAACATGAACCCATATTCATAAATATACAAACATATGAACCTTATTTTACCTGAACTGAATATAATTTTCTTTAACGAGACATTTTAAATTTCTTTCACTGAATTTAGTCTTTAACTAGCCCTGTGTTAACATAAATTTTGCATTTATCCTAATGTCTCAAAACATGATTAATAAGCATAATTTAAAGTGCTGACTTTTTCCCATTAATTCTTATTGTGAATTTAAGTTAAAAAATAATTCAAATAAAAGTAAAATCAATCTCAAGTTATTAGAAGGGGGATAGAGTGCAACAAGAGAGTAAGTTGAACAGGTGTACCTTGTAAAGTGGCCAGTGAGAATATATCTGAAAGGCTGTAATTTTTTATTTTTAACACTTTCAATTCTCATTTTATGTTTTCAGGCAGTGCGTCCCATTGCCCAGGCTGGGAATAAAAACTTGGAGCTGAGTCCTTTGACTCTGTTTGCCTTCTTTGTGGCTCGCTGTCGAGAGAACCTGCACATTGTTGTAGCTTTCAGTCCAATTGGAGACGCCTTTAGAAATCGCTTGCGCCAGTTCCCATCACTTATCAACTGCTGTACCATTGACTGGTTCCAGGTACTGAACTGGCATAAGAAACTGCATAATTCCTACTATTTGTGTATCCTTTAGTGTCAGCCAGTCAGGGTTTGAACCAAAAGAAAGGTTGGCTCAAGATACTCATACAAATTGAGCCAGCAGTCATATCAGCATTGTCTCTTTTTGCTGCCTTGACAGCCATGGCCAGAGGAAGCTCTCGAGCGTGTAGCCAACTCTTTCCTGGAGTCCCTGGAGATGAGTGAAAATGAAAGGCAGGAAATAGTTCCAATCTGTAAAACATTTCATACCTCTGCCAAACAGCTCTCAAACAGGTACAGCTAAGGTTTGTTTTTTTTACTTGTATATTCAGGAGATGAAGTATTTTTAAAGGCACTGAATTGCACATTTATTTATTTTTGAAGATTCCTTTCTGAGCTAGGACGCCATAATTATGTGACACCCACATCTTACCTGGAACTGATTGCAGCATTCAGGCTGCTGCTCACTCAAAAAAGAGACACTGTCATGAAAGCAAAACAGAGGTACACAAATGGCCTGGATAAACTGGCCTTTGCTGAATCTCAGGTATGAGCAGCACCTGGTTTTGTTTTCTCATTTTGAGACAAATTGCTTAGCATAAAGTTGAATATTTTACTTTAATGGTTATAATCTGCAGGTTGGTGATATGACGAAGGAACTTACAGACCTTCAGCCTAAACTGGAACAGGCAACCGATGAAAACACCAAAATGATGGAGGTGAAAAAATCTCTTCATTTTAAAGTTATAAGTGAAGAAGGCCTTAGCATGATTTAAATAAAGCCTATTACTTCCCCCAGGATTTAGATGGCACCATAGTTCTTTGCAACTGATGGACTTATTAAATCCAGTGTTTTTGTCTACTGTTTACTGGACATTGTTATTCAGAGTTTATCACCTCTCAACTACCTATTTCATACTGAGGCATAGCAAAGGTGAGAGGGGAGCACATGGTGCGGAAGTCAATACAGAGCCTCGGTGCTTTAGGAGAAAAATAATTTAACCATGAAAACAGCATAATTTCTTTACAGGGCAGCACAAATACCTCACAACCTTGGAATGATCTTGTTTTTTTTACAAAGTGTCTTTTCATCTTAGATGTTTTACAAAAATGATGGGACTAGATGTACTTTTTTAGCTATTGTTTTTACAAATATCACTGTGACTTAATTACATTTAATTTGGTGACTTTCAGGTGATTGACGTGGAGTCTGCAAAGGTGGAAGCTAAACAGAAAGTTGTACGTGTTGATGAGGAAGCAGCAGCCATAAAAACCAAAGAGGCTGAGGCTCTGAGGAATGAGTGTGAGAGCGACCTTGCTGAGGCCATCCCTGACCTGGAAGCTGCTAACTCTGCTTTGGACACCTTGAAGGTAGGAAACACTTAAACTTTAAAAGGATACGCTTTCACTCCCGAGTCCATGACAAGTACATAGACACCATTCTTTTGACTGTGCATGCAGTAACAAGGAAGAGATGGGCAGGGCTCATCCACCGCTAAATAGCTTAGCTCAAACACTGGAAGTCAGTGGGTAGCATTAGCCTGCCTCTGCCTACAGTCATCAGATAAACTCCTCAGCAACTCTAAATGTTTCTAAAATGTTTGCATAGCCCTTCAAATGTTCA
This sequence comes from Cetoscarus ocellatus, assembly GCA_037902135.1. NCBI lineage: Eukaryota > Metazoa > Chordata > Actinopteri > Labriformes > Labridae > Cetoscarus > Cetoscarus ocellatus. The sequence continues at coordinate 632,263 of JBAMNC010000473.1, forward strand.
TTATTCTCACACTGTAACAGTGTATATAGTTTTGAATTTTAAGCCACGTGTCTCTTTTCAGCCCTCTGATATCACAATCGTGAAGTCGATGAAAAATCCTCCATCAGGAGTGAAGCTGGTCATGTCAGCCGTCTGTGTGATGAAGGAGATAAAGCCGGTTAAGATAGCTGATCCAGCAGGGACTGGAAAAAAGGTTAGACTGCAGAAAATTAGATCTACAAGGATAAATTGTCTTTCGCGCCTGAAATCCTCACCTCACAATACATTTTTTGCAGGTTTTTGACTACTGGGGTCCAAGCAAGAAGCTGCTGGGTGATCTAAACTTTCTAAGAGATCTTAAAGAATATGACAGAAACAATATTCCTGTGAGAACATATGTTCTTCTCTTATTATTTAACACTTAATCATAGTATTCTGCCTTGATTAACCCCTTCATTTCTTTCTTGCAGGTCCATGTGATGCAAAAAATCCGTAGTGATTACTTGACTAATCCTGACTTTGATCCCAGTATTGTGGCAAAGGCCTCCTCTGCAGCAGAGGGTCTGTGCAAGTGGATCAAAGCAATGGAGATGTATGACAGAGCGGTTAAGGTGCAGTGACTTTTGCTTTGAATTTATCCATTATTTTGTCTCAGAACATGCATTCTTTGATCAGCAATGCTCTTTGATTTTAGGTTGTGGCTCCTAAGCAGGCCAAACTAGCAGAAGCAGAGGAATCCGTGGCTGCTAACAATGCCCTGCTGGACCAAAAGAGAGCTGAGGTAAAGGAGCTTCAGGACCATTTGGCTGCCCTTCAGAAAACTTCTGAGGAGAAGGCAGAAGAGAGGACCCAGCTGGAGATCCAGAGAGATTTGTGTGCCAGGAAATTGGAAAGGGCAGTGAAACTAACTGGTGGTTTGGGCGGAGAGAAGACCAGGTCAGGACACACAGCACATCTACAACAGCTCTTCTAGTTTTTGATGATTTTATAAAATCAGCTTTGTGCAGCCATTTTGAAGCCCTGTTTAAGGCATTTGATGCAGTAGACCATTCAGGACATAAACACAGATTTATGAAAGCGGGACTGTTAGACCAAATGGTTACAAAATTTGAAAACTACCTTGCAGAAAGAACACAGTGTTTCTGGCAGGATGCTCTCGTAGATCACTCAATGGGACTTGAGGTGTGCACCTAGAATCAGTCACTATTCATACTATACTCCTCAAAAGTTTCAAAAAGTTTTGGTCCCCTTTACAATGAGGTACTATTTGTGAGGTTCATGCATTTGTGGAATGACAAACACAGCCAAACATGTGGGTACTGTCCACGAACACCAGCTTCAAGTTGCAGGGGATCTTGGCTGTTTTTTTCTTTGCGTGCTACCCACACCTTTAGCTGTGCTGCTCATTCCATAAACGCACAGTCCTTTCAAGATGGACTTCATTGCAAAGGTAACTAATCAGGTTTTTCAACTATAAAGAAAACAATACCATTTGGTGTTATTAAAGAGTAGAAATAATTGACCAAAATAACATATCCAAATGTTTTTTAAGGAGCATACACAGTAGACATAAAAATATTGATTTAAATGTATCTAATGCTAAAGTTAATTTCATGTTGAGTGCACTGGGTCTGTTCTGCTTAGTATTCACTTCTAGTTTGCTCACTGTAACCAAAGTTGTGCCTCATGGGTTCTTTATATCAATAACATTGATCAACATGTGCCCAATGCACATGCTGGATGGTCATCTTTGCTCATGCATAGGCTTAATATTTGGAATATTCTTATGTAGGAGGCTATTTCAGGTTAACGTACCTCATACCATTTGACCTATCTCTTTTAGAAAAGCACAGGAACTTACAATCTTTACCATCCAAAGGCTAAAATATAAACAGGGCAATGTTAATAGGCATTTAAGTTTGTTGCTCCTTTTACAATGAAGGTAGTATAGACAGAGCTGAATCTGAGACCAGAACTGGTCTTATTGAATGATTTTAGGAGGATTTTTAAATGACTTGGAGTATATCTAGCTATAGATGTCCTGTCTGATATATTTACAATTGTGGGCTTTTTTATTGTGTTGTTCTATGTGCTATAATGTATCTTTTTGAAGTATTTTCTAAGTATGGCTGCTCTGCTCATTGTGTTAAGAAACTTTGTTCACTAGCTTTCTTAGCCATGACATTCTTGAAAAAGAGAGAGCTAATGTCATATAGCTCTACCAAATTGAATAAACGTTGATTTTGAAATAATAGAATAAAGCACATACATGATATCTCTTACTCTCCAAATATACAATTTGACTGAACTGTTGTTTTGTAGATGGTCTAAAGCAGCGGATGACCTGCAGAACACATATGACAACCTGACTGGAGATGTTCTCATTTCGGCTGGGGTCATTGCTTACCTGGGGGCCTTTACTGCTGGCTTCAGACAAGACTGCACTAAGTCATGGACCAAACTCTGCCAAGTAACAGTCCTATACTTCTTTGTTTAGACTTCACATTAACTTGCTTTGAATTAGGAAATGCTTGATTTGTTGACATCTCTTTTTCAACCCTTTACTAATATCTCTAGTCCAAGAACATCCCATCATCAGATGACTTCTCCCTCAGTAAGACCCTTGGAGATCCCATTAAGATCAGGGCTTGGAACATTGCTGGCCTACCCAGTGACTCTTTTTCTATTGATAATGGTGTGATTGTCAGCAATTCACGGAGATGGTGGGTTGTGATATAGTTGAAGCAAATTCTCTCAGGAACACAAACTATGCCAATATGCAGATATGTCTCGAAAGGAAAGGGGTACAATTCAGCTAAGACTTTTGTCATCCTTACTGTTTGTTTCATTGTAGGCCCTTGATGATTGACCCACAAGGTCAGGCAAACAAGTGGGTGAAGAATTTAGAGAAAGACAACAACCTCAGTGTGATCAAGCTGTCAGATGGGGACTATATGAGAACTTTGGAAAACTGCATTCAATTTGGAACACCTTTGTTACTGGAAAATGTCGGAGAGGAGTTAGACCCTTCACTGGAACCACTTCTTCTCAAACAAATCTACAAACAAGGTGCTTTGGCCATTATAAGGCTTTTGGGGGCATTCTAGGTCTCAATTTTAAATGAAAGAAATAGGAAAAGTCAAAGTGATTGTTTCATCCTAGGCACTGTGGATTTCATCAAGCTTGGAGAGAATGCCATTGAGTACTCTGGTGATTTCCGTTTCTACATCACTACCAAGCTGAGGAACCCACACTACCTACCAGAACTGGCTACCAAAGTGTCTCTGCTTAACTTTATGATCACCCCTGAGGGCTTGGAGGACCAGCTGCTTGGCATTGTGGTCGCAAAAGAGAGGTATTGTTCATAAAACATCAGGCAGGTATCCCATTAAGGAACTTCTTTTCCTATTGCATATGCATATGCCTGCTTTGTTTCCCTGAAGGCCAGAGCTGGAAGAAGAGAGAAATGCACTTATCCTGCAATCTGCTGCTAATAAGAGGCAGCTAAAGGAAATTGAAGACAAGATTCTGGAAACACTGCAGTCCTCTGAGGGAAATTTTCTGGAGGATGAAAGTGCAATTCAGATTCTGGACTCTGCGGAAATCATGTCAACTGAAATTTCCAAGAAACAGCAGGTGGGATTAATGCAAAATCAACTATTAAATATGTTCGAGAAAAAAAAAAAACCCTTCCATTTGTTAACTCAGCTATTTTTTGGTACACATTTTCCAGATTGCAGAGGAGACCGAGATCAAGATAGCAGAGTCTAGAGAAGGTTACAGAGCCATAGCCAAGCACTCATCCATCCTGTTCTTCAGTATTGCTGATCTGACCAATATAGACCCCATGTACCAGTACTCTCTCAGCTGGTTTGTCAACCTCTATATTAACTCCATTCAAGACAGGTGAGTGATAAACATTTTTATATTCTGATTTGTTTTAATCCCTATGCCACTAACAAAGTACAAACTACTCATACATTGTTGCAAACCTTTAAATTGAATATTTAGCCCACCACAGTTTACAAACCCTGAGCAGGACAATGTGAAAAAAATGTAGAAGTAAAAATAATGCAAAGGTTTTGACAAAATGCAAAAATAGGCAAAAACCACTAAAAGCTTGACATGAACCTATCTTAAAGTAAAATCTACTCATCCAGAAACTGAAGAGTTTGCCTAAGGGTTAGATTAAGTATGTCCCTTAAAACAATGTCCACAATGACTGAGCAGTGACATCAAGGTATTACAATGATCAGAGATTCAATGGCTCTATTTAAGGACCTAATAATATTAATGACCAGGTAAAGACATAAAAACCCACTTCTGCCAATAATACTGGTATATTCAAATGATTTATCCCATATTCACAACTGTCCATTAGCTTAAGACAGCTTTTTGTTTTTTACAAAATGCATAGCTAGGTATACTGAGTTTAAATTACAAAAAAAAACCTGATTACAGCAGCCAAGTAAAGCAGTCCCATTAAAATCATGAACTCTCACAGGTGTTTTGGGGATTTGGATCAACAATGTGCATCAGTCATCATACATTAGGGTTGGGCGATTTGGCCCAGTAATATGATTTCCAATTTTTCTTAATTTTTTTCCTAAAAAGAAAACCTCCATATGATATAAAAATTATATTAAACAAGTTTTGCCACAATGTTATCAAATATTTCAAACACTAAACTGAAGTTTTCTATGAAAATTGAAGTGCATGCAGTTATATCGTTAGCAAAGGTACATTATTTAGTATGGAAGTAAGCCCGCTTGTCTACATTGACACAAAAAGCTGCGCTATTTTGACTTTAACATGGAATTCTCTTAAATCTCATTTAAAAAAATACCTAAGATTGTGCCTGTGAATAAATGGAAGGGCCTGCCTCTGTGAAAACATTGTTTCAGGATTTGTATCTCCAAACATGCTATAACTTACAAGTTGTTATTGTGCCGTTGTTTGATGGAAACTTGGGGAAGGGTTATAGCTCCAGGAGTCCAAGGGAGGGTAAAACAGTGAGAGAGTAAGTCAAGGAAGAATAACTTCTAAATCTTCAGTGACAAAAAATTTGAATAACTAGATTTAATCAATATATCACCCAGCCCTAGTTTACTAATTACCAATCAAATAAAAAATTTCAAGTTAAGGATTGCCCTCTTTTTTTGGAGAAATAAAACCTGCTTTTAAGTGCCAACCCAGACAGAACTTAAGAGACATTCATTCAGTGACTGATAGTAGTGATCATTTGTTTATTCATGCGTCGTATCATTATCCACATATTACCTCTGCATTTCGTACAATCTGTCCAGTGATCTTGACATAATAACAATTAGGAGACAGCAGCCATTTTGTATTTCTGTATACAGTGCAATACAGTACAGGGAAAGCAGTAATGTTAACTCCGTAACCTTTTTTATTTGGTCAGCACTGGTTACCATTTAGAGTCCCTCTATTGGTTGCTCTTACGGTGCCTTGAGTTTCAACAGATCTTAGGAAAACTGTATTTTCCTATAATACACTGTGGCATAGAATATTCTTCAAAATGAGATCAAATTAAAGCCCCTGATTTACCGAATAAGATTTAAGAGGGCCATCAAATCTTAGCCATGGAGTAATGTAGTTTCCTCAAAGGCTATTGTTCATCTGAGTGTTTGCTTAAATTATTGAAACTCCAAAGCAGGTAACAAATACAGTCAAAGCAGCTGTGATTTTATGGCTTGTCCTGAGGTCGACAACATTTTTCTCAATTTGTAAAGAATAGTCTCACAAGATACACTTATTTGTCAGTGGGACAATTTACTTGATTTTTTTAAGATGTAGGACTCAAGTTCTGAATTTTTTTACCCTAATTATTTTTCTTCATGTTCTAACTACTTTTTAGTATCAAATACATGATCCTGGAGAGGAGGCTTCGCGGTCTGATTGATCACTTCACCTATAACCTTTACTGTAACGTCTGTCGCTCTCTGTTTGAGAAGGACAAACTCCTCTTTGCATTCCTTCTCTGCAGCAATCTTCTCTTGTAAGTGTTAAACCTACAGGATAAACTTGTTGAATGCATCTTTTTTTTTTGCTTACTTTGATTTGAGATCCTTTATTTTTCATCCAGAGCCAAACAGGAAATAGAATACTCTGACTTCATGTTCCTGCTGACTGGAGGAGTAGGCTTGCAGAACACCATTCCCAACCCAGACTCCAGCTGGCTCCAGGACAAGAGCTGGGATGAGATTTGTAGAGCCAGTGATCTGCCAGGCTTACAGGGATTGAAGTAAAAAGAATAGCAAACCACAAACTCATTCAACCAGAAATTCCCTTTGCGCAATGGAGTGAGCGTTTCTGTGTTTTATTCCACAGGGAAGCTTTCATCAAAAGCCCAGGAGACTTCAAGCCCATTTATGACAGCAAAGAGCCATGCAACACTCCTCTGCCCACTCCCTGGTGTGATACACTTAATGAGTTGCAGAAGATAATCATTGTTCGTTGTCTCAGGCCTGACAAAATAGTGCCAGCTGTGACCAAATATGTGACAAGCAAACTGGGCAAGAAATTCGTCCAGCCGCCTCCCTTTGACCTTAGTAAAAGCTACTTGGACTCCAACTCCACTATCCCCCTTGTGTTCGTGCTGTCTCCAGGAGCAGACCCCATGGCTAGTAAGTAATAAGAGTGACAATGATTAATGATTAAAGACACAGTTCCCTGTAAAGTAATCAGAGCTAACAATGCCCCCCACCCACAGGCTTACTGAAGTTTGCCAGTGACAAGAACATGGATGGTGCAAAGTTCCAGTCCATCTCTCTTGGGCAGGGACAGGGACCCATAGCCGCCAAAATGATCTCCACTGCCATGGTGGATGGGACGTGGGTATGTTTACAGAACTGTCACCTGGCAGTTTCCTGGATGTCAACCCTCGAGAAAATCTGTGAGGATTTCAGTCCAGAAACATGCCATCCAGACTTTCGCCTTTGGCTCACAAGCTACCCTTCAGCCAAGGTAATGTTTAATGTGTATTAATTTGCACTTGCTCATAGACCACTCAGGAGTAGATGTCACTATTACATCACAGCAGCTGCGCACACATAAACCCTTATCATACATACAGGTATGAGTTTAACCTTTGCTGAAAATTCCATGACTTGCTTTGCCACGTTTCCCTCACAGCAGAAAGTTTTCTTGTAATTTGCCTCTTAGGGTAGGGGAAAATTCTAGGGGAGGGACAGCAGATGAATTTCAGGGGAATGTTTGGGTGAAAAATCTTTTTACATTCACACATGAGGGTCACTCAGGTAAAGTCAGAAAATGTATGGGTCCTTGTGCAAATGTAAAGGAGTTATAGTGGTGGAGTAACAGTGAAACACCTGTGCTGTCTAAAGAGAAGCACCGAGCAGCAGGCCAGTTACAATGTTGATGTGGCAATTCCATTTGCAAACTTACATGTGCAGAATATTCTAGAAAATTTCCTGAATTTACCAAGGTGAGCTGCATGTGTGAAGGAAAACAACATGGTTTTTCACTCAGACCTTACCCTGAAATTACACTGACTAAACAAGTCAGGTAGTATTTTGGAGTATTAAAATTCAAATAGAGATGCCAAGGTTGCATTTGTTAAAAAAAAACAAAAAAAACATGCTACATAAGGAAGATATCCCTATCGTGCCATGCAGTTGAACGGTTTGATCCACAGTCAACAGTAAATGCAGCCTAGAAAACATTAGCCAGTTGATAAGGGTTAGCTTTTGCATGAAGAAAAGACGTTTTTTGCTGGCAAACTTGATATAGTCAGAGAAGGTATCCAGATGGAATAGAACTTTTAGATCTTCATTGGCTGCGTACAACTGCTAGTTCATTTTTGTCCACCCATGAAAACACATTGTTACTTCATACAAACACAAAAATCATCAATACAAGATAATCATAAAACCATAATAATGTTTTGATATGATTTTTATTCTTTTTGACATCAGTTTCCAGTGACCATCCTGCAGAATGGGGTGAAAATGACAAATGAGGCCCCTACAGGACTCCGCCTCAATCTCTTACAGTCTTACATGACAGATCCTGTTTCTGATCCAAACTTCTTCAATAACTGCCCCAAAAAAGAGCTGGTGAGTTGTTAGAAAGCAATGGGAATTGCATTTTTTTAATCAAATTGGCCAGCTGTATGAAGTCATTATCTTTCTTTTTTGTTTCCTCTGTTAGATTTGGGAGAAGCTTCTCTATGGCTTGTGTTTCTTCCATGCTCTTGTTCAGGAGAGGAAGAAGTTTGGTCCGCTGGGCTGGAATATTCCCTACGGTTTCAATGAATCTGATCTGCGAATCAGCATCCGACAGCTACAGGTATTCATCCAGAGTCTCAGCAGCAAAGTTCCTCCAGACTTAAGGAACAACATTTCATTGTATTTCTTTTTCTTTTGTAGCTGTTTGTGAATGAGTATGATGAGGTGCCTTTTGAGGCTATAACTTACCTGACTGGGGAGTGTAACTATGGTGGTCGTGTTACGGACGACTGGGACAGGCGGCTCTTGATGACCATCCTAGCAGACTTTTACAACAGAGACATCATTGAAAAATTTCGCTACCCTTTCTCACCCAGTGGGGAATATCATGCCCCCCCCAAATCAAAATATGAGAACTACGTTGAATTCATCGAGGTAAAGTCCCCTGAGATATCACAAATAAACAGAAAGATAAATGTGTTAGTTTGTTTTTTTAACACTGTGTCTTACACTGAGAGGCACTTCTTTTGTTTTATTCCAGGATCTTCCACTCAGCCAGCATCCAGAGGTTTTTGGGATGCATGAAAATGTGGATATTTCTAAAGATCTCCAGCAGACAAAGCTGTTGTTTGACTCCCTGCTGCTTACACAGGGTGGAGGAGCTAAGGGAGGGGGCAGCTCTGGGAGTGACAACACGCTATACGACATAGCAAATGACATTCTTACAAAGGTACAAGCTCACCAGATCCCCTTTCAAGTTTAGCTTTGTGTTTGAAAGGTTTTATTGGTTTATCACTTTGATCCAACGAGAAAAAAAATAGCGAGACATTTTAATAATTAATGACGGTACATTTTTGCATGTAATTCAGAGTGGTTTAGTGCATCTTTTTCATTGGCTACATTTACATGCAGTCATTACCCCTTTAATAACCGGAATATTAGCAATAACCTGGTTACGCACAGCCATGTAAACACCAAAAACCCTTTTGAAAAACGGTTTTTAAAAACCTGAAAATCACCCCGGGTTACTCCTTTTCTAACCCGAATATTTGGTCATGTATATTTGTGTTCTGTGCATGTTCTTTTCACAAGAAATCTTGGTCTTTTATGTACAGAAGTACTTGTTGTAAAATGGCACAGTTCCGGCTCCATTTCCTATTTCTTCACGTTCTTGCCTTCCATTAATGAAGAAATTAACAAAGAATAGTGTCAAGTACTGGTGGTGGGTCAGTACCAGCACCAAAGTGCAAACGAAGCCGACTTCTACCTGCTCCGGGCCGTTTATTATCTGCCATGCTGCTGCTGCTGCTGTTGTTGTTGCTATTGGATACAGGAAGAAGAAGTGGAAATGGCGCGCATTGTGTCATGACGTTCTCCGTGCGTCGAGATGTTGTCTGTGTGTCCCTGTTTTGATTGGGATAACGTGTATACTGTTTGCTCACACATGTAAACGGATTATTCCGAATGTTTCAGAAACCAGAATATTGACCTTAACCCGAATATTGACTGCATATAAACGTAGCCACTGTTTCTGAAGTGGTGGGAATGCTTCAATATTTTACACACTGTACTGTGTGTATTCTGTGTATTCTGTTACACTATAAAAAAGGAGAATCAAATGATCCAGCCAGAGATCAAACCAATAACTGAATTCTGCAGTGTAAACAAAACTTAAGCTAACTGGTAGACACTCCCATTTAAGGGAATGAAAGCTGACACTCTGATTGGTTAAATTCATGTTACACCTAAAATACACAGATGAGGTATGAAGGCATATAAAACATCTTTGTACAATATTGTGTGTCCTACAAAATGCAACATATAAGCCAGTGGCTCTCAGTTACTTTCTGTTATGCCCCCCTTCTGAGATTACATGTTTTCATCCCCCTGGCGGAGTCATGAAATGGCTAAATCTAAACATAACAAAACATACCAATTTCTCCATGAAGTATTAGAGTCCAAACATAGAAATCAACAGCTTTTATTTGCCATTTTTCCACACATAAATAATACTTCAAAATCTAACTCCCTATTGTGTTAAAAAAAAGAAATAAAAGCAAGGTGGCAACTCACATATTCTCTGGAGAGCCAAAGAAAAGATTGAAGTCCAGAGTCACAATTCAAAGTTCTGGTAAAATAAAGTTTCACATTAAACAACTTTAACCAAGAGAAAGAAGAGAAAAAATTGAAAGTATTTAAACTGCGATGACAAGATAAAGACTTAATTATTAAATGTTAAAGTAACAAATGTTTTAGAAAAAGGCAATCCTGAACCCTCCGTGGTTTAATTTTCTTTTCATTGTTGTGATGCTGTTTTTTGAAAATCTATGAAAATGCAGTATGTTAGAGATAAAATATAAACAACATTAACCAAATAATACAGACAAAAAAATGTTACTACACCGCCCACAATGATTTCTAGATCAATTCTACCTCTAACATGGAAATAACCAATCATGATGCAGAATTTTGGATTGGCACCTGGAGTGCCCAATCAAAACTCCAGGGGGCAAGGGACCCAACCTGGCCATGCCCCATACCCAGACAATCCCTGTCCGCTTAATATTTGGTCACGCCCCCTTTTGGGTTGCGCCCCACTTTTTCAAAAACACTGATCCACACTAAGACGTCTCATTCAGCTTAGACAATGTGCTCCATTGTGTCAAAATAGGCCCCCAAGTTATATATTACAGAAACATGTATTTATTTTGTAAGTACTACTGTGAGTCTAGATTTTGTTATTCAAGTTCAAAGATCAGCAGAGGCACTTAAACATCCTACTTCTGTTGTGTGGTGTCAGAATTTATCACACATTTTCTTTAACGATGATGTTTTTGTTGAATCATACACATGACACCAATGCAAATGTTACGAAGTAGTGAGCTGAGTCATTTGTAACCAAAATACTTGTTCATGTCCACAGCTTCCTGCCAACTTTGACACAGAAGCGGCTTTACTGAAGTTCCCAGTCCTCTATGAGGAGAGCATGAACACTGTGCTGGTTCAAGAGATGGAGCGCTATAACACGTATGATCAAACAGCACAGGGCAGAATTTTGACAGCACAGTTTACTATCAGCTATTTGCCATGCTTAACTGCTTTTCTTTTGTCTCTCAGGCTGTGTAGTACCATCCGTGTGAGTCTCCAGAACCTGTTAAAGGCAATCAAAGGACTGGTGGTGATGGATGCAGAGCTGGAGGCCATTGCAGGAAGTCTGATTGTTGGCAAGGTCCCAGATAAGTGGGCCAAGCGCTCCTACCCCAGCCTGAAGCCTCTGGGCAGCTACATTACTGACTTTCTTTCTCGGCTTAAGTTTCTTCAGGTGATTCTATCAAGGAGAGAACCTAGCATGAAGACAGGAATTACTTTAAACTCGGAGTTTATTTACTTTTTTTTGGTGTGTCTTTAGGATTGGTACAACGCCGCTAAACCAAACGTGTTCTGGCTGTCTGGCTTTTTCTTCACCCAGGCCTTTCTTACCGGGGCAATGCAGAACTATGCCCGGAAGTACCACATCCCGATTGACCTGCTGGGCTATGATTTTGAGGTTTAAAGAAGCCATGTTTAATCCCTCTATCTTTAATCCAAATATAATCTCATTGGACTTTGATTTTGAGTTTTAAAAAAAGCCAAGTTTAATTCCTTTATCTTTGCTCCAAATATACCCAATTTGCCTTCAGAGCTCTCTTATCCTCTGGTTATTTATATCTGCCTGAACTCCTGCAGGTTCTTCCTATTGATGAGTCAGACTCATCGCCTGAGGATGGGGTTTACGTAAATGGATTGTTTCTTGATGGAGCTCGCTGGGACAAGGAAAGGTAGCTGTGAAGAAAAACAGCTTTAATATTATGAGAATAGAGGATAATTGATAATATGTATATATATGTATTTATTCTTTTTCTCCCTTTGTAATCAGTGGAGTTCTGGCTGAGCAGTATCCCAAGGTCCTATTTGACCTTATGCCAATCATATGGATCAAACCAAGTAAGTATCACCTGGCCTTGCACAAATGCCAATTCCAATGAAGTTGGGACATTGTGTATCAGTTAAAACATTAAATAGCTTGTCTTTATGGTGTATTCAACTAAATATAGGTCGAAACTGATCTGCGAATCGTGTTCTGTTTTTATTTACATTTTACAAAACGCCTCAACTTAATTGGAATTTGGGTTTGAAGATAACCAAAGTTTTGAGTGGTTGAATGTACAGCAAGTGTTGTATGTTTTCTTGTGTCTGTTTTATACCCATTTTTTTTGTTACAACAAACTCAGTGTTATTTCCTCTGTACTTACTTTTGTCTCTTTCCCTCCTCTCCTCTGTAGCTCAAAAGACAAACATCCGTCAGCTGCAGACACTGTTCATCTGCCCTCTTTACAAGACAAGTGAGAGGAAGGGAACCCTCTCCACAACAGGCCACTCCACCAATTTTGTCATTTCCATGACGCTGCCGACCAGCAGGCTGCCCCAGCACTGGATCAAACGTGGTGTTGCCATGCTTTGTCAGCTTGATGACTGAATACAGACAAGAAGCCTGAAGCATGTTGCAGTGTTAGATTTAAAAGCTTTAACATGCTTTGTTCCTTCTTAATTTAAGATTAAACCTGAATTCTGGTCTACCAAATAAAGTGTGTTTGAAAACTGTTGGTACATTTTCGTCTGAAAAGTTTTGATACATAGAATTGTTCATATTACCTCCTGAGACAAACTTGTTGCCCTCACTCGCTGCACCTTAATTTACTATAGCGAATATGCCATTTTGAAGTGGTGTCCAAAACACTGGTGAGTATGGTTATACCCTATATCAGGGATGGCCACATGCAGCCCTCCCACGCACTGAGTGCAGCCCACCAGTCATTTCTAAAAATCAATTAATTGTTAACATGAAGAAAACATGACACAACCCTCTAAATGTTATTCAACTTGAGATACCAACACTGCAATGCACAAAGGTATATGATAGAAATAGTCCTATTTTTTTTTTTCCAGTAGCTAAAGAACATACCTCACTGATTTTTTTAGATACATCTCTATAGTGAAGCAGTGAAATCTAATATTAAGTGTTAATTAATATATTTAAAAAGTAATAAAGGTAAAATATTTGTTATTCTAAAACAGGTTTATTCTCAGTCTGTTGTTTCAGATAAAAAGAGGCTTAAATTGGCTTTAATTTTATGGCAACCCCATTTAATTCTGCATTATTATTTGTGTTTGCATTAAAATGTGTGAATGTTGGGAATAATTAACTGTCATGACAGATTTATTTTGATGTTTTTCTGTCTTTGTTTAGATATTAATTTATGTATTTATGTTCCCATCAAGTTTGCAACAATTCACAACAATTTGGCCTTAGGCAGAATAAAGGGTTTTATGTGGCCCTCTTGATAAGCAGTGTTGCCCGAACGCGCAAGATACTGGGAGGAGGAGGTGCAAATGTAAACATTTAGCACCCGCAATGTGATTTATCAAACCCGCAACTGATTGCACGCGGTGTTTTTGCGTCTAAATTTAGCACGTTTGAAAGGCAGGTGCAAAACAGGCACAGCATTACGCACAGAGGGCTGCGGTCATTGTGGCGAGAAACAGGTCGCATTAACCAAATATTTTCCTTCACTGACTGAATTTTTTTATGAATGATGGAAAGATTTGGAGTCTGTTTGTAATTATGATGGACTGGAAAAAGAGGGACGATCCAGTGTGCCGTCATACTCATGCAGACTCGCATAAAGTAACCCTCTCTGTTTTACGCTCTACATCGTGGAGGAGGTCATTCACTCTGTGTAAAAAACCCCTTCATAGCCAGAATCACTCCGTTTGTCACTCAGAGCTGACTGCATCACACTCTCCATGCACTGACAGCGAGTTTAGGAGAGTGTGACACAGTCAGTGTGTAAAAGGCAAGAGTGCCCACGTGGTCTGTGTTTTTGTGTAACTGTAAGACTGCTCTTCACATGAGAGGTTATTGGTGATAAAGCTGTGTAACTATGTGAATGCTGTCATTTAGATTATGCTTAATTGTAATCAGAAAAGGGAAATTAAAAATGGCGGATACAAATATGGCATGAGGGAAAAGTGACGACCTTGTCCGTCAAAATGACAGACAACAAAAAAAGGTAACCGCATTCCATGGCTTCAAACTTCATTTTTTGTTTACAGCCACTCTGCTCTCCCCAACTATCCATGGTGACAGCCGGTAGCACACGCAAAATCCTCCTTTAAAGAGGGTGGTTCACACCACTTTTGCGCCTGTTATGAATTGTGCACGCAGTGATAGTAGATCACCCACAACACGCCCACTAATAGAACGTGCAACTTTTTTAGTTTGCACACGCAATTTACCACTCGTTATTTTGGATCTTAGTAGATCAGGCCCTAAGTGTATTGAACAGTGCATTGCGAGGCAGAATAAACCATCATGCATTGTGGATCAAAACTTTTTCAAGGGAAAGTAACATTTTGCTGGGTGAGAGGAGCAACTAGCGTGAATACAAAAATACAGAACAGTTTGGGAATTTTTATTTCTTTAACAAATAGGACTGGACTTTTGACCAAACTACAGCTGTCTTAAAATGATTGTTGGGTATGAGGTCACTGCTTCAATGCATAAATCAACAAATAAATTTAAAAGTATCATTATTTTGCTGAACACATCAATAAGTTTATACTTAATGATTCAATTTTAAGTGAAAAAACACGAGGTTTCATAACTTTTAGGTTATATTGTATTTCACAGTGTTTTTAAATATTCTTTTCCCAGTTGCTTCATATTTTAATTATGCAATTGCCATGAAGTTATTGTCAGTGGTGGGAGTAATGACTGAAATACGTTATTTATTTATTTTGCAAACGAGGGAACTATATCAGTTCTTCCTAAATGGTGTCTCAAGGCTCAAGGCAAGTCCAGGTGTGACTTGGGAATTTGTGCAACCAAAGCTTCCAATTATATGACAACTAGTCCACAAGTTTTTGATTTACCACCGGGTGGTTATTTGTGTACAATAATTAAATAACTACTTCAGATCCTTCCACTGGACAAAAACCTCAAGGATTTTGCCATTTGCAGAATTGTTGCATGAGGAACAGTTACTTTTGTGGAACCATCTTTATTAACTAGTTTTAAATTAATTCTTTATGAAGTAACTATTTCAAAAGTAATACATGTGACAGCCACATGTATTTAGGCATTATTATAAAGAAATCAACACTGATAAGATACTGCAACACATGTTAAAGAGGCTTTTTTTAATACCTTGAGATTTTAGCACAATCTTAAGTGTGCCTTGAGCAAAATAAGTTAAAAAAAAGAAAACCCTGCATTTCATATTCCACTACATACAACTCACCAAATAGGGTCTTGACAGTAGGAATGAATGACAACTAAGTTTTACCTTCAATGTAGGGCTGGACAGTATTTTAACATTTAAGATATCCATTTATAATGACTTAATAAAAGGCAAATAAAAGTAATGACTTAAATTAAAGGTAATCCAGAAAGTCATTTTTATGATAGTTGTTTCCTGCCGACACCATCCTGCTGTGCCTTTGTATTATGAGTAAACCTGAACATGTGAGACAAGCAAAAGCAGTTGTCGCAGTAATCAGTGGGTCAAAGCTAGGTGGAGACCCCGTGATCTGATATTTATAGTTGCAGAGATATAAATAGCTGCAGTGTGGGTGCTGAGAGACCCACTTGCTGTAGTAAAAGCCACCGATTGGGGACAGCTATTTGACTGAAGGTAAACACCACGACAAAAAAACAATATATCTTCATAAAATCTCATCTATTTTAATGTCATTAACTTAATAAATAGGCTGTGGTGCCTTGAAGTTTGTAGCTGTTAAATTCCTGTTTGATTTTGTTTTATTCTCTGGTAGTTTGTCAGCATGTATCATCCTGTAGACATGTCTTGATGTTGCTCAAGCTCTCTTTCGTATATTTCTCTCTCTCACTCTCTCTCTATATATATATTTATCTATGTATATATATCTATATGTATATAAATAATATAAGATAAAGGCATGAGACAAGCTTGTAGCAAACATCTGCCATGAGAGAAAAACTCTTATTTAAAGCTCCTGCCAGATCTAGATTTTAAACAAGCCTATTGTATCACATGCTGATATTCTTTTCTTTAAAAGAACATAACCAAGACTGTTTGGTGCACAGATTTTCATATAGTGTGTTTCTTACCCCCGCCCAGCCACAGTTTAGAGAAGATCAACCCTGTCACTTATTTTGCTTGTGTGGGTCATCAGAAGACATCAGTTTAAATTTTAATCATTTTTATAACCACTTTTAAAAGCCTTGCAGGAGCTTTGATTGCAGATTTGTTGACAGCTTTAATGCTTTTTAGTCAAAGTCTGCATCTAAACTCACTTTGATATCCTGAAACACAGGCTGTAGCCGCTCTGTGTTTCTATGTGGCACTTCACAACTTTTTATTGCTGCTGCCTTTGGTTTTAAGTTTTAAGGTACCTGATTTAATGGTCCCCTTTACTTCATGGCTGTGCTTACATTGAAGAGGCCGCCGTGCATTACCTCTCTGACAGATGAACACAGAGACAGAGGATGACTTCTATCAATCAGAGGATGACTTGGATGAAGATGAGGCGACGCAGTACATAATCGAACAAAGTCTTATTCAGTATAGAAAGCTAAAAGGATTAAATCCAAGGTGAGTGTGTCACAACATTAAATGTATCATTTTTTATTGTTTGATACTTTAAATCCTTTTTTGGAAATACTTTTTCTTTCAATAGTGATCTAATACCAAGTGAAGACCCTGATGAGATTTTTAAAGCAATCAAGGAAGGTAAACAGAAATGATTCTTCAGCTGTTGAAGCATGTTACAATGACCCCTGTCTGTTTTTATATGCATTCCTGTGTTTATGCTCAGGCAATGAAGAAGCACTGAACAGACTGGCAGTGCAGCCAGAGACCCTGTCCAGAGTCGATGACCGTGGATGGATCCCTCTGCATGAAGCAGCAGTGCAGGAGAATAAAAGGATACTTGAGATTATCTTCTCAGGTATTTACATAATATTGATAATGAATGACTAATAGTAACAACAATCATAACAATAATAGTGATAATAATAATTATAATAATAATATGAACTGCATTTTATAGCACTTTGAAATAAAAGGTTTACAAAGGGCTTTGACAACAAAACACAACAGCCCAAGCACAAAGGAAACAAACTAGTTACAAAAACAACTAGTAGAGCACAAACCTCCGCCAAGTGTTCCCAACATTGTCGAGCAAGTTATTGCGGAAAATGTGGAAAAGTGCCTATTTTCTCACTGTTAACAGACTCTTGAAAAAAGTCTTGGATCCACATTTGAGATTTGGTTCACCACTGAAATCTCATCTCTTGTCCCTTGTGTCATGACTAATATTCCCTGAAAATGTTATCAAAACATGTTAAGAACTTAATAAGTTATTAGCAAAAATGTGCAAAACTGCCCAACTTGTAATGCTGACAAATTCTTTTTAAAATGCCTTGATCTGCATCCATAGTTGGATCACCAGCAAAATCTAATCATTTCTTCCTTGTGCCAGGATTAACATTCCCTGAAAATTTCATAAAAATATATTTAGGACTTTTTGAGTTATCCGGTTAACAAACTGACAAATAAACTAACAAAACAAACCTCCTTGGCAAGCAACAGACACAACTCCAACACAAGAAGCAAGCAATACAGAGGCCGAGCAACATAAAATGAGACCAGAAGAACCAATGAAAGAATAAATTGATAAAATAAAATGTGATAAAATAAAAAAAGTCAATAATATAAAGGGCTAAAGGCAATAAATTGAAACGAAAGGGTAAATGACTTCTTATAGTGAAATTAATGTTTATTACTCTAATATTTCAACATAAATTCTGTAAGGAAGCTCTGGCTTATTTTGCTTGCAGTGGCCGTGTGGACAAAGTGGTACCTCTTATCCTTTTTGCTGATTTTGTTCTGTGCATGTAAAAATAGTGTCATTTATAGAATTAATTTAATCCCCATTTCTTTCAAACATACATAATGACATTGTCCCATTATCCACACTGCCAACCTAAGGTCTTTATGAAAGACCTTTTTTGCTGAAACTGTGGTGTTAAGTGCATAACTTATGGCGTGGGTGTACTGTGCTTCTGTGAGCAGCTCTTCTACTGAATTTGCTTAGAGTTTATCAATTATTATACAGTTAAATTATTATCATTAATTTTCATTTTTTATACTTTGCTGAATAGCCACTTTTCCCTCAAGCCCCAGGCTTTTGATCATTTCATTGAAAGACATCTGTTCATCTTTTAAAGAGCCTGTACTATGCTTTTATCTGTTTTATATGCCCCTTTGTGTGTTTTACATGTCTCCTTAGCATAATAGAGTACTTCTGTGCACAAGACAAAAAGACTGTGGCATCGAAACCTGTCCCTCTCACCCTCTTTACAGCACCAGTAGTTAGAAGCAGTTTAAACCCATTGCCTCAAAGTAGCCAGCCTGGTGAAGCAGGACTGCAGAATGAATGCAGAGACATTAACAATTTGGCAGTGAGCAGCACTGAACTGATCAGTTACCTCAGAGAGAAGTCAACTGATCAGAGTGGACTGAGCCCCAGTGGGGAAGGGGGCCTGAAAGTGGCAGAAGCTCTAACAGAGCGTCTCAGACAGACTGAGAATACAGTTGGATCAGGGGTACTAAATATGTGAAAACTTGGGATTGTGAAAATACTTGAGCAGTCAAAAAGAAGATATGACCCTGAGTAAGGCTAATTATGGACTCTTTAAACCACCTCATATCAGGAAAAACACTGTCCATCACAAGTCAGTAGCACATAACAGAATTGAGACACAGGACAGCACCTCTTCCTGTAGCTGTCTGTAACATAACATCCAGTGTTTATATGGCAGTGATAAAAATGTTTTGTCTTGGTGTGGTTGGCACACAAGACCCATAGCAACTATCAATAGGATACCACTGGCCTGGATACTTAGCCGAAATATTTAAGGCAATGCAAGTGCTCAATTAAAAAATGTCTTGAGCATAGTATCTCTCTTTGTACCATTAGAAGTCACATGTGGATTTCTTCCTGATTTTATTGCCATGTGAATTGAAAAACAGAAGTTTGTCTGCCACCTACCCCCCAGCAGCATTTTTATCCGTTTATATGATTGAAACAGAAATTGACAATCACTGTCCTGATGTTCATGTTTTGTTTGAAGATTGTAAAAACATCTGGGTGTCAATTTTAGCCTTGCAAAAAAAAAAAATTCTCACAGAAGCTTTAAAACGCCTATCATGTTGATTTAATTTTTGTTTCAGCGTCACCTCCAGGCGCTGCCCTGTGTCGTACAATAAAAGGTGAGACACCGTTGTTCCTGGCTGTGGTGCATGGACGCAGAGAGAGTGCAACATTCCTGTTACAGAATGGCTCCAGCCCAGATCTCCAGAACGACGAGCAGGATTCTCCATTAGTGGCAGGTATCTGACATCTAAATACGAAATAAGCATTATTTAAAGCTCCTGTGAAGAGGTTTTGCATGGTAGCAACTGTCTAAACTGTCTAAAACTGAACCATCACAGAAAACATCTTAATTTTACATTGTCATGTGGTTGGTGTTAGACAAGGCAATTTCTGACACAGCCAAAAAAGCCTTTAAATTTATTAAGAGCTGAATCTAAGTCATTTATGTACAGGAAGTATAAAAAATACTGTTTTATTAAGTACAGGAAAACGTCAGCAAAGAGGTAAATTGTCTGGTTTGGCCACAGAGGATACAAAAGTTGACGAGTTCCTAACTGGCCTTTTCTCTCCCCTCTACCTCTTTCTCGAAGCTATTCTAAATGACCAGTATGATTTGGCCACTCTCTTGCTTCGCTACCATGCCAGCGTTGACCAAACAGGACCCCTGAACAGGACATCTCTACACGAGTCTGCTTTTTTAGGTCTGGAAAATTTTGTCTACCTGCTGCTGGAGTCTGGAGCAAATCCTAATGCATGTGACATCAAAAAGAAAACCCCTCTGGCTCTGGCTGCTCAAAACGGACATCTTAACGTGGTGGAGGTCCTTTTACAGAAAGGTATGTAAGCATGCTGATGACTTAAGGAAGTGTCTTTGTTTCTTGATGAGACAGAGTTCAGAATAACCTAAAACTTTTAGAATGAACTTCATGTGTGAATGTGAAAAGCAGAATTTTTCAGCCTTTCTACAGCCACTCCCCTTAATAATTTTACAGTTAAGTCGGGGTGAGCCAATTTAAAAATGCTGTTGAAAATATATACACTAGCAGTCAATGGGGCCACCTAAAGCACCGTAATTAACCTGCTGTTAGGTTAAAAGTACACAAAATCTATGCTTGGTTGACTGGATGCTAGATGCTTTGCAGTGTTTCATGTTACCTCAGCAAAGCCCCTGTGTTGAGAACTTTTGTGATACAACATAGGGGTTATGTATTCCTTGGCCATCAGTATGCAGTAAAGATTCTGACCAACCTAAAATTACTCTTGGATATTTGATGCAGTCCATCTGGTGAATTAGGTTATGTTGTTGCAGTATTGTCTTTGTTTTACTTTCAATATTTTTTTCCCAAACGGTATCGAATATTGTAAAGAAAAAAAAAAGTCTATATTGGAGTGAGCCACTGTTGCCATGGGGATAATGCAGCTCACCTGCCAAATTCAAAATCTCATTAACTGTTAATAGAAATAAAAGCATAACAAAATCTACCATGTAGAATTTAAACTGTACCACAGCACAATACACAAATTAGAGTTTGAAAAACAGCAATTTACAGGAATATCTTTTACCATTTCTTGATGGTTTCGTCCTTTTTAAATTTGTATAACTGGTTATAAATGATTTGTAAAACTGTACTCCTCAATAAAGGTTTGGAAATGTTATTCTGTCAGTTATTTCACTCCTTTAATAATACCAATTGGTATTATATTTTACACCGTTGACAAGCCTGTTCAGTCACCTTTATAATGAGGTACAACATGCTTCCCTGCAACTGGGAGCTAGCATTTCTGTATGCAGAGTGGCAGCATTATTTGGTGACAGCCCTGGTACCATTTCCAAACTTAGGACCAAGTTTGGCTGGTGAAGTCAAAGACAAACCGCAAACTGAGCATCCCAGGATGACAACATCCCAAAAGGACCAGTTCCTCAGCCTTACTTCATAGGCTTTCTTCCACTAGGAGAGGGGATTTTGGCACAGTTTTTCGGTGCTTCCCACACGTTTAGCTGTAGTGCAAATTTGTGACAAGTTGTTCTTTGCTGTAAAGGTGACTAATCAGGCTTTCCAACAATATAAAATACAACACCAACTGGTATTAATTAAGTGGAGAAATAATCAACCAAAATAATTTTTCAAAACTTGAGGAGTATATTTTCTTGAAAAAATACTTTGTGCTTTCAGAAGAAGAGATTTTTGTACAGTATATCTCAACAACTGGTTCGTTTTTTGGACTTTACATTAAAACTCACTTTTTAACTTTAAACCCACTGCTTTGTTTTGTAGGTCAAATATTTCTATTTCCATTTGAGAAGATACTGTATAAGAAAATCTGATGAAAGCTATATACTTGCCCCATTTTTATATATAATATTTTGTCAGTTTCTTTTTTGAGAGTATTTTAAAGTAGTAGTATTTTTATTTTATCAGGATTTACAGTTTATACTCATAAAGGATTTACTATATTGAAATTACAAATGAATTAAACTGATTAAAACAAAGTATAAGTTGTAGATCAAGCTATTATACCATCCTATTTTACAAGTACAGTTGAGGAAAACCTTCTGACTACTAAATTAAGGTTACACTAAGCACTGTGACCTATAATTTTTAACAATGTGGCTCTTTGCCAGTGAGAATTAACTGGCCCTCGTGGTAACAAACTTGCCTAGCCCTGGTCTAAATAAACTAATATAATGTGTGTTGTGTTTTCAGGGGCTGAAGTGTGGCGTGAGTCAGAGACAGGGACTGTTTTATTTGATGCAGCAGCTTCAGGTAACCCTGATGTGATCTCCCTGCTGCTGGAACATGGAGCAGATCCCAACCAGCCTCTGTACAGTGGGCACCTGCCAATCCACCGTGTGGCGTACCACGGACACATCCTGTGAGGAAATCCACATTAAGATACGCAGCTCCTTTGCCTTTCAGATAAAGTTAGTGCCTGTGCTGTGTTTGTTTACATGTAGTCTCCTCTGCGGCAGGGCTCTGGAGCACCTCATCCCTGTGACTAAGCTGGAGGCAGTAAAGGAAAGTGGGATGAGTCCTCTCCACTCTGCAGCTGCTGGTGGGCATGCTCAGTGTGTGGAGATGCTTCTCAAAGCAGGCTATGATCCAAATTTCATGCTTCACCCAAGGGTGAGGCGCAACTATGATGATGAGCGCAGGTCTGCCCTCTTCTTTGCGGTGTCCAATAACGACCTGCAGTGCACCCGCCTGCTGTTAGAAGCTGGGGCCATGGTCAACCAGGATCCTATCAACTGTCTGCAGGTGGCCCTCAGACAGGGAAACTACGAAATGATCAACACACTGCTGAAGTCAGGGGCAAACGTGAACTACTACTCAAGAGTCAACACCACCCACTTCCCCTCAGCGCTGCAGTATGCCCTGAAAGACGAGGTCATGTTGAGGATGATTCTGAACCATGGGTATGATGTGAAGCGATGCTTTGACTGTCCCTATGGTGACACCTCCCATGACTATGCTCCTTGGACAACGTCCGTTATCAAAGACATGGTGGTGAGTCAAGGCCTGTTCAGGAAAAGTCGTGTATAGATCAAAACACATGAATGAGTAGCACTGCAGAGCCACTAAATCCACACTTCTACCATCAAACGTCCAAACTGAAACATATTTCATTGAACTGGTGTGAGTCGTTGAAAGCAGGGCGATGGTTTCTCTGAAGGGAGGTGGGAGTGGATCCTTAGGCATGGCACTGCCTGCTGCATTAGTGAACACAACTTTAAATCATACCAGCAAAGTGAAAAAAGAATTAAATTAACAAAGAAACTTTTGATGAGATTCATTTATGGTATCTTATTTATGTTCATTTGTCCTCATACATCCAAACTCAGCATTAAAAGTAAAGCTTTTCAGACAAAAAAATGTTGTTGTGCTAAGGTGCAATGACAATAAAGGCTTTTTTATTCTTCTAAAGCATGCAGTCCAGTACTTGGCAGAGACATGACAGACAGAAAGTAAAAGCAGAATTGAAAAACTTGTTAAAAAAATGAATGAATAAAACTAGAAAGAGGATAAGAATAAAAATAAAAAAAGATTACATATAATGGAAGCTGTTGAAAATAGTACAATAATTATACAAATATCTATTTTTCCATATAAAAATAGACTCTGTGGTTAAAATCAGTAAAATTTTGATAAAAACAAAATGGTGTTACAAATCTTTGGTGGTCTTGAGGTGCAAAGCACTGCAGCAAATAAGGAAACAGGCTGATTAGAAAACACAAGAAGATTTGAATAGCTCAACAATGAATACAAAGCCACAAAAACAAATAAGAAAAGACAATCAGAAATTAAAACACAACTACAACAAATACATTTAAGAAACTCTGGTAATTACAAATATAAAATTTGAGACAATTAAACTCATAATAACAAATCAGAAAGCACGACACCATTCATCAAACCCAACAATGTATAAAAAGCCATGACAACAAATAAGAAAAGACAATTACAAATTAAAACACAACTACAGGTTAAATGACTTTACAAACATAACATATAATGAAACAAACATACTTCAAGAGACAATACCAAATAGAAAAAAAACAAGAACATCATAAAACTCAGTTACAAATTAAAAAAGCACAACAAAGAAAAAGAACATATTAACATGTAAAAACATAAAAAATTAAGAGATCATAACAAGGGTTAAAATGAAAACAGCATATCAGAAGACACAATAAAAACACAATTCCAAATCAAAAAACACAAGAAATTAACAAACAACCAATCAAACAACATCTACAGCCATTAAAAAACACAACAATAAATTAGAAAACACAAGAACAAATTTGAAATAAAATAAAAAATTGAACGACACATGAGAAATCATCACAACGCAAATAGAAAATGAATTGATATAAAAGAATATGAGAAATGAAAACACACAACTATATATCACAGAAAACAACAAATCAAACAACAAAATCACAAATGTGGATACACCAAAAAAATCATTGACAATGCCAATGTGGAAATAACATAACATAACAAATATGAAAACATCACTGAATCAAAAAGATTCAACATTAAATAAGAATAAGATGACAATAAAAAAACACATCTACAAATTAAAACACAACCCCAAATATGTCAACACAGAGACAATTACTTTAAGGATTTTAAAAGTATTTACAACATTGTTTCCAGTGTGTCAAATTAAGTGTTTTTATTTTAAACAGCATATTTCATCCTCTGTTTTCTTACAGTTCAGTTTTTCCCCAAATTAACACAAAGTACTTTTTTTGTGAGTCGCACAGTCCTTTTTGTCCAAAAACAAAGGTCAGTCTGTAAAATAAGTCAGCTGGAAGCAGGAATGGACATTTGCATGGAGGTCTACATGCCATAACTTCTTGAGGAGCTGAAGATCCCTAAACTTCTGAACCTAAAATCAGACTTGAGACAAAAACTCCTCTTCCTGCACCAACACTGAATCCCTTTCTTCTATGGTGGATTGATATGTAGTTAATATGTTTCAGTGTTATGCTTCATCCATCTCATACGTGTGCCCCTTCAGTTCTGTGAGGTGATAACGGTCTCCTGGCTCAAGCACATCTCTGCTCAGGTTGTTCGCATCATGCTCGACTACACTGACCAGGTCAGCTTCTGCACCAAGCTCAAGGACACTCTGATGGAGCAGAAACAATGGCAGGAGATCTGTCACATTTTACGTAAGAACCACCCGATCATCTTTCTCTTTACTCATGATTTTATTTGACACTTACTAAATTGACTTTTTTTTTTTTCAACATTCATGAAGGAAATCCACGGAGTCTCAAGCACCTGTGCAGACTGCAAATAAGGGAGCATTTCAGCCGCCTGCGCTTAAGAGCTCCAGTTTTTATCAACTTTCTTCCTCTTCCACCGAGGCTGAAAGATTACCTCCGCTTCAAGGAGTTTGATGTTTACAGCAGGGGCAGCATGATGAGCCTCTAATAAACACATGTAAATATCTGACAGATTTCAGTGTGATACAGCGACAGTTACAGTCAGAGTCCAATATATGTTTGTCTTGATATTTTTTTAACATTAAAAATTCATCCAGTGCATATTTTGTGTACCTTAAACCTTGCATTACTATTTGTACAACACTGTTTTTGCGTGTATTTCCTTCAAGTTGCTTTTGTAACATGTTAATTCATTGTGTAAAAGACCCATTATTGTTCTGGTGAGTTTACTTGTGCAATGTGTCCAGAAATGGTCTCAAGTGTGTTACTATTGTTAATAGAATGCTCAGCTTTTAATACGAGGGTAGATCGCTAATTGCATGAAGGTTGTATGAGAGGTTGCATGAAGTTGCAAGAACAGTATTTATACAAAATTTAAACAATACAATCATAAACATCCCTTGTGAAACTGCACAATACTTCATTATAGGGTTGGACAATTGGTGGTTCAGGGGCCACATGTGGGCCCCATTCTCACAGCTGAGACAATTTTAAAATCAACATATTGTAAACAAACACCACTGAGAATTTCAATGCCTGTTTCCAGTACAAAATTGTCCAAAAAAAACAAGCACATTGGTTATAGGCATTACAAAAATGTCAATACATTTATAATTTTTCAAGTAAACTGTTGTATTTTTTTTTTTTATCTTTCTAATATAATCAAGACTATAATTACATTAATTTTTTTTCCCCCTTTAAAGCCACTTTTATACACTGTTCAAGTTTTGTAAATGGTTAGTACTTTGCCACTTGTTTTTAAAAGAACTTTAAACTACTTCAGTTTTGTTTAGCTCTGTGGGTTTGCAAAACTACCTGCACTTAATCTGAAAATATCTCATGATTTTAATAAGATTCTGATTAAAGTTGTCCTGTAATCATGTGGCCGTCTTGGTAACCTGAACTGCAGCTGCTAAAAGCTGCTTCATGAGGATTTGAGATTCATTTCACTTTACCGCCATCTAGTGGGCAAACGAAGTATTACAGCAGTTAGCTATTTATTTGATCAGTTCTTGAAGTTTCAGAACAACTTTGTTAATCAGAACCCATATCTGACAGGTAAATGTTTTTGGTGGGTGTTTAGAAAAGGTTTTGAATTATCATCGTAATTTGACAGGGACGGAAATTATTCAGAAATGCGATACTGCTGTTCAAAGTAAATATTTTTGTCTGGCATTATGACAGGATTTTACACTGTTGTCTGCAAGGTACATTTTATTCCTCCTGTTTTAGTCGTGTTGTATGTCGTATTTGGTTTCCCTTCATATTTTGTAACTGCTGTCCACTCGTATAGGATGTAGTATTTAGTTTCCTTTTATATTTTTGTGATGCAGTACATTCGTACGCAGTGTAGTATTTGGTCTCTTTTTATATTTTGTATCTACAGTCCATTCGTATAGGATGTAGTATTTGGTCTCCCTTTATATTTTGTAAATGCAGGATATTCGTACTCCATGTAGTATTTGGGTTCCTTTTATATCTTGCAATTACAGTAGTTGTCGCAGTTCACCTGTCGGCCGCTGGGGGGCGCGGATCGCCTCGGATGTAAACACAGTGACGGCAGCGCTTTGCAGTGCTGGAGAAGAACGTGTACGTCATTTTCACAATGGCGGAGGCTGGGTGAGGAGGAGAGTGTGTGTGCGGAGCGGCGCCGTAATCGTTACTGCTACTTTGCTCGTATTACGTGCACGGTGCCCGAAAATGGCCCTGAACCCCAGCGCAGGGGGGAGAAGGGACTCAGAATGTACTAAGACGGACGAATCCCGGCCGCACGGCGTTGAAACCCCGAAGAATTCATCAGCCACCTCGGCCACAGCCAACCAAAATGGCGATCAGCCTGGATGTGGAGACAGTGTAATGCCCGAACAAGAAGCCCCTGAGCGGCGGAGGAGCGTCCAGGCGGACGCCCGGAGCTTCTGCAGCTCTCCCTTGCCGGGCCAGAGACCGAGCGAGGAGCTGCCACGGAGAAATTTTCAGATACCGAGGAAGACACGAGAACGGAAAGGTGGTGCCATATCCCTGCAGTTTGAACAGAGCCTCCTGTCTTTATACGTCAATTCTGCTGCTGCATGTTGCTAGCCTGCTAGCTAGCTAACTTGCTGGTCTCGCTAGTTTAACGAGTTCAAAACTATGCTCGCCTACATTTTGGGAGTAAATTAAGCCCAAGTCACACGATGCACGCATATGAATAGAGTTTATTGGTGTAGCCTGAGTAGTTTTAGCAGGCACCGCTTTGGTGGCCAGGCTCAGGCATCCAACTTACACTGAGCTGCTAATGTAACGCCGCTTCGTGTTGAGGCGCCCAAAAGCAGCACTTTGAGGACTGGTCGAGTGAAAGCCCACCTTGTTCTGTTTCTTCACCTTTTCACGAGACCGTTGTGTGTTTGATCAATGCTGCGGGTGGTGTCATAAGTATGTGGCAGACATGATCTGACAACATGTTGGTGTTTCATTGACCTCAGTGAAGGACATGGATGTGAAAACCTCACCAGTCTAATTGAAATGTTTATACAGTGCAATGAAACCTGTGATGAATTATAAGCAGAGATGCCCATTCATTTGTCCCAGCTCAGTGTCACTGCTACTCCAGAACATCCCATGTATAAATAACCCCAATACTCCTCAGAGTACAGTCCTCCTTACAAAGCCCAGAATGTGATGATCCTTTGAGCAAGGTGGCAGGTGTATAGTCGCTTACGAGCCGTAGTGTGGTGTATCAGTTACTTCCATGTATGTCGAATGAGCTCACAGTCCCTGACTTCCTTAGTAGCAGCTACTGTACCCTTGTCCAGTGCCTTTGAGTGGTTTGTATAAAAGTTTTAATTAAAGTTTTCTCGTGGCTCAACTAACTGAGACAGCTCCCCCTTTGGCCTCTCTTCAAGGGATGTTTACAACTTTGCTACGCCACAGCTTAAGGCTAATAAAGCTCCTTCTGGGTTGTCAGCTTGTAGTAGATTTTACTACCTTGAAGAATGTGGAAATGTTGTCAGGCTGATATAATACCTGTGTGCAAATCTAGGGAGATGCTATGTTTGGGCTGCTGTACTTTGCATTGTTGACAGAGGTTTCAAAGTAGTGTTGTTGACCAATGTTCTTACAACTCTAGTACCTCATAATTTACAATTTATTTACCTGCTGTATGAACTGACTTCACACAACACACTTTAGAAATATGTACAACAAAAGCGGCCGCAGCTTTATAGCCAGTCCACAGAGCTGAACTGAAAATACACTATTGTTTTTGTGGCTTCACTCTTCATCCTGCACTCCCTGTCTTTCATGACAGCATGTGACTTAAACATTGAACCTAAGTGTAAACAGAGAACACATGATGCTCTGTTCTTGTGAAAAGAATGGACATATATGGTGTGCTACTTTTATACAGAGTCTCTTGGGGCTAGCCATGATAGCAGATTTTTAAACTTTGGTACAATTCTTGAAAAAAATCCTACAATGTTTATCAGCTTTGACTCACAGCAATGAGCATACACAATGGGGGATAATTTTTTACTTTCAACAAAAAAATAGATGTCAACTCATTTCCCTGTATCCATTGTAAGAACATGAGGGGAATTTAGGAAGTGTTCTCTCAGCTTTTGGTGGAAATACATATCTGAAACTGTGCATGTTCCCATGTTTAATCACTTCCTGACCTTTTGATCAGAAAGATTGTAATGTTTGAAAAATATGTGGTGTCAAAAATATCAAAGATTGTAACGTTTCAACATCAAACCTTTTTTGCGTAAGCACACAGGTCTGTGTAGCAGGTGCTAAACGCTAACTACTCTTGTACTCGTGTGTTTGCAGGCTTGTACCAGTTTCTGGCCCCAGACAGCCGAGAGTTTGAGGACCTTGTAAAGCTTGTCTCCTCGTTTTACTTGGACCCTTCATCTCGAGGGACCTTCTCCTACTGCAAAGCCAGGCTCATTCACAATGAGCTGCTGGAGAAGGAGGTTTGTTGTTAACTCACTGAACCTAATTACATGGGTAATAATTTAGATTGTTACGTTTTTATGTATTGTAATATTTTCAGAGTTGAAATTAAGCTAATGCAGTTCAAAGTATAAATAATCATGCAGCATGTGCTATGAAAAGACATTTTTAATGTATAAGTGCATAGCTTTTGTTATGGTGTGGTGTTATGATAAGATCTGAAGTGAGGTCTTCTGCAACACATTGTCTTTCAGTTCATCGAAAAACGTCGAGAGATGAAGCAGGAGGGGCGGACTGATCAAGAACTGACTGAATCCTACTGCTTCCTCTATCCGGAGAAATCCAAGGTTTCACTCAGAGACAAGTAAAAATGCATGACCTTTTCTTTTCCTAAGCTCAGCTCTGATTTTCATGTTTCTTTTATGTGTAGCTCCAGTGGATCTGTGAGAAGGGTCTGGCAGTTGGACACTCGAGGATCATGACCCTTGGAAGTCCATCAGTCGGTAAGTTGAGCCCTTTCCCAGTGCATTTACTCAAAAGCACAGCAGCAGAAGTCTGGCATCGTTACACCTGGAGACATTCACATTAGGTCTGAGGACATGATATTTGTGTAAATTCGTAATATGGCTGTGGAGGAACGTGACACAGCACCTGGCTGACACGTAGGCTGACACACTACCGCAACTTTTCTCCACTTCTTAGACTGCATGCCTCCCTATCACCAATATTACACCTGATACAACCCCTAGAGGTCAACTCATTAACCCCGTTTCATTTTCATGGTGTGCACAGTTTGGGGGGCATAAATATTGCAACTTGAAACAGTAGCGTGAAGAGTCTGCTTTCACATTAATGTTCTTGGTGAACAGCACTTAATTAAACTTCTGGTAGCTTTAACTGTGCTTTACAAATGAATTTTGACTTGACTTCAATGTTACTCCACAGTTTCATTGGCTTATCCGAAAAATAACACATGGGCCTTTAATACACAGCTGCAACTTTTTTGACAGTATGTCCTTTAAGTTTTTGACATGTTAAAGATGGCTGATTCCTGCCTGATTAACAGCTTGCACAGTTTGATACTTTCAGCTATGGATTACTGAAAATTTTGAGTGTAGCACAGATTGCAAGTATCAGGGCAGTTAAAGTTGTTAGAAGTAACAACTCAGCCGATGGCCAATGTCTTTCTTAATTCTTTACTTTGGCGAAATTCTCCTGTAATGCCAATATCTTCTGTTGTGTTCGATCATAAAAACAGACTGAAGTTTGACCAACAGACCACTTCATGATGCTAGTTATCAACTGACACGACTCCACAGATTAACATCTGTTCATCACATATTATTTTTTGCCCAGGGATCAATGTTTATAAAAAGGGCTGATATCACTGATGATGTAACTGAGGCATCCGTGCATTCAGAATATTTTGACATGCTGAAGGAAGAACTCGTTTTGTTGAGTAATCCGAAGACAAGTCAGTGACGTAAGATCATGGTGCTTTGTAATCATTTTTTCTCTTTCTAATTGCAGGTGTCTATCTCTCTAAATACTCTGATCTGTTACAAATCAATCCTTTGGATGTGGGCACCGTTGGAGACTTAATAGTTTTTAAGGTTATGCGGGTAAGTCGAGGGCTCTGTTTTCATTTTTTTGCTGCTGTTTGTTTGTTGGTTGGTTTGTGAACAGAATAATTTAAAAACCAATGAAGGGATTTGGGTGATTTTTGTGGAATGTTAGTCATGGCGCCATGAAGAACTGGTTAGATTTTGGTGGTGATCGGAACTCAGATGTGAATCAAGGAATATTTTCGAGGATTTGTTTACAGTTTGAGATGGGGCAGTTTTCCACATTGGGCTATAACTCACTCAACAATGTTGTAAATGCCTTGGCGGAGGTTTTTGCTCTCACCTAAAAGCTTGTATGTACCTGTTTTATTTTTTCAGGGGCGAATAAAGCACATCCATGAGAACATGCCTAAGAACACAATTGAACCTTCACCCAAGTTTGACTGTCACCTCGCCAGAAGTGCCAACAGGGTGACATCTCTGCTGTCTTACAGAGCTTTTGAGCTCACACAGGTAAACACGTGGCTCTCTTTTAGTTACTGTTTTACATCTTTTTAGATTTTCATGGGTCTCTCTTTTCGCAGCAATATTTCTTTGAGTTTGCATTTGAAGAGATCAAGGCACGGCCCCGGCACATCTGTCCCTACGCTGTGGTTTCTTTTCAGTACAAAGGCAAGGAAGCTGCAGCTGCTCAAATGACAGCACACAGGTACGTAAAATCCTGCAAGAAACGTTGAAAGTTGTTGAGTATTTAAAGGTGCTGTCCATTCTGTCACCTCTACAGATTTCTTTTTAACAAAACTTTTATTCTTCTTTTTTTAAAGGTTCAACACAATAACCCCAGAGGGAAGTAGAGGTAAAAACTAACTCTCAACCATGTAGAATGTTACTGCTTTTATCAGCTACTTATAATCACATATGGCTCTATGTTGCCCACAATATGTTATTAACATTTTGTACATGTGAACTTTAGGTAATGCTTTCTGTTTTATCCTTGTATGATGCTTTATGTCTGAACTGTCTTTCTTGAACATGTAGGGAAAAGCTGCTACACTGTGTGGAGTGGTCCATTAGTAAACAAGGGCAATGAGTTATTCCCAATTTGTTTACGATCCTCCTCACGCCCCTACCTTCCTTTCAAACTGTGAGTTAACCTTCAGTCTCTCACGTAATCATATATTATCAAGTCTGCAAATCTACTGTTAGCATGACAGTGCTGCAAGAACTTCCTTTGTTTTCACACAGCACCTGTAAAAAAAGGAGGTCATAAAATTTGAGCAATAGACCGACAGAAGTGTCACTCTAAAAAGTTTTGATAAATCTCCCATGTGCTCCCCTGCAGACCTGAGAAACTTGAGGTGAGTCGAAGCATGCAGCTGGATCAGGTGAAGCGAAAAATTCACCCCGTGCTCTTTTCTTGGGACACCTACAGCGCATCACGTGAAGGTCAGTCTTAGCCACATATGTTTTTCCCTCAATGTTTATTTATTTCACACAGAGTGCAAAAAATACAAGGGAAATGCTGTGTGTGGCCTTGGTGGAAGCTTTTGAGCTGCTTATATGAATATAAAAACCCGTTAGACATTGAAGGTGATACAAAATCACCAGGACCAGATGTCAGACATCACATAGACAGGGCTAGAATTTAGTTGAAACATATGGAAAAAGTAAAATAAATAAACAAGTGAGAAGGGTAATAAATATAAATAATAAATATAAATAAATCAATAATTCTTACAATGGTTATTTTTATATATTTCGATTTTATATTTCAACAGTATTAGATTGGGGTGGAACTAAGAGGGTAAGACAAACAGATTAAGGGCATAAAACTTTTTTTGTTTAATGTATAAGTTGGCCTCTTTATTGAACATCTCAGAATTTCTGACAAAAATGTGATGTTGCTCCCTGCATCTGAATTCAGGGGAGATTGTTGCAGTACAGTGCATGAAAAACCACAAGCTAATCGGATGAAATTTTATCTCAGGTAGGTAAAGTTAACTACATTAACTACATTAAAATAATATTAGAATTAGAAAGAAAGATAATGAATACTGTTTGTATTTAAAGTATAGATTTATATGTAAATATATATTTCAACAGTATTAAAATGATCAGTGTATTTTAAATTATACTGAAATATATTATAGGAACTAAGAAAGCGCATTGGGCACCTTTTTAAAAGGGTTGTTCGTCCAATGCATGGTAATAAAATTTAAAAAAAAAAAATCTTCAGCATGCATATTAGTGAGTAGACTTTATATGGAGACTTTTATCAATCATAAATGCCATTTAAATGTTTTTAATCTACCTAAAGTGAAATACTAAGTTAAATCCTTGGGTTTCAAAAAACAACAGTCATGAATGACCAAATATGATTTTTGAGTTATTAACAAAATCATTTCTATAAGAAGTGGGTAAATGTTAGTTTCAAAATAAAACTTAAAAGACCAATTTGAACCACTTTATTCCAAATTTACTCTAAAACTTAAATTTATGAAGAAGGCGTACACTTAGAGAAGCAGACTTGGAAATAGTAGCTCATCTGAAAAATAATTGTCATTTAATTTTTCTAGAAAATTATTCTGGAAATAAAACATTTGCAGTGATTTTTTTTTTGTTTAACTGAGCTGAGAGAAAATAGGACTCCAGAAATGGGTTATGGGTCAGCTTTCTAACTGTCTGTTCTCTGTGCGCAGTGATGAAGTGTGGGATGTCCTGCAGCCTGTTTGAGGTGGTGGATGGGAAAGGCAAACCAACCAGCGGCAGTTTGGCAGCGTTGGTCCACAAACTGGAGAGGGACAGGATGGTGAGTCACGCTGTAGCTGTTACCTACCAGGCTCTGAAGCATCAAAACTCCACATGAGCACAAAGTCAGTCCACTCTGAGGACAAAATCTATTCAAAAGATGTCAATTCAGAAAAAAAATGTTTTTCACACAATATATCAGGCTTTTATTTACATGTAATGTAAACATTAGTCAAGCCTACTTGAGTTATGGATGCTCACATTATCATGTCTTTCAATCCTCCTGATGTTTTATGACAGCAGTATCTCCTCTTTTCATTCAGGTGCTAGTCAAGTCCTTGTTCGACAGGGGCTTTCTCTTCCTGCTGTCCTCAGCTCAGATGATCGACTCCAAAGGTGCCTAAAATCTTTTTACTCTCCTGTCATGATTCCCTGTTGTGTCAGTCCAAACACCTACTTGTTCCTCTCTGTGAGGGTTCAGCTGTAAAATAAAGAGTTGCTGTTTGTTTCCTAGATCGACGGGGGCGGGTGGAGAAGAAGCTGCAAGCATTATTCATCTTTCAGGAGTCAAGGATGGTTGTCAAGCACTGTGAGTTTTATTCACTATCCATGTGTTACTCTGACCGAGGCCCTCTGGCAAAATCTGCTGGAATATTTTATTAGGGAACAGGGCTGATGGGTAATATACAGCTCTTTCTCATGGCTGCCTACTGTGTTTTGTTTTTCTCAAATTTGAGACACAATGATGACTTTAAAGATAGGACATTAGGTAGTGAAACAAACAAGACCTTCACACTGAAGTTCCACAACAAAGCTCCATCAAATTTACGCCTTGAGACATTCGCATTAATCCCCTGAGGCCTTAATATCCATGTCTGTGAAGCTGCAGTATGGCTTGCATGCGTGCAACATGGCGCGTGCTTCTACATTCGCACAGAGGCAGTGACGCTCTCTCGCAGCGCTCCTGCTGAATCCTCCTGCCCTCCTCTCACCAGTACGACCCCTCCAATACTACCTCTAGACGGAGAAAATGGAGGGTCAACCCTATCCTGCTCTGCGACATTCACAGTGGATGGGAAATGTAAATATTACAGCTTGAAACAGCAAACAGGTAGGATTTAAACCCACACTGCCCGCTTCATGGACAACTGCCGCTATACATAGGGCATGCTGACACAACCACTCAGCAGTTGATGTCCCTATGACGTAATTTAATTTATTTATCACCTGTACAGGTGTGTATTATGTGATTTGACATAAAGGAAGGAACTCAGAGAAAATCAGCAATAAGGTAAAAAATGTGTGGAAAACAAAAAGCCAATAAAATGTAACTAGACAACAGGAAAATAAATGAAAAATAGGATTTACAGTTTTTAGATTTAAATAAAAGTGTTCAATGCAGATTTTATATATATATATATATATATATATATATATATATATATATATATATATATATATATATATATATATATTGAAAAGGCTTTTAAAAGATGACATGACTACATCAGGGGACCCTTAATACCGATCAATCAAATAAGAGTGACGAATAAGAAGGTTAATACAAGCAACTAATAGACGAATGATAGAGCGAGACACTAAAATTAAAATGAGCAAAGAGGCTCTTGTGTTTTTGTCTTCTGTCTTTATAAAGCTCCTTTATTCGTTCTACAGTAAAACTAACTTCTTTTTATAATGACATGTTTCCTCAAAGCACATTGTACTGCACACACCAGAACAAAGAGAGGGACGGGTGGAGCTGAGAAAGTATGATGATGTCAGTGGAAATGTACCTGTTCAGTTAATTTTTGAGGAAGTCTTGTTTGAGTAGATAAGGTACTTTATAACCCCCTCATATAATGTCATCATGATAATAACCTCCCTGTGTGTTGAAGCATCAGGGTTTGTATGGGTGCTGACATCCTTGAAAATACTTAAAAATAATTGTGTTGCATTTCAAGGTTTGATTTAATAGTACTGTGAATTTAGAAAAAGTGTTGAAATTTTCAGTCTTATTCCCATTTTAAACTGACAGACTGAACAGTTTGCTGACAAGAGGGATAAAATAGATTGTAGAATATTTTAATTTAATGTTCACTAATACTAAAAGGTTTGAATTGGTGTCTGATGTGATTATTCATATTTATCACCTGTTTTTAAGAATAAGTAGTAAGGGAAATTATTTCTGTGATCAATCTCCTTAATTTGTCCATTTAATTGATGTATTTAATTTGTCAGCCTTTTATAGACTACAAAGTTAATTCTTTGTATTGTATTTGTATGTATAGTATTTGTTTGATATCATTAAAAAGTTAAATACGTGATAAGTGATTTGTATGTCACAAACAGTAAACCATCATCATATTACAGAAAAGGGCAATAATAATTATTCATAAAGTGGGCTACAGAGAGCACATTAAGAGACTGTTTAAGATGGCAGGATAATGGAAATTTAAAGATTTATTTGAATTATAGACCCTTAATATAATGTTCAAAGTAAAGAGTGAAGTGTTTCCATATAACTTACAGAAGCTGTTTATTTTTAGCTCAGACGATGAGGATAGGCGAAAATTTGCCTTCAAGCATCAGTTTGCAACAGCAACTTTGGAGCAGATGTGTGTTTGTTACTGGGGTTAAGCAGTGGAATTCTGGAAAATGAGTTTAAGAGCTGTTTGAACATTTCTCTGTTTAAGAAAATGTATAAAGACAAAAATATCTGACTTTATGAAATATGGGGCTAATTTTGATTGGTATTAAGAAGGTTGTAGGCTTACATTATAGGGCTGGGTATTGTTAACAATCTCACGATTCGATTTGATTTCGATTCTTTTAAGTTGCGATTCGATTCAGGATTGATTCAGTAAGAAGTAGAAATACACAATTTGACAATTTTTTAATTTTTTATTTTAATGCCACTGTGAATATATGTGGTATGTCACCTCATATTTTGAGCAACAAAACTATAATTATAAATGTCCATCTGGTCTTTTTTTGTCTTTTTTTTGTCAATAAATGTGTCAGGAACTGTCCTTTAAGTACATTTTCACCCTTTTTCACAAGAAATAAAAGTAAACAATTCTGGCAAGTATTTGTCATTATTATGTTACAAATTCTTAAAACAATGTGTAATTACAAGAAAAGAAAAAAAATTGATATGAATTTTCAACAAGGTTCTCTTCAAAAACAATTGTAAATGAACATGTAGAAATGTTTTCTGAGATGACCAGAAATAATCTTAACCCATTTTACATAAACTCAAACATTTTAGTGTCCATGTTACAGCCTATTATATTAGACCAGGGGTGTCCAAACTATGGCCTGGGGGCCAGGTGCGGCCCGCTGCCCATTTTGGATTGGCCCCTGAAACAGTTGAATGAATAAAGACATTTTGATTACAGCAGCAAGTAACATCAATCATGTTACATTTTCTGCCATATTTACTTTGTCAACAGGTCTCATTTACAAAGTATATTACAATATTCATCTTCCAGCACCAACATTCTTGCAGTTTACTCTTGTTTTGTGTCTGACAGTAAAGATAAGCTGTCAGTGTCTTCCATCTCTGTTGCTCAAAAGGTCATTCTCGCCTTAACTAGGTGTGAATCCAGTGATAGCCCGGGGTTTTAAGGGCCTCTTGACAGGTGATAACCCTCCCCTAAACCCTAAAACTTTAACTTAAATACACTAAAAGTGAGGTGCAGCGTTTTTTAACTGATGATACTCCATGAAGCAGTTCCTGTCCAGCTAAAGACAGAGGTCACGACATTTCTTCCTCCAGAATTTCTAAAATTACTATTTATGGAATCCATAAAAAAACGAACTATGATGAAAAAGACTATCAATGACAAAACAAGACGGTAAAACACGGAGAAATACGGCAGAAATACGGCAAAACACAGAGAAAATATGTCAAAAGAACAGAAAGAAAACAATCCAGAATGATACTAATGCTTTGCCAACTCTGGATCGATGCATCTATGAACATCACAGAGCTTAAACTGCATTTGTTAATCATAAACTGGATTTGTGCACTTTATTTTGATAAAAATTGATCAGCTGTTTATTTACTTACTTATTGTATCGTATTTTATTTTCAGAAATAGATGACTGTGTAAACACAAGATTCACAAGTATTTATAGTTTTCTGTCTCCTGTTTGAAAGTCTTTAGCTTGTAGCAGTCCTCTGTGAGATTTATGACAGACGTCTTTATCTGATATGTAATTGAATGAGGTACTTGTTGTGTTGTTAACCTAACATCAATAAAAAGAAAATGACGCATGTTTCTTTCCTTCAGCATCCAGACTGTTAGAGCCTGAGCCACTGACTGTGGAGCCCCAGCCTGCTATCCTGACGGCAGTGGAGCCCTTCATCCCTGCCTTGCACTTTGCCCTTTACAAGTTGCGTCCAAACCCAGGCAAGGACCTGAGCTCCGGGGTTGAGCGGCAGGCCACAGACTATTTAACTCGTATGGACTCAGGCACTGTGAGGCCATTCATTCTGCCTGACTACAAACATAATATAGAGGAAAGGACCCACCCTGCGCCCCGACCCAAATTTAACATGGACACAGTGTTGCGCACTTATGTTCACAATCCTGCAAATTACATTTTACCTCTGAACAAGGCGAAGGATATCATTGAAAAAATAAGGAACCCCACGCCCGTACCTACACCGACCCCTGCTCCAGTGGAATACAGCCCTGTTTCCGACTGGGGTGGGTCGGACAGGGGCTCAGACAGAGCAGAAAGACTCCCAGAAAGGCTGCCTCAGGAGAGGCCTCCTTTAGAGAGACAGCCTCCAGCACAGGAAAAGCCACGGCGGTCTGGATTGACGCACTCTAACGGGGCCCAGCTGCAGCACAAGGCACACGTAGACCTGGATCCTCAGCAGGCTCAGAGGCTGCGACTGTCCCAGAACGAGTATGACAAAGACAGGATGAAGGAACTGCTCAAGCTGATCCAGCTCCATAAGAAGGCACTCGTGAAGGATCCTGGGAAGCAGAAGGAAGAAGATGAGGCTTGGGATGAGAACAGTCTAAAGAGAAAGTTGGAGGGAGACGAGAGGGTGGGCTTGAACAAACGCCAACGAGCAGATGCACTGAGCAACGGGGAACCCAGTCGAGGTGAGACCCGCTGCTGCAGTTAATGTTGTTTGTTTAATTGATGTAATAAAGGAATGAAAATTATATCAGCTTCCCAACATGGTCTAATTCATTATCAGTAATTGCACAGCAAATCAAAGAACATTGCTGCCCATTTGCACTTTATAAACACAGAGTAATGTTATTTATTTACAAAGAGAATCACAGTAGACTAATCTTTAACACTTTACCAACAACAAAAACTTCCAGCGTTCAGAGATTTAAGCGGCCTATAGTCTAAAAAACGTTACTCTCTCCCCAAAGACAATGATAGATGAAGGTGTCATGTGATAAATCAGTCCTTGTTTCTGTTCATTACACACACACACACACGC
This sequence comes from Cetoscarus ocellatus, assembly GCA_037902135.1. Lineage (NCBI taxonomy): Eukaryota > Metazoa > Chordata > Actinopteri > Labriformes > Labridae > Cetoscarus > Cetoscarus ocellatus. The sequence goes on from JBAMNC010000473.1 coordinate 671,368, forward strand.
TTGTTTTTCAGGGGCTAGGGATGTTCTAGTGCACCAACACACCATATTCATCTAAGACTATTTTTTTGTTTCTTATCAGGAGCCCAAGCAGATGAGATGAGAGAGGACAAAGGACAGAGCGACAATCTGACAGCTGTGATGGAAAGCATAGGCATCTACGACACGGACCTGAGGGCTCGAGCTAACACCAACACATCTGCAGTCACTGACACCCAGCGCCTTCTCAAGATTCTCCTGGCTACTCTCAACAAAGCTGTGGCTCAGGGTTCGCTGCCCCTGCCGTCTAATCATGGAGAACCATCAACAGCTTCAGGAACGGTGGAGCCTGCTTCAGCTGACCCAGATCATCGGAAACAAAATGAACAGGCATCAAAAACAAACTACGCAGAGGTAAATATGAACCAGGTAGCTCTTTAGTCATTTTTTACCCTGTGTTAAGCATATTTAATAATGTATGTTTTATCTCTTTTTAGGTGGATATGGACTGTAGCCCTGGTAGTCCATGCAGCCCAGGTTCCCCGCCAGAGCAAGCTCACACCTCAAATGACCCAACATGGGTCAGCCTCACCAATGAAGGTACATCACCTCACACCCATGTAGCCAGGTGTAGATATGGTTCGGGAAAGCAGGACAAACACTACAAAAAAATTGATTTTTAGCCCCCCGCCAACAAAAGCCAGCAGAGTTTATCTGGTGGTCATGAAGATTATCTAACTAAGTACTCCAGTGGTGTTAAAAGTGTTTTTTTTTTTTTTGTCCTTTCCATTCATCTCATAAGGGAAGCCAGAGAATCACTGATTGAACAGTGTCCAATATTTACAATCAAGGATCCTCATGTGCAGAGAGAGCACTGAGGACAGCTGAGCGCATCCTCTGTTGTGTGGCATGGAACTGAACAATAGCCAATCAGGAGGCAAGCTGGCTAATGTAGGAGATGTAGCCATGGCAACACTGGTAAACTGTTAGCATAAGTTAGAAAACAGAGAACCAACTTGCTGATATGTGGAAAAAACGTGTTTATGCATTCTGTAACTAAACTGACAAGGAACTTCATTTTTCCCTTCGTCTTTGTTCAGTGTGCTTGTTTACACTGAAGTGTTTGACTGTGCGAGATGAAGTGCTGGGAGAGAAGAGACCCTGGTTTTTAAATGAGTCTGCTACTGTGTGCTGGTTTGTGTTGATCATCCAGTAACACAGCACTTGCTTGAAGTGCAATAATGTTAGATCTGACTCCTAAAGCTTAAGGAAACTTTACTTAGTAAGTAATCAGTAAAGTCAGGCTAAAGTTAAAGCGTGATTATTGGTGTTCCTGAGGATCCTTTAGAAGTCTTAAAGGTCATAAATCAGATTTGAGATTATAGGACATATAAAAGTATTATACAGCATGCAAGCAAGATCTCCCTCCATGCATGCTCACGCTTTCTGTCTGTATTTCTTACCCAAATGCACATATAATATTATGTCTGTAGCTCTTCCCTTAATGTGGTAGTGCAGTGCAATTTGATATCCATTTGCTAAATATTGAACCCTTGTGTGCTATGTTTTAGCATTCTCAGTTTGACATTTTAGCATTTTAGCACACACTTTTGAGAGAGGTTTAATAAACCACACCTGAGCTGTTTGCTCTGCAGTCCAAAATATTGCATTCCTTTTTTATCAGTTCAGTTCTGTAAGAAGTCTTGGCGTTTTTAAATCAGTTTTTTTAATGAGTGTGTAGGAACCCAGCGTTAGGCAGCTGAATTGTAAAACTGTCTTTGGCCAGTGCAGTGCTCTAAACATGTAAACCCCTGTGATGATCCGCCTCCACTTTAAATGTTGCAGAGACAGAATGGTAGGTAAGAGTTGATCCACTGGTTTTCTTAGTCTTCAGGGATATTTTCAGAGGTGTACAACTGCTGAGAGAAGGACTCAGCGGGAGACCGGAGTGCTGTGAGTGAGGATCCACAGATCCTGCAGAAGTCTCAGATATGATTTTGTAAATTTAAGGCAATAAAAAGACGTAGAAGTCTTATTTTTCAGCTTTCTGAGATCTTAAATTTTAGATGACACCACGACTAAGTCAATCTTAATCAAATCTGTATTGCGCTATTCTAATGGCTGCCTTAAATGGCAGCATTAATGTGAAGTTCATACAGGAAGCATTAAAATGTATGCTGTTGATATGCAGCACTCTCATGTCTGTCCCACTTTTTCTCTCTCAGGAAAGCAACGTGCTTTGTTATCTTACTACGATACTACTATTACTCTGTACATAAACATGATCAGTAAAGTCAGACTACAGTTATAGCTTGATTAACGGCATTTACGAGGATCCTTACACAGTCAGAAAGGTCTTAAATCTGACTTGAAATTTAAGGCCAGAAAAGTACTATACAGTAAGCATTAAAAAATGTCCCCCCATGCAGACACTTTGTCTTAAAGCAGCACTAAGATTCCAGCTTTTTAGCTCTCTAGTAGCCTCTATGGTCGTTGAGTGTAACTGCGCGGTTGTAAAACAGAGCGCCTCACACCAACGTGCATTTGTTGACATACAGAGGGAGGAGAAGCAAGCCGACAGGACGTCCCAAGAGACAAATAAACCATGTGGACTGATAAAGTACAGTCTGATCATGTTTCTATTTGAATAAATCATCATGTACTTACAAGTCCAATAGTAGCAGGGCTAAATTAGCATCGGTCGGACATCCTGCCTCATCTTTCAGCTTACGCCAGTGAGTGAATGCCGGGCCAGTGTTTATCCCTGTCTGGGCACTTAGCTTGTTACTCTCTAGCTTTCTTTTTTCCGTCTCCTCCGATAAACATTTCTTTTTTTCTTCGGGTTTTTTGCTGCTTCCGCCATGATAACAATGCTACATGTAGCTTCGTCTTCTTCTTCTTCTTAATGGCGGGTGGCATCCAAAGTCAGAGGAGCATTACCGCCACCCACTATGCAGGAGTGTGAGCCAGAGGTCCCTATTTCCATCAGGAAAATAAGTGCATATTTACTTTAAACTAAATTCTGTTCATTAAATCTGTTTTAAAAATTCAAAAACTGCTTTATATCCTCCTTTTCCCAACATTTAGCTTTCACCTTGAGGGGGAAGTGACGTATGCTGTAAAACAGTCAAGGCAGTAAAAATTTGTAGTTTTTTAATGTTTAATGTGTGTTCCTACCATCCACATCGAAGTTACTTAGTGCCAGTGAAGGTGATAGAGACCCCCTCAGACCATGACAGAGGTGTCATTCAACCTGTTGTAAAGCGATGTACCATCACAATGATTCTAGAATATTATATTAGTGTGGAAAAACTACGTAGTGTTGGTTGAAACTATTTCACTACTGTGGTAGAGCATTGCAACTTCATATCCTGTAATCAAATATTGAACCACTGATTATGTTTTAGTAAAATAGTTTTCTCAGTCGGACATATTAGCATTTAGCACACAATTTACTATGACTATTTAGCACATGGTGGTACAGCAGGTAGTGCTAGTAGCAGGTAGCAAGAAGGTTCCTGAACTCCTTGATCATCATCAGGCGGGGCCTTTCTGTGAGGAGTTTGCATGTTTGCTCCATGCATGGATGGATTTTCTCCAGACACTCTGGTTATTCACAAAAGAAATATGCTTGTTAGGTGAACTTGGTGACTCTAAGTTGCTCTTTAGTGTGAGTGTTTGCTTGAATGGTTGTCTGTTTTCATGTGTCAGCCTTGGATTGACTGACAACCAGTCCAGGATGTACTCAACCTCATGCTCAGTGGCAGCTGGGATAGGCTCCAGCCCCCTGCGACCCCCAAATGAAATACAGTGGCATAGATGATGAATGGATGGACAGGAGCTTGTTACATCACACAATGTAACTCTAAAAATCAGCATTTCAGGACATAAATAAATAAATCACTTCTCTTTCTTTGCAGTGCAAACAACATATAGCAATTCTGCCCAGTGCAAGTCCTAAAAATTCTTGAATGTGAAAGTGTGTAGGAACTCTGGATATAAACACAACAGCTCTGAGGGCTACACTTCACTCACACCTCACAGTTGACTAAAATGTTAAAATGCATTTTTAAGTCCAGCTTTTTATCTGACTATTGAAATAAGTCGATCTTCTAACTACATTCAGGCATACAGACTTAGATGAGTTTTCTCATGTTTTTCTTTCAGAAGAAGCACAGCCTTGTCCTGAGCCAAAGCCTGAGCCAGAGCCAGAGCCAGAAACTGTGACAGCACCAAGCAGCTACCCAGAGCAGAAGACCCCTACTCCTCTGGAAGTTAAGCAGGTGGCTGTGGTACCTGCACAAATGGACCCGGAGGAAGTACCCTTTAGACCCTCCATCAGCTTGGACACTATACTCAGCCAGGAAATCCACAGTCTTACCTCTGACATTAAAAACATTATGCAGGTGCACCACATCGGCTACTCTTCAAAGCAACCATTAAGGCAACCCACCCGTAACTCCTGGCAGCCCAACACCTGCTTCTCAAACTTTGTTGTCCCCTACGTTTCTCCTGTCCCTGTTCAGGGGCACGTCAAAGCACTGTGCGATAAGATGGACAAGTTGATCCAATCTGCACCCCCCACTGTGGTCTCTCCACTTCCCCCTGTAACGTCTAATCTTACAACACCGCCCCCCACCCCGGTACAGACTCCAAAAACCAAAACAGAGCCCTCCCATTCAAAGAGGACTTTCTCCTCCTCTCAAGGCGGCAAAGTGCCTCTTGTTAAAGAAGCCGGATCAATGAAGGTCAGAACAGAGACCCAGTCCTCAGAGCTGGGGGAAGAGGTCTATTCTCCCTCTCAAGTCACAGACTCTCCAGAGCATAACCTCCAAAACCAAGGCGCTGCTGCTGGGAGTGGGTCAGACCTGCTGGCTGGGAGCCTTATCAGTCAGCTGAAGCCTGAGGTTTTCAGCAGCCTGGTGGAGATCTTTAAGGACGTCACTAAAAACACAGTCAAGTTCTACATCTACTCCGGCGATGAAGGGGAGGAGAGCACAGTCTGTAAGGAGATCAAGGTATAGTATGATCATCAGAAATAACAAATATACAACTTTAAAAAGCCTTCCTGCTCACTGAGACTATCAGAAGAACAACAAAACTAACAGAAACTATATAGTGAATTAATAGAAGAGACCTAAATGAAATTGATTTGAGGTGTCTCTTGTTTTTATCATAAACACAAACATACTGAGTGACACAAACAGTCATTACATATTGTATGAGGTACATTAGCTTCCTCTTTGGATAACCTTAAAATACAATTCTCCATCAAGCCACAAGGAGAAATTTGTTTTCACAGCTTCAACGTACAGCTCATAGGTAACATGATCACAACATGAAACACCAGTAAGCTTTACAGTGGAAACAGTGCACTGTGATGCTCATATCCCGACTGCATAACATAACAGCAATGCTTAACCAGAGCACAAAACTCCTACCTTAAAATGTAAAAGGAGCAAGTTATTCAGAAAAAAATTCAACCCAATCTTTATGTCAAGAAAAGAGAAAGCATATCATTTGAGCATGAAGACACTTAATTCAATATTTATTTAAAGGCTGCATGATTACATAACTATGTAATAACAATATAAATCAGACTTATTGTCTGGCAGGGATGGGAATTAAAAGGTTTTAGTGAAACCAAGCTGTTATCGTTTCTGCTTACTGATCCAATTTGCTTTTGATTCTGCTACCAATTCCTGTGGATTTTCATAATTTAAAAGATATTTATCATAATTAATGCTGAAATGAGTTGACACATTTTTCAGTATGCTGCTGGTGTTTCTGGCATTGCTTAAATTCATACATTAACAGACATTTCATGTTACGTTGGTGTCATTTTGTGTAAAATTTAGCCAATTTTTTGACCACTTTGGTCTCCTGTACGCTCATCCCTGTTGTCAACATTGCTACATTACTCTGAGCCATTAAGCACCCTTCAAGTCCTAAGACGACAGGAACACAAAATCAGCTCCAATCCACACAATAACACTGTATATGCATGTAGTAAGGTGATAAATAATCATTGCAACATCTTTCAGTATAATGAAAAAAAAATGTGCGACACATTATATATAAATATATATATATGTGTGTGTGTGTGTTCTCTTGATTTTTTTTTTCTGTTAGTATCATGTTTGCAATTTTATTAGTATCTTCACACTTAGAAATTAACAACCAGAACCAATCTTACATCCATTCATATTATTTCAACTGCACAAATACTGAAATAAGAATAAAAGTACTGGGCAATTTATATAAAACTTTTGCATGTCTTCCACAATACCATGTCTATTTAATGGAGTGTTTTAATATTTGCCATTTTACAGTTGAAACTATTTGGTAGGTGGAAGTCTTCAATAAAATGCATAAAACTTATATCACTGCTTTATGAACAATACTATTAAACGAATTTGGACATTTTGGCATAAATTCGGAATAATGACTAAGTTTAGTGTCTTCTTTTATAGTTTAAAATCTGTTTCAGTGATGATCGTATATAATCAAATGAGACATAAATTGATCTAAAAGCATGCAGACTTAAAAAGAGCTGATGTCTTTGCACTAACTCTGCCCTACAGAACTGATACATCTGTAACTTTGTGCTGAGACTATACAGTATAATTGACTTTGTATGAAGATAATGGATTTTCTTAATCCATTTTTTCTTAATAAAGAATGAGAGAACACTTTTATTCATAACAGGGTCATGCAATAAACTGAGGAAATGATCTTGTTTTAGTAACACAATGTAACATTAAGATCTTGATTTGTATTCATTTCGGGTCGGGACATAACGACAGATGGAGTGATGGCGATGTGTCACACACACTCAAACACCTGAACGAAGGGAGAGCCAGAGCAGCAGACAGGCTGAAGTCACATCAAGCCAAATGCATGGAAAATAATAGATATATCTCATATATATACCTCTGCAGTATATCAGGAATGGGCGACTGATATTTTTGGGGAGCACCGTTCTTCCATTTGAGATACGAAGACAAAAGTAAAAAACTCAAAAAACTTAACAAGCACTTTAGCATTAAAACTAATTGAAACAAATGAAAATCTGCATGAAAGTGGAATAAAAATCAGTGATAAATCCAAAAGTGTTGCACCTGTGGTACAAGATGAAGAGTTAATGTGATCTTAAAGCAGAGCTGCAGGAGTAATCTACATAAATAGATGTCTCATTTGTAAAATGTTGGGGCAGCATTACAAATCTCAGTCATTAATTCCCAAAAACATAATAGATTTCTAAAACCATCAGTCAAGTTTAAAACCATGGGCTTGAAATTATTCAGTGTGCCATCTGTATTTGTGCTAATCTTTACATTTTCAAAGCACAGACTGGTTATTTAAAATGTTTACCGTGATTAAAAAGAATTGATGATCCTGAACATAAAAGCTATTTTCATAGGGCCTAAAGATCAGACTTCTGGTAAAGTTGTTTTAGTCTTTGCTTTTCTGTGCTGCATTTCAGCCCTAATCCTCCGCCCACTGGTGCTTGTCTCCCCTGCTCTTTCTCCTTCACGTTCCCTGGCTCTCTTTAGCTGTCCCATCTGTGTGGAAAGAAGACTAAGAACACCCACTGCAAGGAACTTAAATTTGTGTCAACCATTCTGACAAAATAATGCCTCATGTCTTTGTTGATTCTGTCCCTCACATGTGATGAAGTTTCTGTACAGAATAAAGTCCTGCTGTTCAAACAGAAACATCACCTGCTGTAAATCTTTTAGCAGTGTGCTGTTCATCCCTTTCACAGACAGCACAGCAGAGAAAATAAGTATTCAAAGACAATCAGTCTTTTTCCCTGTAGTGTGTTTGCTTTTATAGGCAATAAAGAGGCATCAGTAATCACTTAAAGTCTATTCTATAACCAGATATAAATCCTCACTGAAGAAAAAAAATCATATCAAGTCACAGTAATGGCCTAATAAAATATTTTCAGCACTAACTTAAAGTTTTACTATCAGTAAAGAAGTACTCGTGGTTGTTTTTCATAAACATAGTAGCGCATCTGTCATTTGACATATTCACCACTTGTACACTACATTTCTTACTTTAGGAAAAGAACCTCCGCTGCTTTTGCTGTAGTAAACAAAAACAGGCAAGTTGAAATGCAGGTCTCCACTGCGGGTGAAGTGCTACACTACCTCCTCTCTGTCACTACCTGTCCCATCTTCCAGAGCTCAGCTCTTTCTCTATCTGTCACACAGTCACTCCTCGTACTCGTAAGACAGAAAGACATATTCATCTGTCTGTCTGTAACAATTACGTCTCTCCTGTCTCGTCTCAAAGGGGTACTTGAAAAGCCTCGGCAACAGCGAGTGCACACCACAGGCATTTCTGGAGAACAGCGGCAGTTTGGATAAGCTCCTCATCATCATTCAGAACGAGGACATCGCAGCTCACGTGCACAAGGTGCGGTTGCCTTTCGCCACCTTGCTTTGAATCAATCCAACTTCTGCCTGTAGTATTGTGGTATAACTGAAACAATGTTTAGTTTGAATTATTTGACTTAAATTAATTTCAAAAGTAATGTGAAAATCTCCTCTTTCTGCAGATCCCTGCTCTTGTGTCATTGAAGAAGTTGCCTTCAGTGAGCTTTGCTGGAGTGGACTCTCTGGACGACGTCAAGAACCACACTTACAATGAGCTGTTTGTATCCGGAGGCTTCATCGTGTCTGATGAGTTTGTCCTGAACCCTGACTTCATCACACAGGGTGAGTTCTACTTTTCTTTGTCAGAGATGATTGGTTTTACAGAATCTTTTGGTAGGATGAGAAGTCTGAGCTTGTCTTGCATGTTTTGTCCAGATCGTTTGCACGGACTGCTCAGGTTCTTGGAGGATCAGAGCACCCCTGAACACCCCTGGCAGTGGAAGGTACACTGCAAGTCCCACAAGAAGCTTAAAGAACTGGGGAGGTCGGTTTATTTCTTTAAAAGTAGATTTTAAATATACTTTGCTATATTCAAGCTGTAAGTAAACCAACAGTGATGTTACATAAAGGTTACATTCTGTTCTCTTTAAAGGTTAAATGCCAACGCCATGGGGCTGCTGAACCTCCTCACAGCCTATCAGAAAAAGCACCTTGTGGAGTTTCTTCCGTATCACGAGTGTGATACTCAGTCACGCCAGGCACCAGATCTGGACTGCCTGATCAAGCTTCAAGCACAGCACACACAGCAGAGGCACCTTATCTTCCTCACCGGTATCTTCATCAAAATCACAATGAACTGTGTCAACAAGTGTTGAAAGTTCCAATCATATGACATGTTGAAATGAAAATGTTTATGTTGGGTTGGTTTGTCTTTGCAGAGAGGCCATTTGAGTTGTTCCTACAGTACTCCAGAAATGGAATCGTGATTGGGAGCATTGATGATGTTATGAGCGGTTTCCACAGCCTGATTGGCTCCATTAATCAGAATGAGCTTCCAACACCGCCCTCTACTGGTGGGTGACGTCTCCTACAAAACTAAACCTTGAAACAGTCGGGATTTCTTGTGATTCTCCTGCAGCGTAATTGCTTTTGCTGAATTGCTTTTTGTTCTCTCCAGTTATCTTTCTAGTTTAAGTCGTCTGTTCTCCTCTGTAGAGTTTGATGCTGGTAATGTGTCTGTAACACATTTATGAGATTCTATCTTTCCCTCCACTTTTCCATTTCTCTCTCTCTGCCCTTTCCTGCTCTCCCAGTAGTGAATGATGAGTGTGTGGAGGAGGAGGACATGTCATTAGACTCTGATGACGGTGAGCCAGCAGAGACTTCAGAGAAGAAACAGGACACAAAGAAGGGGAGCACTCCACAGCCACCACCACCAGAGTCGGAGGAGTTTCGTCCTCCGCTCCCAGAGCAGGCCACTCCCGAGAGAACTCCCACACTTTCTGACTACAGTGCTCTCAAAACCGCCATCTCTCAGTTCAAAGCTTCAAATCAGATAGGCATTGGCTCCTCAGACATCGGTGGCTTGTCTCCTGGAGGTTTTCCCGTCAATCCTCATCAGAGCTTCTTGTGTCCCTCGGCCTCCTGGTCATCCTACACCGGTTCTTCTAGCTATGCTGCCTCCCCTGCTTACCCTGCTTCACCCTGCAGCAGCACCCAGGAACAGGAGTACCGCACCCCAGCCTCCACCACAGTCCCAACCCCACCCGTCATGGCTACAGCAGGACCTTTAGCTAACCTGGCCTCCCTCCCCCTAGAGGTGAAACCTCCCCCTCCTCCTCACCTCATGATGCTGGGCCACACTTATGGCTCAGACACAGGAGGAGCCAGCACTGCTGGGAGCTCTCCACTTACCACTTCCCTCCCCTACACAGAACATAGTGATTCACCCCAGCCTGGGTACTTGTCTGCCAGTGCTAGTGCAACCCCCACACTACAGGAGGGGACACCCAGTGGACCTACAGAGGGAGTATGGGGGACGGCCAGCACTTGCGAGACTGCTAGCAGCCAGGGTGGGGTTACATCTACCCCACTGGATCCCAGTGGGCTCCCTGCTACTGGGGAAGTTATTGGTGGAAGCACCCCTGGCAGTCAGGGGTGCAGGACTCCGGTGAACTGCACTGAAAGCCTTGGACCTTCAGTTGGAGTTCCCCCAGTTGCCAGCAGGGGAGGCTCTGCAGTCAGACCAAAGCTGCCTCCACATCCAGTGGGCTATGGCAGTATAGGTGGCTTTCATGGACAGATGGATCATGGACCTATGAGGGGTGGTATGGGGTTTCGAGGGAGAGGAGCCCCACCGGGGGGACCTTGGCCTCGGCCAGGGCGAGGACATGATCGGGGGGGCGGGACTGGAGGTGGACTCTGCTCTTGGGGTTACCCAGGAGGCAGGGGTGGGGCTGGGAACTACTATTCAGACTATTCATACTCTCACAATTATGCCCCTGAATAGACAATCAACCCGATCAAAGGGGCAGTGCAAACGCCATACAACGACAGAGACTTTCCAACTGGCTGAATGTATATATTTTCTTGTCATAAAAGCATTGATTTAAATCAATAAATACGGCTTCTGGTTTTCTACATTAATAAAAATTGATACAGGCAGTGCCGAGTGTCCTACTGTCGTGTGAACTGTACGTACACTCTTTCCATGTGAGCTATTTGAGACCCTGTCCAAACCACTATATTTATATTTGCCAACAAATGTTAATGGCCTTCCAGTTTCTCGGAGTTTATCGCGTAATTTTTGTTTGTCCGGTTTTGAAACGGTTTGTGAACAAGTGGAAAGGCTGATATTTTTTTAAGGAAAAAAAAAAAATGAGTGAATGAATTTCACTTTTGCTGTTGGTTTTCTTTTTTTATTTTACATATTTGGTTGTCCTAAATTCTATTAAAATAAAATATTTCAAATCTTGTTTGTGTGACCAGTTTCAAGGCGGTGTCAGGCAAACTATTGAAATTCAAATCAGCTGTCCTATTTTCTCACTCACACTCCATGTTTACATTTCTACTTATTTTTTTTTTACATGCAGTATGAGGATGAATCACTTTATCTTTAAATAGCTGCATCTGTGTTTTAGAAAACATTGAATAAAACATCAAATGGTCAAAGTAAAATAAATGGCTCAGATTTTTCACACAGCCATACTTGTATGATAGACTAAGCCTCTAAACACTGTGGAAACAGCTTCTGACTGTGGCAGGCAAAGGGCGCTGTAGTAGAAATCAGTTAAATCTATTTTCTCCAGTGGAGTAAAGCTGTGTGTTTGGTGAACAGTTCAGAGGAAATGCAGCACTAACAGCCCTAAGAGTCTGCCTGCTGAGTGCCTTTTGTCCCCCATCACTGTTGCTACTGAGGGACGGTTAGGAGATTTGACACACATAACCACCACATTTCCAGAACACTTATTTCCTATCAGAATGTGAAGCTTACTTCAACTCAGTGTGGAAGTAATTTCAAACCAATACCTGAATTTATTTTTTTTTACAAATCCCAGACATTTTAGACGTTAGGAAATTAAAATTACAGGAAATTATAGAAAAGGAGAGTAGGCTTACATCTGGGGCCCACACTTTGGACTGACTACGCCTTATTTACTCAAACTGAAGTGCAAGAAAATATGCAGATTACTTCTTACTGTTATGTTAAAACATCAAAACAATCCTGAGAACTCTAGATAATGTGTCAGTTTTTCATTACATGTAATCAAGCTACTTTGTGTGGATTTACAAATGGTCTGAGTGGCTGCAAAATGCTACCTCAGGGGTGAAGGGGACTTGTTTTCCGTCCCTGTAACTCTTCCCCCCTCACAGTCTCTGCTTTGTTCATCTGGTAAATATGAACCCTGAACCATCATGTTGTTGTTCCAATCCTAACAGCACAATGCTTCCTGTCTGTGTTTGCAATTTAAGGGTTGCATGTTTTCCAGTACACTAACCTCTATGTCTCATTAAAAAAGTTACACACAGCACATTGTGCCCCAAAAGTGGAAGCACCAGAAAAGTGCCATAAACTGTCACATATTAATGTTAATATCCCCTTTCATCGATTATCACTGTCAGTCCTGATAATCAATAAGGCAATACTTATTTTCTGGACTCTAACCCAATTTTATCAGTTTTTGAATGCTGTGCCCATAATATTGATGCGGGGAATAAAACTCAAAAGTTTACTTTTCATTCACATAATGGTGAAAGGAGTATCTTTTTCTATTAAAAGTTTGGAACACGACAATGCTCATCAACAAATCTGTTCTAGTACATTTATTTACAATGTCAGTGAGGAAAAATATTCTTGTTGGTCACTTGAAGACTTACACATTGTTGTGCTGGGGAGCTGAAAAAGTGGGCCATCAGTTTTAAAATGTACTCCTCAAAAACAGTTTAGAAACATTATTTAGGTTTATTATTTCTCTCTTCTTCTAATACTAATTGGTGTTGTATTGTATATCATTGGAAATACTAGGACTTAGGACCACTAATCGGACACCGAGGGAGTCAGAGACAAAGTAGGTGTCCAAGGAAGACAGCACCCCAAGAAGACCAGTTCCTCGCCCATGCTTCACTGAAGGCTTGTAGACTTTCTTCCAGGGGCAGAAGGGATTTTGGCACTATTTCTGGGCACTACCCACATGTTTAGCTGTGTTGCTCATTTCATGAATGCATCATCCTCACAAGTTGTAGTCCACTGCAAAGGTGACTTATAAAGCTTTCCAGCAACTGAATTAAATTTTCCAAACTTTTTTTGAGTATAGTAAAAAACTACAAAAATAAAGCCTGGTCTGCAAATAGAAAGTATATTATAAAATATTTAATGATCTGATGAGTTCATATGGGGCAATACTTGGCCTCAGTGGGCTAAGTGTGATTTTTTTTCATTATACAGAGAATTTTAGGCCCTTTATAGCAGATCAAGTTTAAATTACAAAATCAGTGAACAAAAGAGGAAAATTCCGCCAACATCACTTATATTGATTATCAATTGAAAAATAACCTTTAAAAATAAAAACACTAAATGCACTTAATCGCCAAAAGGGACCAGTGAGACCTGGGGTTTACCACATTTTACCATCACAGTGTGTGGGAAAAGGCTAGACTGTACTGCAAACTTCACAGCTGAGGCTCCAGCTGGGTTTTGACCCACTTGATGTGGGGGGATTCAAATCATGGTCAGGTCTTCATTGAGAAAATGCCTGAACACTGTCCCCCCCCCCCCAGCATAAGGCCCCAGCTGGCTGTGGGGTTACAGTTCTAACTATCATGGTAACATGTCAACCAGGGGTGTTTGCCTTTTACTGTCTATGTTCTCTCCATTACATAAACGCACGGTCTTTCAAAGTGGGGGTCTTGTGCCCTGGGGTATGCCAGGGGATGACGGGCGGGCATGGAAGAAACTTGGAGAGATGTGATTAATCACTGCATATCAAAACTGATGTGTTCATTTCTGGTGCAAATCTGTTATTGAAAACGGCATGCACTGAAACACCGAATGTGCATGAATACAAAAGAGAATTTAAAATGTGCTCACCGTTATTATTGTGGGTTGATGTTGGGACGGACATTATGGCTACCTACAGAAGTACGCTGAGTGAGATTGCCTAAAAGGTTACCATCTGAAAATCAAATCAAGGAAATATTTTATATGTATTATCCTAATGTATATGTAAGTATTCCCAAGAGGGAGGAACAGCTCATGAGGCTTATGCTGGATGGGGTCCTGGGAGCCTCTGCTAGCTGTACTTCAATATGGTTCACACACTAGCTCCAGGCCCTGGCCAGGCCTCAAACCCAGAGCTCTCTAGCTTTTGGGCAACTGCCTTGCTACAGCTTTGCATCTGGATTCTTTTCGTTTTTGTTTAGCAACTGAAAATTATGATACATGCTCCATGCATTCTGGATCAGAAGCACTCACCTGCTTTTAGCCACATTCACCTCCTCTGCCAGGCTTGAAGTGATTTTGGGTGTTTGTTAGGTATAATGGAATAAAATGTCCTTGTTAGCTTTCCCCTTTCATCTCTTGTGTTATCAGCTTTTGTAATTTTTGTGCAGGCTGTGCAGTGCAGAACCAATTACCCTTTTATAGATTTTATTGAAACGATTCTTGAGTTTTAAAAAAAATCTGCTGGTATTAATTAATAAAACTTTCTGTTTTGTCAGCCGAACTTGTCCTGGCAGTAAAACCGAATTAAACCCAGCTCCACACAGCGGCAGAGCCAGAATTTATGGGCCCCATGAAAAGATATAACATGAGGCCTTTGGCAAATTTCTTGATCCAAGCATCTAATGTGCATAGTAATAGGTAGACACATGAAATGTATTTTTCTAATTGAACATGTATATTCACCACAGCTATTTTTTCTGTTTAAAGAAACAAAACTGAGAAAAAAAGAACAATCTTCAGCTGAAATTATAGTATAAATAGTTCATCAAACTATGTACTATGAGTAACGTTGGCATTTCAGGTTTTTATAATGTTTCTATTTATTATCCTATCCTACTGAATCTCTGCTCTTTTAACTCTGTGAAATTTTCAAGTGCTTTGTAGATTATACATTTGCCCTCCTCTGTGATCTGTTATCTTAGAGACTCAAATATTTTAACATGCTGTTCAGACATTCTGATGTGCAGCAAAGGGTATAGACAAAACTTGTACCTTCTAAAAGGTAGAATTGAGAAACACTTATCTCAAAAAAGAAAATGAATTGATAAGTTAAAAAAAAAAGATAATATGACATATTTTAGGGGCCTCTGTCATTCATGGCTCTTTATCATGTTGATAATTTCTCTTGCTCAGATATCATGTGTTTGTTTCATTTACTCCCTGCAGCATCTTCTCAGTCAAACACCAGAGGGCGCCCTTTCCATTTGATGTGGAAAATAGGTTAGCCTTTATCTCCAGAGCCTCATTCCAGTTGTGCAGTAGATGCGCCTCCATGGCAACTTTGGAAACTGTAGGAATCTTTTCTTTTCAATAAGACCATTGAAAATAACACCCATAACACAAACACTGTAGTCAGGCTCTCACACTGTGAATTGAGTTAATGCCTCAAATACCCATTACAAATGTAATCTTGAGAGCTGAACAAAGGGCTAATGTTTTATTCAACTGTTGTACAAAAAATAATAATATGGATTTTCAAAGGAAAAACAATTTTGCAAGTTTAAAGATTGTAAGGGTAACATCCAAAAGTATAGCAATGTGTATAATAAATGTAAACAACAGTACTGTTTGTGTATATTCTATTAAAATATGCAATTAGGGAATGCAAAACATCATAAATCTTACATTTTATGCCATGACCAACTTAAGAACTTCAGCAATATTACACTAACGTCAGATTGTAGGGAAGACCTGGATTGGTTGTAACACTTTCTACTCTGCACTTTTTGCCATTACATTCTGCAAAGGTCAATCCAAAATTAAATGCAATGTATTGTAGTGACATAGGAATAATTTCCAGTCTTGTGAATAATTTTAACAGCTTGTCTTTAACCATCAAATACCCTCACAAGCAATTAGATAAAAAGTTACTCAGTTCCACAAAAATCAAAAAATGTCTTCCACACTCAAGGTTTTCTGTCCCAACAGATGATGTATATGTTTATACTTGTATATGTAATAATGTGGGTCAATAATGAGTCTTAAATTAGAAATGATCATTATGAACAAAAGTGAGCAAATTTTATGAACTTCTATAGCCACAGAGCTTATTGTCAGCAGTAGTTCAAAAACCAGTGGAAAAAAAAAACATAGGCTTTAGTCAAGAAAGAACCAGCTCAACGCCATCTTCTGGATTAAATCTGAGTCATCCCTCTGGCACTCTATAGGCAATGTGACAACCATAAGGCTCGGTGGAGGGCCCTTCACTGTCCTCCCTTTATCTGCTGCCTCTTGGATGGGTCATTAATAATCTAATATAGCATATTATCTATACACTGATGATTTACAACTTTTGTTCACGTTTGTTATACCTTGTGAAGTTTCAAGGTTATCTAACCTTCCACAGTGCATAAATTCCATCACACACTGGGTGGCAGACAATTATTTAAATGCTGGAAAAAGAAGTCTTAGTCATTGCACAAGATACGTTTGTTCTTCTAGAACATCTCTTCAATGTCTGCTCAAGGATGTGTGACTTAGGAAATATTTCTGATCATTCCCTCAAATGACTCAGCTCACCAAATCATGTTGTTTTCATTTACAAAATATCAGTAGCTTTTTATACATATACCACTACAGAAATGGGGTGCTCATAGGCACTTTCATCTCTTCACGTATTGATATTTGTAAATCAATTTTTACCTCATTTAATATGTCCACTGCTGGCTGGCTCCAGTCAGTACAGAATGCTGCAGCAAGAGTATTAACAAGGTCCAATAAACATTCGCTCATCACCCCAGTACTTAAGTCTCTCTTAATTCCCTTCCAATTTCATTTAGAATACAGTTTAAGATCCTCACCATCACTTACAGATTCCTTACAAAGTCAAGCACCACATTATTTGGTAGAAATTGTCCGTATCAGTCATGCCCCTAAGATCGAATTCACAGCAGTTACTGTCTGTTCCACAAACTCATCTTAAGACTCAAAGTGACAGAGCTTTCTGTTCTAAGGCTCCAAAGCACAGGAAAGTACTGCCTCTGTCTTTACACGACGCAGAATCTATCAGTGATTTTAAAAGTCAGTTGAAGACATACCCATTTAGACCCTATCCACACAAAAACAAAAACGTTTTCATTTTTAAAACATTCTCTGTAAAGACGGCATAATTTCAAGAAATATGTCTGTCCACATAAAAACACAGAAAACTGTGTAGTATATATGCCAGGCCTGTAAGTGGCGCTGTAATGCTGCTGCAGACATTCACCAAAACCAGAGAAGTAGACATCGGGCACGCTCATACATCATGAGAAATATAAACAAACACTGGTGTATGCTGTTCTCTGTGCCTTCTTGTTGCTCACTGTGGTCGTAGAGGAGCAGAAGATTTTGCTGTAAAAGCCAGAACAAGCTCAGTAGCTTATGCTAGCCTTGCACAGCAGCTGGATCTGCCTGATTCAATGTCTGTAATCAGGCAGATCCATCTTGCCAAGCTCCAACCAACAACGACTGTAAGTGGCCTAAAGTGGGACGTTCCAATAAGAGTCCTTTAGAGCAGGAAGAGGAATGAGCGAGATGACAGCAGGAAGTGACTGCATGTACAGGGATTAGCATCGATGCTAACAGCTTCAGTAGCAGTTTTGTCAAATGCTGACCGCATTTCTTTATTCAATGAAAAACAAATACCAACACTACAAACCTCTCAAAAGTAAGGATTTTCAATCCACTTCTGACATGTTTGTTTCACATAGTGGCTCATGTTCTGTAGCGCAGTAGCGTCTGCCTACTATCTTAATTGCCCTTAATAAATGTTGATTGACAAAACGATGGTCCAATCACCTGCTGGATATGCCTCTGAATGGTTCAGCCCTCCCAAACACTTTCTATGGGCTCCTTCCCAGATGGACTAGTGAAATATATTGAATGGTCCAACTGGTGTGCCAGGTTAAGTTTCTGCAGACAAACATGAAACTGTATTCTGCGATTGTTTCTATTGTTCTCAGGGTTTGTGCTTGAGGCTTAAAGAAGAGATGAGGCTATGAGGTCATTGTTTCTGAAAAAAGTAGTATTCGTTGTACACACAAAAACACAAGGAAAGCATTTTCATATTTATCCACTCTGGGATCCATTTTCAAAAGTGTGCCTTTCAGGCACCAAGAATGTCATGTCCCTGTGGCCAAAATGCCTATACTATTGAGAACTTGTTCAGATAATCTGAATCTCTGTATGGACAGCCCCTTAGACAGACTTTGGGTGATTATCTTTTTACTGTGTATTGTTGTTATTACTGTATTTAAAAACAACTTTTGACTGTTTTCTGTCTCTATGTGATGATATCACTATGGTACGTACACTTTGTCCTGTATCATACTACTTTATTCTATATTTTGTCTCTGGACAGCACTTTGTGACTAATGCTTTAGAAAAATGCTGTTCTGTGTGACAACCAGTCCCAGTCTCCCCCACTAATACACAGGTGTGTTTCAGTTAGACAAGATGCCAGGATTATGTGGTTTGTGGTTTTATGCTTTAGAAGTGCTCAGAGTGCCCTAACCCCTGCCAAGGCATTTATGATCAGTGGCCGCCCAGCTAAATACACGTCACCCTAATACAGACTGAGGTCCAGAGTAATATCAGATCTGGATCTTCATCCTAACTTACCTGTGGTTTTGCATGGACCAACATAATGTACATTTGCACTTTTTTTTAAAGCCCTGCTGTTAATATTAGGAGAGTCATTAGCAGATGTCAAAAACTGCAAATCTCAACAATGTTAACAAATCCTTGAAAAAAAAGTCCTGGATCCAGATTTGGATCACCACCAAAATCTAATCCCTTCTTCCTTGGTCCATAACCAACATGCTCAGATAATTTCATCAGAATCTCTTGAGAACTTTTCGAGTTGTCTTGCTCACAAACAAACAGATCTAAGTTCTGGCAAAACATAACCTCCTTGGCAGAGGTAAAAAAATAATTTTGTTATCACACCAGCAGAATGTGTGTTTTCTGTGTAATATTGAGTTAGTGAATCATAAAATCACTCTCTGAGTGAATGGAAATAAAATGCATCCAGAATGTCTAACTGAGGCGGAGGGATACATATATAAAAAGTCCCACATATGCCGTTTTCTTAAGCTGTTGCATATGGAAAACCTTTGGTCAATCAAAAGGCTTGGTCGGAACTCGCCGTAGTAAATTGTTCCTTTAACCTGTCTACCAGGCCATCTTTTTTTTTTTTGCTTACCTTGTCACATGGAGCCGCGGAGGAACACCGTGAACGCAGCAGTAGACATTTGGTCCACCTGGACGCGATAAGACCAACCGTTAGCATGTCGCTCTCACAAGAAGCAGATAAATGATGGATAGTGGCATCTGTGAAGACTGTTTCTAGACACACATTGAATGTAAGTGTGATATTACCTTCCTGGAGTTCATCTTCAACTTTAGAGGAAGTAAAAATTGCTCTTTAGTAGCCATCTGTTTCTAGCTGTTCAGTGTTTCCAAGCTAGCCTGTTCTACTTTCTCTGGGCAGCAGCAATGTGTCAGATTGACTAGTATGGCTGAACGATTTTAGGAAAAGATCTAATCGCGATCTTTCTGGCAGATATGGTGATTTCAATTCGATTCCCGACTTTCTTCAAATCAAGCTTCAGTGCAATATTGACTATATGAGTATGTGTTCAGTAACATTTACAAACATGACAGAAAATTACATCATACCATCAAACATTAAAAACTTTTACTCTAAGTCAAGGATGAAAACTAAAGGTAGGAATTGCTTCCAAATGTGTTTATTAACAAGAAACATGCATGTACACTCTTTAAAGCCCTTGACTGACAGCAGTTATTACAACTGAAGAACTAAAAGAGCCATCTTTGACTGTCTTATCTTAAAAAAATGTAGTGCAAAAAATCCTTAATTGTTTTAAGTTAAAAAAAGTGAAATAAAATGCAAAAACAACACAAAACAATTTTAAATAAACAATAACAAGAAAAATAAAATTCAACAATTCCAATACAGAAAAAAGCCAGCCATACCAAACCAGTACATCGACCTTTAATGGTTTTGAGCGCTGACATGTGACAACATCGCCACGAGCAAATAGTTGACACGACAGATCCTGGGTCAGTCAGGAGCACAGGGAAAAAAATGCAGCTTCGGTGATCACATGATCATGATGTCTGAAATCACGATTTCGATCAGAGGGCGATAAATTGTTCAACCCTACTATCTAGTTTGCTTTTAGTCAAGAGTTTGTCAAAACATAGACCATCTCAGAAAGTCTATAGAGACAGTTTTTATCTTATTAAAGTATTGATATAAAAATTTACACAAGCTTTCAGTTGGGGCCAGTTTACAGGGGCTGAATGAGTATGAATATATTGTACTTAAGTACAAGAGTAGTTACTCTACGTCATTTCTACTCAAATACAAGTGAAAGCAGCACTTTATCTACCTTAGTAAAGTTCAAAATGCTTTATGAGGGATTTTGGTGCACTTTTCTGTCTCCTGAATTCGAGGCAAACCTCTGGAGAGTGTAGAGACATCCATTTATTTGCGTCAGGAATTTAGCAAATCATACAATTTGACCCAACTAATTTTTTACAACCTAAGTTAGCCTTGGTGTTTTTGAAATTAGATTTACAGATATCTGTAAAAATGTATTTGTACATTTAGAGTCAATGTTCTTTTTAATCACAGTGAATTTGACCAAATCATTAGAATGCCAAATGTAAATATCAATCAACATTTTGATTATAGTTGGTTGTTGGTGCGTATACTCCAATACTGTTCGAATTAGATTTTTGGGAAAAAGAGACCGCCCTAGTACTTGAATACTGTGATGTATCAAAGGTTTGACTTGGGTACTGTTCATTTTCTACACAATGATATCAGTGCTAAAGCTGAAGTAACTTTAACACATATTTATTCCTCAGAAGGCATTTGAGAACAATAAAAAAAAACACACTGGGTTATTGAGATGCCATTTTCAATTTTGAATACATTTTGTCTGGCTAAGTTGCAAATGCAGATCTAGAAATCTAATCTGAAAACCTCCTGTTGTTTTTTTTTGTCAAAGGACTGCTGGTATCTGTCAGAAGACAGATTTGGTAGCTTCAATAAGCTGCAGTCTTGTTTTTTTTTCTCCTTTTAAAGCTTTATTTCAGCCCAGATATTTTCAATGCAACATAATTTGATCCAGAACATCGCAGGTGTCAGTTTTTTAATGTGAGCAGGGCTTTCGCATCTATAATCAGTTGCAATTATGTCTACAGTTCAGTTTGTCAAGTGCCCAACAGCTGGCTATAGAACATGAGGAATGCCATGTCTTTCAGCTGTCAAACAGCCCCCTGAAACTCAGAAGTACAGTAGGTTTATATGTTAATCAATGGTTATGACTCACCTGTTGCCAAGAAGTGCAGTTTTTTCATCGTCTTTTTTCCTAGGTCCACCACAGTCTTGGAAGTTGCTATTTCCACTGCTTATTAGAGGCAACACTATTTTTTTAAATGTCAAAACTGCTCAGAGAAATGGACAAATACTGAGATATTGTGAGTCACAAGCTCACAGTGAACAGTGTAGTGGCAGAAGCCCCCTTGGTGGCCCTTTTGAAGCACCCATAGACTGCTCCAGAGGGGAACAATTTTTCAGAACTCCAGGCTGTTTCAAGTGGGAACCTCCAGCGTTGGAAAAATGAGAACCAATGCTGAGGTGCAAATAAACTGCAGTTCCTTAGAGGTCTCGTTTAATCACACTTTGATTCATGATGGCTGTGGCTTGTGGACACTCCAGCATGCAACAATGCGGTTTTCAGACCAGGTATGAGTTTAGCTCTATGTTGGCTGCATCTCCTTGCTGTCACAGCCTTTTCTGTGTTGAAGACCATAACAATACATTTTTTTTTTACTGGTTTTAATTGTCAAAGAGTATGTGCAGGAAAAGGCAATGTGCCATGCCTTCGAACGGGGAATTAGGAAATAAGGTGTTTTGTAAAGCTGCAAGAACTCTCTCAACAAGTGACTTGTTTAATTGAATAACTGGCCAAGGAAAACTTTAGAGTGAAAGTAATTTGCATGTGTTAGAGGAGTTTCTCCCCAGAAATGCCAAATTGGGCTATTACTTCTAACAGCACGAACAGGAAGCTTCCTTGCTGTGCTGTGTTAACTTGTCTGTGACACTGTTTTTAAGTTTTGGGATGTAAAGTTGCATTTTCTGAAATTCATGATCATGTCAGATGTTTTATTATCTTTATGATTTGTTATTTATTGTAGAAGACCTCTTGTGGTTGTCCTGCAGTACCTTTGGAGTCCACTAGGAGGTCACAGCCCACACTTTGGGATGCACCATTCTAACACAAGGTAAATATTGCGTTATATTTTTCGTATTCCTGTCTGCGGGACTTGTGGTAAAAGTAGACAGGCCTTCTGTTCTCTAGATTCTCAAAGCATAAGATGCAGAGCTCACACCAGCAGTCAGAAATCCCTGACTCAGAGATATACATAACAAAATAAAAATCAACACGCAATACGGCCACCATGCCGCAAACAGGCATTCAGTCTGGAACACCCTCAAGTAGTGCGGGGCAATGAACTGACTGTGTTGAGCAAACACTTCACTAGTGGTTTTAATAAAACAGTGAAACATAATTGGTATGGTCCAATCTAACAGGTGATAGGTGATCGAGATCGGCCAGGAAAAGCCTGATCAGAGCATCCCTAATTTCATATGGTAATTATGATTTAGTTGGTCATATTGCTCTAGAACTTTCAGTCTTATTGCTCTTTGTCCTTTTATATCAATTAGTTGTTAATTTCCAACATTTTAGGGCAATGACAATATTCAATGCAATCTGATTTATTTAACAATAAAAACATTTTACAGGTGTTGTAAAATAAGTGAGTGATTTTGCCTAGTAATTATGATTTCAATATCAAAGCAAAGTAATTTTGATTATAATTTTATCTGTAGTTGAGTGGCTTAACTTCAAGGCAGTTTGCAGAAGCACTAGAGGTCACATATACACATAACACTAAAATTACATTTAAAAAAGTTACAGCGTAAAAAATCATGTTTGCACAAGTAGGAACAGGCTACGTCTATATGTCTTAATATTGTTCTGGGGTCAGTTCTTTTATTGCTAGTTGGTTTTAATTTGTTATAAATTGAAGTTATGCTTATTAAGGGACTGCCTGATACTGCTGCACACCATTGCAGAGTTCCCACATGTGAGGAGTCTTAAAATCAGACTCAACACTGCATCTAGTCCTGATACTAGGTTGACGAATAGCATGCATGAAACAGTGTTTTCAAAATAGTGGCTGCCTGGGACTGGACTCTACAGCAGGAGAAATACTTGCTGATAAATATTTGTATTCATACACATGATAGCAGCCATGCTTCCCCTGCGTTGATTTAGCGTGTCAGTTGTGCACAGCACCCAGAATTGATAGGATGCAGACGCAAGCTACAGTCTATACATAACCAGTAGGATCATTGCAGATGCAGAAAATATGTAACAGAGTCAGTACAAGTAGGAGTAAGAAGAGAAAGATTAAAGACAGAATTAAAGAACAGGTCCTCTATCCTCTGTAATATGTTATTTGGACTGCACAGACACAAACTCCGCTGTAATTCTAGCTGATGATATGGTTCAACCAGCAACCATGTTAATGAGTGACTTTCAGTTGACTCCATGTGTGGGTCTGTACAATGAGCTTTTATGGTTGTGTTATCTGACATATAAACTACCGATCAGTGTTTTTTGATGCAACAACAAAAAACACTTCACAGTGAAGCATCAGAGTAAACTCTCTACTTTTGCTGGTGCTTTACATCTATTTGCACATTTGGCTAAAAGTTAACAGTAAACACGATAACTCTTTAGACCATAATGTTGACGTCTCACAGAACAGGTAGTTACATACAGCCCAGGGTCATTGTGTGTCTAGTGGTATCCTCCAGTAACACTCAAATACAGGCAGATATATGAACAAAAAGACTGGTGACACCAACGGACGCAAACACAAGGGCAAACTGCAAGTATATCTCCGGCTTAAAGGCCCCATTAGTTGACCTCACTCTGGCTTCATCAGATATTTCCCACAGTCTTTGTTTTTTCCAACATTTGGTCAGAGATTAAATCGTAACCATTAAAGATGGTAAGGGAGTAAACACTTGATCCTCTTGGTCATACTGAGTGTTTTTATTAGGTAACCACTAAGATGATAAATCGCAGTAACAGTTATGACAGTTATTACAACCGTTTCCTTTTTGGATTACCATTACAACTGTGTTTGATTACCTCATTTTGTCAATAACTCACGATGACAATGCTCATTGCCTGGAAAAGCCAGAACTAGCTCCTTGGCAAAGCAGCAGTGGTGCTTGTACACGGTTTGCAATGTTTGGCCTCTGAAAGTGAAAGTATACCGTGCCCCCATGGACACTGTGCTGGAGATTTTTTTCCCCCATGAAACGGACAAAGTCTGAAGTCTGGTCGTATTTTGGATTTCACAAGAATGCTGAGGGGAAACTAATTGAAGATGGTCACCCTGTCTGCAGAAAATGCAGAAAAAAAGTCTCCAGGAAGGGAGGCAGGGAAGAACCACAAACACCCCCACAGCAGCATCAGAGGGGAGAGGCCTGGCTGGATTGTTGAGAAAGACCTCAGCAAGGAGCCAGAGAGGTGAAGAGGGTCAGGTTCTGACCCCTGCAGATCATTCTTAAATTCACATTATTTTTAACTAAACGAAACTTTGCTTAATGGTTTTAGTGTGTATGTAAATACTTTTTGAACATTTTGAACATCACACACTAATAAGAATGATAACCATGATAATATTGGTCACAATAACCAAGACATGAAATTTTCATTGTTACATCCTTAGTTTTTATCTAAGTTTGCTCCAATCAACCCAAAAGTTGTCAAGAAGTTTTCACTACAAGTTATTACT
Organism: Cetoscarus ocellatus; assembly: GCA_037902135.1. NCBI lineage: Eukaryota > Metazoa > Chordata > Actinopteri > Labriformes > Labridae > Cetoscarus > Cetoscarus ocellatus. Next base: position 696,346 of record JBAMNC010000473.1, read on the forward strand.
GTGTACCAGCTTGAGTGTTAAAGTTGGTTATTGTCTTCCTATGGCAATCCATCCAGTAGCTATTAGGGTATATCAGTCCAGACAAAAGTGCTGGACCCACTCATATTGCCTCCCTGGAGCCATGTGGCTGTTATGGCAGGAAAGAAATAGAACAATAAAGCACGTTACTGAGCATCACAGACACTATAACACGATGAGAACAGGGTACCTTTAATGTCTCTGACAGTACAAGTATTTTCTAATGGAAATAATAAAGCAGTAAGTTATCAAACTACATTGTAGTCTTTTTAGTGGAAAAGAATGACGCATAATAACGAGCTGAAGCACGGCAGTACAATAAAAGCTGGTGGGAAAATGACACAAGCACAGAGGAAGACTTTATATGAAGATCTTGTGGGAGAGTGTTCACAAGCATCATATAAAAAACTTAAAATGCTTTGAGTCATTGTATTTGTCAGTTCTTATAATACGCAGCTAAATTCTACTCACCGCCGCACATAACGACCCCAGAGACAACGATCCAAGAATCCTTCCTCCTGCAACAAGCTGCAGTGGTTATATGAAGGCTTTACAGTGCAAATGCTTGTTTGTTTGAAATGAACTGTGAAGGATCTACAGTTTTGATTAACGAGATTTTCTTGTGCATCTCATCCTGCAGTGACTGGACTAGGACCAGGATCCTGGTGAGCATCCAGCTGCTTGAAAACACAGAACATGGCCTACGTACATATTGAGTGCAGAGGTATGATGAACAGCCTGTTGTCTGGTGTGCAGCGCTCCACATTTATTTCACCCTTTTTTTGGTGGAGAAACCTGCTTACCTCCCAAAAAAGACCTGCCTTATTGTACACTCGGCCTGTTGCTGAAGCATGTGTGTAGCTTGAGCAGATATTCTTGGTTTTGTGTCCAATTAGAATGAAATAAGAGTTTTAGCGGGCTTGGTGACACTGGGCCTTCACTTGACTCGTTCATGTGGGTGTCTCAGAGACACGTCTGTATTTGCCACAGCTGGATGCCTCTGCTTCTGCCTGATGACTGTTTTGACAGTTCAGTAATAGCCGCTGTTGACAGTCTAGGCAGGCCTCCATCGGTGGAAGCAATTCAACTTGGGCTATTCAGAGTAAAACTCCTCATTGCAGGGTAATTAGATTCTTGAATAAGATGATTTCAAATCCCTCTGAGACCAAGAAAACCAGGGGAAACAATTAATTTGAGAAAGGGAAGAGCATGCATTTAATTGGCGCTTGATTAGAGTTGTGCTTAGGAGAAGGGCATCGTTTACAGCATCAAGGAGTCCTAACTTTACATTTGGATAATTTGCTTGGGCAGCTCTGGATAATTTGCTGAAAGAGTTGTGTTGTGTGTTTCACAGTGGCGCTAAGATTTGATATTATTTTAATGAATGATAACAAGGACTTCATATTCAAAGGATACAGTGCTACTAATTCCTGAATACTCTAAGATTTTTAGATATGATCCAATCAGATCTTTTCCTTCTCCATACCAATGTTGGGTTTGGCTGATCCTGAGTACCTCCCTATACTTGGACCTTTAAAGTTTGATATGGAGAAACTGATAGAAAGCACACTGGCTTGATTTTTGCTTTGACTAACTTTACAACCTCTGTTAAAAGCTTCACTCATGTTAGTGACATTGATGCCTGGAGGGCAAAAGAGGCTCAGGAACAAAGCTGTCATGACTGACCACAGTATGAGGCTGCAGCTTTTTTTATTTTTCATGTCTTAAAAGTGACTCAAGTTTACATCCCATAACAACTGAAGAAAAAATATCAGTTTTAACTGCGAGTTCAGGATACTTTGGACTCTTATTAGGCACCTAGGGTATTTTTGAAATTCTTAAAATCAGCCTAATCTTTACAAGAACATGACTTAACTGATGTTTATATGTAATCATAGTGGAGAGTATGATCCTTATGCCACCACCAAAATGAAAGTCTTAAAACATGCTTATTTTTATGCCTTTTTGATGAGTTTAGTTCAGTAATGGCACAGTGTAAAGGTAGAGGAAAAGAAATTCTTTCTAACCAAACATTGAGGCTGGTAAGTTAACATTAGCTCATTAGGTTGTTTAACAATAGTTCTAGAATAGCTGCTTTTTTGTTCTTATATAATGTTACTTGGTCGTGATGTTGGTATAATGGAAGTTTTAGTTTGGTCAAACTAACATAAAACATTTGATGGCAGAATAAGGAGAACTCTCAGCATTGTCTACCTGCCTCAGCCGTGTGGTGTCCTATGGGAGCTCCTAACAACATTGATCTGAAATTTGCTTCTGTCTTGGTTTTCTGTCTTGAATGGGTCTTAATTCGAGCATGTCCCTTCATCAAGTAGTGCATCCAATTTTCTGCTTTCTGATTGGCCCTCTGACCAACCAGTCAGAATCAAGGAGCCGTTGTCGAGTTACTCCAGTCATACAGCATCTTCTTGTTGACAAAGTCTATTGTAATGCATTGTGGTAAAATTCTTATTCTAGTTTTGCTACTTCAACATTAAATAAATCACGAAGAAAACTTCCCAACACTCAAGGGTAAGAGAAAATGTTTAATACTGATAGCTTTTTGTGTTCTGGGAAAGATTAGTGGGATTAAAAAGCAGTTCGTTGATGTTCATAACCAACATTAAATGACATATTCTAACATTGGTTAGAATATCCTGTAAAGGGCGGGGCTTGACAAAGAGTCAGTTTAGGAACAACTCTCTGTCTCTCATGAAATTAGAAATAAACAGGTTAAACACAAGCAAATCATGTAAATGGCAACCAAGACCCCAATTATATCAATCACCCACAGAACAGCAGCAGGCCTCTCTTGCCTACTTTGGGAAATTTCCATCTTAGTGTGACATTACGCTAATGATATCAGTTTTCATTTTTTATTTCATTTAGCCAGTTGAATGTTTGGGAACAAATGGGTTTTGATATGACGGGGTAACAGAGATGTGATCGTGGCCCTTTTAGGTTCCCGATGTGAATTGAAATGGTGCATCAAAAATCATCTCCTAAATATTTGCAAATTCAAGCTGTTTTTTCACAGTTTGAGGTAGTTATCTTGTAACAGGCAGGACTGTAAAATCAACTTTCTGGGCTGTGTTGCGGGCTGCTGCTAGCTTCCTACAAATATCAGTGGGGCCCATATACCGACTGGTCTACTTCTCAGGATCAGACTCCACATTTAGACAGTATTACGAGGTCAGTTCCTGTACTGGTATGAGTGTCAGATCAACTTAATTGATTTCAAATGAGCATTAGTATGTTCTGTGAACTTGATTTGAGTGTAGACTTTATATGTGGTGTTCTATTTATAGCTGTTATTCAAAATGCTCTGCTGAGCTCTCACATTATCTGTAAAGTGCTCTCTGTCACAAGGTTAAAATAAAATGCACGATACCAAATGGCATCAGGATACAAACTTCCCTCACTCTCAGTCTGACACGCTGCCTACACCAAGGTCCTTAAATCAGCTCAGTGCTTATGTAACAAGGGTCACCTGTGGACCCTCAGCGAAATAGAAAGCCCTTAATGAAATGCCCACATCGTGTCCTCAATGTTTCAGCCCGTCTGCTAATCATATCAGAAACAATAAATCCCAACCTAGCTGTGTTGTGTCAGAGAGCAGGACAGATTAGAGGGATTAAAAAAGAGAGAAATTGAGAAAGCACCTGTTTTCTATCCTCCCGGTAATCTCCTAAAACCTCACCCCAACCCATCACACCATGTAATATCCATAGTACACTGTTTCTGAAAAACAACAGGTCCTGACTCTAATATATAAAATGTTACATCACACTTATGTTATGTAACCTTTGTTCAGGAATTGAAATGTTGCTCAGCTATGTGAAAACATTCAAAACTTTGCTTAATAGAACAAGGCAGTAGTGGCGTGATTAAACAGAGTGCTGCATCATGATGCAGTGTTCTCTCAGCCCAACGGATTTTTGCCTAATCCCCGAGAGTTTAATGGTGATGAAACTCAAAGAGCCGAGCTGTCTCAGTTTCATACACGGCTGCATATTTGATTCTACATTTCCACCTTTTTTTGCCTGTGAATAAACATTCAGGTTGAATAGCAGGATCGGTCTCCTTGGGGCTGAAGGAAGTCATGTTTTTAGAAGCATTTAGAAATAATCAAAGAGCCCTCCTCCAGCAACACGCCCTTCTTTGCGGGTTAAAATGTTTGACAAGTTCCCTTTGACATTATATGAAGGATTACATCTAATCCAAAGCAATCTCAATACAATCCTCATTCCCATTCAATGCTTGCATTAAGATTAAACAGTAACTCAAAACAGTATAGATTCATGGACTTAAGACATTGATTTATTTCTCTTGAGGATCTTCAGTTTTAAATATCCCTCCATCCCCAACCACCCATACATTCTTCGGTCTTTCATGTCATCGACTTAACGCTCTCATCCCACACACTCATGCACGTCCTTCATCATAGACTTTCATCCCTGCTGTTAGCACTGTGTAATTCTGTTATTCGAAGCATGTTACACTCAATTAAAAAATAAAAAAAAACAACAAAGCTAGACAAAGTAACGCTCCCTCCAGCTCTGCGTCAGAGCGGCTTGAAGTATTTGTCGCTTCTGTTCAAATTTTTCTGGTTTTGTTTGTTCCACGTTGTTCAAAGTGCTGCCTGTGTTTGATCAAAGAGATGCCGTCTTTGAAGAGCGCTGAAATTGCTGTTTGTTTCAGGTTTGTTGACACTCCTGATTCCTGTACTTCTCTATTTGTCAGATAAGCAGCGCGCAGATGGAGGCTCATTTTATTTTCTGCTGCTAGATGAATGCAACAGGTTTATTGTCAGATATGTATATGATGGATTACTGCTGGATGCACCTCTGTTTTCTGCTTGAGAAGAATTTTAAATGATTGTTTAAAGCTGTGGCTCCTTGACAAAAAAACACTCATGGCTTTTCTCACTGCATCTTAATCCCCCTATTTTAATGCCAAGGTACTAGATATACTTTAATTCCTTTCAAAGACAAGACTGCAGAGCAGGCGTCAAATCTGAAGAGAGCCTTTTTTAAAGAAAAAAGTAACAGAAGTTTTGACGAGCTGGAGTCAGGGATTTACTCAGTAAGTCAACTGAGTGATGGAAGTTGTTCTCTACTGAATTATCCTTAAATCAGAAAGGAAGTTGCATTGCTATAGAAGTTGCAGTCTGTTTTTGTTTTCTTTTTTTTTTGAGGGTGGGGGTATTTCTAAACTGTTTCTGTTCACCAAAATCTGTGATGTGGCTTGCACAGTTTCTATGCACTGCTTTAACAAGCGACCAGCCAGGTAAAGAATACTAGCCTTGGTGAAATGCGAAGTAAAGTCACGTAAAACGTCTAGTCTAGAGCTGTTAGACGTATGGATGGGTGATATAGATCAAAATTCGTATCACAAGAATTTTTTTGCTGAATGGTGAATCTGTAAAAAAAAAAAAAAACAGGTTGTTAAAGCTAAAGGTAGGAGTTTTTGATGCAGAGAGCTATGAAAGGTTGTTTTTTTGGGCTGCACCATTTTACATAGTCTTAATGTTGCACTTTATGGTGCTAATGTGAAATTTGAAAGAGATTGCCACCCTTTAGCATTTTCAGCAAATAACATCGTTCTACTACTCATCTGAAATCATTAACATGAACCATAGAGCCACTATTTGTCATTTTACTACCCAGTCTCTGCTCTTCAGTAGCATTACTCCCATCTTCTTTCCCTCTATGTTGGCGCTTCCCACAGGACTGTTGTTGGAGGGAGCAGGGCCTGGACCGTTGTGTTTATTTTAATTTTGCTTTATGTATACATATATATATATATATATATATATATATACACACAATATTACCAAAAGTATTCACTCACCCTGATCATTGAATTCAGGTGTTCCAGTCACCTCTATGACCACAGGTGTATGAAATCAAGTATCCTAGACATACAGACCACTTCTACAAACATTTGTGAAAGAATTGGTCGCTCTCTGGAACTCAGTGAATTCCAGTGTGGTACTGGGATAGGATGCCACCTGTGCAATAAATCCAGTCCCGAACAGTCCACCGTGAACAGTTAGTGGTATTATAACTAAGTGGAAGCAATTGGGAAAGACAGCACCTCAGCCACGAGGTAGTAGGCCACGTAAAATCACAAAGCGGTGTGCTGAGGCGCATTGTGCACAGAGGTTGCCAATGTTCTGCAGAGTCAATAGCTACAGACCTACAAACTTCATGTGGCCTTCAGATTAGCTCAAGATCAGTGAGTAAAGAGCTCCAGGTGGGTGGAATTGGTTTCCATGGCCAGGCAGCTGCATCCAAGTCTTGGATCGCCCAGTGCAATTCCGAGCATCGAATGCAGTGGTGTAAAGCACACCGCCACTCAAGACTCAAGAGTCGTTGAGATGTGTTCTCTGGAGTGATGAATCATGCTTCTCTGTCTGGCAATCTGATGGATGAGTCTGGGTTTGATGGTTGCCAGGAGAACGGCACTTGTCTCAGTGCATTATGCCAATTGTAAAGTTTGGTGGAGGGGGGGATTATGGTGTGGGGCTGTTTTTCAGAAGTTTGGTTCGGCCCCTTAGTTTCAGTGAAAGGAACTCTTAATGCTTCAGCATACTAAGGCATTTTCAACAATTTCATGCTCCTAACTTTGTGGGAACAGTTTAAGGATGGCCCCTTCCTGCTCTAGCATGACTCGCACCAGTGCACAAAGCAAGGTCCATTAAGACATGGATGAGCAAGTTTTGTGTGAAAGAACTTGACTGGCCTGCACAGAGTCCTGACCTCAGCCAGATAGAACACCTTTAGGATGAATAAGAGCGGAGACTGCGAGCCAGGCCTTCTTGTCCAACATCACTTTCCGATCTCACAAATGCGCTTCTGGAAAAATGGTCAAAAATTCCCTTAAACACTCCTTAACCTTGTTTAAAACCTTCCAAGAAGAGTTGAAACTGTTACAGCTGCAAAGTGTGGGCCAACATCATACTAAACCCTATGAATTAAGAACGGGATGTCACTCAAGTTCATATGTGTGTGAAAGCGGATTAGCAAATACTTTTGGCAATATAGTGTGTATAGTGTGTGTGTGTGTGTATAATACAGGCATTCAATGCAAAGCTTTTTGGGGCTAGGCCCCCCTGACCAGAAAGGGTCCCCCCTGCTTGTTCAATTAAAAGTTCTTTTAGTCTTATTAGTTTTCTTTCAGGCAGCTGCAGGACAGAGAACATTCACTGATGGACAGAGACTGTAAAAATGTAAACAGGGAGTTTAAGTGAGGTAAGACAGTTTGGAACTGATTTTTCATACCTGCATCAGGCTCATTCATAGAGACAGATGCTGCCCAAATTTCCACAAGGAGCGCTGCGCCATGGCAGCCACCCTGCTTCAAATGCTGAATATTGATAGAAATCAACAGATTTTGAACAAAGTCACAGGGAATGTTGGTCTTGCACAAGAAAGAAGTGATCAGATTCTGGTGGTGATCTGAATCCAGATATAAATCCAGGACTTTTTTAAAAAAGAATTTCTTCACATTGTGTGATTGGGCACATTTTTCTACATTTTCTAGGATTGCACAGCTCAGTAAATTAAAAAACAAACTTTTAATGTAGTCAAAGTTTCATGGTACAGTGCCCCTGCTTTCACACCTGTAGATGCAGTCAGATGAAGCTAAAGCTGCCTTTATGCTACCTCCAAATTTATTTGTTCCAGTTTAGAAGGGAAGAAATTTGGGGGATTTCCTTTAGATTCAGTAAAAACATGTGCAACTACACACAATTTAAAAAACAGAGAATAACATAGGCTAGGACACTTAGTTGTAGCTTATTGAACTCTGCCTTTGTTAAATTATCTCACACTTTATTGTTATCTCCTAGAATTTGAATCAAAAAACAGTTCCAGTTAAGAACTGATAACAAGTAGCCAGAGGAATTGATATCATCATCCTTTATGGTTAAAGTGATAGTTCAACATTTTTTTTGTTCTTGTGTTTTTGCTCACTCCCTCGTCCATGACAAGCAATTTGCAAACAAGTCGAGTCTTTTGAATGGCTCTTTTAAGTGAGCTATGAGAACCGATTTGCAGTTGGGAGTGAGATGTTTGTTTGCGAGCCATTTTTAAATGCAAATTGCCTGCAAATTTAAGAAAGGCTCGCAAACGAAGGGCTAACTCACAACTGCAAATTGGTTCTCATGGTTCACTTAAAAGAGCGGTTCAAAAGGCATGATTCGTTTATGAACTTCACAAAACCACTGCAGAAGTAGGTCAACAAAGCAAAGCCTCTGTTTAGGAGTAGAAGAAGATAATAAGGTGATAGTAGAAGATAAAGTAACACAATGCAGTAAAGAAATCTAGTCACAACAAGCACACAGGACCATTTAAAGTTGCTGAAGTTTATCTGATGACTGTAGGCTGAGGCAGGCTAATACTTCCCATTGACTTCCAGCCATTTGAGCTAAGATAGTTAGCGGTAGGTGACCTTTGTCCGTCTCTACCTTGTTACTGCACGCAGAATCAAAAGAATGGTGTCTATCTGCTTGTTGTGTATTCAGGAGTGAGGAAAGACACAAAAACAAAAGAAAAAGTTGGACTATTGCTTCAACAATTTCCTGCCTGGTTCTCAACAGGAACATTTAGCAGAAATGGCAACCAAGAAGTCAAAGATATAATCATGATAGACTGTCAATGTGTGTTCCCATCCCTAGTTATCCCAACACTGAACAATGCCATTGCACATTGCATGTTTTTCTCATGTTGTGCAGGCCTAATATATCTCTATATTAGCCAAAATAAGTTATTATTGGAATATTGGATATAGGCAAAATCATCCAGTATTGTGCATCCCTTTTGTTTTCAGAAATCACACATCTAATTACCAGTTTACCCCAGCCATGCATTCAGAATGTAGACATTAACCTGTATGGAGAACCAAGTGTTAGTAGCTAGCAGCTTTAATGTAAGCCACACTTGACTATCCAATTTGACATAGCTTTTCTGCAGAGTAATATACATATAAAAGTCCACACAATTTAGCAGCTTTAAGAATAGCCAGGTAGACAAGCACACTGGTCTGAATTTAAGCTTCTGTTTATTTTACAGTGAAGTCAGTTTATAAGGACATTCTCAGTTGGAGTGATTTTTCCATAATGTATGGAAAGATAAATTGGCTATACAGTTTTTTCAAAGATAACTCTGATGCAATGCAGTTGTCACTAGCAAACAAAACTCCACCATGCTACAAATACTAAACTTCCTTTCTGCTATCCAGTAGAGCAATAAAGTGCTTTTTCCTAGAGCCTTCTATCCTGTGAAACATTAACTGTGAAATGTGGGCTTGATTTATCCCCTTATCCCATGTGAAATACCTCCTTCATCAGTTCTGTACCTCAGTACACAGAGAAATTGTTAGCTGATTTTAATGCCTGATAATGGCTCTTCTGTGAAGTCAGAACACAGAAGATCATAAACCAAAGTTAAAACGTTCATTTTGACAACTGGGTCGGATTACAAAGGTGATACCACTTTTTTTGAGTTGCTGGGGTTTTTAAACTGCAGCTGGCAGACAGGAGACATGATGTTCTTTTTTCAATTTACAACAGTAACACTCACTTCTGATTATGTCTGATGCTAATGCCTAAGTAAGGAGTTTTGCTGTCTCCAGAGGTTAGCAGTTTCTGACATAATAAAAAAGTTCAGAAGAAAACTTTTGCGACATCAACTTTCAAGTGTCCACTGTGTTCCCTGCTCATTTAACATTGGCTCCATAAATGCTACGTGCTTGTTAGTTTGAATTTTTGCCTGCTCTCTGCCCGAGGGGCTGAAGACTGAAGTCAGGGTGCTGGGATCGTAGGTTGCGATGGGGATAACTGGAGGTTTGGGCTGTTTGCAGCAGCTGCATTGACATGGAGTCAGGTAGAGGTAGATAAGGATGAAGACCATGGTCACTGCACAGCCCAACAGCGTTGTGTAACCAGTGTTGAAGGACTCTGATGGAGGCTGTAGCACCGTCACATTAACTTCCCGTGTTGCGTTCAGTGCCTGTTTAATATCCACAGCTGTGCATATGTACAGGCCTGAGTCATTGACCTTGGCTGCTTGAATCTCCAAGGTACCATTAGGGAAGAGGATAATTAGCGTGTCATTAATGCTGTCCTCAGTGATGTACCCCTTGTTGGGGGAGAGCCATGTAAATGAAAGAGATGTGCTGCTCAGAGATGTTTGGCAGTCTAGACGCACTCTTCCTCCCTCTGAAACCATGACGTTGGAGAGGAGCACGGTCAGTGGCTGAGATACGGCTTTTTCCACTGAGCAGTTACTGAAGAACAGGTTGTGTCGGAGGAATCGTATCGACGCTCGTTGGTCCCCAAAGATGGAGCAAGTGTGCTCATCTGTGAAGTCCTTGAGAGTGTCGTAACCTCTCAAATCCCAGTGCCAAAACACGCTGTACATGGAGCAGTCGCAGATCAAGGAGTTGTTATGGAGGTAGAGCCCCCGCTGCACCAGCCTGGGCAAAGCTTTCACGTCCTCCCACGGTAGGCGGGACATCCTATTGGACGAGAGATCGAGCATGGTGAGGAATGGATGGCTGTGGTCTTGTATGGAGAAAAACGGGAAGTGTGTGATGTGGTTAAGGCTGAAGTAGGCCTTCTTCAAGCTGCTAAGACCGATCAACGTTCCAGCTTCGACCTGCGTGATCTTGTTATTGTAAAGAAGGAGCTCCTCCAGCCTCCACAGCCCCTGGAAGTAGTGCTGCTCCACCACCTGCAGCTTGTTGGAGGACAAGTCAAGGTGCCTCAAACCAGTTGCATTGTGAAACACCCCAATGCCCAGGAAGCTGAGCTGGTTGTGGGCCATGCGGAGGTTCTCTAGCCTGGGCAGCCATTTGAAGCTGCCCGCAGCCAGCCAGGACAGATGGTTGTGGCTGAGGTCAAGGGTTGTTAAGAAGGAGGGCAGGGACACAGGGATCTTAGAGAGACCGGTGGAGCTACAGATTACAGCATCTGATACACAGAGGCAGATAGATGGGCAGGTCTCATCAGAGCCGGGAAGGAGACTGAGCAGTAACAGGAGAAGACCTGGATACAGTCGATAGGTCATGTTTCTGGAGGTCAGATCCTTCAAGGCTTTAATCTCTCTGATCACTCCCTGGTTGGGAAAGAATCAAACAAGAAACAGTGTGATGTATTAAAACCTTCTCTTTTTTCACCCACCTGCTGCTTTGAACAGTACAACAGACAGATAATATGACTCCAAGGTTAATGTTGTACAGGAACTCTGAGTATCCAAGGCCGGAGATGAAAAATGGATCACACTGAGAGCGACAAATCCTTGCTGCCCCAGTTTAATCTTTTTATTTTTTTGAATGACCTCAGCCTATTTGGAGATGTTTTTTTCTGTGTAGAGGAATCAGACTTAATCTCTTCCGGTTTCGATCTTTTTAGAAATATACACTTTAGTGTTTTTTAATTTTATTGTTGATTGACCCAGTAAAATAAATGAATTAGAAATGCTTGAGTTTGGATTTCTTTGCCAATATCTGTAACCCTGATCTTTTCAAACTCATTTTATGCAGTATTGATACCGATATATATGGAAAAAGCTGAATGCATTTTTTTCAGTCATATCTATATTATATACAATATGATATGGCCTTAACGCAGAAATCATGCTTCATCCGCTCTTTTAAGAACTATAGAGATGTTACAACCAGCTGAGAAGAAAACTGTCCCAGTTATTAGAGATTCTAACACATTCTGATAAAATGTCAATCTCCAAACATTTAGCATTCGCAACAACACCACAAACATAATGCTGTTTTTAATACTGTAATATTGTCCCATAACTGCAGAAATTTTCATATCTGATACACAGAAGATTTTCTTTGAAGCAAATATCTTCTCATTCTGATATCTGGGCGATAATATCTTGTATTTCAAAGAAAAATCCAACAAAAACAACAACAAAAATCATGAATTTTTCCTCAGTTCAGAGTTTAAAATTGACACCCACTAAAAAAATGAAATAAAGAAATGCAAAAGAATTTCAGTGTGACCAATAAATCTTGGTGTAATGCAGCACATGTCAGATATTTGTACACTTGCTGCTTTACTCTCCAGCCAGGGCCAGGGGGCACACACAGCCCTTTTTCTCATGCAGTTCAACCCACAAGTCAATTACAAACACCAATAAGTTATTAAAGTGGAGAAAACAAGACCAATTCTGTCATGAAAGAATGAAAAATGGAAGTATTTCTATGATGGCCATAGATTGTTGGTTCATAAATTCTTTGCAAAAATACAATTAAAATTTTTGTGTTGTTTCTTCAACATAGTCAAAGCCAAATCAAGTAAAGTGTAAAGTAAATCTGCTGATCGGCACATCAGTTGGCTGGACAGGGTAATGTATTTATAACTGATTTGACTTAATGGTTCACAAGACCAGATTTTTGATTTTGTAAGATATCAAATAAAAAATCAGACGGTATCAATGCCTGTTTGATACCAAAGCAACAGAATAATTAGTCTTTTGCTCCAATTATTTGGTAAATGTCTAATCTCAGTCTTGAAAATTACCAACCAACTCCTGCACACTGTTTAAATTTTCTAAAATTGAAGTAGGTTTTTAAGAGTAATATTGCTGATATATTTATGCAAATTAGACAGCGAGCAGAGGTTTGCCTGCAATATTCAAAGGATTGATCCCTCTCCTATGTCCCTTTCTCATTTAAAAGATTTAGTTAAGATACTTTTTTGGATTCAGTTTTCCATTAAAATATGGATTCAAAGTACTGGAATTTTTTAAATATCTGATATACCAATATTTTCAAACTCAATTATTGCTGATACCGATACTGTTACATATATGTGTGTATATATGTATTACAGAACATCAAGTCTCTGCTTTACCTGACCTATATCTTTCATTTTAAGAATCTGTTTGAGATAGAAACTAATGCAGTGTAAGAAAACAACACTTGACTCTGTGATATATGATGCCATTTTTTGGCTGATATTCTTGACAATTTATACAATATATGTGGTGCCCCTCTACAGATTAATGGAGTTGCCAGTCATTGGGAAAAAGTAGCCAAACAAAGGTACAGCGGTCACCCCATTTAAAACTAGACAGGTTTAGTTGATTCATTCACTTTTGTAAATATGTTAGATAGACAGCACCCCATCATTTGTAAGAAATTCAAACTGAGGTTTTGCACTGTCACTGATCAAAATGAGAATCACCAGAGGGATGAAGTATTTAAGAGTAGCAATTATTTCTGGTTTGTTATCGTCAAAAATTGCTTTTTGATAAAAGGTCAGAATTTTTCTTGTTTTTGAAGAAAATTTGAATTACTGCTGTCAAGTTGTTTAGTCTTTTTGACACTGTATATCAACTGAGGAATGAAAGGAGCCAAGTAAATTTTCATGTAGAAAATATTGTGATGCATCATTTTTAAAGGTGAATGAAAATGTTAAATGTATCCCCTAAACAGGCAACATAACCAAGGAGATGCAGACTGTAAATGGAAAGTAATATCGTAATTAAAAAAAGGTTAATTAAATGTTATTTTCTTGGTCTAGATAAATTGTAAAATATCACTTGATTATTTTTAAATATATTTATACATGTATACCTATTTAAGGATTAAGTCACCAACTGGAGAAAGTGGCCAGCTGTAACTGGGTGAGAAGGTGACTCTCTGACTGGCAGCTGGCGCTTGTGGGAAACCCGGTATGTGTCGTCAAAATGTATAGCTGATGTAAAATATAGGCAGAAATGTTTTTATCTGCTGATACCAAGTACTTTTTGAGATGTTATCTTCTGATACTGATATTATGCTAATGCTATTGTTGTCATCCCTAATGAAGATAAAAAGTATGGAAAATTGAGACAACCTAAATGCACCTTTTTATGGTAAAAACAGCCTGTAAGTTTGTGTAAATTGACTGTATTTGTTCCAAATGGTTCAGAATTATTGTTCAATTCCATAGTTGCTGTTGATCAAAGTCCAGCTCCACCTGCTCAACCATGAAGAAAACTTTCAACAGTTTGACAGCTTTGTTTTGAATCGTATTCACAAAAGAAAAATACTCTACCTTAAGATAAAAGTTTCCCCTTAGTTGGTTTAGTGGTTAATCATCTTCAAACATCAGTTATAAGCAGATTTTCTGCTGCTGACTTGTAGGTCTTTATGAATTAAAAGCAAAAAAGGGGAAAAGTTCACAGCACTTCCAGCAGATTGAATAACTTTGCTCAGTTAGTTAATCCCATTCTCTCCACCAAAAAAGAAAAAAGAAACACTTTTCCGAAGTGCCTCGCGACAACATGAGACTCCAAATTTTCCTCTTCTTGTTGTACCCCCCATCAGTGAAAACCCACAACATTGCTGTCTAATCCTTATCTCTTCCTCAGATCCTCCTCAGGCGCTGGAGGAACAATGCTTCAGCCTTTTCTCTTCGGCCAAGTTTAAGGTCCCCCCCGACTGGCTTCCTCCCTGCCCCAAATGAGTGTTCGGCTCAACAAACATCCTGCAGTGCTGTTGCGGTGTACAGCAAACAGCACAGAGCTCTCTTAATCTCCCACAATCCCCTCCTCCTCCTCTGTGTCATTTAGAGACCAGCCTTGTGTCTCCCTCTCTCATCATTAAGTCATGATGCTGGTGGCTGCCCTTCCCACTCCCCAGTCCGACTTCCTGCTTTTCTCCTCACAATATCAGTTTTCTCACATTATTGGATTGATATTCTATTCCATTAAACATTTAGCATTTTGCTAAAGGATTAGCTGACCGCAGAGACTTTTCTTGTGAATATTACATGTGTTATCGGGTTACAGTCCACCAATGATCCCGGGGAGTGAAAGTCAGCATTTTGAACTTTTTTATGTCTGGATCTTGCTCAATTTACCTTTGTCGAAACGTGTTCTTGTGAGGTTTTATAATCCACATATTCTGTCTTTTCCTCTTTATCTGTCGGTGTATTTCACCAGCATCAAAGTCTTCCTGACAGCGTAGCTCTCCTTATACCTGTGAAGCCTCCACTTTTTTGTGAATTCAACAGAAGTTTCCTGCTTTCTGCACACATACAGGCACACACAAAATCCGTCTCCCTCTCTAAGTGCCATAATCAGAGCATCCCCTCCTTTTCTTTTCCCAGGCTCCGACATCCCCTCCTTTCCTCCCTCTCGGCTGTGGGTTTGACTGGATATATGCTGTCCATGCTGCTTGGTCATGGTGGTCCTGACAGCTCTGATTTCTGTCACAGTGAATTAGCTTTGCCTCCCAGCAGCCACCTCCTCCTTGCTGCCACCACCCCCCTCCTTCCTTCTGTCAACCCCCCTTTTTTAAGTGCTCCAGGCTTTGACTGACTCCCACTCACTCACTCACTCACACACTCACTTTGCAGAGGCAAAGAGCTGATTCCCATGTGGATTCAAGCTCGCCGTATGGGGTTCACATCACCAAAGGTGGGCTGAGTGAAGTCCTTGGAAAGTGAAGTCAGTGAGATCGGCATTTTTCCCTTTTTGTGTTTAAGGAGATAAGAAGGAAACATTTGGATTTATTTGTGCTGGAATTAAACAACAACAAGAAAAACCATCACCATCTTTGGCATTGTGGCATCACACACTATCTTGTCCCAAGGCTAGTCATCAGCTTGGCTGCAACATGTAAGAAATATATACGCCCACACATGCACATCTGAGATATGTAAGCAAAAGGATTTCAAACATGCCGTGCTTGTAGGTGTTGTGTTCATGTGGGCTCAAATTAGGGCTCAAACGGCCTTGAAGTGTCTCCTCCATGTTCCTGCAATTTGAACTTTGTCCTACTGTAAAGAAAACCTTTGCACAGCGTTTCAAATATTCATGCTGCATTGATTGTTTCAGGCTATTATGTAACACTCCTGTTTGTTCAATTGGCAGCTCCAATCACGTATGTAGCACTTTTTTCTGAGTCCCTAATTGTAAACGGATCACATAAGGCCCATAAACCAACATGTTCATCTGCATAAGCTGGTAATGATTCATGGCTTGGTGAGCACAGAAGAAAATGAGCATATGAGGCATTTGAATAACCCAGTGTTCATGTGCCAGCGTGATGTCAGTGGCTGCGTTTGTTTTTAGCTACTGTATAATTGTACAAGGAACATGCTTTTCTTCTCACCTCTCAAACAGCACTCATCCTGCTGCTGTTGACACAACGTGAACATCTCAGCGCTTTCATTATTTTCAGTATTGATTATCCCGTTAAGGAGACGTGTTTTTTGAGTGCAATCATTAGTCATTGTCTGCAGAGATCTGTTCAATCAGAGCTTGAACAGGTAAACAGAATGAAGAGAAAGCGGGGTTTCTATTCAGCCTTATTTTCTTGATTTGTAAGGCAATTATTTTAGTCTTTTTTGTCGATTGCCTTTCATCAACTGTAAGAACATGTGTGCCTTTAGTTAGTTGGTTAGAATTAGTTCAGAGGTAGTGTTTCCCACAGAATGATACTGAACCTGGGCAGTGGAGGTGGTAGAAGAATGGTAAATACTCAATAGCTTTGTCCACAAGTAGCAGAAACACACTAACAGCTTTTTAGGTCACTGAAAATGTACATTTTACAAAACCTAAATTAGGATGAAGATTTCAAGAATTCTGTTTACAGTGTTTAAAGACAGGAAAATGTAATTTTGTGTTGAGACATCACACCTTCCTCCTATTACAGCATCACTGTTCGACATCATTGCTTCTGTTTACACGAGAGTTGTGCTATGGTGGATGTCGCTGAACTTGCTTGTTTTTGGTGTTGCTACCTGAACTATGTACTTCCTGACACATGCATTTATGGTTTCTCCTTTTCTCTGTGTGGCTGCTCCATACAACGGTCTGGCAATACAAACACTGCCAATGTTTTGGACAAGGGCCCGCTGTTGGTATGTAGAAAAAAACTTTGATAAATGGCAACCCCAAGCTGCCTTGGTCTGCTTTTGTTGTTCTACAACAGCTACTGAAAGCAGGATGAGTACTTATGAATGCTTTAAAAAAAATGATCATATGTCTTAAATTGAAAACTGAACAAAGATATATTTGAAAACTAGAAGTGCTCTGGGAGATCAAACCTCCATAAGGGCATTTTTGACACTGTCAGCTGAGTTATTATTAAAAATGCTGAAAACTGCCCTATCATGAAATATAACAATATATTTTTTTTAATTATTGGATCCAGATTTAGACTACCACCAAACTCTAATCACTTCTCCCTTGTACCATGACCAACATTACCTGAAAATTTAATTACAAACTGTGTAGAACCTTTTGAGTTCTTAGTGAAAATGTGGGAAACTGTCCTATTTTTATAATGTTAACAAATCCTTTCAAATATTCCTGGATCCACATCTGTTTTTGGATCACCACCAAAGTTGGATCCCTTCTTCCTTGTACCATGACAGACATTCCTTGAATATTTTAATTGACGGACAGACAGCCAGACAAGCAAACGGATAAATGCTGGCAAAAACAGAACCTCCTTGGTGGAGGTAAATACACTATATTGCCAAAAGTATTCGCTCATCTGTCTTCACACATATTTTAACTTGAGTGACATCCCTTTCGTAATCCATAGGGTTTAATGTGATGTTGGCTCACCCTTTGCAGCTATAACAGCTTCAGCTCTTCTGGGAAGGCTTTCTGGAAGGTTTAGGAGTGTTAAAGGGAATTTTTGACCATTCTTCCCAAAGAGCTTTTGTGAGGGCAGATAGTGATGTTGGACGAGAAGGCCTGGCTCTCAGTCTCCTCTCTAATTCATCCCAAGGGTGTTCTATCTGGCTGAGGCCAGGACTCTGTGCAGGCCAGTCAAGTTCTTCCACACCAAAAAAAACATAATCCCCTCTCCACCAATCTTAACACTTGCCACAATGCAGTCAGACAAGTACTGTTGTCCTGGCAACCGCCAAACCCAGACTCACCCACTGGATTACCAACCAGAGAACTGTGATTCATCACTCCAGAGAACACGTCCCCACTGCTTTAGAGTGCAGTGGCGGTGTGCTTTACACCACTGCATCCATCGCTTTGCATTGCACTTGGTGATCTAAGGCTTGGTTGCAGCTGCTCGGCCATGGAAACCCATTCCATGAAGCTCTCAGTGCACTGCTCTTGAGCTAATCTGAAGACCACATGAAGTTTGAAGGTCTGTAGCTATTGACTCTGCAGAACGTTGGTGACCTCTGTGCACAATGCATCTCAGCATCCGCTGACCCCGCTTTGTGATTCTAAGGGGCCTACCACCTCGTGGCTGAGTTGCTGTCTTTCCCAATCGCTTCCACTTTGTTATAATACCACTAACGGTTGACTAAGGAACATTTAGTAGCGAGTAAATTTCACGACTGGACTTATTGCACAGGTGGCAGCCTATCCTAGTACCACACTGGAATTCACTGAGCTCCTGAGAGTGACCCATTCTTTTACAAATGTTTGTCAAAGCGGTCTGCATGCCTCAGTGCTTGATATTATACACCTGAAGTGATTGGAACACCTGAATTCAATGATCTGGATGGTGAGTGAATACTTTTAGCAATATAGTGTGTTGGTGAAAATCAGTTAATATGGTTAGAAGTTATACCATATCCCTCCTTGAGCCTTAGATCTATGGAAAAAATCTGAGGTAAAACTCTAATGCAGGTGGATGGCCAAAAATGTTTGCATGTCACGAGAAATTGTTGCATGCCGCTCACAGCATTTAACAGTGCATTTATACATTTTTATGTGGACATGCAACTGAAGCTTTACCACAGAGGCCAGGACAAGAGATTTATCAGTAGACTTTTTTTCTATTCGCTTTCTTAGGAAGTGCTGATTCACAAACTGTTTAGATTGTCGGAGGGAAACTGGCAGCCCTGGGGCCACAATTGGCCCTCTGCCTCACTGAATGGGGCCTACTAATCATTCCCAAAAATAAACAAATTGTTAACAATTGTGAGAATGTGGGGTAAACAGAGTTTTGTGGCCCTCTTATTAATCAAGGTTACCCATCACTGGTTTAGGCACTAATACAATTTTAAAAGTATTCAAATAGCACCATTATCAGAAGATATCCAAACAATACCTGACCCTAGTGACTAAACAGTATATTTTCTCTGTCTCCTCAGAATGCTTTGATGGTTAGATGATTTATTTGTTGTATTCTAGTTATCTCTAGCAGCACTTTGTCAATAATATCCTTATTTCTGTAAAGGACTTAATAGTTAAATAATAAAATGTCTGGTACTTCTTACATAAAGAGTACTTTGTTTGGGATTTTGCAGGTATCTGATATACCTATATATTCAAACTTGTCAAGGCCGATATCAATGTTCATCAAAGTTTTTTGTGAGTACCAAGTGTCTCCCACACTAGCATTGACATGTTTGTCTTATTGGGATCGTCTTTTTGTTTTATAAAGGAATAAAAATGGGAAAAACAATCTCTGAATATATGATAAATTATAATGTATTGTTTTTTTTAATGGCAGACACTCAGTGATGAAAATCAAAAAATATTTTCCTTGGATAACACGTTCATTAAATGAGGAAACTTGTTTTTTAACCTTGCAAAGCAAAGCATTACTGAATGTTTCTAATCCACTTGTCAGCCTTTATTTGCCAATATTCAGTGACGAGAGCAAGTATGTTGGAGTCAAACCTGGTGATGGTGAACGAGAAAACCCCTGAGAGGTAGTCTGTAGTGTGGGTGGTAGGGGCTGATCTCATTTTGGATGCTGTAAACAATTTATACAAAGTAGAAATATTAAGGTAATGATTTATGTATCGGACCCAAATTATTTATATTGATCACTATTTTTCATAATGTATGTCTGGAACCTTACGTGAGTGTAGTTGATGACCCATACGCCTGGATGGCCTATCCATGTATCATCGTGTGGGAACTACTGCTCTACAATGTCAATAAATAACACCTGGATTTCCCACCCTCTGTGAACTGAAAATCTTCCTGTTAATCTCTCTGTGTGTTCCTCCATGTTCCTGTACATATCTGATGTCAGATTGGTCTCTGTGCCTCAATCCCACCACACCATACAATCCCTAATCTGATCCCTATCTTTCTATCAAGCTGCTTTGCAAATCCTCCCTTCTTCTCCCGCATTTATTTGATTGGAGTAAGCGTATGCAAAATAGCGCTGTCAAATCAGCCAGGTTCGAAGTGGACCTCAAAGCTTAAACTCTGACCCTGATGCATCCTGCCCCCAGCAGAAAGTGATTTTCTCTTCACCATCTGCTGCAGAGGAGAACGCGAAGAAAAAAAGAAGCAGTACACAACAGCACAGGAAAATGTCTGCTCTTATCTTGCCCTTGAGAAGCACTGAGGCTCACTAAGAGTCAATAACATAAAGCTTTATTTTCTCAGATGTAGGAGGAAAATGGTCTTTGAACATTAAAGCGCTGCAATGTAAAAAAATCCAGACATGCTTTGAAAACTTCCTCTGCTTCTGTTCTTCTGTTACGCTTTAAATCATGCAAGACTTGAAATGAAGTCTTGAAATTATGTTGACAGTTTCCAGACTGGCTTAATACCAGCTAGCTGCTTTATTTGTTCCTTTAAATAACCTACTGTTCTGTAGAAAGAAAGATAAAACGAAACAAATGATGTCAAGCTCCATGTTAATTATGAATAAATATCTGACAGCAGACACAAGAGCAAGCCCAACTGCCAAAGTGAAACATCCAACATTTCCAAAAGCAGCTCTGTAAAGCCTGCAGCACCGAGTGTTTCCACAGTCTCCGTCTGCCAATTATGAACCCTTGAACCTGAACATTCACACACCCCTGCTCAGTATTTATTCAGCCTTTGAACAGCTCTTTGTTAGCTCGCCTGACATCCAGACTCTCAAATATGAATGAGCCAGTGCCTGCATGAAGATTCGGAGGATTGAGTTTTATTTCTCTTCCCTCTGTGGGTGAATTTACAGTGGAGATGAGCTCTGGGTTGAAAAGGACTTTCAGACTGTTTGCTCGTCACAAGGAGCCTTACAGCCGCTCCATACGCTCTTGATTCACGACGATTGCAGTAAATTATTTGAGAACGCCTTAGTCTAAACCCCTTCCCGAAGCCTGGATGGTGTTTTTTGGATGTTACGTAATGTGAGCTGCACACACACACAGTATGCTCCAAAACAATCTGACTTTATCTTTCCCTGTAGGAGCTTTTCTGCATTCACTCCATCTGGAGAATGTGTTTCAGTATGAGTGAGAAGAGACAAGCGCTCCATCTAGTGGTTACTCAACTGGAATGATGAATATTCTCCTTCATTTTTTTCCAGCATTATCACCAGCACTAAAAAGGAAATACTGTACGGTAAGGAAAAGAATAGATTTGATAAACAGTACTCTCATAGATGGACTGAATGCAGAGACGTGCAGCACAAACTTGTTGACACGTTATACCACTATTATGTATCCTCAAAACTGAAACCTGGCACACCATAAATTTCACCAGTCCATCTGTGAAAGAACCCACAAAAAGTGTTTGGGAATGGACAGAACTCTGGCAGGTGATTGGCTGATCTTTCTTTTTTTTTTGATGTGCCCCTTACCAGAGGTGCGGAAAAATATCACACACAGATAAGATTGCAAGATTCATATGCAAGGATATGTGGTGTGGTTTTGGGAGAGGTGAAAAGTGGAATGATCTAATGGAAATGCTCTGTGTCTGTGTTGCAGCGGGGCCAGTGGGATTATGGGGTTCGAATATCTTTGAGTATTAGTGTGTACGTTAAAAAACGAAAAGTGACAGCATAGTATATACTAGAGACTATTGGACAGGCAGCAGTCTGGACATGCTTCTCAGGATTTTCTTTTTGCTTACTGCTATTGAGCAAGATGATTATATGTCAAAGATTTTAATCAAATAATTATATTATGAAGGTTATTCATGTTTTTTGTGATGCTCAGTACTTTTTCCTGCCGTTGGAAGTTAAATTGACTCAGCTTGGCAGCAACTGAGCAACTGTACAACTTTTAATCATTGAACTGAACTGACAATTAAATTCTAAATAGACAAATTGTTTTATTTATCCTATTCATACTTGAGTTTCTTATACTGAAAGATGATAGGTTTATTTCAGATTATTGTGAGTTATGAGGGAAAAAGGGGTAAAGTGTCAGTTGCCCCAGTCCCCCCTATCTAAGAAGTATCTGTGATATTAGGTAGCCCTACAGTCTTTTGAATATTAATTATTAAACATTAGCAGAGGAAAAGAAAACAAAGAAATAAAAAATACAAGCAGAATGTGATTTAGGTTACAAAGCTTAGGTTATAAAGTAGCAAAAAGGAAAAATAAAAGATCTAAATATAAAAGGGTCCTTTTTGGGGGATGAATGCATGCAGTGATTTATGTTTTTTTTTTTTTTTTTGTCACATAAATATCGGTTTATAACCAGTCAGGATATTCTATAGGTAAAAAGAACCCCAAAAGGGGAAGAGGGTTGTCAAAAACACGGGACAATTATCTGCTATATTGGAAACATTTCAGTTCTTAACTGCCAGCATTAAGTCCCACTTTGTTTCTGCACAACTTCAGCACACAATCCTGCGTCTCACTACAGAGGACTACCTCACGCAACCTCACTTTAAAAATCCTTGAAGCATTTTTCTCTGTTATTTTATGCAGTGAGCGTACAGTTTTCAGGTGCCCTTCAGCAACAGAACGGATGGTTATCATGTAACATTACAAACAGCAGTGGTTATTTTTTTCTATAGGGATTCCTGATTGGCTATTGGATTCATGTTGGGTGTTGGATGTATATGTTTGTATATATATGCATATGTGTATTTTATATATGTATATATGTATCTATGCATATACCGTATGTGTGTCCATAAAATGAAGAGTTTGTCTTCAGCCTGCTCTATTGTAAAGTGTCTTGAGATAACAATTCATGTTATGAATTGGCCCTATACAAATAAATATTGATTGATTGATTGATTGATTGATTGATTGATTATTCAAAAAATACAACCCATCCATTCTACAGGAGTGTTTATAGGGGCATTTACATTAAGATAAGTTAACTGGACTGGCTGCTGGCTTCACATGTAACACACTCATTAGAGAGTGGCATCTTTTCATCTATCTCTTAGTACAAGCAATGTGTTAGAGTAGTTACTAAAGTGTTAACCTGTTCCTTTGAGATTTACTTTCATTTATTTCTCCACTGAATTTGTCATCAAAGTGTGAGATTTTTTTTCTCAGTCCAAATTGTCTTGACAGCACTTAGTGAGGTGAGCAGAAACCAGAACAGATTTTAATTAGAAAAAAAATAAATGAATCTCTTGAGTGCGGTAAATTCTCAGCCAGATGTTCACATGTGGATGTTTATCTGCTACCCACGAGCACTGTAATCAGACATAACATAACATAAGATTTTAATGCAAACCCACGTCCTCAACCATACCAATGTACCGAGTAAATCATGCAGGGAAGACGGCCCCGGGTATGAAAAGCCCCATGTCTCCTCAGCCTCTGCCATCCTCGCTGATTGTTAACAGATTTCAATTAGGACTCACAGGGGTTAATATGATTGCTTGCTGTTTACTCTTTTTTTTTTTTTTTTTTTTTGCTTCCGTCCATGGAAGCCAATTATGCACGAGTAGCAGTAGATGAGCACTGGACGCTGCTAATGGCTCTGCTTCTCCCTTTGTGTTCACATTACTGAAGGATATGGGTTGTGAAATGAGATCACTACTGACTACTGTGCTATCAGTGATTGTGCTATAAAACATTATGGGCCAGAACATAGTAAATTGCGTGACGTGACTGTGGGGTGGCAGCCTGTCTGCTCTTTTATCTGTTGTCTCTTCTTTTTTAAGCACAGTTTTGTCATCGCTTGTTTCTCTCCTCCGCCCTCATATCTCCTCTTAACCGTCCTCTCGCTCCCTTTTTTTGCTTCCTGCTCTCTCTCCTCTTCATTCTCGGCTCATCTCCTTTCGTTTATCCTCTCACTTCTTATCTCCCAAATCACTTTTTTTTACACCTCTCCTCTCTGACTTTCATCTCCAGCCCCCGTGGTTATCAACAGAGACAGACGGGACGTGAAGCGAAGCCCCCCCTCCTTCCAAATAACTTATGCTGGATTGACATATCGTAGAAAATCCATTATGCTCCAATCAATAAACATTAATGTACATAATATAGAGATTTGACATAAATCACACCCAGAAAATTAATCATAATCTCATTACTCAGAGAATCTAATACCCATTTATCACCTGAAATCCCTGGCTGTATGTGTGCGTGTCCTCGTGCGTGGCCGTAAATGCAGACAATTTAATCTGCCTTGCCTGTGCTATTCTGTAAAGAATGGGTTAAGCTGAGAGAATCAGGCCGGGAACAACCTGTTTTCAGTGATTTTTCTACCATTCATTTGGGGTGGTGGCCTAATACTCCCCCCCCAACCCTACTAAAAAAGGCACAGACTGCTTAATCAGGGCATTTTCAGTCGGAAACCTCAAGTGTTGAAAAATGAAGCCGATGTGTAAAGGCCACAAAGCACTGGTCCTTGAGTGTCTGTTTGTGGCTGCCCTCAGAAACACCAGAAGTCACATTAAACTAAATGGTGGTTAGCTATTTTTTTACTGCAGAAATAACATACTTACAGCCTGGATCAAAAAACAGCTTTGGACTGATAGTTCATGTATTTTACTCATCTCATTGTACAAGGAATCATTTAGAGCCCAGGCACCAATCCTTTGAGTATGAATCCTATTGTAGCTTTAAGTAAACTAGAGGTCCACCAAATGAAGTGCTAATCAAGAGGTCTTAACATGCCAAAAGATTTCAAGAGTCATGAAAATTTAAAGAGCCCATATTCTACTTATTTTTAGTAATATACACTGTTAAGTAGGGCTAAATGATAGATAGTTTTTTTCCACCGCAATGCAATGTGTACATACACAATAGTCAAATCAGACCTGCAATGTGGGTCATGTGGTCTAAAGCACATCATGCTGCATCTTCTATTTTGGTAAATGAAGACCTAAAGTGCTTTATCTCTCTTTTTTATGACTTAGTCTGTTTGATATCAGCCTCAGCTGTCAGAGAATTGAACAATATGCATGCAGAATCTGTGACTCTCCTGTATGCATAAAACTGCTCCTGAAGCTGTTAAGATTTACACTAATATTCGTGCGAGCTCATGCTGTTGTCTCCCTCGTAGCTCCCACCTCTTCCTGCTCTGAAGGACACTGATTGGGCAGCTCACAATTGTTGTAGATTGGAGCTCGGCAAGATGACATTGAATCAGGCTGATCCAGCTGCTGCGCAAGGTGAGAGAGTCTCCTGCTTTCTGGAACAATTTCCCTGCTGTCTGTCAATGCTCTGACTAAATGTACATTTCTTTTAGACGATATAGGTATAGATGATTCTGATTAGTATATCTGTGAGAAACTGATCAAAATCATCTGTTCCTCAGTTCCATGATGCAAATAATGCATTTATTTTTCAATACTCGGACAACAAATGTCACCTTTTACAATTGTAATTATGCAGTTTCTCAGCCAAAAACTAAAATTCCTGTTGATGATATTAGATTTGAGTATTTCATGTACCATCCTTTGTCAAACATTCATCTCAGAGGCATCATGAATCATAATGTGACAGACTGGACTCAGCACGTACTGTTGTCACCCTGTTTAGTTAATTAACAATGTATTACATATAAATATTCTCCATAATGATCTGCTCCCTTTTAATAGAGGTTCCTCTAATTGTTCTACATTTCATTGTTTCCTCCCTTATTGCCTTTGAATATATGCAATAATTACATGCAATAGAGATATTAAAGGAAGTATCTCTTGTCACACCCCCACTACCACTACTAACAGTTAATCCTTTGGGAAACACTCTTTTGTGTTACTTTGTGTACACGTGTTATAAAAGGCAAACATGGGACATGAAACAGCACAGTGTGATACAGTGCAGGTTTGTCTGACTGCACTTCACAGCTGAAATGGTGTGACGGATCCCACAGTCAGCTGTCTTCGACACCTGAGCCACGTCGCTGTTGCCTTGTGACTTCTCTCCCTTCGCTCAGACAGACACCCGGGGACATGGAGTGTGATGAGCAGTTAGCAGTTCCATCAAGGATCTCCGGGGCCATCCATGGAAAATGAAACCATCTCTGAACAGGTAACTCAATTTAACTCGTGGCCGCTTTCTCTGGAGCTACAAGCACAAATACTTTCCCAGCTGATGAGATGAGGTAACAGAGCATGGCCAAAGTCACCGAGTGCAACAGGAGAGGCTCGTTTCACTCAAATTGCCTGGACATGGTCAAGGGAGGCTTTTCCACCACTTTTTACAGACGGAGGAGCAGACACTGAAGAGTAGAAAGGTTCAGGGTTTTCTCTCCTTCCTTTTCAATCAATAGAATAGACTGGCTTTAATCATGGAGCTATTGAGTGCTGAAGCTAGCAAAATGGAGAGCTGCTCTCCTGGAACTATTCCCAACTCTTCAGGCACAGGAGGGAGAAACACTTTATTTGGACGTCATTTGAAACACCCAAAGGCCTTTAAAATATATTTTTTATTCCATTTTATGTTTGACACTAGAAAATGAGATACTTGTCTCAAAGGGTGTGTGAAAAAGAGCATATTATGTGAGTCAAACTTAAGAGTTCATTCAAAGTAGCAGTATTGCGTTTCTCTATAGTTATTTTCAAAGCCTGGCAATGCTGTAATCAGCTCAGATAGTGATGCAGTGATTTACAGCACCCAGACTTTAAAAATCTAATTTGCCTTCTCCGCAAAAATTCACATTATTTGGTTTGTACAATAGAAAAAAAGATGTTTTCTGAAAGAATGCAAGATGTGGAGGTACACAATGGGGTCAAAAAGAGATAGTAAGCTGAGAATTGACTGAAGATGTAAATAGTGATCAGGTCGCAGCATGCCATCGAAAAATTATTTTAAAATCCATTCTAACTGGCAAAAAACCCCTGAAATTATCCAGACGCTACATGGGTAAGCCTTATGTGTGAATGAAAGGGTTAGGGTTAACTAACTAAGGGCTGGTGGTGGTGGTGGTAGTGGTGTCTTTTGGGAGGAAGCCAGAGTGCCTGAAAGGAACCCACGCATGCACAGGGAGAACATGCAAACTCCACACCCCGACTGACCGATAGATTGTACCAGCGACCTCCTTGCTGTGAGGCATGTGCACCACCTGCTGCACCACCATACTGCACCCACTTGGACTTAACCTGGGTAAATTTCTAGTGCCCCCACTAGTATTTTATCTGCGTTGAGTCCGAGTGAGCTGATGTCTGAAAGCAGCAAAGAAAAGCCTGGGAATTCATGATCATCCAGTGCAACTGGTGCGAACCAGGAAAAGGGACACTTGACAGGACGGATGAAAACAACAGCTGTAGTAGGAGTGACTGCAAGGGGATAACACTTACTCAAATATGCTTTTGGACATATGAAAGTGTTGTTTCCACTGCACATCACATTCACAAGTCCTTAAGGACTTCTGCTCTAATACAACCACCACTGAGTCTCTCTCACATCCAAAGAGCCGTCTTTCACTGCTTTTGGATACAGAGCTGAAACACTGCTGAATCTTTCTTCAGCGTAATTGTCATGAACGTAGTGATGCTGCTTTATGTTCACTCTTGCGTGCTCCAATGCTACTCTGTACTCTTTAATCAATGCTGTTGATACACGTTTTAACAAGTGTCACTGAAGTAAGGATATAAATTGCTCAACTGCTGTCATATTATGAACACTGACGTCTTCTGCGTATGTTTGACATCATGTGCTACCTATCAGTGACTCCTGCCGCCTCCACCACTTCCCCACATCTAGCAGGACATACTCCCTGCTGAGAGGAGCAAGTGTGAACAACCATGTCAGCTACCCCGGTATTATCCTGATAATATTAGGGATGCATGTGTGGAGAAAGGCTATACATTTATGAAGCATGCTAGACCAATAAAAATCACGCTGTTTTAAAAAGTGTAGAGAAAGTAAGACTGTTAAAAGCTATGTTAGTCTAAGAGTAGTTTTTAACTAGGAATCTGATTGGACTAAAAGCTCTCCATGAATATCTGGTTTACCAACACTAGAAGTTCTCAACTCTTTTAATACACTGCTGTAGCATGTGCTCTAAAATCTGTTGATTTACATGACACTAAGCACTATAAGGGATTTACTAATATTAATTTCTTCCATACCTTTATTTGCCATTTTCGGTTACCAAAGCTCTACCTTTTTGTTTCAGAACTGAATTTTACTGCACTGACTTCATGATACTGTATATCAAAAACACAAACCATTGTAACTGGGGTATGGTAACCAGGGGGAAAAGAGTGCACAAATGTTTTGCTCAAGTGAAAGTACTGTTGATAGAATTCTACACAAGTAAACATGGCACTCTGTGAACCTACTCAAGTGAAGTAAACAGTACTTCTTTAAGATGCTCAAATTCAAAGTATTGAGTACTCGTTATTGTTATTGAAAGAATGTGGAAGACTATCCTTTTTTTTTTTTACCGTTAACAAATCCTTTAAAAAGTGCCATAAACAGCATTACTCATAAATTTCAACAAAATCAGTTGAGAACTTACTGAGCTATTAGCGGGAATGTGGAAAACTGCCCTAACTCAGAGTACTAACAAATATTTTTTTAAATCCCGGATTCCCACCCAATTTCACATCACCACCAAAACCTATTGACTTCTTCCTTGTGCCATGACCAACATCCTTTGGAAATGTCATCAAAATTTGTTGAGAACTTACTGTGTTATTAGCAAAAAAAGTGGAAACTGCCCTACAGAGTCTGTACAATACAAAAGTGTTGTCACTTCTACTTTGTGCCATGACTAACATTCCCTCGTTTTTTTTTGTTTTTTTTAAACCTAAGTCCATTCATTACTTTTTGCGTTATCCTGTTCACGATATGACAAAAAAAACAAAGAAACTACCAAACCAACATAACCATCTTGGTGGGGGTAATAAAATTTACTTCACCTGACAAAGTAGTGTTGTCCTGGGGAAAACTGCTTGTTTGGAGATGGGCACTTTTTATCTCCCAATCATTCACATATTGTACTGTTACACTCACTGTAGTCCTGCTACCACATTTATGTGGTCAGCACAAAGTGAGCAACTGAGTCTGACCCTCTCAGACTTTGGTGTACATTTTTGGCAGCACTTTTCTTGCAACTTGGCGATGGTATCTTTGGTCAATGAGTTTTAGCAGCTGAATAAAGCCATCCTGTTCAACAACTGCGTTGGGGGCCATGTCTTTGACAGTATGTTTAGCCATTGCCTTTGTGACATCATCCTCATTTTTTCTCATTTCTGCCATAAGGCTAAGTGTGAGATAATGAAGCTCTCAACATGTATTGTTCTTGTGCCGGAGGCTGTCAAGACTTCCCACTCTGGGTTGTGGCACGTAGTTACACACACTCTTCGCACTGCACTTAGTGGCACTGCTGTAAATGATAAAAAGGATTCATCCTGCTCATGTGTTCTGATGGAACATGTTTCTTCACCCTCTACTAAAAACAATGACCTGTGCCCGAAGTCCTTAAAAACCAAACCATCTCCATATAATCGAGGCTCCTCTTTGTAGGCATTACTCCTGTCATTAGCAGTCTCCATGTTGTAAGTCGCTGTTGTTGTTAGTGAGTGTGGGGAGGGGTAGGCTTTTGAGTTTCCTTTAAGTGTTAGTTATGCTGAGAGGAAGGGAGGCAGGGTAGGACAACGAGCATCAAAGAGTCAAGAGAACTAGGCTGAAAGGCAGTGTGCATTCAGTTATTTTAATGCAACACTAATTTAAGCAATACAGATGGTATTGTCTTACCCCATTTCTTCTTCAAAAACCATATATCCATATATTTTAAAATCTCCATATGTTGCACAGCCCTAGTACAGCATCACTCCTGCTTGTTATGCAATAATTGGACAAGAGGCACTCTGCAATAATGCTGATATAAGGTACCACATCACTAAATGTTCACTTTGTGTATTACTCCACCTTTGCCATGAGTTCTGTTCACTGTTAATTTACATAACAATAAATGGTTTTTATAATTCATTGGTTAATTAAGGCTGGCACTCCTGAACTACACTGATTATTATTACAATGTTTACATGATAAATAAAAACATTAAAAAACGTTCATAAAGAAGCCAGTAATCATGGATTCATGCAGAAGAATTTGCAACACAGATCAATTTTACTGTATTTGCCACATGTTTAATTCTTGTATTAAGCAATCTCACATGGGAGGAAGTTATGTATTACTGCATATCAGCACATCTATGATTGCCTTCTACTCACAACCAAACCAAAGGTGCTCTGATATGAAGCTGGCCATTTATTTGTGGCTTGGATATTAAAGGTTAATATGCTGGTTCTTGTGTTTTTATTTCTAACAGTGCAGCTTGAACATCTTGCCAGTGATAACTATTTTAAATGTCACAGCTTTTCTTTTCTTTAATGTAGTCAGGTGTAATTCTACTTTGCCACACAAATCCTTTATTCTGCGACAGACCACGAAAGCACAATGAAGAGCAACTGGTGAAGAGAAATATAGCAGGAATAAGAATAGGAACCATGAAAAAGTCAGCGTGGTGGGCTTTTAAAGTAGAAAAGAAGACAAAAAAGACAAAGAGTTCTTCCGTGACAGATTTTCCCTGCGTGATTTTTAGTAAAATGGTAATCATTCATACATAAATATAAGACAGAGCAATCACAGCAATTCAAATTTATCTGAGGACAGAGCCAATAAAGAACACCCCACTAGAGTCCTCACTCCATCATAATGCCCTGACAATATTTCAAAATTGTTTCAGTTTGAGTCAATATAGGAATCATCTTACTGACACTTATGGATGTCTGCTCAGATCTGAATGATGGCATGACAAGCTGAAGCTCATTTTTCTCATTTCTCTCATTACGTAATGAAGAGCAGGAAAAAGGGAAAGGAAGACAGAGGCAGGAGATGAAGCTAGTTAGTTTTTAACAAAAATATCTTTTAGGTTATTAAACTAAAATGTTCAAAACTGGTTTTAAAAGAAAGAAAAGTGGAAAGCTTGACTAAAGCGTTCGTTTAAAAAATATATTTAAATCATGCGTTTTGTCTTTGGCAATTTTCTATATAGACCCTCTTTTACCTAAAAAAAAGAAGTAACAGTTATTGTATTATTGTTGTTGTAATTCAATATAATTTTATTACCAGATAAACTCTAGCTTAAAAACATTTGTCTTGGATTACTATTTAAGTAACACTGTTATAATATTTGTTTTATACTAAAATATGAAGTTGGAAACTACTCAGACAGAGAGACTTAAAAAGAAAGACCTGCCTTGGATAGTAACCCTCCTTCATACGAAGGCCTGTACCCTCTGCAGCGTCTAAGTAGAGGCGTGCAATGGAATGAGCCCAAAAAACGTACGAGTTTTAGCACAGTCTTTTCCCCAAGGCCGAAAATGTGGAATTTTAGAAAAGCCTTTTCAGATAAATACCTGAAATAAGGCTTATGATGAACACATGCATATGAGATTT
Source organism: Cetoscarus ocellatus (assembly GCA_037902135.1). Classification (NCBI taxonomy): domain Eukaryota; kingdom Metazoa; phylum Chordata; class Actinopteri; order Labriformes; family Labridae; genus Cetoscarus; species Cetoscarus ocellatus. The sequence continues at coordinate 727,876 of JBAMNC010000473.1, forward strand.
TAACGCCTGATTTGAAATAATGAAATGCATCTGACATTGTACTGCTTTTGAATTCTAAAGCATTATTGTGTTTTTTAAAGGACGGTTGCTAACAACCTGCTAACAGGGACTACAAAAAATGGCTGGGGACCCAACAGAAAGCATTTCTGGTAGTATTTTTTAAATTGACAATAATGCAAACATCATTGCCCCAACCTTGAAGACCAACTTGATCAGGTCATTTGATGAAGAGGTAGTTCTCATACAAGAGGTTATAGTGTGGCGTTATACATCGGAAATATATAAACTGCTTCTAAGTCAAACCAGCATATTGTAGTTCCACAGTAGCTTAATAAAAGCTGTTTCTTCTTATGAATTATGTTTAAGATGGAATAATCATGAAAGTTCGATTCATTTGACGAGATTATCACCAAGAACAAGATGAGTATGTTTAATCATGTTATTGGCTACAGAGCTTATTATCAGCAATGATCTCAGGACACAGTGGAAAATCCCATATGCTTTTTGTTGAGAGAACCATCATGATGCTAACTTCCACATTGGCCTGCAACAATACGTCAACGCTGAACCACTCTTAAAGACCCGAGTCTCTTTTTGGGGATTTATGGTTGATCCATTTGAGTATTCTGACTGGACATGGTGCATTTCATGGGTACTTTGTAGAGTAGAAATTCTTTAACATTTCATGACGTGTACAACCCTGTCAAAGCCAGTTATTCTGAATTCTTTTATGACAGCAGAGTTTTTCCTGAGGTCCTACCTGCCCCTCAGCCTGTCTCTGGATTATAGCCATGCTGATATACAGCACATTACCCCATTTGGTGTGATATTATCTTATTAATGCCCTCTTGCCTACCAATTATTTTTTTGTCTCTCCTAGGTTTTCTAAATCACCTTGAGTATGTGGAAGTTTTTTTTTTTTACAGATGTCTTTAGCTCTATTAGTATTTTCTGTAGAACTCTTGTAATTCGGAAATTACCCCCAGATCTCCATGTTTGGTATTGCTTATCAAACTGGATAAAAAGTATGTTTTATTCAAATTTAATGAAATTTCAGGATAAAATATTCACAGTGCTGCATGACAACAACCATCTGTTCAGTGTTGTGTTCTGCTTTTGTTTTTTTTTAATTACCACTTTATCTAATAAGGCCGACACAATGCACCTTGCATTTGCATTTGACCCTGACTTCCGTGTACTCTTACAGTTGACCAGTGTGTCTAAGGTACCTGGTACCAACTGTAACTGCGAATGCAATTGATCTCAAATGTATTTGAAACATGCATTTGTACATTTTTTCAAGTGCTTATTTGAATTGCAATCTATAAACATCAGCATGGTCTCCCTCACTCTTCCCTAACCTTAAGTTTTGAGGCAACAGTTTCACCTGTCCAGCTGTTAGCAGAGTCAGGTAAGAGAGAGGTGGAGGTGTCCGCTATTACATTTTCTCCTGTTAAAGGGATACTTCAGTTATTTTGAAGTGGGATTGGTCAAGATCTATGGCACTTGGAAATATCGTTGCCATTAAGCAGCTGACCATCTCTCCCATTGAGGGGAAGTAGCAGGGTAAGGATGTGAGACTGTACTAGTCAATGGTGCCTGTAAAAGCCTTGTGATTGCCTCACTTTTAGGGAGAAACTGCACAAGAAACTACATTGACTTGACTGGATGCTACTGTAAGAATCTTTAAAGCATTTCACTTTCATTCGACAAAGCCCAGAGGTTTGGAGCTACTTTGTGATGCAGCGTATGGATACGTTTCCTTACGACAGCCACACGCTGCTCTCCTCTCATCAGCGATTCAGGTCAGGGTGCTGCAGTGGTGTCAATTAGTCATTAAAAAACTCTGTTGGATATTTAGAAGATGGGGTGTTCCTTTTCCTATCCCGTATGTAAAAGCAGGCAAAAAAAAATGGTCACAGTACAGATTTTTATTGCTTGACATTTGCATTTTGACAACTTTGGTTTGTTTTGAATGTGGACATCAGGATTCCCCCTCTGCAAAGACAGTGGCACTCATAATCATTTTACATTTGGCACAATACAATAAAACCCCCTCCAAAATTCAGTGATATTGTAGATTAGAGTATAATACAATTTTGAATTAAGAACCATAAAATTGTGACTTTTTTTTTTTTACCACCAGCATTAGCCTCCGGTATCCAATAACAGGGAAGTTAACATTTAAAGCTCAAAAATGGATCTCCACATTCAAACAATTAGCTCCACAGGGATGGTGGTGCCACTCTCACACCGTGCATTGGAAATCACTTCTATTAGACCATTTCATAATTGTTCTCCTGCTGAATTATCTAACGATCACATTGACCTTCTACAGCACTGCTTAGCAGTCTGAGTTGGTGCATTCGGGGAAAGTCGGTTTAATGAGCGGAATTTAATGGGCGGCTCAATAATGCTATCTTCTACTCCATTATTAATCACAATAAAAAGTTAACTCTGTTAATTATTGCAAATGTGTTACAATGAAAATGCCAATGTGGCTCGAAAGCCTGCAGGTATTTAAGCGGAAGTGATGTATTGCTCAAGCTGCTGGAAGAACACCTAATAAAATGTCTGCTGTTAAAGGCAGCCACAACAGCACATAGACACGGTAGAGGTGGAGCATACTGTCATTCAGAAAACTCAGTATGACTCCATTAGCTCACTTTACATGAAATTTTAATGCTCCCTGCAGGCAAAAACGGTCATTGCACCCTCTTCTCAGAGGAGAGGGCTGAACATGTAGCAGGTATTGGCATCATGTGCTGTAAATGAGCAGAAGGTGTAATGAGAAAAAACAAACCTTTAGTCCATGCCCCTGTTGCATTAGCATCTTTTCTGCTGAAGTGTCCTTGAGCAGTAATCCATTCTAGAGCAAGAGCTGTTGTATGGATAATGGAGCCATAGACTAAACATAACAAGCAGACAAGCTTGTGCTGATAACCTGCAGTGATTCTCATTGATTATTCACTAACACAGACACTAATTCTACTCGAAAACAAAATGCAAAGGAAAATGATGCTGTGCCGCCGGTTCTGAAACAAGGCAAAGAAGCCGTATATCATCCCTCTGTCTGTCAGCTGCACGCTGTGAAAGTAAAGCAGAAGATGAAAAAGAGAGAAGGGGGGATGGGGGTGCAAGGAGAAACAGGATTGAGTGAGACTGATGGCTGCCTGTGGAGGCCAACCATTAAGCTCACCAAATATCATTATCAGGTTTTCAATAAGGTTGGAGCCATCAGATAGTGAGCGCAGACACCAATGCTGCCTCTCCAATTCACTCCTGCTGCACCAGGTGCAACATGTTTTTTTGCAATTCAATCTGGCTACAAGGCCACAAGGAGGCCTTTCTTATTGCTTAGATCCCAGAACAAATCAGAAGCCCAGCAAGCATCAGGGGCTGGGCCGCCTGTGGAGAGGCCGCAGGCTTGGGGCTAGGATGTGCGCTGTTGTTTGAGTGATTACACAATGATTACCACCCGCTGCGTGCTGTTGTGCTATGTGTGCGCCGCCAAACAAGGGCACACAGAAGGATTTACAGTGTTCTGCGTTATCAAAATTTAAATGAGTTTGCTGATAAAGTCTATCCAAAATGAATCCATATTTCAATAGATTATATTCCCCCCAACACTCATCACAGGCCAGCGCTAATGAGAGATAACAGGCTGGAGATAAGGGAATTTGGGCTTGCAGGGTTTTCTGCTGCTTGATTATTTACCGTGCGGAATGCCCGAAAGGTTATAGAAGACCTTGTAAGCCGGGTGAATATTTACAGAGAAAGCGTTGGTTGAATTGTATAAAATAAGAGAGGAGGGGGAACTGAAGAATAAAAGTGGGAGCCCATCTGTCAGAGCAGTCTGGCTGAAGTTGGCCCTTGCCTCTCTGTTTTGATTATTTCCTTATCTCTCTCTTACTGGCGGGTGGTGAGTAACAGTGACCTGCTGGATTGCTTCCTAGACCATATTTCCTGGTCCGATTTTGGCATCACAATCCATTCCTAATGTCAGTTGATTTATTGTGAGGCCTTAAAATCCCACAAAGCAGCACGAGAATGACTTCACAATGAAGGAAATGTGATAAAATATACTGCTGTTTTGAACATGGAGCCAACATGAAGCTGTAAGAGGGATAAATGTGAAAGAGTGGAGACGTAAATGTCTAATCTGCTGTAGTAAATCACTTATCTGCTGCTATCCAACAAGAAAAATAACACACAAGACACTATATTTGACACCTGGGGCTTTTTTCACACAGATACACTTTGACTTGAGCTTAAATCTCACTTACACTCAGAGTGCAGATAGACGTCCACAATAGTCTGTTGCAAAAAGCTTAAGATGCCACTATCTGACATGAATTCTGGGTAATTTAAGGCTCCGTCATAGTAAAACATGGCAACATGGCTGACTGAGCAACTGTGTCACGTCGCTCAGCTCAATTTACTCCAGCAGAAAATGTTTGCCTTCTGGAGAAATTCAACAATTACAAAGATGTTCTTCTGGGAGAATTCAGCAAAGAGTGCAACAGTACGCACACACACACAGAAGGAAAGGAAGGAGAAAATCTGGCGGTATAAAATGTCTCCGCAGTGCAGGCTGGTAGCAGAGCTCAGACACTGTGGTTTCTCAATGTGGTAATTCTCTGTGCTTCTGCTAACTCATCAGTCAGACTCCAGATAGTTTCCAAACAACAACTAACAATGTCCTTGCGTTTCTTCCTCTTCTTATGACTCACCCTGCCTTAACCGTTTTTAACAAGCCACAAATAATGAAGCATGCTTATTTCTTTTTCTCACTTCCATTAGCTAGCCAGTCACAGCCGTTGTTACCATAGAAACACTGGTTGTCATTAATGCTACTGTGAGGAGTTTATGGGGCTTATGAAATCCTCTAAGACTGATCTTGATCCTTCTATGTGTCCCACTAAAAAACAACAAATTTGATCATTGTTAAATAGTAGGACTGGTGCAATAAACTGGTATGTATGATTTTTTTTTAGAAAATGCAATCATCATAATGAGTTAAAAATAGGCATATGATAATACTATATGACTGTTTACTTTCTAACTGCTCAACCTTCCAGCCACAATGACAGGAAGATAAAAGCAGCACAACAGAGGGATTTCTCTGACACAAACAGCAGGCACACACATGCACACAGAACATGTCGTCCACCACATGTACAGCACTGTGTTTACAAGATGTTTTGTCCTCTGTAAGTTTGATTTCTGTAAATGGCAACAGCATTAAGTAAGTGTGTTGCTTTGCAGAGCCTCTGTTGTCTGTGTTTAAGCTTTCAACATGGACTTTGTGCTGTAATATATCCATATTACCATTATATCTCAGTTTTTACCACTGATAATCCAAAGAAGCTGCTGAAAATACTACAAGTCCACACACTTAAACTGTTGATATAATATAATGAGACATTGGAGCGGCTCCTGTTCGGCCTCCTCAGACCCCAGGTGCAACACGCCCAGGATTGTCTACAGTTTGCAAACCAGGCAGGTGTTGGTGTGGAGGATGCGATCCTCTACCTGCTACACGCCTTCAGTACCATCCAGCCCTTTGTGCTTCAGGACAAACTGAAAAGGATGTGAGTGGACCCCTGCCTGGTCACCTGGATCTCCAGCTACCTCACTGGCAGTAGTTAAAAGCTGTAAATGGACTTTATATAAGTCCAGCCACCAGCGAGCTCTTAATCAAAAGGATAACAAAAGATGATGTTGAGCAGGAGTTTCCAAACTGTCTCAGCCTGGCACCCAAATGAAAACTTTTCTGTCTCAGCCCAGGACCCAAACTCAGAAAAATGCATGATGTTATGCCAAAACAACCACAAAATGTATTATTCAGGACTTTCTTTCCCTGCATTTTTTTCATTAGTCTACTATCTCTTTTAAAGAGCCCATATTTTACTTTTTTTTTCAAATTTTCTGTACTTTTTAGTTTGTGTAACATAACCTGATACCTCAACAAAGCTTTTAAAACTTTGCACATTTGTCTTCCTTGACCGAAAGATAAACTTTGTAGATTTTTGCAGCCATAGGGCAAAGGTCAAAGTCATGGAGTCTCTTAGAAACCCTTTGTTTACCAACCCAGTACCTCAACAGTCCTGAAAAGGATTTTAGTCTAAATTTACACATTTTTTGTCTTTGACTCAGAGATATGCTGAATAGATTTTAAAGAGCCCATGTTTTGCCTTAATTCAAGTTCATTTATTTTGAAAACTGCTAGAATATGTTTACCTCTGTCTATGTGAGATGCTCTGTTAGAGCTCCGGCCTCCTTCCTCATATGTACCCAGTCCACCTTAAATGATTGACCAGTTTACTCTTTGGTGATTGGTTGGGTAAACTCTGCTCTGCACCATATTGTCAATGACTCTTCATTCATTCCACCATCTATGCTCTGCACAGAGCTTGCCAGCCCAGACAGGTATCACTGGTAGGTCGATTTGGGGGAGCCTGGTGCATTACCAGTACGGGAACCTACTGTCCAGATACTGCAGACTTCTTGTGCATAGAGGTACTCTATCATGCATGTAAACACCTGAAAGTACATATGAAACAAACAAACAACAACGTAGAGGGGATTCCTTAAAGGTCAGAAGTCACTAATAGCTATGTTCACATGCTGCATGTGAACTTAAAATGCTTTGAAAGATTTTCTTCAAAATTTCACTTATGTGTACCCTACCCAAGGACGAGCCAGAGAGATTTTGCAGAGTCAAGGTCAATTGTCCTTGGGCCTCATGATGATCCTTTGTTATAAATGCAACCCGAAACTCTTTGAAGGATTCCTTTCAGACTTTGTACAAACACCCACTCTTACACAAAGATGAACTGATTACATTTTTGAGGTTCAAGGACAAAACCTGAGGTCCCAGTGGCTTATGCTCATCCCTTTCCTGTAAGATATTTATAGAACCACAAAAACCACCCTGGCCTCTGATGATCCATTACTGTTCTTTCAACATTCATACCTTGTGGGGGGATAAAACAGCTGGTAGGTAGTCTTGTTTTGCATAAAATGCATTATCAGTGTTGCACCTCGAAAGGAATGTAGCTGCAGATGCCACATTTTGATCCCAGTATGCTTTATCGAAGTAAAGTGATTTAGCTGGCACTGATGGACTGAATCATCATTATGTACACACCTTTGAAAAAACCTTGAGTGATACAGACTCTCATTTATATGTTTAAGTACTTCTCTTTCTGGTTTAAAACGTGCCAGTCTTTATCTCTTCTGTCTTTTTTAAAGTTGGAAAAAATAAGAGCACAGTGCAGATTGGCATAGCACTACAGCACGACTTGATTAACTTACTGAAACCAGCCAAAATATACTAAATGAAGTTCAGAATTTCAAATTTTCTGAGTCTGGCACCCTCACAGTTTAGAAAATGTTATAAATAAACATTATGTACCACTGCTTTATAAGAAGGAAGGCATTCTGATCCAAAGCTAAATGTTGTTATCAAAATTGTGTACAACAAAGATGTTTCAAAGATATTTTGAAACATGTTTTGCAAAGTATTTTCTTCAAAAATAATAATAAAAAACAATCACTGAAAGGCTAAGAGAAAAAACATGATTGAATTTATTCCCAGGCCTCTTATTTATCCTGCAGCTCAGTTTTATTTTAATTAAGGATAGTCTTCTCACTATTTTCTACATTAAATGATTGTTGTTTATATTAACAAATAATTGGCAAACTGAATAAATCTCCACCCTAGATCCTGAAACTGTGCTGTTTGACATGACTAACAAAAAAGTTAAACAGTGCATGAACAAGAGGGGCTTTTAATGCTTGCTGTGTTAACAGCAGTAATCACTTGGGTCACCAGTTCACAAGGTAACACTTAAAACTTCTGAGGCAGCGACAACAGTGTCAGCAGAGAAACTCTGACTGTGAAACAGAAAGGTAGGGACCAGTGTAGTGGAGTTAGGCCTGAGTGGTGAGGAAGGTGGTAGGGAGGCAACAGAAGACTTCTTTTTCAATGAGATGTGCATATATTTTACAGTGAGTTTAAAGTAACGTGTTTACTTAACAAAAACAACAAAAGATCAAAATGAAGCAAGGCTGATTAACTCATAGTCAAGTTGAACTAAGGCATGTGTTCAAGGCATCATGGCTCTTCTACCCCCAATGCAAACCTCTGAAAGCTTTATCAACTGCTCTATCACTGGATTAGTTGCAGCAGAGGGTGTGGTATGGCTCACAGGTGTCTATTTAGAGTCCTTTAAGACAAATAAACAAACAAACTCATAAAAATAACATAGCTCATTTACTCAACTAAATAAAATGCAAGCAGTAAATCACACAGTTTCAATAACTCACAATGCATGAAATAAACTTAAAAGAAATAAATCTCCAGACAAGAAAACCCATGCAGATTGTTTGGCCCGGTCATGTTAGCTATGACATCACCAACTCTATAAATAAGCAGGGAGTGCAGGGCCAGCCCCTTTCTGTCTGCAGACCCCATGCTACACTAAACAAAGGAACAAACAAAGGTCAGTATGGACAAAGAAACATACTCATGAATATTTGTGCACTTGAAACTTAATAAAGTAACTTAATCAACTGAAGACTTTGATTTAAATTACTTTATTCTGTGATGTCAAATGTAACTTACTGCTAACATAAGCATACTTGGGATAGTTACAAAAGTAAAGTTAGCCAAATTAACAAATGTGAAGAGCAATGATGTAAAACATTTGATGAAATGAGTGACAAGTGGGCTTAGTATAAAAAGTTTGTCACAAGGAGCTTTGAAAAGCTAGATGTTTTATTGGTAAAAAAAAAACTAAAAGTATAAACTTCTCCAGTTCAGTATGCTTAACATAATCATTTAAACCTGACAAGTCTTTAAATCAGTTGATGTTGTTGAGCCAGGGTTGGAAAATAACTTCATTACTACACGCCACTGTGGCTGGTGAATTAAAATGATCTACCAGACGCTAAATTTATTTATCAGCCACCTTTTACCAATCAGCAGCATAATGTAATGATATATAGTATAATTATAAGAGCTTAAAGAATGCGTATAATATATTTTTACTACTAATGAAAGACTGGCATGCCCTTTGTCTGTCTCGTGAACAGAACAAAAGTAAATTTTGGTGATATTAGTTAAATGTCCCATGTCCATGTGTGTTTGACCATTTACATTGTCTTGGGTTTTTATTAAGCAATAATTTGAAGCTGAAAAAGGAAGAATGTCGTCTCTGTAGAGGCTCAGATGCAGCTCTTTTTCCCTCCCCTTGAGAAAAGCTAAGATCTGAGAGGCTATGATACTGAGCTCTGCTCTGATTGATTGCTGAAACAATGTCTGAGGAGGGGAGGAGGGGTTAATGGCCGTGGAGTGGACATTTAAAACAGTCATGGCATCAACCTGTGAAGAACGGAAAACAAACATGTAGGTGGAGACTGTATAGCTATTATGTAATAAATCCAAGGAGGTAAAAAACAGTGTTTTCAAGAGCATTTTCTTTAAAGAGGCATAGTGCACTTCTTCATAAACTGGGAGTTTAGTGAAAGATGTCATGTTCCCCTGCTCCCCCAGCCCCCTCGAACAATACTAAAAACCAAAGAAAATTGATTTTGCAGGTCATGAGACCTTTGATAGCTTTAGGGCTGGTTGAAGTCTAAACCACAGCATTATCCTCAAAGGCTGTTTTAAATGCAACAATTTCAACAGAGTGGCAAGATAATAAATGTGTTGTTTTAAATTGTATTTGTTTAAAGATTACTGTGCCCCTAGACATGCTGCACTTCTTTTTTCATTTTTTGAATTTGTACTTTTTCCACATGTATTTTCACTTGTTGCCTGATTTTTATGTTCACATGAACTTGTACAGACAGTTAAAGGGCATGTATAAAGTGATGATTTTACTTTGGAACAACTTCTCCAGTGATTTATATTTTATTGAAAGGGACGACTTTGCCGTTTTGTGTCAACGTTGAGGGCAACTACCTGTTTTATAGTTCCTTCAGACTATAATATTACCTTTTACATCCTTTACCATGTTTACAATCAAAATTACAAGAGCAGCTTTAATTTTTGATGAACATACCATGCAAATTTTACAAACGTCCAAAGGTTTTTGTCAGCGGGACTGGTACAGTGCTCACTTACAGTTTGGCTTACAAAAAAGAACATAATTCCTACACCACTATTTTTTTGGTTATAGTAGCAACTGTCCGGACACTTGTTTGGTGTATTAAATGTTCAACCTCACTACACGTTTTTTAACAGATTGCCCATATCTTGCCAAACGGGTATCCCAAACACACTTCACACAAAATAAAACACACTCACCCTTTGCCAAACCATCACTCTTTGCCTCATTTCTCTGCTTCTGTGATCTTCTCTCAGATTGTCTCCTGTCCAGGTAAACAGTGTCTTTGAAGTATTCCCCCAGTGTTAATAGCAATGGCACCTTTAATGATGAGGCAACAGACAAGGCCTGTGAGAAATATTAGCTCAGCAAGGTCACAGCAGACAAGGTCCCATCTGTCTCCGTGCAGCCTCGGTAGATCCCCGGCCCTTACATTACTGTGGCCCCGGGGCAGGGAAAATGGATCATCAATCTGATTTAGAGACACTCCGGCCAACGCTGTCATTTCCAAGCAGAATAACACTAGTTTCTTCTGCCCTCACCTTTTGCAGGTAAATTCTTAATGGCCAGAGATGTTAAAATGTCTTGTGCGTGGTATCGCCTGGCCCAGAGCTTTACATCACATTACTTCACGCCAATGTGCCACGCCATGGCACCATGCAGCTGCTGTAGGTATCAGGGTTTTTTGCATTTAAAAGAAAAATACAGCAGAAATGCAAGTAGGAATAGGTTTTCATTTTTTATTTACCCCTGCTCTGCATTTTGGAGTAATTCCCTTCCATGGTCATGAAGTTTTAAGTCCGTCTGTAAACTCAATGGCCAATCACTTCGCTCCAACTAGAGAAACGAGACACCGTGCAAAAAGTGGATCAGCCATGCCTTTAGTGCAGCCACTTTTCCCTCTACAATGTTTTCTTACCGACACACATACAAACACATTGGCGTACACAAAAAAACACCCCACACAACTTGACACACTCTTTCCATTGAGGTTGGTGTTGGTGGCTGACACAGTATAATATGTGGCATAAACGACAGGCCTCTGCGGCCACACAGCACTGTTGATAATGAGTCTGTAATCCGTATGATAGCCTATAAACAGGGTGAGATTCTTGTGAGTCCCAGCCAGGAAAGAGAGCCAAACAGCACCCTGAGGTAGACATTTCCATGAAAACATAAGCATGAGAAGGAGCAGCATTTCAGCATGTGTGGGTCAGCGTGTTTGTCGATCTTTGCACACGAAACATCAGGAAATGAAAACGGAATGATTTCCCCCACCCATGCTGATTTCTGTCATCTTCTTTCCATGCTGGTTTTCCAGTTTCCCCTCCAAACCTCAGCTGTCTTCTTATCGGCCTTGCCCACCTATGAAGCTCACTCATAAGCAGCTCTTGCAGGGAGAAAATGTCACATTTGTATGCCAATGTAAATTTGCTTATCGAATACAGAAAAGAGCCGGTGAGAGGGAAGTGGTTGTCTCCACAGAATGGGGCCTTCAGGGATCTTTTGAAAGCCAGTTCTTTTCTGCTCAGCATCCCTCTAATGTGACACAAATCCCTCTAACAGGGGAATGGCTTCTGCATCCTCCACTTGCTTCAGGTACATTAGTTGTATTTTTCAGCCTGTATGTTACGTGTTGAGTTCCAGAGCAGCAGGGACACAGCAGGGAAGCCCCGGCTGTTACCCCCTGGCTGGGTGTTTCAACACCTTGGCAACAGCCCAGGAAGCACACGGGTGGCCATGCCAAGCTTTCAGCGCTGTGCAAGCCTTTGAACCTGGAACCTGCTAATCCCCACATTGTTATTCACCTAGAATGTGCTATTTGGTTGACTTCTTAGCTCAGCAGTCCCCAACATATTTTGTACCACGATGTAGTTTTGCACAGTGGGAAACACACTAAAAGACAGAGGTCCTAATATTTGCAGTCCCTCCTTTCAAGCCAGCAAATGCTCTATTGCCTGGTGGGCCTAAAATCTCAGATTTTATGTGGTGTGAGGTGTGTTAAGAGTGAATTTATCCTCCCTGATTTGGCTCAGAAGGGATCAGGACCTACTTGCTGTGAAATTTAAAATATTAAACATGTTCGATGTTTCTGGTAAGAATTCCTAATTTGTGGGGAGAACACCACAGACAGCTGAGCAACTGTTTTGTCACATTTTTTCACAGTAGCCAAATTGGCCAAAGCAGTAAGCACGACAGAGCAGAAAGTCAGATGCAAGTCAGAAACGGAGAACCAATTTGTTAATTGTTAGCAAAAAAAGCGTGTGATTATGTACTTTGTTAAAAATATTTCCAAACTGACAAGAAGTATCCTTGTAAAGCAGCTGAATTCTTCAGATTTCATGACTATAATCAGGCAGATCTGTCTTGCAAAGTTTTGAACTGAAATGATTGTTCCCGGACAGAAATTAATCAGGCTGTTAAGCGTCCTTTCAAGGGCACAGAGGCAGTAGCTGAAGATGTGGGTAAGCTGTGCTAAAAAAAGAGAAGTTATGGTAAACTTCTGATTGGCCCATAATGAAAGTGATGGACAAAAAAATTGTTCAGTCACCCCCAGTTTTTGTCAAAATGTTCTACCCTTCCCAGTCTCTTTCTATGGGATGTTGCATAGATAGACATGAAATCTTCAGCTCCTTCTTGTGGTCTGCTGTGTTATGAATACATGCCGTCAGAGTTCCTGGTTGTGTCGAGTCTTTTGGTTTTTGGTGTTCTGTGTGGATCATCTCATTGTTAGGACTGTCACAGGGCCCTATAAAATACACGACCACAGAATATATTTGATATTTGATGCACAGGCATCTTATATTTTTTGTGTTTTTTTTCAAATTAAATTAAGGTAAGTATCATGTTAATGTTTTAAAAAGTGCACCTTTCAGTGTAAATGCTGACAAGCCTCCCTACATCCAAACCTCATCATTATAGTGATTAAGTAATGAACTAATTATCTCCCTCTCTAACTCTCTGTCTGCTTTTCTTTGCACAAGTTTTATGTACCTGTATGTTAGTTAGACCCATGTTTTAAATGTCAGTGAGATCATATTAAAGTAAAATTCTGTCAAACTTTTAAGACAGTTTAAACCAACTCTCTATAAATATCACTGTTTGTTTTACATTTAAAGCCTGTAAAATAAATTTTTTTGGGACAAAGCAAATTAATTTGCAGAATTTGTTACACAGATATGGGTGCCTCTCAGTGCAATATGATTTATTTAAACTTTAAATAGTTTGCACTGGTATTGTCAAGTAAATTAGTAACTATGCCAAGTAATCCTGATCTCCGTATCATTTGAAACGATCTCCATCACAATTTTTTCTGTCGTCGAGCAGCCCCACTGTAACGTAAAAAGCCCACCACTGTACTTTCGCTCTCTGGCAATGTATACCTTGCAGAGGCATAAAACAACCATGTTGTCGTTCTAGTTTTTTTTTCCCATTACAGCTTGGTACCAAATGCTCTCTGGTCCGATCAGGTTGTTTGAGACCTTTTTCTTGATTTAAACAGCATTATAACAGACCTGCGCTATGCACTTCTTGCCCGGGTCCTTTCACTCTGGTTGCATTTTCATACTGAGTCCAAACATCCCTGCAGGATTTCCCTCCCTTGACTCACAGCGTGATAGTGGGCTTTGTTCTCTGGCAAGGTGAACATATTGTCAAGGGATCATTTAATAAGAGAAGGATTGCTTAGAAAGGACAAGAAAGGGCCTCAGGTGGAGAACCTCCCTCTGATGAGGATTAGGTTTTATCCCTTGTATGCAAATGACATTGATTAAGCCAGAGACAGTATTTCCCCCGCTTCCGTGTGGCATTCCTCTCCTGCAGGTAATCTCTGGAGAAAGCACTGCCATATACAGCCTTGGGAGACAACGCTAATAGTCGAAGATGAACTGCCGTCATCATGATCATCATCATTTTGGGCTCACAGATAGAGGGGTAGTAGCAAATTACACAGACATGACATTGAACAACTGGTGTTTGCTTTTCCTGATCTGCATGCTGATTAGCACAAGAAGCCACACACTTCTCTTTGTTCCTAAAACGCACCGGATGCCACTCTCAGTCCGTGACTATGCAGCCTTATCATCTTCCCATGCTGAGACTTTTAACGTCTTAATCCCTCAGCATATTGCAGGAGATTATCTTTCTAAAATTAACTAGCCCCTTGAGACTGCAGAGATAGCAGCTGCTTTTTTGCCACTTGGCGAGTTTTCAACAAACAAAGTGGCTTATTGTATACAGGGGACCGCGCTCACACATTAGCTTTTTAAAAAGCAGTAAGATTAGACTAGTATTGTGCTGTTTGTTTCTTTCTGTTTCTTTCTTTTTCTCACTGCTTGATTCATTCATAGAGGAAACATTTGTGTTCAGTTTGGTGGATTCTTCAGTTTTTTTATTGGCAGTGTACTGTATGTTCAGCAGGCTATCATAGGTCAGGAAAACAATGTGGTAGAAATTTGAGAGGGCTGCCAGTTGGACTCCAATCCTGGTGTGTCTGACATTTATGTCTCTACTTTGACATTCTCACAGGTAAACTTAAGCCGTCATATCCTGTGGTAAAACACACACTAGTTCTTCTTCAGATTAAACACACATACATCATGCTTTTGGATGCGAGTAAACAATTTTTGTAAGCCACTTTTATTTCAGTTTGGTTTAATACATAGACAACAAGTAATGTCTTCTCCTTTTTGCCGTTTCCCAGATAAAGAATATTGTGGTGCCTCAACTTGATTTTCTATTGGAGTCTTCTCATGTTAAGTCATTCAGGTAGAGCTGTTTCTCTGCAGACATTATGGCTGCCTAAAAGGGAAACAATCTTCTTTTTAAGTCATCACATATTTTGAGCTGTCAACTGTTAATCTAATACCAGTTTGGTACCAAGACCAACATATTCAAAACCTACCCATCTTATCACAGATTTAGTGCATCATTTTGGCCCCATTCATTAATGTCAGAGCCAGAGATGCTGGACCCTCTGTCTCCTCTCTGATCAGTTAGCTGTCAAGAAGGGCTTGGCAGTATGATAAAGTTTATGTTTATGTCTTGATGGTTTCAATCAATCAAGCAGTCAATCAATTTTTATTTGTATAGCACCAGTTCGTAACAAGTGTTATCTCAAGGCACTTTACAATAGAGCAGGCTGAAGCCATAAGCTTCATTTTATAGATGCAGCTTAATGATAATATTCAATGTGTATCTGAAAAGGGATACACCAACTTTTTTTGTTTTTTCGTGTCTTGCCTCACTCCCAAGTCCATGACAAGCAGACAGACACCATTCTTTTGACTGTGTGCCGTAAAAAGAAAGAGACGAGCAAACTTGCCCTCCGCTAAGTAGCTTAGCTCAAACACTGGGAGTCAGTGGGTAGTGTTAGCCTGCCTCTGCCTACAGTCACCAGATAAACTCCTCAGCAACTCTAAGCGGTCCTGCTTGTTGTGACTAATGTTGTACTTTATGGTGCTAATGTGAAATCTGGAAAACATTCATCATGCACAAGCGTTTTTTGCCAAATCTTTTGGCATTGTCAGCACAAGCATCCCTGATGACGGCTCACTTAATGCCATTTTAGTGTATCAACTGCTATATTGAAATAAAGGATATTGCCTTAACTTGTGTTTGTTTTGATAAATATTGATATTTTTCATTTTTTACTGATAATTCATTATATCTGATGAGCCATTACTCTGCAAATTTCCAACAGTTTGACAAGGAGGTCAAATTTGTCTAGCTTTTCCCCCTTAATAATTTAAACCACAAAATGTGAGTTTTGATATGTCACAGTAAATCAGCCTCTTTTCATCGTCTTTATATACTTCTTTTGTTTAAGAGCCCCCATGTGGATTTCACAGACTGCATGTGTAACTCTAGCTAGATTCTGTGTATTAGATATTATTAACTTATGTCTAATGTTTATTGTCTAACATCTATTTCAGAAATTTAGGAATAAACTTGACCATCTACTCAGATCAGGTCAGGATTGGGAGTACATGCCTGGTCGACACTTAGCCATTCATCATTCCTGACGACTCCTCTGCGCCACCAGCAACATTAGAGATTAGTTTAAGAGTGCAAGGGTGCAAACCCTACGCCCTTAGGCTCTGGAGGTAAGGGACACAAACCTCTATCAGCTGTGTTACCTACTTCTGTAACCAACCATCCATCCACTGCAGATTTTTAATGAAGTTTTGTGTTATAAAATATTATTCTACTCGCCAGGTAGCGAATTAAGCTTTCTTTTTGGTGTCATGGTTCAGTCACATGTCTTTGAAAGACAGAAATTCCTTGAATGGGTGAACCACAACTTTACCTAACAGTAAACAGCTGCAGCGGATGCCTCCCACCCTCTGCACAGTTGCTTTCAGCTTCTTCCCTTTGGATGGAGGTCTTTAGTCCTGAGGTGTCACACAAAATGATAAAAAAAAATAGCTTTGTCCCTGCTGCTGTAACTGAACTGTAGCAATATTTGCACATACATATTTATTTATTCAAGTCTTAATTTGTTCTTAACCTGACCTTATTCACAAAGTTGTCAACTTGAATTTTTTAGCTGAATTTATGATTTGATATAAATCTTTCTCTTTTTTTCCTGATTTTTCTCTGAAAGTTAAGCACTTTATCATTCCATTGATTTTATAGTTTTTTTTTTTTTAAATCTGATTATATGGTTTTAATTGGAGTTAGCATTTTTTAAATGTTCCTGTTATGCTGCTCTGTGTTACATCTGTTTTTTTAAATTTGTGTTTTATGATGGATGTCTTTATTTCTCTGGCTGCAAACATGTTTACCCTCGAGTACAAATAAAGCAACTAAATCTGAACCTGAATCTAACAGCGACATTAAATCGTTTCACTCTAGTGGTGTTTGCAGTTTCATGTTTCATAAATGCCTATCATGAGGGATGTGAATCAAACAACAAATTCAATTGTGAATCAATGACAAATAGATAAAGGAGTCAAAGTCATTTGTCTATTTGCTAAACAATTCCCTTATTAATTCCTTCCACCAAGTTCTGGGTGCCTTGCAAATCAAGGAGTTCATGCTGTCATCAGAGGCTGTCAGCATGATGGCACCAAAAAGTCAAGGAAGTAATCAGGACAGATGGGAGAGGGAAGTGGTTAAAAGTGTGGCTTCATTTTACTCAGTATTACACTGACTGTGGAACATCCAGTGTCTGCACTTGGATGAGAATGGGAACAACATAAACTAGCTGAAGCGTTCACAGAGCATTTCAGATGGTACATATTTTCATTGAGGTCAAAATAGATGTCATTTGTTATTCTCTTGTAAAGAATATGGTGGTCCATGTAGAAGATATGGTGGATCTGTAAGTGCTGGCTTTCTTTAACAAGAGGCCTCTTCTTGAACAGAAAGTGTGTTTAATGTGCACTTCTGTTTTATCTGAAGCTTAAGTTTGTTTTTGCATTATTGCTCAGTCAATTTTTTGGTTGCCAAAATTCACGAGAATCACCTCATACACTTCCACCTATGGAGACCTACAGATATGCTTCTTCTTCTCACTGCTGTGACTTAAGATCTCATTTCTCTCCTCTCTTTTAGCCCTGAATTGGCTGCATGCAGTGCCCTTATCTTAACCTGAAAGCCTGGCAATACATACTTGTCCTTCAACAGATGAAAAGATGGACAATGCAGGTCTGCAGGAGGACTGTCAGACTGTCTAGACATGCCCAGTAAGTGCAGTTGTACCTAGAGCAGGTGGAAATGGAACAATTACTACAATACACCATTGTTGATCTGAGACAAATGAAATGAAACCTGAATAGATCGAAATCTAATTGCTGAAGTGTTAACATGAAGCTGTTTTATTCAGATGGACATTTAACTCTATTATTTGGGTCCATAGAAACAAAGCAGTGACAGGGTTAAAGTGAGGCCAAATGTTAATTTAAGGAGAGAGGGATGAGCAGCTGCTGGTGGGATTTCTTCACAGCCTCATAACCGAGGAAAGTGCTTTTATCGTTGTTTTTCATTAAACATGGTTTTTCATTAAACATGGTTGTTACCTAATAGTACTAATTAATGTAATGTATGATAATAAAGCTTAAATTAGCATTAGTGTCTTATTTATGGCTACAAGTAGTTCAGTCCGGGCAGGCTCAGTGTTTAGGCTAATCTCAATAACAAACAGCTTTTGTTTCAGTTGAGCTTTACGCACTAATCAGCTAAATGAATGAAATATAATATAACGTAATATAAAAGAGAAGACACCATTATGTGCTGTCCTTAGCTCGGCAGTAAGGTTTAACAATACAGATTCTGGCTTTTATTCTCTTGCTGAATTAATGGGAAACAAGGCACACAAAAACAGGTATTCACGAGCCTGAGGAGTCTTTCACACTGTTTATAAAGGCAGGAAAAACAGCCCAGACAGACTGTTAGTTTTATCACAGAAAAACCACAGATGCACATAATAAGTCACATGTCAACCTATAGGGTAATTAAGAGTCATTAATCCTGCTGATTTGCATGTGTTTAGGCTGCAGGAGAAAAGCTTCACAAACATGCACAGGAAAGATGTCTGATTAAAACTGACACGTTTTAAACCAGCAGCAACATGTGACATCCAAAAGCATACATCAAGTTGTAGAAAGAAATTTGTAAAAAGTCAACTAGCCTGATTCATCTTCACCTCATCTTTTATTCTGATTCTTCAAATGCAGAGGTGAAATTTATTAAAACTTGCAGAATCCATTACTATATTCCTCAACTTTTACGGTTCAAAGTGAACAAGTCAACCTTTATTGTCAAATAACCTTTCGCAGTATTGCCTATAAAGCTTTGAAGCCTGACTTGGTGACCTTCAGAACACACCAGATGGACTGTTAAATATATTTCACTAGTCCATCTGGGAAAAGCCCACAGAAAGTGTTTGGAAATGGGCAGAACCTTTTAAAAGCATGTCCTGCAGGTGATTGGATGATTGCTCGGGGTGGGGGGTGCTACTGCCACAGTGTACAATACAAAACGTATACACGTATAAAACATATATCAAATATAGAGATTAAGCAAAAAAATATCTAGATATACATTCACAATGTAATGTGATATCAAATCGTATTAAATCATTAACTTGGTTATCAATGTTGATTTGAATCAGGAGACTAGTGAAGATGCACAGCCCTAGCCAGTTTTCCATTGTTGGAGGCACCTTTTAAAAATTAAAAAGTTACATCATTGACTTATTTGTAAAAGTGGTGTTTTTTTCTAACTTAATATCAGACTCTGCTTTGGTTTACAGTGAAATGTGTCACCCATTGATATGGCGCTTTGGACCAAAATGTATAATTTTATCTTTATTTGCATATTCTCAGTCCCAAGCAACTTTCGGGCCAGTGTTGGGAAAAACATGGAGTTTTAAGTCAAATCCACATGAACTAAATGACAGTCGTCACACAGGCATATTACTAACCAAGCTGCACATGTAAACATGTGCATTAAAACTGACACAAAAAGGAAATACCAGTTTATAGACAAATAAAGATCAAAATGAATTGGATAAATAATTACATTTATTAATATAAATAAATAAAAAATAAATTAAATCGAAAAATAAAGTTAATTTTTCTGCATAACCAAGTCTGACAACACCTGACAAGTCTTGTTGAAAACAGTTTGTTTTTGGTAATAGGTACTTTTTAATTCCCAGTCTGCAATGTAATGTTACACCCATTGATGGCTCACAGCTCCTGATAGGCCCTGCTGTGGCGAGGCCCTCTCTAACTTTGGTGCATATTTTCGGCTGCACTTCTCTTGTAAAACACGTCCAACTTGGCAGATGGTATCTTGATTTTAACTGCAGAATAAAGCCACCCTGTTCAACAACTGGGACGGCAATAGCTCAGTCCAGAAGGACTTGGGTTGGGGACTGAAGGGTGGCCGGTTCAAGTCCCAACTGAACTATGTTTGGTAGCTGGAGTGGTGCCAGCTGACCTCCTGGACACTGCAGAAGTGCCCTTGAGCAAGGCACTTAACCCCAAAACTGCTTGGAAGCACTTCTTCAGGAGCAGCAAGCCATCACTCTGACATCTCTCCATCAATGCATGATCTTAGGTCCTGTATACACATGTACATGTGTATTTCCGCCTGTGTTTCTCCCCATGAGAGATTGATAAAGTATATCTTAACTACATCTGAGACCATGTCTTCAACAATATGGTAAGCCAATGCCACGGCGAAATCGTTCCACTTTTTACCTTTTCTTTCATAAGACTCAGTGCGGTGTAACAAAGCTCACAGCGTGCATTGTTTTGGTGCAGGGTGCTGCAAAGACTTTACACTTGGGGTCCATGCATGAAGTTTCTCACACACTGTACTGCACTGCTGTAAATGATGGAGGGAATTTGTTGTGCTTGAAACTGTAGGTCCAACATGTTTATGGCACTCGCTTCAAAAACATCAATTTGCATCTGAAATCTTAAAAATAAACCATCTCCATTTACCGGCTACTATTTTTTGTCTTAACCAGCTGAATCCTCTTCAGGGGTGTTACTCCGGCAGTACGTGACCTTCGTGTTTTCAGCTATTGTTGTAAGTGAGAGGGGGAGGAAGGGGTAGGCTGTTAAGCCTCCTGAAGTTCTGAAGGATGAGGAAGGCGTGGGCATTTGACTTCCGTGAAGATCCGGAGCAGGAGGGAGGCGGGGTAGGTCAAAGAGCTACGCAGAGTCAGAGCATTTGGCAAAATGGCCACTTGCGGTGAAAAAATATTTTTAATGCAAAATAAATGATATCCATAAATTGGATACTTTCCTACCCCTATTCTAATTCAAAAATGCATTGGTATGCCTTGGAAACTTAATACATCACCCAGCCCTACCCATTGAGAATCTTTGCTGTGAAAAATTTCAGTGACATCTGTCTTTGCCTTCACTCATGCCTACACTCTCCCCTGTAGTGTTTCAGGCTTTAAAAATAGTAATGCAGATATATTCAGTCTTGTCACTAATGGTCGTGTATGCTTTTGCAGGTTATGGAGGGACATTTGCATTAATTTTAATCTGTTTTTATAACCAGCTAAGATCTCCTCTAAGGAGCTTTGATTAAAAATGAATTAGTAATCAAGAGTTACATTTTCTGTTAAATAATTCTGCTTTTAAAATGCTCTTGTAGCATGACAAAGTTGGTTGTATTACAGATAATAAATAATATATATGTATTTATCTATCCTTGTGTTTTTTTACTGGTCGCACGCAAGCCTCGCATGAATTTACAGAACTTCAGTGTTATGAAACCTATTCTCTGCCAGACTGCTACCCTACTTTTCTCTCCTGCAGACAGAAACAAAAACTCACCTCGTGTGACTCACAGGCAAGTTTGTTGTTACCACCACTGGTCTGGAATGGTCACTCTGAAAACAAGGACATGAGTGACCAGCTGAAGCCCACAAAAAAAAAACAACACAAATGGGCCATGCTTTTGAAGAGAAATGAGGGCTTGTGTGTCTTTTTACATGTATCAATGCCTGTGTGTGCTTTTATAGAATTACACTCATTACTCACCATTTGGTGCCCAAGTGCGTCTCACTTCAGCACACTCCCCTGTAATATAAGCTATTTTATAGAGTGCATCTATTATATGTAATCTGATAAAGATTAAGCAGCAGTGTTGCCTGCTCTTCTCCGGCCCCCTCTGTGTGCAGTAAAGCTCAGACTCAGACAAGTGAGTCATGTCGGAAGTGACAGCAGATATTTATCACTGCCACTGTTTATGGTGCAACCTGCGTGGACACTTTTTCTTTTTTTCCCTGTCAATCTCAAGGCTTAAGCAGGGGAGTTAAGCACTAATAAGACAGCTTCAGTGTTCATCTCGCACACTCTCCCTCCCCCCCTCTTCTTTCAGATGAAGGCAGAGATCTGAGTGTGTCCCAGAGAGCCTCCCCAGTGATCCCTGGGCTGAAATAAACCTGATTGTTTAAGTGAGGGAAGAACAACCTTAACAGGCTGCATGGCTGGATGTGCTGTATCTGTATATTCTGCACCCATCACTGTTTTAATGTGTTAAAATCAAACCCAGTTACAGCTTTTGCAGCATGTAAACAGAGTGGAGGCAATTGGGTTGCTGCTGTTTTCTGGCAAGCTTCCACTTTTCAAAATGAGGACTTGCTCCAGTATCAGCACGCCTCTCTCTCAGAAAATATGATGAATTATTAAAAAATAAATAGTGGAGGCATAGGAAATGTCATCAGTGCCTCAACTTGATTCTCACATTTTTCCTAAGGTGTAGAAGGAGAAAAATATTTCCTCAGTTTGTAAAATTTGTTCTGTCTGAAGCCAACCAACACTCTCTGCTAACCTGTTCCTTTTTATCATTTGTGATTGGATCAGGGTGTTCCCAGATCTTCAGTTTAACCAAAATTAAGGCTTTAATAAGCATTTCAAGGTCCCTAATGCAAAACTAGAAGGTACTTTATTTCAAAGCTTGTTTTCCATTTTTATTTTCACCCATAGACGTTTAGACAAAAGGTATAGTTCGGGGCATAGTTTTTCTGTTTAGTTTTTGGGGTGTCTGTGGTCTGATTGTGCGCTTAGACAGGAATTGGAAGGTTGCAGGTTCAAGCCCTGCTCCAGGGGTCACATGGTGATGTGTAATTGGGCAAGACACTTAACCCCAAGTTGCTCCCGGTGCTGCGTCAGTGGCGTGTAAATGGGTATGAAAGGGCATGAATGTGTTAGCTGATACTGATGGATAACTAACAGAAGTTCTGAACCATCAGTAAGCGAATGTGGGAGTGAATGGGTGTGAATGGGTAGATGTGACTTGTGGTATAAAGCAGCTTCGAGTCGTCTAAAGAGAAATCAAGACTAAAAGTGCTATATAAGCTTAAATCCATTTACCATTTTTTATTACACTCTTGGGAAAATTCATTTTATTTATACTGTCATATAATGTAATCTATATAAATTGATTTTAGCCAACTATATGTCAAAAGGCTTTTTTAAGGAAAACTTTTTTTTTTCCTTTGGATGTAAACACAATTTAAAATTTAAAAGACTTTATGTTTATTTATACATTATGTACTATGTATATATGTATGTGTATATATACCTTTTTCGCCATTGCATCAGCTCAGAACATCAGTGAAAAGCACATCAAAAATTTGTAAAAAATCATATTAGTGAAAATTGTAATCCATTTTTAAATCCAAGCTGAAATTGGCAGGATAACCTTTACAGAACGAACTTGTGAGTCCGAAAAGACTGTTACAAGCAGACAGCAACAGATACATTATCATGCAAATAAAAATTGGACAAATTAGTAAAATGTCTTGTATTTAAATATGACATCAAAAAAGAAAATAAGGTTTTGTCAAAAAACAGGAGTAATTACAGCTGTTTAAAGGCCACATGTATTTGTCCCTCTAACATATGGAAGATAAGACTGATGTTCCCTTGTGATAAAAAGCACATGAAAGTTATTATTTTTTAATGTGTTTATTTTTATTATTTGAATATCATAAATTTCATCATGTTTATAGAGATGCCTATTTTTACTAAAATGTTGAATAAAGAGAGGGCTTAGGAATGGATATATATATACATACATACATATATACATACATATGTGTGTGTGTATTTATATGTGTGTGTATATATGTATATATATGTGTGTATATATATACACACACATATATGTATATATATACATATGTATATATATACACTTAAATATATATACTTATATAATATATATATACATATATATATATATACTTAAATATATATATATATATATATATATATATATATATATATATATATATATATATGTATATATATATATATACACTTAAATATATGTGTGTGTCTGTGTGTGTCTACACACAGAGAGAGATTTAAAGGACATTTCCCAATTTCACAATGCAGTTCAAACTTTTATCAACCGCACATGAAGGAAGTTTTTTTCTTATTATTTGTTTTTTTTATTATTATTTTGCATATCAAATATAATTCTTGACCTGACAATCAAATAACCTGATACGCCAGATGGGCAGTTCCATATATTCGCCACGGAAATATTTCACTAGTCAACCTGGAGAAGAGCCCATAGACAAGTTTTCAGGGGCAGAACCTTCAAAAACATCTGCAGCTGGTAATTAGATGATTTCTGCCAGTCACACTCATCACAGACCAATCCATGTCAAGCCACAGTATGACGTAGCAGCTAGACCCTGTTGTTAGCCATTAACTTAAACTACGTTTCAGTCCTCAGACTTTTACATTAAATTATACCACACAGATATATCATTTACCACTTATATGTGATGTGAAGCTCGTCAACAACAATCCCCACCAAGTTCTCCAGGTAAACTTCTGAGGAGACCATATTTCATCAGGTATTGCTGAGTAACCATAACTACCATAGACTAACCGGCATCGCCTGCTGAGGATTTCCGCATCTCTCCCAGTTTCCCAGCAGTGACCCCCGGTCGGGAGAAGAGCAAAAACATGATGTCCTGTAATAAAAGCTTTAAGTGACTTTCTTTGCTCCATTTCTAATAAAACTGCAGATATTGCCACATCCATGGAGACCGCTTCAGAAGCCGCCATTGTTTTCAAACATGCAGTCACTTCCCGCTGTTGTCATGTCTTTTTTCCACCCCTCTTCCCTGATTGGGCCATCCAGCTTTTGGCTCTGAAGTCGTAGGAGATTGAAGCTGGGCAAGATGGATCTGCATGATTTCAGACAATGAATCAGGCAGGACCATCAGCACTGCAAGGTTAACAATCAACAACAACTGTTGTGTGGCACTCTTGACAGTCTAGCAGTCACACACACATGCAGGGTAGGAGGAGGAAAAGGGGAGAGGGAGAAAAGGTGGAGGGAAGTGTTTTATTATAAATCCTTTCTTATAATGACATATGAAGCTGTTACTTGTTTATGTGATGCTTGACGTGGCTCTCACACATCAGGGCATGTCTTCAGCTGTAAATTCAACAATGACAGTGGCACGTTTGTGCCAGTAACAAACCACATATTCTCTCAGTGCATTGACATCAGCATGATGAGGTGCTACTGATATAGAAGATTCCCCCTTATACATCATGATGATTTGTCTAACTAGAACATTGTTGTGTGCCTGGAAGTGCTTAAAGGAGACACAGACTCTGTAAGCAGTGTTTATTTCTCCGACAACTGGGTCTGACACCCGTCAGACTTTCATTTATTATAGATAAAAATAAGAAAATTTATGATTTAGTACTCCTTCAGATCACACAGACATAGCTGCAGGATGTGTTTCAGGTAATGCGACTAACAAAACTTGTGCTGCAATGTGAGGATGTTTACAGTAAGGTCAGACTATATTTTTTAGCTCTACTTGAAGCCCTGTTAAAATATAATGTTACCAATAGTAATGTTCAAAATCTCAAATTTGGCTTTTTTTTTTTTTCAAATCCAATCAGCTGTGATATGTATTGGATTATGATTTTTGTCTTATATACCTCACTCTGCATGAGTTGATTTATTTAGGTATTTATGTTCTTATCTATCTAATTAATTAAATTAGAGCATTGCATATTTATCAACAAATCAGCACTAAGCATCAATGTTAATATGCTGGAATGAGCACGACAGCTAACTTTATCCATCATCCTAAGGCAGGTAGATACAAAAACCAAAACGATCTTACGGTCAATACACAAGACAGCACTTACAAACACACTATTACTGACAAACCAAGTGCATTCTTAACATTAAGAATATCAGACTCACAAACACATAAGTTAAAATGCAAAATGTGTCAAATGTCCCCAGGCACAGGCATCAGATGAGTAGCTGTGTCATGAATTTCTCATCAGTGCGACATAGGTGAATAGAAGTAGATAACAGAACAGATAGTAGATAATAAAAGTATTATAGTGTAATATTTTGTTGGTGATCTGAACCACAGATCCAAATTTTTTAAGGATTTGTTAACAGTAAGCGATTGGGTAGTTTTCCACATTTTGCCAAGAACTCGTTGAGCAATGTTGGAAATGCCTTGCCCTGGGGCTGGTGATTTCGGAGCACTTCCAGTTTTTTCTTGTTTTTGTTCCTGTACATAAGTCTAAATAAATACATAATGATAAGGAATGAACACAAGAAGAGCTGTAAAGTTGTGCTACAATTAGTAACGAACATAGCTGTGCCCATCATGTAACTGTATAGAGGTTGAAAATGCAAAGCTGTCTTGAAATGTATGAAAAGGGCCCTGTAAAAGGTCTGATAAGTATTAAATTAACTTCAGATTTTATGTTTATACCTTGTTGACTTTACAAGCAAAATCCATAAAAATTTAAAGCTGTTTACCAGTTCTTTTCCATTCTCTTCCTCTCCCATAGTTTCCTCAAGATGTTTCCGTTCATTGAACTGCGGCTGACCATGTGAGCCTTAAACACATTAATGAAACGCTGGAAAACATTTACTGCAGAATGAACTGCACAGAAAATTACCGACCCTGAAGGGAATGATTTTCTATTTGCTTTTGGTCTCAGCCTGTGATCATGATATACCTGCATCCCTGCAGCTACGTTGTGATTGCTGAGGTCTTCTCCTAATGGTTTGCTATTTACTTTCGCTGCACTTTCCAATCGCTCGTATCACCTTGTGAACTACTGCTAGCACAAACACTCATGCTTTCTAAAAGCTTCTTGAGAACAGACGGTGGGGGGATGCTGTAGCTTTTCTGTAGCCGGTTCATCCCCTGTGCACTGCAGTGTCTCAGCGGCCGTCATCAATTAAGTCCTCAAGGTTCAACTGCAGGCATTTTTCCACTCTTAAATGAAGGGAATTCTCTATTATTCAGCTGCTAATATGGCTCCTGATGGCCCCTGAAGTCTGACAGGATGGGCTCATGTTTGATGCTTTCCTGCACTCCGACGTAAAAAGGCCCGACACATGGCCCGCTGGTCATTTTATCTGTTCTCCTCATTTCCTGCCAGTTGCATTAGCTCGTCCGCTGGGGTTTCTGTTGGCACATTAAAACAGATTTGGGTTAATAATTGATGCTGCGATTTATGGACTCCAGTGCCTGAGGTTCAATTGTAAGCCTCCACTTAAAACGAAAGCATGCCTCTCATGCCTGCCTTTTGCCTGGGAGTGCCGTGATTTATAACTCCAGTTCGATGGCGCTCGGTTTATTGTATGAGAGTCTTTAGGAGAAAAGAATGAGCTGGATCATTTTTCATACAACAGTCTTTTTGATGTAATTATGTTTGAGTTTCGGATTTCTTGTTCACACATCAGCAGAAGACAACCAAGAGAAAAAGCATCGATTAGTGCACCGCAGGCTGTAAATCTATGGCCCCTGGATCTTCTTCGATTGAAAAAAAATGTGCCTGAAATTAATATTCAATATCAACAGCAGTTTTGACATTATGGGAAAAGGTTGGTAAGATGTTCATCAATACTGCAATCAAAGAGGCTGTGATGTATGTGAAGGCATGAGGCTATCATTAAAATTCTGCGAAGAGGCTCTAAAAAATTACATGTCTCATTTGTTCACTTCTGATGATGACAGCCCCTCATTCTCTACACAGATGAAGGAATTACAGGCTTGTTTTTCATTTGTATCCCTCATATATCCTAATTTAAGCCTTTCGTTTATGTAATGCCTTTTTAAGAGCTGAGATATAACACATAAAACTCCAAATTCACAGGATCAGATGTTTGGATATTAGTGCCAAGTCTGAAGGCAACTGGATATCCAGCTGTGTCATTTTTAGCCTTGTGGCTCTGGGGATGGCAAGAACAGTCAGTCAACATGTCAGTCCATGGCTTTAATATCTCAACAACTATTTGATGGATTGTCATGAAATTTCATTCTGACAATCACAGCTCCCAGTATCCACTGTGCCCTATTGACTCCAGTCAGCTCCTATATTCCCTTCAGCTGCAATGAGAGATTGGTGTTTGGGGTTTTTGTTACTGTGGTCATTTTTCACTGATGTTGTGCTCACTTAAGGAAGCAAAAATATGGTTTTATATCCTCATAATTCTGTTTTTCTGGCTTAATTTATGAAAACATTATATATGGTCTGGACATTGCAATATTGGCATTGCAATATATTCATTTTGCGATATATTCTGCAAATATTAGAGCCAAGAAAGGAAACTGCATTAAATAAAAGCATTCTATTTTGACATTTATGAATTAATTTTCAATTTAACAATCATATTTGCTCTCGGGGTCTTTGAGTTTTGTAAAATTTGAACTTTGTTCTACTGTAATATATAGTTTAACTATCACAGTGGAAGCAGCTCTTGCAAAAAGACACACACTGAGCAGGAGAGGGAAAAGTGGCATCAGTAAGTTGAAGCAACACATTCCCTCATATGGTTCAACTTTACAGATAAACTTCCATTCATCCATTATCTATACGGCTTATCCCTTTTGGGGCTGAAGCCTATCCCAGCTTACATTGGGTAAGAGGTGAGTACACCCTGAACTGGTCGCCAGCCAATCGCAGGGCCAAATAGAGAGACAGACGTGGACTTTCAACAAGTGACTTCTGCTAATTTCTGTTGGCTAGTCATTGACTGTTGCACCGATCAGTCGATTAGTCAGGCCCTTTTTTTGGGACAATGACCTGATTTATTATTACTTTGTGATGTTATCATAATACTTTGCATGAATAATGCCATACACTTTGTGCATCAATATGATGACAAATTATCTATCTATCTATCTATCTATCTATCTATCTATCTATATGTTTTAATCTAGTGTCCATTATGAAGTCATGTAAGTTTTTCTCTGCCAAAAGAACTGATGCTGGACTTTGTTTGTGTTCCAGTGGTCTGATCAAACAAATTGCACCACAGGATCCATGAAACTCAGCAGCAGTCGAATTTAAGCTTAAATGTAATTGATTTTCAGGTTTGTTGAAACTGTGGAACAAACTTCCACCCATACCTAAACCACAGATTTGTTGGGCTGCTGCTTCCTTTAGCTGAAATTTTTCACAGCTTGCTCTGCATAGTAAAGTAATGTCTGAAATCTTGCCTCAACTTTAGTGCATTGCAACTAGATATGAGCTTGTGAGCAGGACTTGCCTTATCCCAGCACACTGACTAGCAGGCCCACACAAAGCAGAGCCACTAAAGAGAGAAATGTAATGAAAGTTCAGCAGACACAAAATAACTGGCAACTGAAAATACAACAGAAAACAAAAATGTAGAAGGACATCAGGTCTGTTTAAGCTTAAGTAACGTATCTGATTACCTTCACTCAAATGAGTCAAAAGCTGTTCAAGCATTCAGCCCACCTTTTATGACTCTTTGGTAAGTCACTAACATACTGATAGTTGAAGGTGGAATGTGTGCATCCTTGTTATGCCATCTGCCATGTACAATGCATGGCGTTGTAATGTGGCAAGGTTATTCTGCCCATCAAAGGTAGCAACAGGGACATAATGGTGGGGGGTGTATTGTGTGACATCAGATCAGGCATGGTGGAACAGCACTGCAAGTGAGTGTGCATGCCACACATGTGTATGCGTTGATCTCCTGCTGTGTGTTTATGCACCATGCCTCATGTGCTTCCGTAGGGATGTAACACACTGTAAAATCAAACAGTAGGACACCAGTATTACACAGTTTCAGATGCAGTGTGAAATGTTAAGGAACAAACTACAGTGGGACTTTGTAGCAGGGCATTGCTAATTACAAGGCACAAAGGGCTGCAGATTATATGACCACCTGAGAAAGATGTATAGCAACTTCATTAGTACAAGGGCCAGTTTACTTTCCTAAAAAGCGTCATATGGGCCAATTTTTTATTTTTTTTTTTACCGAAACCATAGTTAACATGTAATATTTTAATTTTTTTTACTATACATATTTCCCAGTCTTTTCAAAAGTGAGAACAGTCCCTATTGCCTTTACTGCTGCCAGCCAGCATCATTTGGTGTTCGGGAATGTTACTAGGGAATATTACTTAGCTAGTATGCTTCTTTCTAGGGCTGCCATGTTGTTCAACTCTTGGTTTGACTCTTTTGGGGTTGCATTAACAACTGTAGGAATGCAGTGACCAAAAAACCCCCCTAAAATTACAGCTAATTTTTCCCCTCTGATTATTTTTTCACTTGATAGGTGTTCTGGGGACCAGATGGGAAGCCGTGGATGGCCTGATGTGGCCCCAGGCCACCAGTTGATGATCACTGATGCAAAGGTTTTAGTGTTAGGTAGTTAGTTCTTTAATGGTTACATTAGTTTGACTTACCAAATCGTAATTAAATTTGCTAAAATTATAATTCTTCTCCAACGAATCGATAACCAAGGTCCAAAATCTGCCCCCACCACTCACCAAATGAATCTGAGAGGTTAATTTAGTGTATTTAGCATAAATGAAGGATGCCCTCATTAGTAAAAACATTTTTTTGAGTTGATGACCTCATTTTCCTTTGTAATGACAATGCATATTGATTTTAGTGATCTTTAATTTATCACACTTTGTCAGTTAAACCATACTGTGTACCAACAGCTGCATCATTTATTTAACAGATTATTGTACAACTGGCAAGTACGTTACATGATAGCAAATTGCATTCACAAAGGAATATAAAACTTTCCTTTGCTTTTCTGAATTGAACTGGATTTTTTGTAAAAAAAAAAAAAAAAAAAAAAAAAAAAAAGGGATTATTTTCTGTTTTTCTGATTTGATAAAGTACTTATCATTGAATTAGGAAATTCATTTTTGGTTGAAACTTCTGCTTTTCTGAACTGATAAACTGTTGTCTTGGGGTAAGTACGCCTCCTACTTAGCTGTCAGGTAATCCTGTAATGTCCAGCAGATCAGAGCACAGCCTGGAGCCAGTTCCCTATATGTGACTTAAAGATGTGAGTATCTTAATGTCTCTAACCAAATTAAAACTTAAAGTAGATCAGCTAAACTTTAGCCATGATTGCTTTCTTGAGTTATCCCTGTGAGTACCTTCGCTTTGATTCTGATGTGATAAAACTAAAAAAAAAGAGCTGTTTGATTGCCATTTTTTGTTTTATCTTTTTTTTTTTTTTACCTAAATACTTTTGTAATACTGAGGCAATTATCTTAAAGTTCCCATGTCCTGGTTTGTCTAACTATGTACATCCTGTTTTAGGTGTCTATTAAAACAGGATTTGATTTAAGTTGAAAATGTAGATGATCAGATGCAGCTCTTTTTCCTTTCCGTTTGGAAATGCATGAATCAGAGGGGATGGGGGAAACTTCGGGAGGCTATGACTGTGAGCTCTTTGCTGATTGGCTGCCCAAGCAAATCCTGATGTGATGGGGAGGATGGGTTACAGGCCACTGAGAGGACTTTTAAAAAGTTATGGAGTCTGCCTGTCACGAGCAGAAAACACATGTAGGTTGAGGTTGTATAGCTATGACATAATAAGTAATAAATACCTGATTTTCTCCAGGTACTGTGGTTGTCTCTCTCACACAAAAATGTGCTTGCTTGGTTAATTGGAGACTCTAAATCGACCTGTGTGTGTTTGGGTGTGTGTGTGTGTGTGTGTGTGTGTGTGTTTGCATGAATGGTTACTCGCCCCATGATTGGCTGGTGACCAGTCCAGGGTGTACCCCACTTTTCACTGGATGACAACTTGGGTGGGCTCCAGCTGCCTTATGACCCCAAAAGGGACAAGCAGAATGGTTAATGACTGGACTGATTTTTTTTTTCTTTTTTTAAACACGGTCAACATGGCAGAGAGAAATGAAATATTGCAATCTCAGTTTTAGCAAACTTGGTTTTTCTCTGTTTCGTGTTATTCTTCCCTCAGACCCCCACACAACCATGCTGCTGCTCCTGCAGACTGCGAGCAGACAGCTACAGTTTATCAAGCTGGCCCACATTGGTTACTGCAGACTAACTATGGCAGCTAATAATTCAATTTCTGCTGTACAGAGATGCATTTCAAACCACTAATCCTCACCTCCATCCGTACATTAAACTGCATTAATAACCTGCACTGCTGTCACTGTGGGAGGCTGGGATGTACCTGAACAAATGGCAGGAGGCACCAAGAGGCTGACGGCTGTCTGTAACAGCTAATCTATAGCTGGTTACTTGCAGAACTAAGTAACCTGTAAGTAACTGTCAGCTTAGCACAGAGGGAGAGAACTATGAGTATTTGATCAAAGCTATTGCAAGTTTATTATAGCAGAAGATTAATAAGTAACTCCACTGAGGTGTCTATGTGTTCCTCTAGTCTGTGGGAGAACAGAGCATGTTGTTTTACCAATAAGATCATTGTGAAATAGTTTTTTACAAGTAAAAACTCTGCAATACCAACCTATAAGTTAACATTATTGTTATCAAAAAAGTCTTACAGTACTATTACTTGAAGAGCCCATATTTTGCCTCAATTTGGGTTCATAATATATACGGTGCCCAGCATAAATGAGTACACCCCCCATTGAAAGTAATGTATTAATCAATATCTAAATGAGCAGAAGAAAAATTTCCAAAGTTTTGACAACCTGAGTTTAAC
The DNA here is from genome assembly GCA_037902135.1 of Cetoscarus ocellatus. Classification (NCBI taxonomy): domain Eukaryota; kingdom Metazoa; phylum Chordata; class Actinopteri; order Labriformes; family Labridae; genus Cetoscarus; species Cetoscarus ocellatus. Next base: position 760,464 of record JBAMNC010000473.1, read on the forward strand.
ATAACATTGTTTGTACCATAAGATGAAAATAGGGGTAATATGATAACTAAAATTTAGCTTTGCTCCCACCCCTTTGATTGGGGTGTACTCATTTTTGCATCCTGATCTTAAAGCAGCACTAAGTAAGATTCCGGCTTTTTAGCTCTCTAGGGGCCTCTATGGCCATCAGAATAAAAACATCTTCTTTGGCTTCCTGTTCAGTACAGAATTAACTTTAAAATATTACTCCTTGTCTTTAAGTTTTAAATGGTGTGGCACCTTAATACTTTTCTGACCTGTTCACTGTGTACTGAGCAGTCGGATCCCTCAGATCAGCAGGCATGGGCTTCCTGAATGAACCTAGAATTATATCCAAAGTAGTTGAAGGTGCCTTCAGTCGTTATGGTGCTGTACTGTGGGACAAACTGCCAGCTGACCTGGTGTCTGCTGAAACATTAAATTATTTTAAAAGTTGCCTAAAAAAGTTACTTTTCTCATATGCCTTTGGCAGTGAGCTTATCCTGTGTGTGCTTATTTGTGCGTGAACCTGTTCACCTGCTTGTGGGAACAGGCCCATAAGGCTTGATTTTTTTTTTTTTTTTAGGTAAGTACTGTATGGATTGTTGGAAAGCAATTTTACAGCGATCTATTTATCATAGGTTCATGTTGTCTGTATAAGTGTGTGTGTGTTTTATGATTATTTTTATCTTCTGTAAAGCATACTGAGTTTGCATTTAAATGAAATGTGCTTTACAAAAACATAGGGATGCACAACATTATCGGAACAATATCAGTATCAGCAGATAATGTCTGTAAAGGCAAATATTGGTATCGACAGATTTGAAAATACTTACAGCTGATATTATAGCTGTACAAACTGGCCACAAACAACCCATATATGGACTATAATATTGGCAGAAAGTACAAATGTAAAATCATGGTTTACCTCATCATCACTAAATGTCCACTTTTATAAATCAAAACTGTAATTTATTACAGATTAAAATGTTTTTGCTCCACATCTATTTCTAAAACAAGCAGACTGTCACCATCCAAGGAGCAGGTCAATTTTAGTTAAGCAGAGGCTTTGTGGTCTTGACAAAAAATATCTGCATTGATGTCGTTGTTGGTAATGATGATTTTGGAGATGTTAGCATATATACTGGCAACATCCAATATTGTGCATCCCTACAAAAAAATGGAACTGAATTGATTATTATCAAAAACAATAAAACAGTGTTAGGACATCACACAAATATGCCTGTTTGTGAGGGAGTCTACTAGTAAAAAGAAACATTGGGAGAGGGAGAAGCTGTGACTGCAGACTTTGTTCTTGTTCATAAAAGAGCCCTATCACATAGAGGAGACATGTTAAACACTTTAAAGGGCACTGAAACTCAAGAAAACATAATAAGGACTCTTTAAGAAGACATCTGGTCAATTTCAGAATTAGATACAAAAATAGATATTAAGTAAAGTCAAACAACATACATCAGTGACACTGCATTTCATTATGTCTTATGACCTCTTCAAAAATGATCAGGACTGTATGATAAATTTCGACAATGTCAGTAACATTTATTGTAGCCACTGGGTGATTAAAAAAAAGAGCTTTTTTCTTGACAAATTATGGTTTTATGTTTTATTTGGAGAGTGTCCATGTGTCTTTTTTGAGAAGTTAAAGAAGAATTAGAGGAGAAAAATTAGCTCTAATTTTAAGGCTTTCTTTTTGCTATTGAATTCCTACCGTTGTTAATGCAACCCAAAACAGTAAAACCAAGTGATGGACAACTTAACAGCCCTAGAAAGAAGCATGCTAGCTTTTTAAACTTTGGTGGTTGTTCAATTGCTGATCAGTACAGATTCCTAATATGATAATTACTTGATTTGTAACTTGAGTCATAGTTGTATAGTCTTCTAAGCTTAAATCCTCCACAGCCATAGTGCAAGATGAATCTTCAGGTGATGAGGGTTTTGTGTTTAAGGACCTCAGAATTTAGTCTTTTTGCAGTCGATGTGGTTCTTTGAGTTTTGTAGGCTGGGACCTTCAGGTTGCATTAGAGGAGTTTGCTGGAGCTGACTGCAAGTTGAGAAGAGGGTCAGCAGCTCCAAGTTCAAGGTCATGGTTCTTTCCAGTAAAATGATGTATCGGGCTCTTCAGGTGGGATGTGGGTCTCTGCCTCAAGCAAAACGGAAAATGAACTTGAGCTTGTACAGCACTTGTCTGATTATATAGCTGCTCAAATCTCTTTTAACACTGAAGGTCACACTTGACCACTCACCCCGAATTCCCATTCACCACCCCGAACACCCATTCACCACTGATGCAGCAGAGCGTCTGTTGCCTTGGCTTGTAAGGACATATCTTTGGGCCCTCATCAGGAATGAGAGTATAATAGACAAGGAAACTGACAGACGAATTGCTGCGCTGCACAGAATTGAGGACGTTTTGCTGTTACAGGAAAGTAGGGGGCCAAGCCAAAGGGCAGAGCTTTTGATTTATGGGGCAATTTACATTTTAACCTTCACCTATGGACTAAAGGTTAAAAACGAGACCACAGAAACAAGTGTTAGAAACAAGTTCCTCCAAGGCGTGGCTGGACTAAGCAAGAGTGAGAGTAGGAAGCTCAGACATCTGGCAGGAGCTTGGAGTAGAGCCACAGACCTGTGACAATGAAAGGACTTCAACAACTAAGGATGACCAAAGATGTGTGGTACTGCTAGCGTACATCATTAACCACACTTTGCAAACTGAATGGATATTTCCTGACCACAGATGATCCTGAATGTAGTTGTCAGTCACATGTAATCATTCTTTACTTCCGTCAACATACACATAGTCTAGTTCACGGATTTATTTACATCTCCATGCATACATACTTATGTTAAATTCTGACATTATTTAGTTTATGTTTATAAATTTTATCGCCTTACCTTAAGTGTACATTTACTGCTGTATTTTACTTTTTGCTATTTGCCATCTTGCCTTTGCATGAGTGCACTGAATAAACACGGTCATACTTTCTTTGAACAGCTACATAGACCATTCAATTTTTGAGTCTAAAGAATGGGAATTGTAATTTCATCCCTTTAAAGGCAGAAAACGAGTGAGAAACAAAGGACGTTTTCACACCTAGATAATTTCGGAGTGTTATTCCAGTACAAGTGGACAATCCATGCTCGGCAAGGTTTGTGCATAAATTACAACATAAACAGGATAAACAACTGCACTGAACTCGCATCAAAAAGGTGGTCTTTGCTTGCTTGTAACTGGCCCTTGGAGCAGTTCGTTTGCAGTTAGGACACAATCGACCCAGCAATCAGCACAAACAAGGTGTTGAGTTAACTCATCACACTGCTGTTGTAGTACAAGTAGCAGTAGCAATAGTAATAATAACATTACAGCAACCAGGCTGATAAAGTACTACTTAATAATAATGTTTTGGATCCCACAGTCACTTTCTATGCACGGTCGAAACATACCCTGAAACAACAAACAACATCAACTGATACACAAAGTCCTTTACCCCCCAGAATTCAAAATAGTTCAACTTGCTAAAGCAGTAGAATTTATCCTTTTCAGATCTGCTCTCAAATTTTCATCGTGCATCATGTCTCTACAGACACCCCTACAAGTGTTACGTTGAAATAAGTTACCATGCTATCTGGTGTCTTCTATGGTCTGCTGTAGTCACCGGCAAACATTAAAAGTCCTCCTCCATGCAGAGAGTTTGTCTGCACTTATATCATCAGGCCTGTCACACAATATGCTCATCTGTAATCTAATACAAGATGTTTCAGCTATCAACCAGTGGGTTGTTTTGATGGGAGCTTAGCCTGCTATCTTTTTTTTGCCAAAATGCATAGTGCGATACTGGCAGTGGTGTAATAATGTAAGGGCAGCTAAGGCTTCTTGTGGGTCTCAGCTGGACTCTCCCTGCTTCTAAATACTGCTGTGTGAACATGAAGTGATCCAAAGGAAAGATGCAATTAAGCAAATTTGTTGTATTTTTTTCAACTGAATTGGAACAAAGCAACTGAGCTATAGGTGTGATAACTATTTAAGAGTTTCAGGCTCTGTGTGCTGAGGGGGCTTCACTGGAAGCTATTTCCACCCTGGGCATGGAAATAGGGCACTGTATAACTTCCAGGTTGCATTTCATAGTTAGATCCCAGTCTGTCTTATTTAGTGGTGAGACAAACCTTGTTTTCACAAACTGCTTTTATTTTGAATGTGCTTTCAGGCCAGTTATTTCCCTACGTTTCTTTTAAATTTTCTTCACAAAAAACAACTATTTTCCACCACAAAGGTGTTTGACTGGTTGAAAAAATATATGTTAAGGGTAATATTTCTGAATTACAGACCTACTTCTTTGCCTCTCTCAAGAGAAAGATTTTTCTCTCAAGTTTTTTGTGACTGTATATCAGTTGGGCACTTTTTTTTTGCAAATAAAATAATTTTGTGAAGCAGAATTTTCAGAAACTGACTGGTGTGGCAGTTTAGTGCAAATGCTGCATTGTAAGATTGCTGGTTTGACTCCCCTTGTTGCAAAGGGTCTTATTGTATTGAGTTCACTTTGTCCTGTACCTACCTGGGTTTTTTCTGGACACTCCTGTTTCCTCCCACTGACCAAAAACGTGCTTGTTAGGTTAGTTGGTGACTCTAAATTATTCATAGGTATGAGTTTTAGTGAACAGCTGTCTGTCTCTCTATTTGGCCCTTGATCGGCTGGTGATCTGTTCATGTGCCCTGCCTCTCGCCCAGCGTCAGCTAGTATAGGCCCCAGCCCCCCCGAAGAGCATAAGTGGTATAGATGATAGATGGATAGATGGTATTTCAGAAACCTTGTTTTAAATCAATGAGTGATTCTGCTAAATAATTGTGATTTGAATGTCAACTGTAATAATGAAGATTATATTTTTTCTAAAGTCAAGCAGCACTATGCTGAAATTTAAAGTACCTTTGTGCTAAATACCGTATTAGTCTGTCTTTCCCTCTATCTCTTTAGATAAGTCATACCCACTTTTGGCTGTATTCTGAGTGTTTTCAAAACCGTTCAACTAGTTTGAATGTAAATTAGCATTTAATGGACTCTATAATTAGCTGCCAATAGGAGCATTCCTTCTGCATGTCAACACAGCGTCACAGAACTGCTAGCGTGGCTGCAGAGCTCCGTTACCAAAGTTTGACCTATTGGAGGAAAATCATGGTCACTCACCCGTTCATGGACAGGGTCTGTTCATGTGAAATGTAAACAAATTAGTTTTCTCAGTGGTGGCTGCACCATGTCTAATCGTATGCTTTTATGCAAATTAAGTTCAGCCTGAAGGTCAGCCGACAACTTATTTCAGCAGCAGTATTTCAGTAAAACAAGGTGCCAAGTGAGCAGACTCGTTTGCAGCCAATGTTCAGCCTGATGACGGAGCCCATATGGGAGGCATTGTTTGATCCCTGTAAGTACATTTGGGTATTACGCATGACATATTTTTTTAATGTAAGGCCTCAGTATAAAATTTCTGAAGAGCAATTCAGCAAAAAGAATCAGTTATGAATTCGAGGCATTTTTACTTTTCTACATGCAACAATTCATTCATTTTTCATGGAAAGTAATAAGGGCGATGAGGATCCATTCCCAGCAGAATAGAATATAAAACAGGAGGATGCGTTAAGAAATGCACCTGGTTTCAATCCCCTGAAAAGAGGGATTGCCACCATTTCCAGCTCTATTTTAATTTCCTGTTTATTTCACTCTCTGAAGCTTTGGGAACCCTGAAAGGATTTAAATGCCCTTCAGTCCCCGTGTCTTTCTTCCATTGCCTTTGATTTATAGATTTGATTTTCAGCTTGAAAGCAAAAAGGGAGAAATTCCAAGAGGGAGAAAAAAAACACCATCATGGCATGGTGGAGCTTAAAGCGAGCTGAAAGGTGGAGGAAATAGGAAGGATATAAAACTCCCATTGCTGGCTCCACGGATGAAATATGAAGAATTGTCGGAAACCATGTAACAAAACGTGATATGCAGCAAATGAACTGGGCTTTATTCAGTCCCATAGCAGCCATAAGAAGTCTCATTCTGCTCTGTCTGTATTGTGCTGCGCCCTGTGTCGACAGGACTCACTTTCACTTGACACTGGCGGGCACCCATTAAACGCTACAATACACAGTCATCCGTCTTCCCAAACTCTGTAAGCACACTCTGTTCCCTTTTTCTCCGCTCTACTTTAAGCTGTGATTCCTCAGCAGCAGGTGTCACTTCAGGACAGGCACCCTGACTGGACCGTGTCTTCCCTCGTCCCCAATGTTGCATCCACAACATGTCATAGTATCATCACTCATCTGAATGAATACATGCATCCCCTCACCTTGACTCACCCTTTATGTATGAGAGATCAGCTGCGATGGTTCAAAAAGGCACCCTGTGCGGAAACACTGGAACAGCCCGTGGGGAAAAAAGGCAGCTTTTGTGACCCACGGTTCCAGTGACAGCGGTCCTGTGGGACAGAGAGAGAGTCCAAAGGGAGACGGAGCATGGCTGAAAGAGACACACATGGGATACTGGGGGACCGTGGGAGGCACGAAGCTCACAGAGGAGATAAACCCCAGGGGATTACTGTCAAACTGCACACTCCTCAGGCTCGCACATGGTCAAACCGAGGAGCGGTTTAACTTGAACCTCTTTTAATTGAGTACGGCCTCCAGCTGAAGAAGGCATCGTACAGAGGATGAGTCAGCCAAGCGAGCATCATTTTAAGTGGACTGTTTTTATACATAAAAGCCATGATTTATTGTTCCCACTTTATGTGATAGCTATGTGTGGTAATTCTTAAAAGACTTAATTTCCACCTAATGAGTGAGAAAGATTAATTCACAAGCATGATGGATTGCACAGCAGTAGGCAGACAGCAAAGCAAACACTTTCCCCAGATGTGTGTGTTTGTGTGTGTATGCGTACCTTTATGAATGCTTTCCAAACTCGAGTAAAGACTGCAGGGGCACTTATCTGAAATAAGTAGGCCTGCCCTCCACCGCAGTCCTCGCTAGCAGCTCCATATGGTAATGAGCTGTGTAAGATGAAGAAAATATGTTATTTTGCACAAACAGCACTGCAGTTAATTCAAGCAGCAGAGGCATAATCCAGTCTCACAGTTTCAACATTTACCCAAAGAGTTCATGGTAAAAAGAGAGGAAGAATGAGCTCCCCTGTGTTGAAATGATATGCTTGAAAGCTCTTACAGTGCAAATATGAACTGCACAGGCATACGTTAATCAGGGCTATGTCACTGTGGCGCTTTTGTGACCAGCTGCCAGACCATGAACTGACATGAATAACAAAGTAGGAGGCATGCAGCCAAACTAGTATAATAATGATTTTATGATGTCCATCTGTAGTACATGCTGTGTCTGAGTGCCATCACTCTTACATGGAGATTTTAATCTATTCAATCATGCTGACTTTTTCTCTCTCTCTCTCCCCTCTTGACTTCAGCATAGCTCTAATTTATGTCGCAGCACGAGCACAGAGCTACTATATATTTGGAACCATAGTCTGTACTTCACAAAAATGCCTATATTTCAGGAAAATGTTTACCACGGAGGCTGAAATCAATTCAAAACAAGAGCAAGCCCCCGTCGAATAAAAATGGTTATTGTAGATCAAAACAGTTCAGCCTCACACATTGTGTGGGGAAAACTGTTGTGATGTTTACCACATCTTTGAGGTGTTTGTCTCCTTATCTTTCTCAGTTTGTGATTTGTTCCAAAGGAAGTTAAAGGGAAATTTGCATTAGCAGAACATTGTGAAACTCTATGATTATGGTAATTAATACTGTTGTAATTTAGTGAGTGAATTAAGAGCATAGTTTACTTACTACTAGTAAGTACACTATACTTGCCTACCTTTGTGACTTCACACCACTGCTTTGTTAATATTTTAGGCCCTTTGGCGAGGGCTGGCAAGCCAAGCGCAGAGCATGGACTATAGAGAGAATGAGTTGTTGCAAACATGGCACCTAGCATGCACTGACCAATTACCACAGATCTGACCAGTCTTCCAATCAGAGCAGACTAGGCCCACTTGTGGTGGGGGTCTTAAAGAAGAAGGAGCTCTAACTGAGTGTCTTAGCAGGTCTGGGAATACAGGTGGATCAGGGGTTCTCAGTGAAAACATGAACAATTGTGAAAGTACTTTTGCTGTCATCGAAAATGAATGTATGTACCTGAGTTAAGGGAAATATGGGCTCTTTAGGCTCACACAACTGCATCATCATATTGCCGAATGGACCTTAAATACATTATAATGTACTGTAGTCAACTTGTTAGTTCGCTAAACAACATCAGCAGGACTCTGGGGTCCTCTGATCAAGGTCTACTGATTGTTCCTTGTTCTAGCCTTAAAATAAAAGGAGACTGTGGGTTTAAAGTTGTTCTTAGACTTTGGAACTGTCTCCCATGGACTCTGAGAGCGATGAACTCTGAATATTTTTAGAATACAGTTGAAGACCCCTCAATTTAGACAGGCAATTGTCTTATCTGTTTATATGCAAGTGTGTGTGTTATTGCTTTTTATTTTTATTTTTGTTTTTATTGACATTAAGGAGGCATTAAATAGTCAGAAAGAGTGTAAGAGAGCAAAGAAAGACATGAGTGAAATAGGCCAGAGGTTGGAATCAAACCTGGGACACCCACTTGGGACTAGAGCCTCAACACATAATAAGTGCATGGACGTAACCCATTCTGCTACCCAGAAACACTTTTAATCTTTTATTGAGATGCACTTTTTGGCATCTGATCTTTAATAGGTGCCATGAAAATAATCTTGACTAACTTACTAACTAGCTTTTATACTGTCGGTGCAAATGTTATCACAGACTTCTTTGAGTGGATGCCAGAGCAGCAGAGGGTGCAGCAGTAGACGAAGGGACAAGTTTGTTTTTATTGCATAGAGAATTAACCTCTGATGATTGTATCAGTGTCTACAGGCATTAATTATGATCATGAATTTTTGTAAATATCATTTGATAATGGTTGGCTCTTTAAGGATCGAGGTACCTTTAGCTTGGGTGGTAGTATGCATGGACGTATGGCTACTGCTGGCAGGGTGACATAAAACTCTAATTCGTAAAATTTCCCAAACCAAAAATTTCAGTGCGTAAGATGTACTTTTGGAACCTTACTTTTCATCTTTAAAGTAAGCTGCATCCTATGTACTGGTGTGACCAACTCTGAAGTATAAAACAGTGTATAAAACACATCATAACTACCACAAGTGCAACTTTTGTCTTCACCAACTGCAAAAGACCAGATGCAAATGAAAATTTGTCCTTAGTCATTTTGCATAGCATGGCTGCTGCACTGCCCAAAGATGCAGAGTTACAGAGCAACACATCAGCATCTTTAACAACTTCTTTGTTTTGTAAGTCAAAGGAATGCTACTTGTGGTTAAGATGACCCAGATATGTATACAGTATTTATAATAAATTAATAAATATTAAGTGATTAGATAGAGCAGTGGTAACTGTTGTTGGCTCACAGCTAGAATATATTTGTTTTGTATTTCAATTGAGCCATGAATAAGTTATTTTTTATTTGGAATGAATGCAAATTCATCTGAACTCATCATTTTAAATCAAGTCAGTTTTAATTTTTAAGGCACCCTAGACACTTAATTTTAAAAATTCAGAGAAGCTTTTTTAACAGTGAAGGATCTGCCTCAGTAGCCTTACATCAGTGGACACAGCAGTATACAGCACTGGGTAGAGTTACTGGACACATAGTAGGGACTATAATTGAGTTATGATGTCTGTAACACACATTACACTGCATACATTTTCACTACAAGGGTTGTTAAATATTTAGAAATAGCACTCATTAGCTATCTCTCTTAAATATAAATGGAATGTTATGTAAAACTGTAAAAAAAATTAAATGCCAAGTGCATTTCAGATCCATCAGTTCTTGTCCCATTTAACAGTGACACCACAGTGAGGAGAGACCACAGTTTACACAGGTCCAACATTTTCTGCTTAAAGAATAGATTGAATTGGAGCAAAAATTCCTATTTATTGCTTGCCAGGAGTTTATAGAGTCTCTGCTGGTTGCCTGGCAACCTCGCATTCATGACAAATAATCAAGAAGTAAATAAATAAAGCAGAGAAAAAGCAATAGCCTCACAAACAATTGTATTTGCTTAAATATTTGGACAGATCACAAACACAAGAGGAATATGATTTGTTTGACTCACCCTGAAGAGACCCAATCATAGCCTGTGCACCCTCGTCAGGAAATACTCTTTCTTTTTCTTTGTGTGATTTTTTTTTTATTGATGGATAACAACAACTGCAAATCTTTAATACGAGCCCTTTGTCACAACTTTTAACTTTTCTTCAATGTGCTTTATATACACTAGACTTTTACTGCACCACTGGGATGGACACTTTTTAAAAATAGTTTTATCCTAAACCAAAATATAATCATTTCAGTAACTGTGAACTTTTCACAAGTATTACTCAGGAAATATGTCAGTCCTTACATGAAAAGTGTGTTATTTCTGCCATGCCACAAAGTCATGAGCAAATGTCTAAACAGCAAAACTATTATTTTTATGATTATTTATAAACAGTTATGAGTTGTTATTGGTGAAAAAGTTAAATGAGACTCTCAGCATTGATAGCACAATTGTCTTTTTAGTGTTTTATAGAGTGATATTCTTTAGTAAGAAGTTTTAAATCAAGTTGACACATTTGAATGTGATTAGTCATCTGGCCTTGACTTTAGGAAGCACTCAAAAAGACTTGAAGTTAAGCTCCTAAAATTTAACATGGGATAATTATAGCATGTAAACAATAGACAGTTGGTTTGAACCATTAGCAGTGTTGTAAAGCAGGGGTCCTCAATTCTTCTAAACAGTCAGCTGTGCGAACATTTTAAGCAGTTTCAAACAAATACAGAAAAGTAAGAACGCTTTCAATATTATGAATTTTAATTGTTTTATCAAATACAAAGTGAGACAACAGAATAGAGATCAAATCAACATTTGGTGTTACTACCCTTTGCCTCCAAAACAGCATCAATTTTTATAGTTAAACTTGCACTATCAGAGATTTTGTGGAATTATAGTCCGGTGTATGATATTCCAGTTATACTAAACAGTTGATAATCATCATTATCTTATGTGTTGATTGAAACAAAGTCATTAATTAACACAGAAACAGCTGTATAGGAGCCTCAAAACTGGGAGGGGATCAGCCAAACTTTGCCACGAAGGTGACAGTCTCATGTTACAGGTCATACACTGTGGCAAGACAGAGCACAGAAGACATAAAGACGGTACACAACATCAACAAGGTCTCTCCCAGGCAAATATCTCAAAGTAAACTGTGGTCTCAAGATGTACTTTACAAGCCATTTTAAAGAAACATTAAGAAACAAGGGACATTGAGGACTGTAGATACAGTGGTTTGACAGGAACCGTGCATCAGATGAAAGATGCATCATGCATACCTTCCTTTAAAATAGGATGGTGTCAACAACAACAATGCAATCAGCTCAACTGGCAGAAACTAGTGGGTACATCCATCGACTGTCTGAGGAAGTCCAGCCAGAAGTGATCTTCATGGTAGAATTGCCAAAGTCCTTACTTCCAACATAGAAACAAGACCAAGCAACTCAATTATGCCCTGAACATGGGAATTGAGATGGTGTAGAGTGTGCTCTGAACTGATGAGCTGATAAAAAGTGTCTGTAGGCACAAGTGAGGCATGGTGGGGATTCCTTGAAAGTTTGAGGCTGCACTTGTGCAAATGGCTTGAGCATTTAGTCAGGATTAATGGTGTCTCCAATGCTAAGAAATACAAGCAGATACTAACGCGTCATACAATGCCATTGGGAAGACATCTGATTCGCCCAAATGTATTCTGCAGAGGGTCAAACACCCAAAATATCTAACCAGTGTCATCAAGAGCCAACATTAGGTTAAAGGAGAATAAGGGGTCCTGGAAGTGATGGTATGGCCTCCTCAGAGCTCTGATCTCAACATTAAGTGTATCCAGAATAGACAATGGGATTTTTGCCAGACTACCTGCGGTTCTTCAAAATGTCAGGAACAACTTACCTGCAGAGTTCCTTCAAAAACTTGGTGCAACTGTACCTTAAAGAATTGATACTGTTTTGAAGGTTGGGGTGGTCACATTAAATATTGATTTGATTTTGATTTATCTTTGGTGCATTTACTTCCATTCTCTTATTGATAAGAAGTAACTATTTACACTTCGATTAGTGGCAGCACTCTTACTTTACAGCACTTTCTTACACATTCCTAAAACTTCTGATCAGTGCTGTATAAAGAATAAGTTTAGCAGACGACTCTATCTGGTGTTGACCACTAAGTTGGCCGTCTTAAATTGTTTGTCAGGCTAATTGTTCACATCCCTAATACAGTCATGGCGGCTGTACATGGCTGTTCACTGATATTTTATGAATCTGTTTTTCTTTAGCTAAATTGAAAATGTTTCATAAAACATGTTTTTGGGGACTTTAAAACCCCTTTTGTATCAGTTTCTTTTGACAAATAGTCATAAAAGGTACTCTAAGCAACCATAGTTTTCACCCAGGCATGTAACTCCCATCCACTCATACACACTTACACTAATCACACAGATACATGCACACTTAGAGCGGATTGTTATGAGTCATTCACAAAGACCACTGATAACATCTCCTCCATCACAATGCCCCATGAAGACACTTGTGATAGAATAATTTGCCGAGGTCCAGAGCCGCTCAGAAGGTCGGCTAATTAACAGACACAAGGCGGGAGACATTTGCTATCACAATCAAATTTGTGGCGAAAGTCCTCCTGGCTAACTAACACAGCTGCTCCCACTTATCACGTAAGTCCAGTGGAGCATGAGGTTAGCCATCAAAACAAAGGCCCAGTCACACTAATAGGGCCCCAGGATGATTCCAGGATGGCGTGGGTGGGAGGTCAGCACCTTTTGCCCCCTTACTGACACATAAAATACCTCCTGATCATTACTGAAACCAGGCAGGCTCCCAATCAGGGGAAGGTACTGTCATATCTGTGGAAAGAAAAACAGCCTCAATCATTTTTGAGGATGGGCAATATTTCCACTTTTGAAACCTACCGGTACATTTTCTAGTAAGATGAAGGGTTAGAAAATATCATTATGCTGATATAGTGTATGTACTGATTGGGTTTATGCTGAGTCACATTAAAATGGTACATATCTTCTGACTTCATCTGGCTGTTGGCAACAACAACATGTTGAATTAATGACTTGTAAACATATTTTGCTTTGAAATGGTTGATCTAAATGTGAAATTATGTTTTTAATGTTTTTTTTTTTTTTTTTTTACTATCTCTTGATAGTAAAACAATAAATGACAATGTTGCCTGTCCGATGGATCTGGGCATTAAAAAAAGTATAAAATACCCAATATTGGTTAAATAATTGTTTTCATTAACATAAATTGCAGGGAGTCTTCTGAAAACTATCTTGTGTTGCACAAATATATTGGCAACATTTTGAAAAGCAGGTGGAACTTGCGCAATATGAGTCCTTTAGACCAGAGATCCCAAACCACAGGGCGGTGGACTGGTACCAAGCCATGTAACATTTGGTAACAGTCTGTAGAAAAACAAAAGCACTTAATCTTATTGTTTTTTTCTAATACAAAAGACTGAAGGGTGTTTTATTTTAACACAATGAACACATCCTCACACATCTGTCTGTGTAGCTTGACCCTAGACAGTTTAATCTACTTTAAGAAAATTTGTGACATTGTGATCACTGGACTAAACATGCACTTTATTCACATGTGCCCATGGGAGGCTAAAGTAATGCCACCAAATCTCAAGCTACCAACCACAGTGGCTTGGAAGTAATATCATAGTTATCAAGTGATTTGCAACACATACAGTTCAGAGCAAGTTCAGTCCTCAGCTTGCGTCTCTATGATACTTGGAGAGCACAGTGAGGTGGACACAAATGTGTATGCACATACAAACATTGAGCACACACTACATCCACCCTGTGTGTAGTGTTGTGAAAGTAAATTACTGCATAGCAATGTGGTAAACACGTGTTCTCTACTTTTCAGGTTTGATGTCTGCAAATAACAGCAACGTTAATTTTTATTGCTTTGCAGTGTTTCTGTTTGGAGCTACATGATGGAGTGCATTGACTGAATTGTTTAAACCTATGAGATTCTGTTTTGATTGAAAGAAGCAAGCAGACACTCAAACATTGTTTGAAAATCAACTGGCATGGCAAACAATGGCATCCCCGTAAACTCTAGGAACTTTTGCCATCAAAGCTCTATCCGTAATCATTTGACTTAGAACAATTTAGTCAAAATAAAAGTCCTCAACAGTATTTATACCTGTGTGCTCTTATTTTGAACATCTTTTACAGGACCTTAGATGTTTTTATAAGCATTTTAACACAACACAGTAGAGAAACAAACAACTTGTTCAGTTACAGCTACAACACAAAAAAAACTAGAAAGTACTTAGAGACTGCAAACCTCTGCCAAAGTAGCTCACTGTATACTGTAAGCAATAGTTTCATGATAAAGTTAGCATCATAATATGATTCCTTGACCCTGAAAACCCGCACTTAGCACTCGGAATCATGTTAGATTAGATTAGATTAGATAGTACTTGATTGGTTCCCTAATGGTGCTTATTTGGATCACCACCAATATCTAATCATTTTTAATTTGGGCCATTACCAACATCTCCTGAAAATTTCAGCAAAATCTGTCCAGCAGTTTTTGCGTAATCTTGCAAACAAACAAACAGACATAAAAGACAAACATACACCAGCAAAAACATAGACTCCTTGGCGGAGGAAAAAATGCATATAATTTCATGAAACCTTATATTTAAATGCTATGATTTAATATGGCGCTTTTCCATTTGTGGTATCTGCTCAACTTGGCTTGACTCTGCACAGTTTGGATACTGCCTACTCGGTTTTCCATTGAAGTATAGACTGTATCTGTACACCTGTAAGGTAGGCGGGACAGCATGGCTGCGCAAAACTATGGTGGCATCCTCATAACAACAAAGAAGGAAACAGAGAGGATGGAGCTTGTGGCCCCTTTGTGGCTTTTTGTAACAGTTCTGAGATTAATTTTCTTCCAAAACAGTTGCAAACAGCAAAACACTATACTAGCTAAAGAAGAGAGTTTGGGAAGTCATTGAGCATTACAGAGCAGATGTGTTCCATTTCCACCTCAGTACCCCTGACTTTGGAGATACTCTGATCATTTAGGGGTCAGAAGAGTCTCAACGTCATGTTTAGTCTCGATCAGTTGACTGAAAACAGTGCTAAAGGTGATACAAAAAAACTACGCCAGGTACTAAATTCAATCCCTAATTGAAGGCCAAAACAACCGTGTGAGGTCAAGCTGAGTCGACCAGATACTGTTTAGTTGAAAAACCACAATACTGTTACTGCAAAGAAAAAAAAAAGGAACTTGATATTGGTCAAATGGTCCAGCCCTAATTCAGTGTTTAGGAGTTCTATTAGTGTGTGGTGGTATTATACAGGCCTTGGTATACTTTATTTTTTACAAGAAGCAAACTCAAGACTATAGGTCTGGTGTTGTTCAAACTATTTATTTATTTACAGAAAAAGATATATGTACTGTGTATTTATCATACAGTCTCAAGGTGGCTTTATGTCCACATTGTCAAGTCTTTCTTCTTTTACATTCTTTTCCCTCACTTTAACTTTTGTTCCTCTGAAAGGCCATACCTCTGTACAACCAGGCTCATTGTCACATAACCATTAGAGAAAGCCTGTGGAGAAAAAAGCTCTGTCTGCTGCAGTTCTGTATTCCAGTGGTCACTTGTGCATTATCTGTCTATCTTTCACATTTCAGAGTGTGAATGGGCCCAGAGCTCACACTAGTGACTTTACAGCAGCGTAATTAGAAAGGAGCAGGTATGACAGATGGATTACAATCGTAACTGAGAGTGTGGAGAGTCTAGCGTCCTAGCCGCTGTGCACCTGCTTTGTCTCTGGAACAAACAGCAGAGGAGGTAAGAATGTGCCTTTTCATATGGTATGCCTGTAGAATTATAATACGTCCTTTTTGCCCCTCCACGCAGGCGCCGAATGTGCTCACAATAAAGCAGAAAAGCATACATTGCCATAATTTTATTATTCCAAAGCAGATGGTGCAAAATGAGACACTGGGCCCCAGCAGCTCAGTGACCTTCGTGTTGCTAATCTAACATCGCCCCTACATTGATCTAACATTAACTCTTCACCCCTCACAGAGTATGCATGACTCCAAACAGGCTGGTGGCCTGGCGTTATTTCGAACAAATCACCTAGACATGCAATTACCTCCTGCTCTGGAGTTATTTCTTTCCTGTGGATACGGCGGGCCCTTTAATTTGAGTCCGGGAATTAAACAGGTTTCCAGGTTAATTAATTTGACAGACAGAGCCCATTGTGCCTGGTGTCAGCCCAAAAGGAAACCTTATTGCCTCCTGTCCTGCAGGTCGGCTTTTTATTGTTCCTTGATTCGTCATTCTTTAAAGAAGTGCACACAGCTTGGCGTGTAATTGACTTGAAGAAGACTGCACCTAGCAGACATGTTATTGAATGCCAGAAACAAAAGCTGTGGTCCCTCATAGGGGTTCATTATTTACCAAGTGGGATGCATTGAAATGTAGAGCACCCTTGGCATGTGTAAAGTGTGGCTGCATTTGTTGGTTAAGTCAGCTGTATATTGAAAACAAACCTTTGAGAGGATCCACACCCCCTTCCTGCTTGTGGAATTGGAATGGAGTGCATAAGAGTGAATGTGCTTGAGCGCACGTGATGCTGAGGACGTGAGGAAGAAGAAAACGGAGAAGATCCAAACTGAAGTGTAATCTCGGTCTAAATCACCCTGGCCTTCCCATGGGGAAAGGCCCCTCTTCCCGGGGTTAGTCAGTGAATTAAATCACAGCGAGGGCCCCATTTTTCAAAAGTAACCTTTCCGTTGACAGTGTAAGTGGGAGTCAGGCTCTCACCGTACAGTCCGAGCTATGGAATTAGTGTCTTGCGTGGCGACACCAGTCTCTCTGGGTGTCATTTGTAGGGGCTGTTGGTGCTTTTCTTTTTTTTCCCTTTATGCCCGTCTGAGCGCACTCAGTGTAGAGGAGACCATCTGCCTCCCTCCCCTTTCACATCCCTCATTTCTCTCCGCAGCAGTCTCTTCCCGGCAGTTCCCACACACTTTCCTGAAATGTATTTTTGGTGCATCTCATGAATTTTGGCCCCAGAGTACAGTTTGTGCTCCCACATCAACACCCTCAGACTTGGACATAAAGGATCCTCCCATTGAAAGACTCAGTGCAATCAAAGCTTCTAACAGAGATAAACACAGTACATGGCCGGATTAGGCTCAAATTAATCTCTATTCAACTTAATTAATTAGAAATGTGTCCATCCGAGTCTGTAATGTCAACAGGACATGTTTCAATTAGAGCAACATCGCCTTTTCTAATCTTTTAATTGGACAGAAATGAACGGAACGAACATGTTCATAAATTGGGATTCTATGCTTGGTAATCATTTTCAGCATATAACAACTCTCAGAAGCTGTTTATTACTCAAAGATCAGGCAACTGAACTGATTTATCCCATAATCCCTTTACTGTGGAGACTGCTGGTGTAATTTTTCCAGCAGCAGCAGCCCCTGTAGATGCTGTTGTTGGATGTGTGGCATCTGGTTTGGAGGTGGTAATTTTTTTTTGTTCGATACATTTTCACATAAGAGGTAGTTTAAAAGACCTAACCACAAAGAGACAAACCACGATAAAACAAACCAATGTTTTTTTTCCTGTGGTACAGGGTGCTTGAAAAGGGCACTCTGAGGTGTTTTTCTTGTGGTTTTTGGGTGCATCAGAAAAAAAAAAAAAAGAAAAAACTTTTCAGCTTAAAAGGTGGAGTCACAGTGCTTGTCAATGTCACTTTTGTCCAAAGCAGACAATCGAATCAAGTGGCAGGCGAGCTCCACTACAATATTTTTTGGATAGCCTGCTGCCTTTTTTGTTGCCATGGAGGACAGTAATAACAAATGCAATTAAAGTCCTGTTCTGTCTGGATTTATTTCAAGGATTTCTTCTTTTTCACTGGACTGTCCCCTTTTTTGAAATTTCATATATCCAGTACCTTAGCTTTTTCAGACATTTTTACTCACCTCGTCCAAGGAAAAAGCAGCTCTACATTTGCTCGAATCCTTTTTTCACACTCATTTTATATGCCATATGCACACGTAGCACTGCCCCACAGACACTCCCGTTTTTTTTGCATTTTAGACAGTGCTTTCTCCTGTATTTATCACCAAAATATGGAGTTTTTAAAATTGTCCTCAGGGTTTCCGCTTAACACCTCACCACAGCCACAAATTTATGTAAGTCAGATTGTGCTTATCTCTTGGGTTGAAAATAAGAGGAAAGAACATTAAGTGTCTGTGTTCCCAATTATTAAAGAAATGGGGACTGTAGCTCTTCTTAGAAGATGTCATATGGTGTATCACTAACTTTCAGTCATGTGACAGGCCCAGAGGACTTACGGGCACAAAGTGTCAGATAACATTGACAAGTATGTATGCAGAGTTCTGAAGATTCAAAAGCAAGGCAACTGGACTGTGTAGAGTTTGTTGTGTGTTTTGTGTTTGTTTCCCGACAAACTCTACACAGTCCAGTTGCCTTGCTTTTGAATCTTCAGAATGACCATGACCTGGATGAATGAGAATCTACACAGACGTATGTATGCAGAGCTGTGGCACCGTCTATTTCATTTTTCATTTCACCAAAGCTATGCATTTTTACATTCTATGAAACCACTGTAAAACAGAGCTATCAGTGTAAACAAGAAACTTAAGTAACAGGATGAAAGTGTAGTGTATTTGTGTAGTATGTTTTAGCATATTGTACAATATATCTTCAGTAAAATATTCCCAATATACACGTGTTCTTTATAATCAAACAACCTCCTGTTCTACTCATTCAAGTTCATTTGGGCTCACAGCTAAATCAGGTAACACTGACCTGCCAAGAGAATGTCTCGGGTGGATCAAATAATGTTTAGTACCAGGGAAACATGGTTTTGCCTCCCCCATGGTTACATCCTGTTGTTTTTGTTGTATCAGCCAAAAGTAAATCCATAGTGATAGTTAAATCTGTATATGCTATAAAGGAACTGTTTTAGTAAGCAATAAGTCAAATACAACAACCCCTCGCATTTGACAAAATATCACGGTTTTTATAGACTGGATGTTAATTGGAAAAACATCCCAATGAAATCTGGAGAAAATATACAGTATAGGACTTGTCTGTGGATAAAGTTTGGTATGGATTTTGCAAACTTGACCCAATTTTTTTGTTACTAAAATTATTTAGCATCAAATCATCAGATCTTTGACTAATTATGCAGTGCACTTCAGACACTTCATAGAGATTTCTTTATGTTTTAGATTCTTTATCAACAATGCCTTGGTGAGAAAAGTATTGACTGAGAAATTCTTCAGCAAAGCATAGGTGACTACAAATAAGCTAACATTAGCATGTTTATGTGTTTATCAGGATCATATCATCTGTGTTAGTAAGAGGTTATCAGGCAGGGGGGTCCTAATTTTTTCAGCTCATAAGCCAAACAAGAAGTTTAGTTATCTTACTTGGATTCAAACTTACATTACATCATGTAATGCCACAACATCTACTTGTTAAAAATAATGTATTCATATATATATGTACATATATATATACTTTATGCTGTTCTGTATGTACTGTATGGACTGTTGTGTTGTGTGTTGTGTTATTTACTGTCATTAGACTAGAGGTTCCCAACCACAGGGCTGCGGCCTGGTACCAAGCCTAAGATCATCTGGTACCAGTCCTTGCACGACCCTGTAAGGTGTCCCCATTCAGGTTATTGAGTGACTTTACTTTGCAAATCTGTGGCCCAACAAAAACTTTCTCTCACTTTGTGACTTCACGTTGAGTTCTGTCATACAGCTTACAGGGATAGTTCAGTTTTTTTGAAGTGGGGTTGTATGAGCTCCATATGGCCACTAAGTACCTTAGATGCAGTAGAAAGTTCTCTCCTCTCCCTCAGTAAGCCACAGTCTGTAAAAGTCTGTTACGCAGATATAGCTGCAAACAGGGAAGTAATGTACCAATGTATTTTTGCCGCCTACATGAACTCCCATCAAAAAAAAATACCACCGTTTAGAAGTACGCTACCTAGAAATGCTTCTAAGTGCATTAACATTTCGGAAATATAAAGTTTATCTGGAACTAACCGACTCACGTCACGTATTCCTCCGCGCAGCACTTCCGCGAGCCGCTGAATCACTCCGCTTCCCTCTCAGCTGTTGTAAACATAACAAGCGAGCAGCTTCAGGCGCCACTTGTAGCCCCGTGTAACTTTTATCAGGTATTGTAATTCTTTTGTTCTGACTCTTAGCGGTGGGAGGAAGAGACAACGTAGGAAATTAAAAATGGAGTGATTATGACAGCGACAATGAAGTTCCATTCACTTTGGAGCCAAGAGGATATCTTTATGAACCAGTTACTGCACCCAGCCTCAAGCGGACACTGAAGGAACTAGAGATTTTGGCACTTCCTCAAGGGCCTTCTTTTCAGCCTGGGAAGCTGGCTAAACCACGTGGATATCTGATTTTTTGTCCATATCTCCCCCTGGGTCTGGCTCAGCTTTGACTGCTCTATGTACCAGTGCCAAAAAGTCAGAAGCAGATTTTGATGAAATTTTCAGGGAATGTTGGTCATGGCACAAGGAAGAAGTGACTACACTTTGGTGGTGATCTGAGTTGGGATGTAGATCCAGGAATTTTTTAAAAAGATTTGTTCATATTGCTAGATAGGTCAATTTGTCATATTTTTGCTAATAACTTAATAAATTCCTAATCGAGTTTGATGACATTTTCAGGGAATGTTGACCATGGCACTACAGAGAAGTGATTACATTTGGTCGTTATCCAAAATCAGATGTAGATCCAGGTATTTTTAAAAATAATTTCTTAACATTGTTAGATTGGACAGTTTTTCATATTTCTGACAATGACTTCCTTGATAATATTGGAAATGCCTTGGCAGAGGTTTGTGCTCTCTGAGCACTTCTGGTTTTTAATACAACCATTTCTCTCCTTATTATTTTTTAGTTATACCACAAAATGAGTGAGTCTCCGGCTAATGCCTGCTCATGAAAGCAAATGACCATAATCTGCTTGTTTGTAAAAGCGCCATCTGTGCAATTAAATAGTTTGCTGATGATGATAGTGTTTTTTTCGGAGTGTGTGAAGGCTCCTTTTTTTTTTGCTCTTGGAGGTGTGGTTAATTCTCACCAGCCTGTGTGCCAATGTGCGTGCCAGCTTTGTATGTGTGTGTATGTGTGCACACAGGATGAATCAGGAGTGTCTTCAGATGAAGGGTTGCCTGGGAGACCAGCCTGGACCCCTCCAAACGTGTCTGTTCTCTCTCACTCCCGCCCTCCTCCTCCGTTTTAAAGGTGCATCTGTAATGAATCCAAAACTATTTCAGGAAAAAAAAGCCACTTTTCCCTGCAGCTCTGCCATGTTTTCATAATACCACAGATCTCCGTTTCATGCCACATCAAACGGCGAAAAAAGAAAGAGGGGGAAACACTTCTTGTGTGTTTGTGTGAGGAGATAAAGGGAGGGAGGGGAGAGAGAGAGAGAGAGAGAGAGATTATGAATGCGGAGACGCAGCGCGCAAAGAGGCACTTCGTGGAACAATTGGCGTACTATTAAAGTCAGTAAGTGCATTTGCTCGTCTTGTTTACCTTCTCGTTGAGTTGATGTCTGGAGAAGAACGGCAACTTCCTGAAAACCATGCCATGAAGTGATGCTACTCTCTCTCTCCTCTCTCTCTCTTCTGCCTGCTGAATGACGTCTCGCAAGGAAAAGGGGGCTGAAAACTCGGCGCACACAGTGAATCCCTCGTTGTGACTCATTCATTTTGTATAAATGCGACCGGTTGTCGAGCCGGGGAAGGAGCTGGGGCTTTAATTAGCTGGATTCGCTCTCTCAAGTCCTCTGCTCGGAGGGCGCATCTGGTCTTCTCTTTCTTTCCTTCTTTCTTCTCCCCTTTTATTGAGACTGTGGAGTTGACATGCACCCGTGGGAGACAGACAGACGACCGAGCCTTCCCTGCGCTCCCATGGAGTTGGTTTGAGCAAGAAGAATGTCACCCACTTCAGCCGGTCCTGGCATCTGAGTATCGATTTTGAGCGTTGATAGAATCTCATCTGTGTGTTTCAATGCTGGGATTTTGCTCCCTCTCGTGCGTAATGGATTTTTAGCGCAAAGGGACAAAATTAGGCCACTTCTTTCGCGCAAAGGGACTCATATTCGCGTTTCTAGTGATATGATCTGGCTTGTGGATGTAAAAGGAACTGAATAACACCGCTTCTTCACTATTCAACAAGCTGCAGCGCTCACTCGCGATGGGCGCAGTTCGTCTGCGTCTTGGTTCCTTAGCTCAGCTTGTTGAATCCCCTCCCTGGTGACATAAGAAGAGGAGAATGGCTTCAATATTTTAACAAACTTCCTTAGCCTTGTTTTTTGGTTTTCGGCTCTATTTCCTCTCTTAAAAGTTGGTCACCATGGCGCGTGACGGCGTGCGCGTAAGGCTGGGTTTTATTTGGAGAGTGTTTTGGCTCATGAGGACTGTGGTGGATTTCGCGCTCCCACAGGAAACTTACGCCCCTCACTCGATACGAACCGAGGGCCATCTGACCCTTGGTGGTCTTTTCCCGGTGCACGCGAGGGGCTCCGACGGCACGCCATGCGGGGACCTGAAAAAGGAGAACGGCATCCAGAGGCTCGAGGCCATGATGTACGCGCTGGATCAGATCAACCAGGACGAGCAACTCCTACCCAACATTACCCTGGGCGCGCGTTTGCTGGACACTTGTTCGAGGGATACCTACGCGCTGGAGCAGTCGTTAACTTTCGTGCAAGCCCTCATCACGAAGGACACCTCCGACGTGAGGTGCACGAACGGGGAGCCGCCGGTGTTCGTCAAGCCGGAAAAAGTGGTGGGAGTGATCGGAGCCTCGGCAAGCTCGGTATCGATCATGGTTGCCAACATCCTACGCCTCTTCCAGGCAAGTCTTTGACCGTGTGGGATAGTTTGGTAGGCTTTGAAATGCTGCTTTCGTGTTGAAAGTCCGCCTTTTTGGGGAACACTGTGCCTTAGTGATGGGAAAACAGTGCTGTCATAAGTAATCAAAACAACCCAAAACTCATCCCGTAGAGCGCTGGTTCTCAGATGGTGGGTTAAGACCTGACAGTGGGTCCTGGTGGTGTTTTAAGTGGGCCCCAAATGAGGTAAAATTAGTCAAAGGGATAGTACAGATGTCATACTTACATACATACATTCACACACACACACACACACACACACATATATATATACATATATATATATATATATGTATATGTATATATATATATATGTAACAACAAGTTCAGGGTATAAGTGGCTGGGATTTATTTACTTTATTTTAAACCATTTTGCTGTGATTAAGAGGTAAACTTTGGTTGTTTTCTCAAAACCCACAGTTATTTGTTATTTTGGGATGAAAATGCTGTTTTTCCAATAAAAATGCTTTAATTGCTCACAATTAAAAAAAAATCACATTATCTGGAAAATGGGATAAATGAATTGTGCTAGGGCACCCAAACTAAATTCAAACCAACTAAGAACAGATAAACTGAGCACCGAAAACTATTCCTATAGAGTACTGATTCCCAATCGGTTGTTTAGGTCCTGAAGTGGTTCATGTAGCTGTTTCATTGCATCAAAAATACTAGAAAAAGTGACAAAAGATGTCTGATGTATCTGAGCTTTAAGTGGACATAAATTTATGTATTCTATTTCATAGGATTTAGAAGGACGGCAAGATCTTAGTCCATTAATCTAATTATATGGATATTACATGACAAAGCTTTTGTCCCATGAATACATGTTTCCTCATACTAAAAAAACATTATTAGTTAGATGTTATCTTTAAAAAAAGAGTGTAGTGAAATGTTTGCATGTCAGGGTCTCGGTTTAGCATATCTGCTGTGTCCCATCAAAGGATACAAATCCAGAACTTGTTCCAACTTGATTTAGGAATGAAAACCATCCGACTTTCAGATTAACAATTCTCTCATCCATGCCTGTATACTTAGTTTACATCAGTGACATCTTATGAGAGACAGTCAGCAGAAACGACAGTAAGGGTCAAGGAAGTAATTATGTTTGTTAAAGGATAGAAAATGTAGCTTAATCTCACAGCATGACACTAACGGTACAAGAAGAATTTTCTGTAGCTGTGTGATTTTGAACTAGAGTGGAAACACCAGCAACATGCTGAAGCAGCTGTCAACACAGAATGGCATAAATATCAGGAGTGCCTTTTGCATTACACTGGTGACACAGAAAACCAGTATTGACATAATTTTCCATATAGAAAATCTGCATGAACGGATAAAGAATTCGATGGAAAAGCAAAAATTTTAATGGCATGCATTGGAATCAGACAAATCTTATTAATTCCTACTCTGGAGTCCTTTT
This sequence comes from Cetoscarus ocellatus, assembly GCA_037902135.1. Taxonomy (NCBI): domain Eukaryota; kingdom Metazoa; phylum Chordata; class Actinopteri; order Labriformes; family Labridae; genus Cetoscarus; species Cetoscarus ocellatus. Next base: position 785,078 of record JBAMNC010000473.1, read on the forward strand.
TTTAAACTTATAGTCTGTTCTGTCAAAGGTCCAGATGGCAACAGTTTTCATACACATTATAATATATCAGATCATATTGTATGGTACTGGAGTGGTTCCAAAACTGAGGGTTGAGGCCCCTTTAGATGGTCTCCAGACATCAGATTAAAGGGTGTGATATGCCATCCAAAAACAAGGCAAATTTAAAATAGTTTTAAAAGGCTTATCTAACTTATTATTGTAAAACATTAAACATAGAATTAGTTAAGGCTGATGTCAGTCATTAGGTAAGCTTAATGCAAAAATGGAGCAATGTATAAAAAATCCCTAAAATGCACGTTTCTACATGTGCACAGTGATTTAAAACACTTAATGCTTTAACTAAAACCTGAAGAAGTAGAGGTTCCCAACCCCTAGCTCTGTAATTTGTGGGTAGCAGACTGAAAGTTTAGTATTGCTGGTACTATAGGTTTCATCTGTTTTTATCGTATCACACCATGAAAAATGTGATCTGAAATTTAGGTTGCCATGTCCCATCAAAGAGGTGGCGATGGTTCCTGAGGCTTGACCATTTGAGAACTGCAGCTCAAGAGGAAAAAAAACCACTCTAATTTTGACTAATATCTCCAGTAAATCAATTTAGTTGTTGCCTTTTTCAGTTTTATTTCTCTTTTTTTTTTACCGTGTCTCGTCTAACCCTACAGCCAGTAAAGTAAAGGTGGTGTGAGTTTGGGCGCTCTCTTCCCCCTCCACCTCACCATGCCGCGGAGGAGACAGCTGAGTGTGCTGTTGCCTGTCCCCGGTGGTGCTGAAAGAACAGCTCCCGTCTGTTCCAGTCTCACTCCAGAGTCTGGATGAGTGGGCACTGACAGCCTGACACAATCACACCCAAACTCAACAACCGCCTCCTGAGAATAACAGGCCCCGCTCCATGTGATTGCACATGATTATATGAGCCTCTTGTTGGAGAAAGAGACTGCGGGCGTTATTTTATGAATTGTTTTGATCGTGAAGGCTGAGATTTATGGTTGAGTTGCTTTTATCTGCAGCGGTCAGGGGGCGAGGGTTGGGTCTGGAAATGGAGCTCGTTTCAAAGCTTTTGCACCCTAATCTAGCTTGAAAGCGGCATGTAAATAAAATTAATACTCGCAGCTTTTTCGCTATGAGTCAGCTTGTGTTTTTGTAGGGATAGATCTACATTTCTTCTGTCTTCCACCCAACTGACCCACTGCTGGTGCTGCAGCGGAATGAGGAAACACAGCAGGGCACTAATACAGTGGATTAATTATTTAAATCACATCATCTGCATAGCAAAACACCTAATTACTTGGATGCCTTTGCAAATGTGCAGACTTCTTTGCAATTTTTTTCCTATGTGAGGACACCACCCCGGGAAAGGATGTTCTGAGCTGCGGTGTTGGTGCTAATGATTTGTGGTCGCACTTTGTAACACACTCCTGTCGTCTCGTGTTTTCTCCCAGTTCAATTAGAACAAAACCACCAGGCCTGGCTGTAAGTAGCTGTTTAACTGCAACTGGAAGACAGTCAAAGTGCTTAACATGCTTTTATCTCCCCCACCTCCTCTATCCATCCCTTCCCCTTTCCATCTTCTCTTTCTGTTGTTTGTTACACACACACTTACACATGCTACAGTCTGGTTTTCTACACAGCTAGTAGTCACCCACTTCGGTTTTATGGCTCCTCTTGCTGGACAATTAGACTGATGGCCCCAACCGCAACCCCCGTCTCAGCTTTAGTTCTCCTTCACTCTTTGTAGGCTGAGTTAACAAATTAAACTTTTATCGTTTTAAGTTGCTAAAAGCCTCCAGTTATACTTTGAAGCATCCCCAGTGGACTTGTTATTTGTTGCAGAACATTGTGAGACTTCCTCTGCAAGCATTAGCATGTATGAATTTTCGAAATGTGGCCGATTTAAGGAGAGGAAGTAGGGCTGGGAGATTTGGACCAAAATTTGAATCCAGTTTATTTTTTTAAGCTCAGTGGTAAATCAAAAAGTAGGTCTCTTTTTTCTGTAAAGAAATAAAAAATAGACTATCTGAATTGACTGATGACATTAAAAACAAAACAAGATGTTCTCAACACCCAATATTGGGCAACATTTTGTTTTACTTATCATAGATTGCAGAAAATATTCCACATATTAACCAGTTTGGCACAATTTCTATATGCGGTGTTTTTTTTTTTTCATTTCCTTTTATATGTGCCACCCTTTTTTGTGTGTATATTCAAGTCACATATAATTTCTGTTATTTTAATGATTGGTTGTATCAAAGAGCACTGAAATTTAATGATCTTCAGTATGTTTTAGCCAAAAGAGAGGGAGCACTGTCTAAATTAAACATATATTATACCAATATGTGGCAAAATAAATGAACTGGCAACAATGTTCCCACTTAGATGTTGCCAGTGTATTTGTGCAATTTAGACAGTGTGCAAGCATTTGGCTGCAAGTTTTGATATTTATGACAAGTAATACCCTGCACTGAGTGTTTGAGACTTTTCTATTTTTCATTCTTTTTTTTTTCTTTTGTTTGTGTCCAGTGTTTGTTTTTAAGGCCCTGTCCATACTAACCTTTACAAAAACACATTAGTCCCCATGAAAAAGCATACTTGTTAAATGCTGTTGCTTGATGCATGAAACGATGTCTCTGACATGCAAAATACTGTTGCCAATCCTCTGCAATGACTGCTTATTTTCAAATCTATTCCATTGACCCTAAGTATGAATGGTGTCAAGGTTTTACTCCTTTACCATGTTGAATTAGGTTAATAGGCATTCTTTGTAAATGTTTAGTTTTCACTTAAATACATATCTGATGTGCCAGTGCTAAAATGAAAGTGAAAAAATCAAAAGAGGCATTTGTAGATCCTGCTTTTTTAGTATCTATTGTAACCACGGCAACCACTGACACAAGCCCTTTTCACAGTGCATTTACACACAAGCACTACAGTAAAGCTCCATCACTTCACCTCGAGACAGTCACATTAATTTCACAAGGGCGTAATGTCTATATCAATTCATAGTGTGATATGTGCGCAAGACGACACATGCCCTCCATACACAAAGGCAGAGACAATCACTCACAGCACTCCTGTCTCCCTCTGAGTCTGTGTGCCCCCCCTTTCCAATACTATGCCTCTGATACTGCCTCTGGAGACAGAATAAATGGGGGGACATTACGTCTTTACAATGTTCAGAGTTGACGCAGAGTGTCACCAGGGTGTAAATGTTACAGCTTGAGACGGCAGCATGAATGGGTCTACAGGTGCTAAAGGTCCCCAGTTAACACAGCCACTCTTTAATAGAGGCTTTAATAGATAGAGGTGCGGTAAGAATACATCCAATACCTAACAATGAGAACCACAACACAGATTTTGGTGCTTCATTTGTGTACCATTAACTAAATTTCAGAGTCAAAGATGCCGAACCCTCTCTGCCTTCGCTACTCAGTTAGCTGTCCAATATCACCCTACAGCTAAAGACACAGTCATTACATGTATCAGAAGCATTATCAAACGAGCCTTGACAAGACTTTACACTATTTCCTTTCCCTCTATGTTAAATGCAGGAACCTTTTAGGCCCCAACACTGTTTTCCAAAAGTATCTATTTAGCACTAGCACCGAGAAAAGTACCCAGCTCTGCTACATAAACACCAACAGTGGGACATTACATAGTTTGTGCCATCAGACTGTTGTCTGAGGCAACAGCATAGTGGAAGAGCAGCTGTGATTATGTACAAGTATGTGAGTACCCTAGCTTGCAACGACTATTTCTTTTTAGGAGCATCCACTATAGTACAACATGTAAAAAGAAGTGACATTACTACACAGTGACGTCATAACAGTTTGGCACACACAATAACATTTAAGTCCATAATGCTGTTTTTTTGTTTACAGAGTAAACAGAGTTTATGAAAATCTTCACTCTGAAAAGAGTTGTCCAAAATTTTAGTGATCTAAATGCTGTCTGCATGTGTGCAAAAGTCTTTAACAAACAGGAAAAGCTTAGTTCCAAAACTAAACACTTACATGTGGACAGAGCCTAACTGAGGGTATAAATACTCTTTGAACGGAATACAATAAATGAAGCTCTCATTTCCCTTTAAGCTGTATCATTTTAAAAGATTATTGTCTGGTCAGTAATCATATTACTGTTACTGATCCTTGCTGTGGTTTGTTTTCAAATTAGTCAAACAATGTTGCGCTGACCAAAAGGGGTTGGAAAGTAGGGATTACCAGTTTTTTTGGCACAATATCAGAAGATGAATGCTTAAAAAGTTAATAATTGCTATTAGCATTATTAAATAATTTCTGCTGATTTTTACAGCTGATATATCAGCCATTCATATCAGCCATTTATAGTATGTATATATAGTGTATATGTACAAGGAAAGGAACAGGTCAGTTGTAGTTTAGTGCAGGCTCTGTGCTCTTGACAAAAAAATATGTCTTTATTATTATTTATGTGTTTATTAGTAATGGTTTCAGCATTGATGAGTTTTGAAATGTTAGCATATCAGGTATCCACAAAAATCCAATATTGTGCATCCCTAGAAACTAACTGTGGTTCCAATTGGGAATCATAAACAACAGCTTCAGAGATTAATATCATTTGCCTTTCCTTATCAAAACCACCTTGGTCCCTCTTAATTGGTTATCTGTGCAAAAGATGATGTTTTGTTCTCACAAGAAACAGTCAATGATGGAGGAGTTGGCTAGTAATTATCAGAGATACAGAAAATGTTTAAATTATGGCTTAATTTTTTTCACAAAATGATGCCAACAATTGGTTTGCAGTGCCTGTCACTGTGTTATTTCAAGCAAGAGTGGAAACACCTGCAACATGCTGAAGCATTCATAGATGTAATGTGGCCTTTTTTTTATACATAGGCAATCCACCTGCATCAGTTAGGGAGTCAATAAAGAATTGGATTGATAAGCAGAATCTAATATGGCATAGGTATCAATACAATCTTATCCCCCATCCTTACAGACCAATGACCAAAAGAAGTATGAAGACATGTGTGATATCACTCAAATGTTTGATAATCTTAATACATGATATTGTCTTACCTTACATCCCATTTACAAGTGTGTCCATACATCTTAAGATTGTGAAAATGCCCTGCCCTAGGAGGGCTAGATGGTCTCTTCTCTACTTTTTACTGCTCTCAGTGTGTGTAAAGTGTAAAGCTGTGGGAGTGTGAGGTGTAGTCCATGTGTGATGATAGGTTCAAGTGCAGTGGATTGACAGCTGTTGTCCTGCAGCTCCACCCGTCACTCCATGTTTCTTCTCATTTCCCCGAAGTGTTGGCAGACAGGTGGGTTTAATCACCACAGTAAAAAAATCTGCACGCAAGATAAATCCAGATCCCATTTGCCCTTCAGCTTCACTTCTTTTTTCCGCCTTTCCTTCCTTCCAGGGGTGATGATGGAGCTGATAATAAACGATGATGACTTAAAAATGTGAGGCTGCATGATACTGTATAATCAATACGTGTCAGGAGTGAGAGCTCCCAGCCCATTTACCCTCATTAGTTTTGTAGCATTTGATTAAAGTGTGGCAGCAATTCCAAGTATCGGAGGTTGTTTTCGACTGCTATCCATCAAATATCAGAATGATTCAAGTCAAAAGTTTAAGAGGACACCTATTCAGATGCAATTAAAGGAGCAGTGCATATTTTTTTCCTAAATCAAAGGGATGAAGGACTCAGAACAAAACTGAGTCAATTTAAATCACATTTAATGCTTGGACATGCTTCATAACTGCACAATCTAATAGACTTTGAAGTAAAATCTTACACTTAAAAACTGCATGTGATGACCTCTCCCCGAGCTGCCCTCTTAGCCTGCTTTCTCTTTGTTCTCATCGAGTATCATCAGGTCATTTGGCGCCACACCTCTGTGATAAATGAGTCATCAGGGAAGCTAAATAGTGATCGTAGACTTTTATTGCCCAACGCTAAATATCATGGCCGTCTTTTCGGGACATGAGTAGCTGCTGAACTGTTAACGCAGGGAAATTGACATGGGGATGGATTTTTCTGAGGACCCAGGAGGGTTGATCGATACTGTTGCCATGGTGAGGCCGATTTGCTGCTAAGATGTTTTTATTTCGCTGCCTTTCATGCTGTGTTGGAAATGAGAGGCAACAATGCCACAGGAGGGGGAAGAAAAATCAATTATCCAAACTTTTGAGTTGTTACCCGGAGCGGCGACGCTGTGTGCACATTTTTTTTGAAGAAGAAAAAGAATCACCCAATCCCCACTCTTTGCTTTTGAGTCAATCTCAGGGAGGAGGATGATTCTGTAGTTGTAAAAAAAGACGATGGAACTTTGTCCATTTGTTAGTCCTGGCCTCTTGAATGAATCATGAAATTGATTTTTCTCCAGATGACATTTACATCAGGGAGCGAGGCACGCTATTCTCCGTCGCATCCCCTTTTTCACCGGCAGACTGAGGGAAAAACTTCGTATTGAATCCAGGTGAACTCGGTCTTGTCCTCCTGTCTGGGGAATGGGCCCCTTCAGACGAGCTGTCTAAGTGAGGCATTGACGTCCTCGCCTCTCATAGCCCTGACAGGCTCTGCTCGGCTTTTTATCTCCCCCCCTCTTCTTTTTTTTTTTCAAAGAATCATCACTGTGATTGATTTGAAGGAGATTGAAGCCTTGCAGTGTGATCTATTCAGACGACACTGGTAAAGACGGGACACCAGAGGAATGAGAGAGCCCCCTCTTGTGCGCGTGAAAGTGTGTGTGTGTTACATAACAAGCACTCAAAGTGACACAATATGGCAGAGGTTAATTATGTTCCTTTCCTGAAACACAGTTGCCATTTGTACATTGATGCATGCAGAAGCTTGGGTCAATTAGTCACATATCCAGTCTTGCATTCAGCCTTATGATAGAAGACAGGGCTGCTATGTCAAGTATGCTGCATTTGAAACGACAATCTCACTTAATATGCAAACAAAGAACTCCACCCTGAGCTGAAGGAATGAAAACACAACTGTCTCTGTGTGTTTGCCTCATCTTTTTCTCTCTCCATCACTTGCTAATTGGCTGTTTTTTTCCTGAGTGTGACACAGAGACCCCTCTCACTACATTATAACTTTATAACAAGCATCTGGAAAAATAATGCAAAAAGTTATTCCACTTAGCTGACACCTTTCTCCTAACTAAGGCTCAGCATTAAAGTTTATGCACGGATCATGAAGGGCCAAAACTCAGAATAGATAATACCATTGAGCTTTCAATTCTGGTAGTATTTCGCAAAGGACAGTAAGATGAAAAATAAAGATGATCATAATAAGTGTAACCATCCTAAACACTAAAGCTCTTGTTTAAACAACATGTTTCTGCTAATAGGGAACCTGTATAGATACAATTAAGGTAACATATTTGACTCCTTTTCAAACACATTACCTTCAAACATGTTTTTAAAGTTTACTACCCATATCCATTCATATCTCCTCTTTTTATGATTTTCTTTTTTTTGTCAAACAGTGCTATGCTTTCCATGTTAGTGAGAGGGTTTCATAATTTTAACTAATTAAAAATACAAAAAATAATGTGTATTCAGCACAAAACGATATCCATTCATTCAGGAGTGGAGAGTTTGTTCATTTCTTGGAAAGTAGTAATTTTGGAGATAAGAGGTTTGTGCCAAGACCACTTGGCTCAAGGAGGGTCTCCCATCTGTGGGAGGTAACGTTTCCCACCATGACATCATAAAGGGGATTTTTTTAAAAAACTGTTTTGGCACACATTTTCTGAAAGGTGGCCTGCTTTTTTGGCTTTACAGTCTAGATGTAAACAGACACAATGAAGCATTGCATTGTGTGTTGATCTGAAAGATTGACAGAAGAATTGATGACCTGCATTCAGCACAGGCATGTTAATATGACCCTCTACTGAGGACCCAGGTGCTGGCCTTGCTCACTCAAATAAAGAATATTGTTAATTTATGATCATATAGATACCCTGATTGATGCCTCCTTTGTATTTTAGTCCATAACTATGTCCATACTTTTCAGCTGTTTGTTGGAAAGGCAAGGTGGCATTACATTTTTTAAACAGAACTTTCATAAATTGGGGAGTTTTAGAGAGGAGCTTAAAAGATTTTAATTCTATTATATCTATCTTGTATTGCTGAAAAAACAAGGACCTTTCCCCTGCAAGCCACTTAATTTATTTCAAATCTCAGTCAAAGTCATTTTTCTCTTGTTATTGGTGAAACTGTCCCATAATATACTCTTTCTTAACAAGTTCCCAAGTTCTTAACAAGTAATAAGACAGAACATGGACATATTTTTCTAAAAAACATTAAATATTATAATTTGCATCATGTGTGATTCTCATCATTTTAACACATCATGATGATGTTTCTTACATTCATTTTATCTCAACTGCAGATTTCAACACAGATTTCAACAGTGGATCAGTATCTTGAAACAGCAAGTTGTAAAACAAAGTTTGAGTGTGTAGGACATATTTAAACAGAAGGGGATTATTTTCCTGCTGCAGAGGCCAATATGGATTAAAAAAAGTCCATTCATGTAACGTTAGCCACACTGGGCAAATAAAACTGACAGTTTACTTGTTGACAAATTTGAAAAAAAAAAAAGCTTAATTTTGACTGTTTAAGAGTGTTTTTATAAATTCTTACCGTTTGGAAAGTCTGGTTTAAAATTTGACCTTTTAACCACTCTCTATTGAAACTGAGCAAAGTCTCCTTTTTACTGGAGCTGACAGACTTTGGAGTAAGAATCCATAGAGAAGGCTTTGACTGGAGGAGTCTTTGATTTATGTTAAATTTACTAAGATAAATACACCTCACTTACTGATAAAACATCAAAGAATCCTCAGGTGGACTCAGTCCATATCAGAAAGGAGTCTTATGTTGGTTTAAAGCAGACATTTTTTGCTTATGGAAAGTTCAGTGACTCTTGTGCGAGTGTTTGTTTCGTTCTTCCTGTTGTTCTTCCTCTGCTCTGCTAATTTGGTACACACAGCGCCGCAGGAGCCGAACTCATCAACAGCACTGTTGATCATGGCATTTATACCTTTTTATAGCATCAAATAACTAATTAAAAAGAAACTTCTCAGAAAAGAGGGCTCAAATGAGCACCAGCATATATTAGCATTACAAATGCATCTTGGTTTGAAAAACACTTATTGACTAACTCTATATCATCTGTCTTGTAGTTTGACCCATGTCCCACCTCTTAACATGAAGGAGGAGGGGTTCATCACTGGGACTGCAGCCGGTCAGTTGAGTAGGGATGGGAGATGATTGGACTTTATTGATACCATTGCCATTATTGCTTCCTTTCACTGATCTAATTCTGAATTGATTCTCTTACTGATTATTGTAGATCCTCTGTGGGGAAAATAAGTACGCCTTCTTAGATTTTCTGTGTCAACAGCACAAAACACATGGCACTCTTTAAAGTTCATACTGTGCTGCGTCATGCTTCAGAATGTTGCAGGTGTTTCAGCTCTTGCTTAAAATCACTCAGCCACAGACATTGCACACTGTGCCATTAGCGTCATTTGGTATGAAATTAGCCGCACTACAACACTTCCTGACTAAAAATTTTGCCCTAGAAGAATAAGTCATATATGAAATAAAGTGAAACTCGTCCTGCTTCTATTGATTGGTTTACTGAAGCAAGTGTAAGCGTGTAATTCATCAAATGGTCTATTGTCCAATGTCTGAAACTATTAGTTTGTGGGTTTCAAAGGTTTAATCTGTCCTCAGCCTCAAACAATTCCAATACAGCTGGGGCATTGTTTAAAGCCCCACTATGTAAGATTCAGGTTTTTCTGCTCTCGAGGGGCCGCTCTGGTCGTTGGGTGTAATTGCACTGTCGTAACACAGCGCCTCCCAGCAACGTGCATTTGTTGACATACAGAGCCGGGAGAGGTGAGTCGACAGGACGTCCGAAGACATAGAAGAAATAGTGACATAGTGAATGACCGAGTGTCACGGCACCATGAATATCTCCAGCAATCTGAGAAACTCGCCGGCAAATAACCGCTGGTAGCATTTAGTGACAAAACAACGTCCGCCAAGTTACACAAAGCATGCAATGCTACGAAGCAACCACCGACTGAAACCAAGTGGGGGGGGCGAAACCCGACGAAAACATAACTTATCTCTCCAGCAGTAACTTTGCAAGCTCGGCGTCCGTCTTGCAATTTTACATCTCCCGACGCTCTCGCCACCGAGCAAAGTGGGCTCCAATGTTAATTCTAGTTTTGTTCCTTGCGTTGTCCGATAGTCTCTTTTTGACCCTTGAATCTGGAGAAAGAGTCCTCCTCACACGCTTTGCGGATGCCATGGCTGTTACAGCTACATGCAAAACACCGGCTTCTTTAGCTGGAAGCCAAATCTCACGTAGTGCCGTAAAGCAGTTTGCACTTCTCCCAGCCGCTCGTGATATGTGTCCCCGTCACGGGAGCAAAAGTTACATAGCCCCTAAACAGAGCAGGGAAGTGCTGTGGGGGAAGGGAGGGGGGCCATTCTCTCTGTTACAGCGCCGAGCTCCAGTGAACAGACTTTGGAGAGAATATTTGAAGGCTCAAAAGATCTGCAGTGCTGCTTTAAAACATAGATTGAAACATATTACAATGATTTGCAAATCCTTTTCAACCTTTGTTTAATTGAAAACAGAAACAAGAAATTTAATTTTTAAACTGATAAACCTTTTTTTTTTTTTTTTTTGCGAATATTCACCCATTTTGATTTAGATGCTCGCTACAAAAAAGCTGGAGAAGGGGAATTTTTACCTCTGTGTTAGGTCAGCTTTCCTCATAATAACACTAAAGAAGCTTCTGTGAGGACACTATTTGTTGAAGCTTTGTAGGTGGAAGTATTTTCCATTCTCGCTTGACGTATGACTTTAGTTGGTCAACAGTCCAGGGTCTCTGTTGTTGTGTTTTGTGCTTCATAATGCGCCACACATTTTCCATGGGAGACAGATCTGGACTGTAGGTCAGCCTAGGACCTGCACTCTTACTACAAAGCCATGCTGTTGTTACACGTGCAGAGTACAACATGGCGTTGTCTTGATGAAATAAACTGGGTAGGGATGCACGATATTGGATTTTTGCAGATATGCCGATATTTTTTTAATTCATTATCGCCAATACCGATACCGATACCAATATTCAGGTCAGGAGCACAAGCTCTGTACTTAACAAAAATGGACTTATTCTTCTAGTTTCTTTCAGTGTTACAGTATATTATCACATGGACAGATGTAAAACAAGAAAAACAGCTTTTAACTCTGACAAAAATGAACGCTTGATATTTAAATGTACCCATGCAGTGATGAGAAGGTGCATCAATATTGAACATTTGTATAATTTGGCGATATTTCAGCCGGTATATGGCCGATATGTGTGGCCGATATATCGGCTGTAAATATCTGCAAAAATTTTAATATCGGTCGATACCGATACTTAACCTTTTAGGCTGATATTGGGTAGATACCCATATCAAACCGATAATATCGTGCATCCCTAAAACTGGGATGTCCCTGAAAAAGATGTCACTTGGATGGCAGCACATGTTGCTCCAAAACCTGTATGTACCTTTCAGTATAATGGTGCCTTCAAAGATGTGCATGCTACCCATGCCATGGGCACTAACACACCCCATACCATGAGGGTGTGCTAGTGCCCATGGGGGTGGCTTTTAAACTTTGCAATGATAACAGTCTGGATGGTCCTTTTCCTTTTCCGCCCAGGGACACAACATCCACAATTTCCAAAAACAAATTGAAATGTTGAGTCATCACACCACAACACAGCACACTTTTCCGCTCGTCCTCAGTCCGTCTCAGATGAGCTCGGGCCTAGAGAAGCTGGCGGTGTTTCTGGTTGTTATTGATATATGGCTTTCACTTTGCATTGAAGAGTTTTAACTTGCACTTCTAGATGCAGTGATGAACTCTGTTAACTTACAATGTTTTTTCAATGTGTCCCCGCACCCATGTGATAACAGTCTTTGCAGATTGATGACAGTTTTCATGCATTTGCCTGAGGGATTGAAGGTCATTGGTCTTATTAAAATACACTCAGACAAATACATACACGGCTGAATACAAAGTAATCTGATATTTCAAAGTAAAAGCCTCAATAATTACAAAAAGAACTTACTAGAGCCTTCTTAAGTAAAGATTTTAAAAATAAAAGCACAAACTAATCTAACTCTTGTTAAGCCCAATGTCCAAGCAAGATTGCATATTAAACTCCAGCAAAACCTTGTGCTGCTTAGTATAAAGTCTATTTTGTAGAAGACTCACAGGATCTGACCTCCTTCAGTGCTTGCTTACATCCAGTAATCCAGCATGGAACAGGCCTGACAATGTTTTTTTCTGAAATTTTCTTGGTTGGAAATGAGCCTTTACTGAAACTCTACCTTTTTTAATCCTCATTCTGCTTTTGGGCAAGTGCCAGACATTTTGGTTTCACTCCTAGGTGTCTAATAGCACCTTCTTTGTCAAGTCTGTGGGTTTTACTGGGAATTTGATGGTCTGAATAATAAGTATAAAGAGCATGTGAAATGTGCATTAAAGTCACTCACTGAATCAGAGGCAGAGGCTGTAAGTTAATGTGTCCTCAATTATCCATGAGGATGAATTTGAGCATGTCAGTAGAAAAGTCATGACCCTTGTTGATGGGTCCAGCTACAGTTCAGCATCATCAGCACCCATACAGGGATCTACATCTGCTTTTTGTATCTTGTAAAGCAGAAAACACGACAAGTTCAGCAGATCTTAAGGCTGAAAACAAAATCTCTTTAAGCATTTAACAAATAGAATGAGAGCAGAGAGACAGAAAGCAAGATAATTGTTAAATGTAAGATTTAAAGACAGGATGGCAGGGATTTGCACGTAGATGAAAATTTTAAAATACAATATAAATTATGTTAATAATATTTAATGATAAGTGCAACACACTTCTTTTAAGTCCTGAATTATTCACTGTAGTACTAAAAAAATTCAGAGTCCAAAAATTGAATGTGAGATGGAGTTTTTAACTCCTAAACTCAAATATATGATGAACTAGGGCTGCTTTATTCTGGCAAAAATCATAACCAATATGAATTTGATTAATATTGATACATTATCACTCATAAATTTTATTATAGGGGTCATAATTCATTCATTTTCAAAAATTTAAATTTTTATGGGTTTCCCTGAAGCATATTTTCAAAGTTTATTACCTTAAAACCACTCACATATTGTTTTTTTTTATCATGCACATAATAGCTTCTGCTTCGGCTCTGTTCAGGACACACAGCTCTGGTGTCTGTAGCTTTAAGTCCTTCTGAGCAAATGTCTGAACACTTGGCTCATGAAGGGTGTCCCTCCCAAGTTAAGTCTGAAAACTTACCCCATTTATGCCGTGGGGGAATATTTTCAAATGGAATCTTTGAGAACAAATTTTCTAAATGGTTAAAGCAACAGAGGGAGAGGAGCAATTTTCTGATGTTGTGTATAAAGGCCATAGGAGCATGTTTTTGTGTGAATACCATAAAAGTGTGTTTTGCATAATACCTGCACCACATGCATTTATTGAAAATAAACAGCCTTGACACTTAAATATTCCAAACACTAAAAAAAAGCTATAAATAAAACTAACTAGTGACAGAACAAAAATCCAAATTAAAATACAATAAATGAATTGACTATTTAGCTTTATGTTTTAGTTATGGTGCTGCACTCTTTTTTCAGTAATAAGCCAATCAGCAAACCCTGAATCATTTTATTACAAATGACAACACAGAATGCTCATAATTCATTTGGTCTTTTTATCTTGTTTCCATGATCCTGTGAGGCCAACATTGTTAATGAAAACAAAGACAAATTATATAGTTTTATTGCTTCCTCCTGTGGGAGCCAATTCCACTCTTGCCCTCAGTGGCTCCAGAGGTTGTGATACTCTCTAGTGGTCCTTGTGACTGACCCCTAACCTACACCCAGCTGGGTTTCGTTCTGGCCATTTAATCTGATGTTGACTTATGTCCCGTTCAGAGCAGATTTGGCAAGGTGAAATTTACTCACACAGTGAGTGCAATAAGCAGGTGGGACAGGAAAAGCGTGGGCGGGGTTAAAAGCACACACAGCATGTAAACATGGCCAGTAGACTAAGAATAGACTGTTGCCATTTCTGTTGCTTGTTTTGTCCATTAGGGCTAGTGATATTAGAAAAAAAGACACTGTGTCATATTTTATCTCTGCATTGAAAATATAGTGTTATGTAAAAATGCTGACGTCTATAGCTTGTAAACTAGAGCTCAAATATTCATCAACATGCACAATTTAAATTTAGATTTTCAACCCATAACATACTGCTAACCTAAAACTCCTAAAATTACACCCTAAATCCCTTAAAGATCCAAAAAGTATATTGACACTATTATTTATTTATTGCATTATCTCTTAGGGGCAGATACAATACACAAACTGAAAACAGTCATCCAGTGCACATATCATAGTGTTTGTAGCTTGTCGCCAATTTGCAATACCCATCCACCCATCCCTACATTGCATGCAGACAATGGCACAAAGAGAATAGCACTATAAATCAATCGACCCTTTGACAAGCCTTGCCTTCCTTGATTTCATGGTTGGATAAATGTCTTTTTTCTTCTTTTCATTTAAAACTCTTGAATTATAATATGTTGTAATTATCCTTTACATATGTAAGACTGTTTAGATTTTTTTAATTAGACTTGGCCTTATTGGAATAAAAAACATACAGAAAGGTGTGTGAGGGTAAAGCAAAACCTTTAAAAACATCTTAAAAACATTTGAAATATTCTCAGTTTCTAATGCTCATGATTTCAGCCAGCTCCAACTGATGAAGTGCTTGTTTTGCTGAAAGAGGTAGGAAAAAAAATGTATCATTAACTACATTATTACCTACCTCACATGTCTACCGATGCTTTTCTGTGACATTAGCTTAGAGTTACATTAATGATAATGTGAGCTAATGTCACAGAAAAACATTGTAAACGTAACATATGCTAACGTTACCAGCAATTTAAAATGAATATTTTTGCCAGTGTGATGTTATTATTGCTACTTAACATCATTAGATCACATATTGAAAGAATGTTTTCTTTCCCTTCCAGCTTGACTCTTTGTACTGGAAGATGAGTTGTGTTACCATTGTGGTTGTCCACAATCCAAAGAGATGATTTTTCACATTTTACCTTTGATTTAGAAAGCTGTATAAAAATTACTCCTGTCTCATGTCTCTTTTGTAGACATCCCAAGTACACCTCTTAACCTCGTTTCGAACCAAAATTAATGTCCCACTTAATTTAAGGATTCTGTCTGATTGGTGTTGTCGCAGAAAAATCAGAGAGCAGACCAAGGGTCCATTTGAGTTTCTAGATTGTTATTGTGTACGGTGAATTTCTATGCGCAGAGAGTTTAGGCTTAGATGTTTGAATCCTCCATTCCTGCAATCCAGTGCCTTTGACATATTTTTTATTAGACTTGTACTAAAGATAATGGAATGTATAAAACAGTATTGTGATAATCATACAAAGTATGATAGATAAAGTAATACCAATGATTTTTCTTAACTCTAGTTTATCAGGAGTTTAAAATAAACCGAGCAATATGCACTGTGGCAGCACAGATGTTTGCGCTGTTGCCTCACAGCAAGAACTGTCCAGGTTCAAATTTGACACATGTCCTATGTGTGTTGTATTAGCATGTTCTCCATTTCATGAATAGCTTCCTCCTACTTACCAAAAATGCAGGTTAACATGGTGAAATGTTTAGGTGAGTGTGCCTATTTATTTGTCTCTAGTTTTCTAACTGAACAAGTTGGCATATGGTAACAATATGTTGCGTTTAAAGTCAACTCAGAAAAATGACTCGTGAATTCGAGTAAATTGTCATTTTGATTTGTAGAATTTAGATGTAGAATTGAGAGGAAGAACAATTACGTCTGATGACAACGTTAATGTAGTAGATTTAAAGATTTGATTTGTAATACAGTTTGACATTTTTATTGGTTAAGTAGATAAATAAAATACATGTTGGAAGCCACTGGGTTAAAGATATATTAAAACTGGTTACCAATATCAAATACTAAACAGACAGGATCACAATGTGGATAAGGAACAGCTGTTCAGACACTAAACTTGTTCAGATTTCCTGGATTTTGCAGTGACCAGAATCAGTTCACAGCATTTTTTTCACTTGTCCACAAAAACAAATCATACAACTCCATGATCTGTCTCCTGTATTTGTAATAGGTTACCATAGAACTGCATGTTAATTACCATGTTAATTCAGAAAAACTGAGTAGATTTTTATTTATTTTCTCATGTGAATGCAGTGTGCTTCCAAAAGAAAGCAATGCTTGTGTGCATAAAATGTTTTTTTTTCCCTTAAGCTGCTCTAAACTCAGACATTTGCATTGTTTTTATAGTAAAGGATCTTATCGCAGTAATATCACTTGATTTTTTGTGCAGCCCTCATTCTTTTACACACCAACTGCAGACTGTGAACCCTCACCCACTGCCTGTGCTCTTTATTCAGTTAAACAAACATGGATACAAACAATCAATGCTTAGTTAAGGGGAGGTCAATCCCACCTGCTCTTTTGAATCAACCTCATCACCAGTGTGACAGGGTATTTTTCCCAGGTCAGAGTTCAATCAGAGTGATCTGTGTGAGAATGGAATGAGGCAGGATCAATCCATGACAAGACCATTGTTTCTAAATTAAGAGGAGTGAACGCTGCAGCAAACCTGGGATGCAAATGAATGCATCCAAATGAAATAATGTAGCTGGACAGAACAGCAGCGTGAGTGCCAGGATTGAGTGATAGCAGGCATAGATCTGATTTGAGTATTAGATGAAATACAAGAAAGAATCAGCACGCCTTTTTACATTTTAAATGGCATCTTTTCAGAAAAAAGATAGTCTAGGGCTGTTTTTAAATCATAAACTGAACTCAAGGAAAAATCTAGACACGCAAAGGCAACAATTAAGCTGCTAACTGAGAAATTGGGTCTGATATTTCAAATGTCCCTGCCTTTGGGTCTGTTTTGGGGATTGTGGCTGGGTTGAGTTGCGTTCATGCTCAGTGGAGCAGGTGAATATTTACACACAAATGTGATGCAGTGCAAATAAGTGATGTATTATTAATAAACTGAATAAAATATCCCACGTTAAGACATGTTGTCATTGCTTCTGACATCAGGTCATTAGGTCAGCAGCCTGCCACAGGGGGAATATGAGAAACCATGCACGTCCGGTATTAATGCCTCGCCTTTTCCCAGCAGGCCTGGGGGAGGGTGGTCCACTTTATTATGGGGCTCCGTGATAGCGTATGTGACTAAATGTTTTCCAATGAAAACACAGCCAGCGCGTTCTGACTTCATTCTGGGTTTGTTTTCATACATGCTCTAGTTTGTTTTCACTTTTATCTTATACATATTCATTCAGACGCTGCAACAGGGCACCATCTCTCATTTATACACACATTTAAAGCTTGTCTCCACCAGCCAGGCTTTTACTCCCACTTTCTCCATGGAGGGAAGAGGGCACCTGCTTAAAAGCTCAGCCCGCCTCACACAGGGGTCACACCAGTGTTCCTTCAAAACTTGTTGGCAGTATGGCTGTAAAATGTGACTAGAATAGCACTCTTAGACTTTGTTGGAAGTTTTTCTGCAGTTAATCTGGCAAGCAGAAGGAGCCAGAGAAGAGGAAACCCCATTACGTCCGATCCTCTTACGGGGATGAGTGGAGAAGCATGAGGAGGTCTCTGCTGGCTGCTGGACGGCCTCGCACTTATCCCTCCAAAAAGGGAAAAAATGTCCCTTTTACTTCAGTGGGAAATGGTCCAGAGTGGGCTGAAAGGCATTATCACAGGGCTCATTGTAGTTTTTTTAACACGGTGATATGTTTTTCATGCAACATTTTGGACAGAGCTTGAATTTACAAAGTCGCACAGCTGTGGTAGTGCTGTATGACTTAATAACATCAGAGTCTCTTTTCGCGGCGGAAAATCTCGTAAGAGCCCAAAATGTCTCCATAGATCTTTGTGAACTGTTTTTCCAGGCATTTTTCTGTCTTCTCAAAGGTCCTCAAATCCTAAATGAGTTAGGTGAATCTTTTAAAGGCCTCTTTCAGTGCAGCCTGTGTTTGTGTGTCTGCTGCTTCAAACGGAGGCATCTGTTTGCCTCATCTCAGACCAGCGTTCTGTGTCTTGCTCGCTGTTTTATTGCTTTCTTGACGCTTCCCTCATCACCCTCTTAAATCGCACAGCGCATTAGAAATTATCTTGCACTAAAGAGGAATCCTATAGATCTACCTGTCAGGGTGAAGTCCCTCTCAACACATAAAAAAGTTGGATTTTAAAGGGAGAAAGGAAGCAAACAGAAAGTAACCAGACTAAGTGTCTTCAGCGGCTCTGAGATTGTGCTGTAAAGTGCAGCAATGCTTTGGCTGAATTTATAATAAGCCACATGCTGATAAGCTCACTGTGGCAATGCTACATGTTCATGTTTACTAGGTGTTGTTAAACAGGTTTATTGTCCTGTGGCATGCTATCTTCTTACATTTTTGGCTGGACATTTACCATATTTGAGGAATACCTTGAACTAATCGGCTACCAGGCTGTTGATTATGTGGCACTGGGCCATGCACACATGAAAATAAAAGATGCCTTGATTGATTAAAAGCCAATCAATAGTGGCTTATATCTGTTAAGAAATAGATGACTAGCTGAAATGAATGCCTGATTCTGCTGATACACTCAGCTGTGGTTTAACTCCATGCTCCCATTTGGGATGTCTTCAGATCACCCACCCACTCGTCCACTCTCCTGCTGCTCCTGCTGCTCTGTCTTCCTTTCAAAGAAACTTAACTAGAATTCCCCAAATTTTGCTTTCAGTCCATTTAGTTGAATATATTGATGCAGGGTTGAAGTTTGTGTTGAAATTTATGTTGAGACAGGCAGGCAAAAGGCTAATTAGCCAAGCTAAATAGCTACCCAATGCAAGTTACACAACATAATTACGTTGTGTTCTGTGTCCAGTGAGTAACATTATGATGCATTTACACGGGCTCTTTGAATTGAGTATTTGGTGAATGTGGTCGTTGTAATTTTAAGAGATGGGAAATTAGGCTGAACTGTGAATAAATTATGTTAATTGGAGGTGAAATTTGTTTGTTTCCAGTACTATGAATCATTTACATCAGGGTTATGTAACTGAGACTTCGTCCCTATGTACTGCCTCGTATATCAGACTGTTAGGAGGCTTTAGCCAGTTGGATAGAATTACTAATATTTTCAGTCTCAAAATATCTTTGTTAACTCACATGATTCAGTTTTCCCTACTGTAGGACACTTGTTGCAGTACTTTGCAAGAGCTCTTATACTGTACTTTCTCTGTTCAGTGAACCTGTTGTGATAGCAAAACACAAAACATGATCGATACTTGTATTGGTATCATTTTAACTGATGACCTGTGATTGCAGTTAGCCACAGAAAGCCTGAACATGCATTCCAAATTAAGAGAATATATTTAATAGAAATTCTTGATTAACAGTCTGCAGTGTGTTTTATTTAGAACAGTAGCTGAATTCTTTCACATCCCTCTCTGTGCTACAGATGTGATGACAAAGGACACAAACTATTGTCTGATTTTATCAGATAGGCTGATAAGTGCTTTAAAATGTATTTGTCTTTATCAGCAGACATAAACTTTTCTGCCAGTATTCGTTGTCGATAGTGTAACCTTAAACATCAACAAATAGTCTGTTGAGTGTTCCATTGCTATCTGTTGCCTAAAAGGGCGGATGATGCTTGGTTTTATGGTTATTGCCAAAAATACATTTTTCATACCATGAAGGCATAACTTAAAAACTTTCTCTGTTATTTCCACATATCAGCATTGGCTAAAAAATATATTTTGCAATACCAGCCTTACAGACATTGACCAAAACACACTGCATCTGTCGTAATGACATAAACTTTCTGTTTACGCTTGTGTTTGAGTAGTTGACCAGCTGCATGATAAGCATAGTTGCTGATATGTTTGACTCATGATATGCAACTGGAGGACACCAAAATGACATGATAGAGCTTGGGCTGTATACAAGTGTCCGTCAACTCAGAGGTCAGAACTAATAGTATTTACCAATAAATAAATAAGAAGCTCAAACCACCTCAAAGTATAAATGACCAATCAAAAGAACACTAACCAAAACCGTTCTTCACACTCACAACGCTCAGTGTTCCAGTGTTAATTAGTATTTTTGTTGGTTTCTTGTGGCTTTCTGAAGACTGCCCTCCTAGATGTTATTGTACAGCGGGTGTTGAAAACAGAAGAAGTCCTCATGAATATCTGTTTGTGTTTATTTATTTTTTTACTATATTTCATGATGAACTGAAATTATGTACTTTTTTGAGGACATACATTAATTATTCCCTGCTGCTTTCTTTAAGTAAGTTGTATTCATTTAGCACATTTTGTTTGTTGGTCTGTTGTAAGAGAATACAGATGATGTGCAATACCACACAATACAATACCATAAGACACAATGAAGTTTGCTAGAGTGCAGTAATGTAGTACAGTATGATGCAATATGACATGACATGAAGGTAAGATACAATGCAACATGGTGCTATAAGATACAATGTGATTTGATACAATTTTATAAATGCAATATCTGAACCACAATGACAATGTAATTTCAATAAAACAATTCTTTTCCACTAAAAACACCATATAACAAGGTGTCAGCAGCCCAGTGGTTAAGCCCGCACAGATGTTATTGAACCTGAGGTGAGCAAACAGTTTCAAATGTGGACTGTAGTTCTTTTTCTTAATCACCACTCTGTCTTTTCCCAGAGAGTTGCTCTATCATTTGTCCTATCTAAGTAAAGGTATGTAAGACCCAAAATGTAATTTATAAACTACAATGTGTTTTCACAATAATCAGATAATAAGACACCAACATCTATGCTAAAGTGAAGTATTGAAAAAAACCCTTAAGTAGTTTTAAAAAAAGAAGATTGATGTAATCAGGTACCACACCTTGGTCTCAGTCTAACCTCCAATCATAGTTATTGATTCTTTTTGTGGCTGATTACCTTATAATTGCATTATTCTGCTTTATACCTGCCAGTTTGATGAGATATGAAGCATTAACAAATCTTCTCAAATAGAGAAAAAAATTATGCTTAGCGCTCCCCATTTTTAAAATCCAAATATTGGATCAATATCTGGATTGACATAAATAATTATCATGCAGTGGTTAGGATGGTGATATATGAGAGGTTGATACTCTGTCCAACCTTCTGTGACATAACAGAGCCACAGCTATGCTAGCTGTTTATCACAAAGAAAAACTAGACTTACTAATTAGCAACAAGCTAACATTTTCACATTAGTATTATACACCAGTGTTTAGAAGAAACTAACCTCTTAGGAACCCCAGTTTTGACTGATTGAGGATGATAATCTTTGCTGACTGCAGCCTAAGGCTGAACGGAAACTTGTTAGTTTTACATTACTTTGTAGCAAAGATAAGTTTTAAAAATCACTTTGACTCAATGATAGCCCCAGAGGAGAAATGCGGCAGTGACAGTTATTTCAGTGTTTCTGTTTGGAACACAGATATGTTCAAGTGTACTACACGGCCATCCATCCAATAGCTGTGGGGTAATTTAGGTCAGAAGTAGACAGGTTTAAGTCAGGCTGGTAGATAAGAGCAGAGAAATCAACAGAAACAAGAGGATGTATTATGAGGCTGTAGTTCTCCATTTTTTCTGTCACAACTTTAAGTTCTACCAAAATATAATGGGGCTCATTGAAATAGAAAATAAGTTGTTATCATTCTGTTGCAACACAGGCCACACTGATGTGAACATAAATCACAACTCTGATGAAATAAACAGTCAATCACAGTTTGGAGGTTTTGGATTGGCTGTCAGGATGGCTTCTCTGCACCCCTCCACAGGCAACCCACACTTCCCTTTACCGTTGCCAACCAGCCCCCGAGGTTTGCTCCATTATTTGAGAAGCACTGGTGTATGGCGACTCTGAATGTTGAAAAAAATCATGTTGAGGGTATTTATTGACCTATCTTAATGCTGTTAAAATATTCCAATAAATAAATAAACTGGTAAACAGACATCCAGCAATCCTGTAAGCCATGTCAGAATGTGAAATAATCCAAGGCTTAATGTTAGAGTCTGGCACACGGATGGGCACATTTTCAGTTTTTCAGACACACAGATCATACAGTCGAGCTCCACAGCCACTTTAATGCAAAAGCTGAATACAACAAACCACTCCAACACAATCAACTTTGTGCAGTGAGCCAACAAGTTAAAAGGGACAGGAGGTGAACTGCTCACATGGCCGTCGTGCTGTCCCTTGAGGCCGGTAGCACGAGGCTCTGTTTGGCCTGCATGCCCATGCAGGGGCCTTAATGTAGACAGGCATGTCACTGAAGAGCAGCAAGAAATAGATGAGAAGTCACCGCACGCCAACTTGCAGAGAGGGAGAAGGAAGCACGGTAATTCTTCTTTCTATAGTGCTCTTTTTTTCATCTCAGGCAGCTCACATGGCAGAGACTGGAGTATCAAAATGTATTCAGTGGTTTGGACTGCGTGATGTAACAGCATCATTAGAGTTATGTGCTGGGGATCTTCATAATCAATAATATGATAATCAGACAGTAAAGCTCAGCATGTATGCAGCACAGACAGCTAAAGCATTGTCTTGCCATCCCGTATCAAAACACGTAAGCTGGAATTCTGAGCAGAGAATGAACCATGAGAGTGAAGGAGGACTGCCACAGTGGCACCTCTTTGTTGAGTTTAGACATGCAAAATACAACATTTATATCTGGTTCTGTAAAATGATTATGCCTCATTTGATCAATTAATATTTTATCATAGTATATCAAAAAATACTTATTACCATAGATAATATAAGAAAATCTTGTTATTATTTGTTGGATTTCCATAATTAAAAAAATGCTTATCTCTAATTATTTTGCAGACCTGTTCTTTTAATGAGGGGAAATGTTTGTTTTTATAAAGCAAGGGGAAAAGTGAAATCCCTTTCATGGTTGAGAGTTCATATTAAGAGCCTAAATTTCATGGAAATAAAGGTAGGCTTGTCGGCGTTCTTTAAGTTCATCTCATTTTCACTCCCCAAATTTATAGGTATCAAAATCAAGATTTACCAAAACCTAGAACTTAGAAGCAGAATCAGAAACAGGATTGACAGAAGCCAGACGGCACATGCCAGACAAAAAAAGCTCCCCTCCCCCCACCCCCCAATAATATGAAATTTGTTCAAGAAACAGAAATGTTAATTTGCCTTTTGCTGTAGTCGGGCACAAATCTCCTGTTTCCAAAATTGTTAATTTTAGGAAATGGGAAGAAAAAAACCCACTCTAGTACAGAATAAATTAATATTGTACTCTCCAAACTGCAAACAATTGTTTTATTATTTAACTTGGTTAAAATGTTATAAACCCCACACACCAACATCAAAGAGGACCAAAAGCACTTTTTAATGTAAAAAAATTATAAAAAATGGAGGTAGGTGTGTAGTGCTTTTACACCTCATGAGTGCAGTTTTGGTTGAATAAAGTCTTTGATTTAAAAAGTTACCAGTGAAGGCAGTCAAAGGTAACAGTAGATCTGCACTTGACATGGAAATATCTAGTTTTGCCTTTATTACAGGGTTTAGGGGATGGAGTTGAACATTGAAGGTTGAGTTTTGGCAACAGAGTGAACAGCAGTCATAGAATAATTGTGGTCCATCACAATAGAATTAAGTCCCAGGCTCTGCATGTTTGTGCAGCATTCTCTGTTGTAATTTTACCTGTTTCCATTGCAATGATTAACAAGCTGTGTCTGTCATGGTGGCTCAGTCACTGTGGTCACCATGACAAAAACGACACGTTACAACTAAGAAAATGTGTGATCTGTCATCTCTGAAAACTTTGCAAAAGGTTAAAGGCATTGTAAGAACTGAACTTGAGTATATATTAGACCTTTTTGTAACTTATTTCAATATATTTTTCCAATTTTCTGAGAATTCAACATGTATCTCTAAAGTTTGACAATCTTGCTGAAATGTAACATGCTAAATATAAAGCCAATGAAAGGAGGGTAAGTGAAAGAGATGCAGACAAAGGATGGTGTGTTTATGCATATGCATAAAAAACTAAGTGATGCTTACTGTGCAAGCACTGTGTTAATGCCGCATCTTTTGTCTGTTTCCTTAATCAGTTCCTAAAATGGTCCTAAATAGCTTTGCTTAAAACAGTCAGAGTCCAAGTGGGATCTTACCAGGGAGGAAACAATGTTCAGGACTTAAAGTTGTTTTTTTTTCAGAGTTTCCTTTGACCAGAGACACAATAACAATTTGTAGGTTGTGGCATCATTTGAAAATGGAAATACTGATCATTTTCACTGTTTTCACATTGGTAAGCCCTGCATGTCATTTATTGCATAGGCACATTTTAGGGCTTGTATTTTTTTTTCAATAGATTAAATTTTAATAAGAGAATTCAATGTGAAAATATTGCGGAAACTGTGCAGCCTTTGGTGTCAATGTTGACAAACCTGCCTACTTCCAAACTGTGCTAACAAAAAAACAGCATGAGCGTTAATTCTAAGAGAAACATTCTGTCTAGCTGTGGGACATACTCTGATCATACGATCACATGAAGGCAAAACTTGTTCTGTGTTACTTCTGTGCCATATGGAGTTTTTTTCTTTGAAAGGGAAAAAAATAACTAAAATCTAAAACCATGAAGTCATAGGAGTAAAAGTTGGGGTTGTCAAAGCTGCCAAAGTGATTCCCAGTCAATGGAAAAGTTCACAAGTAGCTGATGTTATAAAGTGGATGGAACTTAAGTTAGGGCCACGTTCTTTGTCATAACCTTATTGGGACACAGTAAGGAGCAGGTAAATTAGCTGCAGCTGCTGGATATTTTTGCTTTATTATTATTATTATTACTATTATTATTATTATTATTATTATTATTATTATTTTGCATTGATTTGTGCTGTCGGTTTGTAAAAATCATGTTTAAGAAAAACTTCCTTTACAGAATTATAACATTTATTTATTTTTCATTAATGTGGGATTTTATTTTCAAGCCATATTTCCCAGCCCTAGTTAGACTACTAAAGGAACCCCAGCTTAAAGGAAGCATGAGAGGAAACTCTCCTTCGATGTTTATGGAACAACAAAAGCAAGAATCAGATGTAGAAAGGTGAGGTCCAAAACCAGATGATTGTCACTGGAGCTTTGATAAGTCAGCTAAGGTGCCCATAATATTCCCTCGAAATGAATCACAACAATTAAATGCTTAGTAAGGCTCAGACAGCTTTGAATTTAATTTGTGTGAATGCACTTAGTGATGCTTCAATATGCTGGCAGATATTCTCAAATCTGCTCACATACATGACGAGGTAGATAAAGCTTAAACTGACCCAGTTATTGTTGAATCAAACATCTGTGAAAAAGTGTGAACCATGATGGTGCACTGACACAGTGTGCATGATAAACATCATCTCTTGTCCTTGTGCTGTGTTATTACAGCAGAGCCTCAGGGTACATCAGCAGCTAACAAAAGATACCAACTAATATATAACCATGACACGTGCCGGCACAGTGTGGACCTTTATAGAGACGCCAAATTATTAGAGAGTAGCCGAGCGTCAGGTAGTTATGCTAAAACACTTGTTGATTTTTGATGTGGGAATGACAGAGTGGAGCTTTCATTAGCTTCAGTTTTATTTTGTCTGTATTTCCCTGGAGATGGAGCTTGGCGAGTGTGCTGTTGTGTTTTTATAATCCGGGCTGGCTGTGCAGTGGTGTGTTTGAACAACTTGTGTGTCGCCGCTCTTGTGAGCTTGAAATGTATACAGAGCTGCAGCAGCCAGAGCATACATAAAAAATCAGTTGACAGGACGACTGTTTTCAGATGCAAATCCCGTGGGATTTCAAGTGCTCTCTGAAACGCAGCATCTGACACTCACATCGATTGGAGGGAAGACCTCAATCACTGCTGACATTTTGCAAATTACGGAGGCTCTTTCCTTTCAGATGGGATTGCTCAAACTCCAATTGAGTGCCACACAGGAGCTACTGATGGCAGGAGACAGTGTTTTTTAACAGCCTTATCACTGTTGAAGCACTCACATGTTGCCCACAGTGAGGTGTGGACAATCAATAGTCTGTCATTTATCAATGGATTATACATTGAGCTGTCATGTGCTCTCAGCCTGGGGGTCGAAGGCCAGTCAAACGGGATGTTTGCCAGTAAGGATTCTCATGCAATTTGGAAACACAGCAGTCTCTATGTTGCATCAGCAAGTCAAACATTTTTCTCTCTGAACTGCTGCCAAAAGATTCAAATCTATTTTATATTCAGGATGGTGAAATCACTTCTGTTTCAAGAATACTGTGGTAAACCCTGATCTGTGACTTGTTTTTGCTTTTGCTCAAGGGTTTCCTGGCAAATGCTGTTTCTTGCTATTGAGTATTACCTGTAGACTTCCGGTGTGGACTTCTGAGGGCTTGCTGACCATGTTACACTCTCACCATAGCTCTTTCAAGCTGGAACTCCTCCAACCTCTTCTGGTGAAGTATACCAGAGGAGCAGAAATCACCTGGGTGTGTGTCCAGAGCCTTTACATGTACATCTTATCATGACTCTAGAATAGTTCCTGTGTGACCTGCAGCTTCTAAATAAGCGGGGTCTTCTGCTGCATCTTTATGTGAGCAGTCATAAGCCATCTTTTCTTTAGTTGATTTAGCTAGTGTTTTTCAGCTCTCTCCACACTCTGTTATGACCCCTGCTGCAGTAACAGAATGGTGAGTGAAGCTTTTTGAAACAAACAATGTTGGCTTTAAAGTTATTCAAAGCCAGAGAGAAACAGAAGGACAGTGAGGTTGCGGCCTTGTTTTTTTTAAGTGGTTTGATTTTAACAGAAAAATCTGGAGGATGGTTTTATGTATTACTATAAAAGCTGCATGCAAGATGATCTTTGTCAACATCTCTCTCTCTCTCTCTCTCTCTCTGTAATGAAAGTTACCATGGTTATCAGTCTTTTAGTCAAGATTTTTTTAAGTGAGTAAAATAACATAAAACCTAGCTATGGTCACTTACTGATTGTGTTCTAATGCAACAACAGAAAAACCATCTAGATGTTTGTAAAAGTTTAAAAAGTAATATTTATTTCTTAAGCTGTTTATGCTTAAAATCAACAAGACAACTAAAAGAACCCAAGACTAGCCCATGATGGTTGTATGAGCTGTGCCAACACAAGTTGTGTGTGGGCGTCTTTTTGAGGAGCAAAAGTATCTTTAAAAAATGGTTGCTGACCCCTGGGGTAAGAAAAAAATAGAATCATATTTATCAATTTATATGCATATTAGCTTGAACTAATTTTCACGTCTATCTGCAGTTCCATATGTGTTATACAATACAACAAAATGCCCCTTCTGAAGACAAAGAATATTTTAACCAACAAATTAGAATTTATTAGGGATGGCAATCAAAAACCACTTCCAGCTGAGAATAACAACTAGCTCAAGAATTGAAATCATTTGTCCTTATGCTTATCACCTCTCTTATGAATTCTCTACACTGTTTTGCTGCATGTCTTGAAAATCAATAATGTCACACTCTCATCAGTGGGAGTCTGCAAAAACAATAACAAAGAAGTCAAAGATGGAATCATGGCAGACAGGAGACAAAAATAATCAAAGTTCTGGCTTAGGTTTCCACAAAAAGACTCTGACTGCTCACTCTCCAGTGTCTGACTGAGTGGAAGCATCAGCAACTTGCAGAAGCATTTGTCTGTGCAGCGTTAAAATCAGGAGTGCCATGTGTTTGACATTGGTGGCACTGAAAACCTTTTTCAGCAGATCCACAGGAACCAACAAGGGAATCAATAAAGAATTGATAATCAGAACTGAAAATGGCATTGTTATCTATAAAATCACATCAGTTTCCATCTCTTGTACCAACTAATCTGTGAGTTCAGGTCAGATTCAGGCTCAGGTCACTTTATTTGTACCCAAGCGTAAACTTGTTTTGCAGCATGAGATGGAAATATCCATCATAACACACAAATTACAAAACAGATGTAACATAGAGCAGCATAACAGAGGAAAAATTAAAATATACCAACCCCAATTAAAGCATAAAATCAGATAAAAAACAAACAAACTATATAGATACTTATAAAAACAATGACATGATAAAGTGCTTAAGGGTCCAAAAATCAGAGCAAAAGAGAAAGAGATATATGAAAGAGATATCTCGTCTCACCAATCAGACGACTCGACCGTTTAACAATCCAATTCAAGGAATTTTTGCCTTTAAAAGACACATGACCAAGCCATGAGACCGAAGGGAAAGACAACGCAGACTCAAAAAAGCTTTATAAAAGTTGTGATTGAAGTTCAGTCAAGTTTGAGTTATCTGAATCGTTATTTGCAAACATGATGTTGAAGCCTGGCCATTATAACTAAGCCTCTATTGAACAGGTACTGTACTTTTGTCATGTGTTTATTCCAAGTGTTAATATTGGGTTAAAGATTCATGTGCGGACCTAATCAAGTAAAGCCAACCAGTAGAAGTCATTTGCTGTGTGGTAAAGTTTTAGGGTAGGTGTTGTGGTCATGGTTTAGCCCAAGACAAGCCCGATTTATGCTTGATGCACACAGTTAATGGTGGCATGTTGCAGACACCTGCAGTCTAGGTTGTGATTTATAATTCAGTGTCAGACTTCATCTGTTGATGGCTCCACCGCGGCCTCAGACTGAAGCAAATGCATGTGGTTAAAGGCTGCGTGTTGCTTTAATTGTATCCCCCACAGTTGCTGTTGTTTATATTCTACTGTCCTATTTTTTAATACAGTGCCTGGAGGCTATAAAAATATTTCTACAGCGGAACTTGATTTGTATCCAGGTTAAATACCTATTTAACGTGCTCTCATTACTGGACTTAAGATTTCACCCTTTGCATTCACTGTTTACTTTCATCTAATAGTTTAGAGACTGAAACAGTGGTAGAGATGATCAGATGCTTTGGAGGAATTTGATAGCTGTTATGGAAAGAAAACCTTTTCTTTTTTTTTGGTATAAAATGAGCTTCCTAGTTGACATCTCTCTCTATAAATTGTATGTATAGGCATTAATATTTAAAGATACTAGCAGAGAATTTGTACAATTATCAGACTAATTGGTTGCATTGTGTCTTAAAGTGCACCAAAATTACTTGTGGATATGTTTTTTCTTCTTTTATTTCAGGGCCACAGCACTGATCAAACTGAGGGTTTAAGCAGTAATGCAGCTTCTTGCCAACTGATAACTTTCACCTGTCATTGCACATTTATGGAAAGCCCCCTTGCGGGCAAGAAACACCTCTCTCTGCTTAACGCTATGGAGAAATTGACGGTTCTGTCTGCCACACACGTGTTCAAAATTAGTTATTTTTTGTTGCTCCAAATCAAAGTAGATGATGGACCAGGTGCCATTTTCCTTGTTGAAAGTTAACATACAACTGAGTTGTGTGTACAATTTGAAGCTGCAAAGGTTAAATATTGTTGCTTTAACCTTTAAATAAAACTGAAGGCATACGTTTTTTTTTAACCATAGACTTGTTGACGAGTCTGAGTCATGGATCTACATTAGACCGTTGTTGCTCAGAAACATCCCTATTGGCCTCTCCTGAGATAAAATGCTGATCTTCACTGTGTAAATTAAAAAGCCAACATTTGTGGGAATAATCGCAATCTGGCCATGGGAGTCGGTGGGTCAGTTAAGAGTGAGCAGTGTGTCACAGAGTTAGTAAAATAAAAGTAATATCTCTTATTTTTAATATTATTGTAATTTTTAAACTGCCCACACATCTGCAAAAACCCTGCCGGCTCTTGATTTCATGTGAATCCAACATCCTCGTGCCTGTTGTGGCCTCTTTGCGAGCGAAGAGATGAAGACAGCAATGTGACCTATCAGCTATGTTTGTTTAACCCCTGACCTGCCCTCTGATACTGACTGTGGGCTACAAAACACTGCCAAAAGGTCCCCGAAAAAGAAAAAAAAAAAAAAAGAGATGGAGGACAGGATGTCTGCAGCTACAGACAGAGCTGCGACTGATTGAGGGCTTTTTTTTATAGCTCTTTACATTTTTATT
The DNA here is from genome assembly GCA_037902135.1 of Cetoscarus ocellatus. Classification (NCBI taxonomy): domain Eukaryota; kingdom Metazoa; phylum Chordata; class Actinopteri; order Labriformes; family Labridae; genus Cetoscarus; species Cetoscarus ocellatus. The sequence goes on from JBAMNC010000473.1 coordinate 815,316, forward strand.
CGGAAAATCCCTCTCATGTCTTAAAGGCTACTCTTAATATTAGATAAAGTTTGGTGTAAGGGCTGAGGTCAGGCTTAAGCCTCCAGCGTATGAGTGTACGTCAGTGCAATGTCCTCCTAAGTAATAAAAGTGTGTGTGTGTCTGTGTGAGGCTCTGCGTTTTAGAGTGGCAATAATCCTTCGCTCTCAGTGCTCAGGCAATTTTCCAGTTCCAGTGCACAGTTTGAAACACATCACACCTTTTTTTATTTAGAGAGACCTTGCAAACAGAGGTGTGTGTGCTAATGAATATAGGCTAAAGAAATGAGTAAGTAAGTGGAACTTAAACTGCAATCACTCTGCTGGTCAGAGCACAAGTGGCTTTAACAGACTTGTTACCTTGAGACTCCAGATTGTTTTTCTGCACAAATTCACTTCACAATTGTATTGTTAACATTCAGTTTAAGCTGTATACAGCACATGTAAGACTGTCTTTGTACTGTGTTCACAGGGTGAGCTTCAATAATACATTTTTCCTTCTCTGAATTTCTTTTTTATGTTGGAATTTGGATGACAGTTCTGATTTTCAAAGCAATGTCACTGTTTCCCCTTCCATTCATTTGAGGTGGCAGCTTGCCACTCAAGCACGGCCTCATATTTCTGCAAAATAAAGGCACAGAATATCGGGGGTTCAAAATTTGATCCCTGCAGTCAACAAATTTAGTTAAAAACTTTCTTCAGTCATTGCATCTCGACTGAATGATTAGCATTTCAGCTTTCAGCTTAGCTGTACTTGTATTTAGACTCTGAGTGCTCCGCAGCTGGAAACATACTGTGCTGTTTAATGCAAAAGGTTTATCAGTTAAAAGTGTAAGAAAATATTGATAAACCTATATATCACAATGTTTTACTGTGCAGCACCATTTCAGTGTTTCATAGCATAGTGTAGATGTATGTACACTATAAAATCTATAGAAATTTGAGACGTTTCTTATTGTAGCCTCCAGCCTCTAGTTGGCAGCAGACTTCAAGCCATTTGCCTCTCTTTACATTTAATCGCTGTCAGACACAAAACCTCTTATCTTTATTTTTATGATTTTCTTTTTTTTTGTAAATCAGGTCGTAAATTGGTCAACTTTCACATCTGTAAGTGGATTTTATAAATGTTTAACCAAATAAAAGTACAAAAAATATATTTGTAGTCAGGACAATACAATATTCATTCATTCAATAACAGAATCTTTTTTTCAATTTCTGAAAAGTAGGAATTTCTGGAGATTGGAGGTTTATGCCTGACACAGCAAATTTTAGAGTTGTGCAGGAATGAGTCCAAAAACGCAGAGGTAATTAAGTATTTAGCACTTCCTGGTTCCTAAGGCCAAATATATTGGATCATAAAAAACCTCTTTTTCGCATAAATACCTAAAATAAGGTTTATGATGAACACACGCACACAAGATTTTAGCATTTAATCTGAAATAATAAAATGCACGTGATATTACCTGCTTCTGAATTTTGAAGTGTTTGAGGTGTGTTTAAAAGGATGGTAGTTAAAGAACTGCTAACAAGGGTCACAAAAATGGCTGAGGCCCCTAATACAAGCAATCCTGATAATTTTCTAATAATCAATAATTCACACACACCATTGCCCCAGCCATGAGGAACAACTTGACCAGATCACGTTATAATGACTGAATCCTGAAACAAGAGGTTACAGCATGACAGTGGAAATATTGTAACTTCTCCTTACTCAAACTGGAAGGTTGTAGTTTCATTACCTCCGCCAAGGAGGTTATGTTTTTGCCGGCGTTTATCTGTCTGTCTGTCTGTTTGTTTGTGTTCAAAATAACTTGAAAAGTTCTGAATGGATTTGGATGAAATTTTTAGGAATTGTCGGAAATGGGATATGGAAGAACTGATTAATTTTTGGGGGTGATCCGGATCACCGTCTGGATCCAGGAATTTTTTAAAGGATTCTTTAACATTGCCAGATAGGACCATTTTCGCCAAAGTGGACCGAAGCTGCTTGGCGGAGGTCTGCGCTCTCTGAGTGCTTTTCTAGTTGTAGCTGAATCACCGCATTTTACTCTCGTTGGTTATGTCTAAGCTTAAAAAATCGTGAATATTAGATCTGTTCATCAAGATTATCTCAAAGAAACAAACATGTAAGCTTAATGATGTTTTATTTGTTACAGACCTTATTATCAGCAGTGATCCAAAAACACAGTTCAGTCAATCATTATTTGTAAAGAGCAGTTGATAACAAGTGTTATCTCAAGGCACTTTACAATAGAGCATGCTGAAGCCATACTCTTCATTTTATAGTTAACATATATGCATATATACAAATACATATAATATAAATAATTATATATACACATACATACATCCAGAGATGTGTCCATCCAGGCAGAGACAAAGGGTATAAAAACCTATTTGTCTCTGCTGAATATAGACTTAATCAATCAGTCTTCATTTATATAGCATCATATTTGTTGAATATAAACTGATTAAAGGTAAGAAGGTGTGAAGTGGCATCTCATTTTCAAGAGGGATCCTCATGTCTATGTGGTTGCAAAATTTCACAGGCTTTTAGTTGAAGGAACCAGGGCAATGCTAACGTCTGTACTGGCCTACAAAAAGACATCATCACTTCACTTCACTCTTTTGTCATTATAACCATGTTGCAGGAACTGTAATTTATATAAATAACATTGGTTAAAAACAGTATTGCAATATATTTTGAGAAACCATATTGACATCCCTGCATTACCTTATGTATATATCACCAGTTTCTTGCTAATGCACAGCCCTACTATCAGTTTGGTGATAGACAATTCATACGCTCACACGTAACAATCCAGTAGTTGGGCTCAGCCCTAGCACTTGCACTGTGCAGATGAAAGTGCAAAGCGTTGACTATTGTCAATATCATTTTGTTGGAAAACTCCCACAGATGGAGATTTAAGTCGCATTAGGCCACTTCTGCTGTTTCTTTTGTATGACTCAAGTACATACAGAGACAAAAACACCCTCACTGTGGCATCATCAGCAAACACAATTAGCTGCTAGAGCATGACAAAAAGCCCTGTCACCTGCAGCCTCCTGCTGTGTAAAGTGTTTCCTAATATGGTGGAGCAAGCTTGCTTCTACCTTGATGATTTCTGAAGCTGTCTAACATGAAAAATGAAGAAAAGTTGTAAGTTGAGCTCTGCTGTTACTGTGTGAGTGAATTCAGTCATTCTACTGGAACATCAAACATGTTAGAAATCCACTGACCTGTTAGGAGCAGCTGATTGGGTCACAATCTGCTGTCATGTCCTCTCTGTACACTGCAGGACAACGCATGGTCGGACTGAAATCTGGCTGTACTCCAGTCCATGAAGTTGCACAGTGTCACTCAGCTTCTACCTTGTCACTTGTACTTGAAGTCCCAGTTCAAATTAAGAAAGGGCAGGAATTTTGTTATAAGTTTAAGAAAAACATTAGACAAGCAGAAACTAGTGTGGCACTTCTTTCTAAAGTTACAGACTTTCTCTAATTTCATATATTTTAATTGTCTTGTATATTTGCGTGTGATCACTGTAATTTGTGGGTAAAGGATTTTAGTGAACGCTATTGTTTTTTAAATCTAAAATAATACGACTGTACTGCGTTACAGGTGTTGCTGCTTAAAAAGAGATAGAATTTAATTTTATATTCCAATGTTCTTCCTGATATTTACTTGAATAGTGCACACTGAGCTATTTAGAGCACACAAGCACACCGCTATGGACATTGGAGGTCAGCTTTTGTAACCAAGCAACAATAAACGTCAGCAAATATCTCTCTTAATCTGCAGTTGTAGGTGCTGCCAGTGCAGGAAAAAGTGGCAACAGACCCTGGTCTTAGGAACATGCTACTTTGGCCTGGACCCCCTTGCAAAAGAGCTTCTTGTGTCTCAGTGGGGACATTCCTGGAAAAAAAAATGAAGTGAAAGGTTAAATGAAAAGCAAATTTTCACTCATCAGGCACATTTTATTTCTCAAAGAATTACAGTGTTTCCAGAATGATCCTTTAATGGTGAGGCCGGGAGGCTAAGGAACACGATTAAGTTATACGAACACTTCATTTCGTATGCATGTTAATTGGGTTTTATTCTCTTTCTTTCCCTCATACACACCCATGTACACCTAAACCTCTCCTTTTGTGGTACCCTTTCTTAGGTTTATGTTTCTGCTGTTTAAGATGATACACATGTGAGTCATCCAGGTATTTTTACAGCACCCCAAGTATATATTTTTTTATAAAACTCAGAAAAATAAATCACCAGTCATATGTGAGGAAGTTGTCCGATAATGGTTCCCTACCTTAAATTACGCCAAAATGTCTCAACTGTTGTGCAGTGTCAAAAAACATTGTTTCCAAGAGACACTTGCTCACAGTGCTCCTGTGTCCGGCACAGCCTGCTCACCCTTCGCTCTCCAATATTACACCTGATACAACCTCTCGTGACATGCAAATGGGAGGTCACCTCTTTCCTCTCACTCCATATCTGCAATGTTCAAGGCGGAGGAAAAGCGTCTTGGTAAAATAAATGTTAAGGCTTGATAAGGCAGCTGGAATGGGGCTGCAGACTGAGATGTGACCTGTCTCACTGCAGCCGCTCCATTGCCCCGATGCTCATTTTGTTAACTGCTGCAAAAACCTTATACAATAAGGCAACATTTTGTCTCATGTATGTGTTAATACGTGTGGAGTGGGAACGAGCACTAACTGACTGCATTGATAAACAGAGGGTATCTGAGGGCTGTACAATTCAAAATAACAGCTAAAAATTTCAAGTTAAAGTCTTTCCATTTGAGTTTCAAAGTAAATTATTCCTAGTATTACTTTATAGTACTGTTGTAACGGTTTATAAACTTATATGAACCTACATGTTGCACCTCTGTTTTGACATACATAATGCATAAGTGAAAAAACTAAGCACAGGCATTTTTTGAATAACGTCTCTATTATGTTTGAGCACACAGCATACTCCTCATCAGCCGGGTCAGCCATCATTGTGAAACATTGCGTGTATTTTGGGGGCAGCTGCTGGGTCATGTTTGTTCAGACAGGCAGAATTTTTGACCCAAACAGACATGACAGTAGGTGAGTATCTTGTGTTTTTCATGTAACCAGTTAACATGAAAAAGGAAAAAATGCCTAAAATATATTAAATAATGCCATAAGAATCATGATCTTAATATTGATTAAAACTGATTACTATTTTGGTCTCACTCGTGCAGCCTTTGATAAACCACCTGCCCCCCTCTACCCCAAAGCAGCACTTTATTTTGTGGGGCACACTGGCACAGGAACAGTCCCTTCTTGTTGTAGTTCCAATCTGAAATACTTTATTGAATTGACACATTTCATACATTGCTACTTTTGATCATTTATGTACCTACATATTCAAACTTCTGGCTTTCAGATCTGCTTACAATCCATGCGAAGCATTTTATTTTATTTTCCTTCAGTTCTTTTGACAGTTTGTGTTGTTAGCTCTCATGAAATCCCCCTGAGCTGTTTTTAGGGGGGATGCATGTTAGTGTTTTCTTTTTCAAAATAAAGATAACCCTTCAGAAGCGGCTTGTGACAGTTCCATTGTATTCAGCCGTGCCCATTCCTGTTTCGGCTGGTTAACTTGTCTGGGGGTAATTGTCTGATCTGGCGTCTGTTTCGCATCTCTGATTCTGGCTCTGAAATACATTTCAGTGTGCAGCCTTCTGACACTTTGTCTCACTGCAAGAGGAAGTTATGCGAAATGTGCATGTCACAAAAACACATTCCCCATAAATCTTCTCGGTCCATTAGTAAAGACACTTGCTGTGATGAATCATAATCTCATCGCGAATGAGAGTCTGTTTACACAGAATAGCTCCATCTGAAAGATTGTGTCCAGTTCCTCCAGACTTGGCAGGCTATTGAATACGGCACTGGAAAAGCTGCATGTGCTAACTGAGTGGACAATCGTCTATTGTTCTGTCTGTGCAGTGGAGCCTGCACACTGCTGACATGACTACCAGGTCACACGCCCTCAGAGATGCTCTACATTAGCAGCACCCAGCACACAGAGAGCCAATGGGTGGCCAGGTCACGACTGGACACAGGATGATTTTCATCTGAGTGAGCCGCAGGGTAGAAGGAAGCAGACACACAGACTTTGATAAACTCTATACTCCATGGTTTGTCCTTGCACAACATATACCTTTTCTTAGCTTTTGAATATTAGGATTTTGACCCACAGAACTTTTTATTGTGCTGTAGGGTTCAATAGTTGTGCTAATGTGTTTGCATAACAAGGTGATCCAGGATGTGATGGGACAGAGGTAAGCTTTCATATAAAAGTCTCTCTGGCCTATGGGTGTGAATTAAAAAACAATTCCAGCTGAGAAACAGTTAGCTCGTGGAATTTATATTTTTGTCTCAAGACTTATCTACTCCATCATGTTTTCCTCCCACTTTGTTCTGCGTGCCTTACATATTGAAATGATCACCATATCATCAGTGTCAGTCTGCAGAAACGATTACTAAGAAGTCAATGATGTGATCATGGCAGACATGACACAGAAGTGGTAAATATTGTGGCTTAAATTTACACAAAATGACTCTTGACTGCTCAACATCCAGTGTTTGTGTCTGTGTGATTGTAAACTGAATGGAAGCAACAGCAACTTGCAGGAGCGTTCGTCAAGCAGCGCGGCATTGACTATCAGGAGTGTCCTGTGTTTGACAGTAAAACCTGTATGATGGCTTCTTTTCACACAGAAAATCCACAGAACCGGATAAGGAAGTTAACAAAGAACTGAATCGATGAGCAGAATCAATGATGGCAGTGAAGGAAATCTTATCAACTCCCAGTCCAATTTTGATATTAAATTGACTATATTTTAACACAAAGCAAATACCATAATGATGTATCTTTAAAAGTAACGCAACAGAATGTTTATTACGAACAGAAAAAAACTAAATGTTTGAAATGAAATGAAAACTACAACGTTCTTACAATTATTATTTTTTCGTTTTAATGTTAAAAGGAGTTGTATTTAAAAAAAATTGAACTCATTCAGAATCGGTTCAAGTCATATTTGAAATAAGACGTAATTCAAAAAAATAAACGAAACGGTTTATTCTTTTTTTTTTGTTATAAAAAACCGTTTCCAAATTTATTTTCACTAAATAATAAGTAGCATAAGTTTTTTTAATTGAAAAAAATAGGAGCTGTGCTTTGTCAGAGACTTTAGCTAGATCTTTTTCGGTCTTGATTTTGAAACCCACTTCACAATTTATTTTGTCAGTATATGGATTTTTGTATTGACTTAAAACAAAGCAATTTTGGCTTTGCGCGTTGTGCCTCAGTGAGGATTCTGCTGGATTGATTTTTGGGCTCTGGTTTATCGTTTTCCACGTCCTCAGATCAGATGTAAGTCGGTATGTTTGCTCAGAAGATGCATCGTTAGTCTTTATTTTAGTGATCAACTTCACCATTGTCGATGAGCAAGCTGGTGGGAAACATTTTTGAGATATACGAGAAACAGCGGTGTTAAACTGCCTCTTTGCATTGTCAGTTTAAAATGCTTTTCCTCCTCATTCCTCTGTGTTGTTTCAAAGCACATGGTATTAGCTGTTCCCTCATTCGCCTCTTGTTTCTCCCGCTGTATTCTTCCTCTCTTTGCTGACAAACAATTCAATGCTCTTGAATTTTCCATATATTTTTTTCCACGTTCCTACATCTATATCTAGCATTGAAAAGATCTGCCAACAGTTATGTGCTTGCAGCTGTTCAGTGTTGATGACACATTGCTCAGATAATTGCAGACTTGTTCTATCTGCTAGTAGGGGAGAAGGAAATTATTGGTACACAAAAATATTCTGATAAACTGGGGCACAATGTTGTATCAATATTCTATACCACAATATTGCTGTTTTATTGATTGATATTTAAAAGAAATCAAATTTAGCCTTCAGTCATGTTGCAGACATTCAGCCATTAGACTTTCTATTCCCTCTGTAACATTTATTACCTCTGTCAAGGAGTTGTTTTTTGCAGTGATTGTTAGCTTGTTTTTTGTTATTTTTATGACATTTTTTGGGAATCTGTTTCATAGCACAAGAAAGAAGTGATTTGATTTTGGAGGTGATCCTAATGTGGATGCCTATCCATGACTGTTTTTAAAGATTTGTTTGTCCATATTACCACACTGATTGGAACTGAATTTTCATGCACAATATTGTGGGCTCTTTATGTCTGTGATTTAGAAAAAAAAAGAAATATATAGCCCTTCTTTGGTTTTGTGATATAGTATCATCATATATTATATCATTCCCCCCTGTGTCTTCATATGGTAATACCAGAGTCTCGCCAATATACCCATTCCAGCCTGTGTCCAAAACTTTCTGCCAATAGGATCCCTGTGCTGTGTTGACTCTGCATCATCCTATTTCCCCTGACACTGCCTCTGCCATTCATGTGCATTCTGCATCCTGCTTCGTCACATTAATTTTTTAAGACATGCACAGCTGATGAGCCAAACAGATGCAGGGCATGTGAGGCAGCCATCATGCACAGGCGTACATGTTGTTGAAAACAAGTTTATCTCAGGCCTTAGAGTATGAGGGGAGCTGTGGCCACTGAAATGAATCACACATCTCAAATATTCAAGATTCTGTCTGTACGTTTTCAGATAAGTTTAAAGAATGTAGAATAGCATCAGTATGATGAAAAGTGCTCGTGAATGGTGAGTAAACTGGCTAGAACTTACAAGTCTACCTGTACACCTTGATTCTGTTTCAAGTGCAGTTTCAAAAATTATAATTCACAGCCTGTATACTGTAAATAGTTTGCACTTATTATAATCACCTCTTGAATGAAGCCCTGAAACCCAGATACGTATCCAGGCTACATAAACCAAGCATCTAATGAGGCTTTTTTTTCCACAGTGGCACCTTTTTGGCTAAAGGCTACATAATGATCAATTTGAATCAATCAATTTAAATTAAGCAACAAACTCCAATGTTAAAACATGCTGCAGTGCAAAAGTTCAGTTTCTTGAGGTCTACTTGAGTCTGGCTGCAAATTCCTGTTAATTATACACACATGTTAAAATGTTAGCAGAAAGAGGAATGTTTACAGTATGATCTAGCTAAATAAAATTTAACTTAATAACAAAGGCAAACATTATGGACAATTGTCTATTTGGTATTGAACCATTTGATTTGGTATCCATGGTTCAATGTGCAATTGTGAATCACAGTATTCCAGGTTTTTTTGTATAACTAGCATACTTGCCATGTGCTCCTCTCTGTATTGGCTTTTTTTTTGTTTTTGAGTCAACATGAAGGAATGAGGAAACTAGGGGCTGACCACTCATCAGTCTGGCCAGTTATCAGGGTCAATATTTAGCATTTTGCAGATTATCAGTATCAACTTTTATTTTTGGCCTTTGCTGGTATTACTTGATTTAATGATCTGTCCAGCTCTTATCCGCTCTGCCTCCTTGTCCTAGGCTGTGAGTTTTCTTGCGTCTCAAATAATGTCCTGCCTGCAACAGTACCTGATTGGCTAGACATCATACAAGCTGTAGTCAATCAACGCAGTGAGGCATGAAGTGAAGAAAAGTCTCCCTCTGCATGAGTATTAAAGCTGAACACCTGCAGACTTTTACAGATTTAAAAAATAGAGGCCTCCACACTTAAGTAGTAGAATTGCCACCATCCTGGGAGCTATTTTAGCAATGAGAGGCGTGCCCAGTTTCATAGGTTGACTGCATAAAATGCCAGGAAAATTAACTTTGTTGTGGTCATCAGGTTAGCCTTCAGTGTTCTGATCAAGCATCAAAGGCGTTTAAAACCATGAACACATTTGACAGTTTATGTTGTCTTTTAATGTTTGTGCTGTTGCACACAGACAAGTAAAAGCTTCATGCTGCAGACTTACATATCTCATAAACATGAGATTGTGTTTTCACATAAATGGTGGTGATTTGGCCAACATAAACATAAATGAATGTTGAATTCTCTGTAGATAATCCAAATGCATTTGCCAATAAACTCATTTAGATATGGGATGCTGAAGAAAGTTCTAATTATCATATGGGCATCATTTACATCTGTTCAAAATTTTATGGTCACCCATCCAATCATTTTTTAGAGATTTTCTCCTAAAGCAAAACAGCCAACTGATACCAGTCTCCTGACATTGCCATCCCCTGTAGCCCCGCCACCAGCATGACTTAAAGTGTCTTAGAGAGGCCTTAAACATAAAACCAACCAGGACCATATCTTCTCAACCATTTAGCATCTATATTAAGAGATCTCTTCACTTCATATATTCTTGCCTGAAGCATAAAAGTCATTAAAATGCAGCTGTCGGAGTCGTATCCATTAGGAGGCCATACATTCTTTATTTTATCATTAGCTTATTGGCTTCTAAGTTTTAAAGAAAATGTCCTGTTGACATCTTGATCACTCTGGAAACATATAGCCCAAGTCTGTGTGACTCAGAATTATATATCCCCGTGAGTCACACTCCGCCTGACGTCCTCAGGCTGTTCGGACTGTCCCCCGTATTGACGGAAGAAGAAAGGTGAATGCAGAGGAGAAGGGACTTTATTTCCCAGAGCCTCCAGGGCCGCGGCGGCTGTGTACTTCTAACAATCAGATGCTTCAGGTTAGAGAAGTTGATGTAAGGGCCAGTTAGAGTCCCAGCGAAGGAGATGATATTTGTATAAAACCCTGTGGGAAGGCTCGCCCGAACAGACAAACTGAGGCACATAAACTCCTTGGGCTCAAAGTGAAGAGCCCTAACTCGACACGATTTTTGTAACTTTATGTCCGAGGTTGCCTTTTAAATTGTTTTTACTTTCACCTTTATATCTCATTGTTTTAGAGTTTGCTTTAGAGATGCTATGAGTTTTATGCAGCTGTCTGTTCAAAGGTCTTTATCTGTACGCTTATTTATTCTTTCATTTGTTTTTCCATTTCTTTTTAATGGCCTCTGTTGTAGAGGTGCTCCTGCTTTATCACGTCTGTCTTTAAAATAATCTGTTTTTCACTGTTAAGCCACTTTATTGCACTTTCTCCAAGACAAATTTTACAACTGAACTGACAGGTCATCAAGGGAGATACAATAAAGCAAATGTTGTGTTATTACTGTTTAATCAAAAGTTACAGCCATAATAATGTCATGCAGCAAGATATTGGTCAGGAAAAAAAACAAAAACACAACAGTATCTACAAATATTACCGAAAGAAAAGTACTCACTTTGAACAGCTTAAAAATGAACAAATGAGCCACATAATCACAGTGACATGAGTAAATGTAATAAGTAGCTGGGGTTGTAAGACAATGTCTATACACTAACATGTTGGGTTAATTTGTGGCACAATACTGTATTGATTATATGGTAAATTATCATGATATTTCATTTGTCCATAATTTATAGAATTTGGGACTGCTTGTGTTGTATTTAAGTCTTTGCCGCAATTTAGAATCAGACATTCAGCTATGTTGCCCTCCTTCTCTCCTGTTGCATTTATTGCTGTTTTTTCCGTCACAAGGACACACAGTTAATTAGAAAAAGGGGTGCACAGTGTTGGATTTTTGTAGCGCAAAGCCTTCACTTCACTTATACAAAACAACAAATTTCATGCTGACAGCATATTTGTGTAAGAAACAGATGTGAGGCAAGAAAACCAACATTTTATCATTTGATAAATGATCATTTTGATTTATAAAAGAGGACATTTGGTGATGACACGGTAAACCATCTTGGTAAATTTGTACATTCTGTCAATTTTACAGCCAAACTATGTGATAAAGGCCAATTTGTAAAGCCAAGATATCATCTGTAAATACTGGCAAAAATTTTAAGATCTGCTGATACTGATAATCAGCTTTTTAGGCAAAAATCTGATAGCGATACTGTCCCAATAATATTGTGCATCCCTAATTAAAAACAGTTTTTTTCTACGCATATGATGATATGATGTTGTGGGTTATTAATACTATGAAAAAAATTAGAAGGACCATTTAATGAAAAAAAATCATTAAGTACTGTCCTGCTTATAATATCCCAATATATTGGGGTGAATGGCACAGCTACTCATGTCCAATTTAATCCACTTTATTTATAAATCACATTTTATGAAACAGTCATGTTCACCAAAGTGCTGCACAGTGACTAAAATTAAGAAATTAAGTAAATTAATAAAATATATACATATACACTTATAATGCATTGCAGTATGCATGGTATTGCCGGATTCTTGACAGTACACAACCCTATCAGTTGATTCCACCCTTTACATTCCCCTTTTAGTGGTGGTTTCTTGTCCATCTACTTCCTGTTCTGGCTTCTTTACTGGCCACAAATAGTACTTTAAATGGTAACATGTAGGTTAGAGACACCAATGAAACAATGTGTTGTAGAATAACTAAAAAAAAACATATTTACATGAATCAAAAGCATACAGGTTTTCCTGAAGTGTGTGCTTTTCATTTGATATTCACCCATCACAACCTATTATACTATGAAGCCACTCTCCCTCAAGCCTGCAGTATTTCACCCTTGTGTCCATGGGAGCAGGTATAGATGTCTATATATGTGACTGTGTAAAGTTTATCAGACCAGAGGAAGATGTTTTTAGTCATTGTTAGTAAGGTTCTTAGTGAGTTTCAGTGCTTACCGTAGTCACTGACAAGCTGTGTGAGTCTTAGGCTGTTTTTGAAACCGCCTACTGCATATAACATACGACAAATACGGCTTACTGTGTACTGTATTTGGTAGCAATATGTAGTATGACTGCCAAACAGCTGTTATTTCCAAGTATGATACACCTATCTGAGCTGATTCCCCTTCTTCTTCTTGTGAAATGTTTGCATACTGCATACCACGCTCTGCATTCTGGCAAAATTAGCATAGTTGCAGCTAGTATATGTAGTGGGCAGTTGCCTCAATCCCTGCACTTGCGAGTTCAGACTGTTGTGTTAGGTTGCTGCTGTAAACATCCCTGTATCCTGTTAGGCTGTTTCATTTTAAAATTTGAATTTGAATTTGAATTTTATTTAGGATAGCCCCTTGAGATGCAGCATCTCGTTTTCAAGGGGGTCCCTATAATAAAAACATGATCACTTTTATTGTAAAGAATTTAAAGGAAACAGAATACATTCATCATTTAGCTTGACTTCGCTTTAGCAGAGAGACAGCCAGCGTTATATGACACAATGAAACACACTAGGCCAACAAAGCAGCACATTGTCTCTTTTATGTAGTGAAAAATTGAATTAATGTCCCCTCAAAGTGGAATTTATAAAACAGACACAAACAGATTACTGAACTAGTGTATCAACAAGTAAAATAGAGTGGAAAATGTTAAGATGGTGTAAATATAACATAAAACGAGTGCTCACACTCTTAAAAAACCTACTACTGTACATTGATTATAATCACAGTCAGGTATTACGATCTCCTTATGTGACGTAATATGACACAGTGTAGAAAAAAAACGTTTTAGCAGCCTCACTGAAGAGAGCCACTTTTTCATCAAAATTTGAACCTTTTTCTTTTTAAAAAGTTGAAAATCAATTAACTTAACAAGGCATAACCTAAGACATTGACAGACACGATTATGTATGGATGTTAATATAAATTTAACCCTTTAAAGCCTGAAAACACAAATTGTAGACAGAAAATTCTAATTCTTTTGGAGCTAAAATGTTTGTTTCACTTTCTACTGAAATCCAAAAAAAATCAAAATTTCCATAAAATTGATACAGTAGGTGTTTTTTGCAACTGATAATCCACTTGAGGACATTTTTATCATTTATCTGATTGTGTTTAGAAGTTTTTTTAGTAATTTCTTGATCATATTGATTAGATAGAGGTATCATAAAAATATGTATCAAATATGATACAACAGGCTTTAAGGGGTTAATCTGCAAATTACTCTATGAGACATTATTTGCCCTGGGCATCATCTGTACATTATATATTACCTAAAATGAAGTAACAAAACTACCATCAAACTAAAAAACCCAGCATAGATTTGATGATAATTATTTCTGACTGATATAATGTAATTAATTGATAATTTCAAATTATATAAAAGTGCTCAGCCATTTTTATTCCACCCTTGTACAGCCCCAATACTGTTTCTCACTGTGAACGGCACTTAAAGCAGCTTTTCTGTTTTTTTCCATCCTGTAAAATAAGACCATTGAGCCTGCATAAATTTCAAGGTGTGTGCATCGGTTCAATCCAAAACCCCTCCTGTGAAAATCGCTTCTGCTACTGCAGTGCACAGCATAATGTAAAAACAAAACACCAGAAATAATGCCACTTATAGCCATTTATGCGCCAATGAAGGACTTTATTGCAAGAAACTGAATTCATGCACACGTTTCTACTTCACACTTGTAACCTCTCTCTCAGACACGCTGATCCACGTCGGATGTCGGAGTATTTGGAGAGTGTTTGTGCATGCAGGTGTTTGTGATAAGATACTAAAATCTCAATCCGGGGAGCGGTTCAAGGCAGCACTGCAGGCGATGCCAAAGCAAGATGATAAGTCTCTGTTAAAAGATTCTGTTCTGATCTAAACCAGTGCATGTGTCTCAAGTGCATGGTTTCAAGAAGTGCCAACAGAAGGGGAAGGATGGCTGTGATATATTTTTTTCCCCTGCTGTGATCACTAAGTAATTACATGGCCTCGCTAAAGAATTCTTTGTGAGGAGCTGACTGAGAAGGGAAAGATAAGATCGAGGAGGCTCACCCTCCATTGTCTGCACTATTAGGGGAGAAATGGGCCCGGGGATGATGCTCCGTCGAGTCTGAGCTGCACAGGGGAGAAGGAGGAGGGGGGCTTGTACAGAAGGAATCATTGGGATGCAGGTCAGAGTGTTGCAGGTGCACTGCTGACAATGAATGTGTCAGACCCTGTATACTCCAGGTGTAGGTGTGGGGGGGAAATAGATGTACCTATGATGGCTCTATGGTGAAAAATGTGCCAGAGTTAGACCAGCGCTGGAAGGACGCAATGAGGCAGAGCAGAGATGTTGCACACACCAATAATTCCCAAAACATAAACACAGACATTTGTGTTTGCAGAAAGAATAGCCTTGTTTTTTCTTTTATCCTGGGCATAATAGAATGCATATTTCAGCACGGGTTTATTGATATTTCATATTTCATGTTAGGAGGGGAATAAAGTTATGATGCAGGCTGCAGAGAAAGCACACAGCTGAGGAAAAGCATAGCTGCGTCCAGTGCACTCTGCAGCCTGGAAAAATCAATACAGCCCTCTGTAATGCGAGACCCCGTGGATATAAAGGAATACATTTGATAACACTTAGTCATAAAACCTGCAGGCTGTGTTTTATTCTTACCATGATTCTGTGAGTTCGCCGTCGCACCTGGAGAGCAGGCGCAGCACAGCCGCCATGATCAAGGCCATTCTGCTGAACTCTATTGTTCTCTGCAGGGCCCAGCTTTGTGCAAGGAGCTTTGTAAAACTGACTTGAAGAGCTGGATCTGTAGACAACATCTCTGATGAGTGACAGCACAAAAGCTCGACTGTCATGCCAACTTCAAAGGCAACATCTCCATGGTGGAAGACATGTATTTGAAACAGCGACTTTACACCTTTGTGTTGAAAGACATAGATCTTTCATGGAGGCAGAGTGATCTCCAATCAAGCTATTTGGTGTTTGAGAGTGATTATTCCTTTAAAAAACCAATAGAGTTGAAATAGCAGTCTGTTTACCAGATGGAAAGATGGAGGTCGGTCAGGTTCCCTTTGTGAGCTATCCACACTTTCCGCCCACGCCTCGGCTCTACTCCACTGTGTGGCTCTCCTGGTCAAATATCTGATTTGTGAGTCATACCTAGCCTCTATACCCATGGAGGAGCATGCTGGTTGTCTTAAAATACACACTGGCAGGGCAGCCATGCAAGAGCTGGGGCCCCGGCACCAAGCGCCAGTGCTGCCCAAGGGACCGATGTGGAGCGAGCGGGAGAGACATTGGAGGACGAGGTAATCGACTGGGAAAAAGGGGATGTGGGTGGAAAGAAGGAGACGGTGGAAGGTCGCGTTAGATAAAGGATTATGAAAGCCTAACTTTCTGTCATATAACACGGAGGCTAGTTCAGCAGTGTGGGCAACTCTGAAAGGGGAGGTGTTTGGGCTACAGCACAAACACAGTAAACATCCAGACTGCTTCAACACGATTCAGGTGAGGTCCTTGTAGAATAACTGGCTGGGAAACAGTGGAAAAGATGCAGTAGGAGTGTGATGAGAGGAGGAGGAGGAGAGGGAATTAAGAAGTCTCACATCTACTTAAAAGCACAACAATTGCTTATTTTCTTTGCCAAATACAATTTAGACAAAGTAGGATTTCTGTCTGTGCCATGTTCACTAGAAATGCTTTTTCAAATCCATGTGTTGTGAAGTTTCCATACAGCAGACAGGCTGGAGTGGACTGTGGGTGTTAAAAGCACAGATCTTTTACACCGAAGGCTGGAGTTCACATCCTGCAGCCAGAATATTGTGGAGGGCAGAGAGCTTAAAGAGTAACTTATTACTAACCACAGTGTTTCGGCTGAGGTGCATCCAGCTTGTAAATGTTAAAAAAAGCCATCAAGGGGCCATGGACAAAGCTTGTAAGGGTGAGGGATAAGACATGCTGTTCTGTTAGAAATAACATTTTACAGTCTGTGCTGCTTTAGCAGACTGGATTATCAGCTGTAGTTTTATAACCATTCAAGGTACATTTACAACAAGCTACCTGAATGTGAGACAACTGTACATACCCCTGTGTAACTGATGTCGCTGATGTCACACATTGTTGGAGGCAAAACAAAGCAAAATGGGAAACAAAATACGAACCACTACCACAGACTGGGACGCTGCATAGAAGTTTCATCATGTTTCTCACATACATCAGCAATAATTAATGTGTGTTAAACACATTCCCATCAGTTGATTTTATGTGCAGGAGTCTGCCACAAGGTAAAAAATCACTGCCATTGAGAATGATGGAAATTCCTTTTTTTTAAATTTTTTTTTCAGAATTTGGAACATTCAGATTGTGGTGTTGCTGGCTCTGTCTGGCAGTGCATTCCAATAAACTGAGGGTTGGGGGTTCAAGCCCAGCTCTAGCTCTCACATGTCAATGTGTCCCTGGGCAAGTCACTCAACCATAAGTTGCTCCCATTACTACAGTGGAGTGTAATATGAAAGATAAGGATGTGTTAGCTAATACTGTTCGACTCTTCACAAAGACACTCTAAACTATCAATGAGTGAATGGGAGTCCATTGGTAAATGTGACCTGCTGTGTTAAAGTGCTTTGAGTCATCAGAAAAGTCTAGAAAAATGCTGTAAGCTCAAGTCCATTTACCATTCCCCATTTGTCTTTCGCCTCAACTCGGTTGTAGGCACCAGCCTACCATGTTGTAAACAGCTCTTCATTAGGTTCCATTGTGGATATTTTTGTCTATTTATCAATTACGGAAAAAAGGAAAAGGGAAACAACAACAACACATCCCTGACACATTACTACTTGCATGATAGGTTTTGTCCTGATTTAAGTTGCAGTTTAAGTCAATTTTTATTCACTATATTGTATATCACTGTTGCATTTCATAGGATGTTTTGTGACAAAATGAAGGAGAAAAGCTGTGAGAGAGCACTGCTATCCTCTTGATATCACCATTGTGATATTTAATTCGCCAGCACAGGCAATTACTATATCATCACTAATATGTTAGGAGTATTGGTAATGCATAGTGAGACTGTGTATGTGGAGGTCAGCTTAGTATTTGAATACCCTAAACGGATGTTTACCCTCGTTAATACATGTAAATGAGGTCTAAAAACAGAGTTGTAGTATAGCTCAAAGCTGAAATATTCAGAGAAAACCTTTTCTTTGAAGCAAAATTCACAGCCAAGGAGAGGACATGACCTCTCATATCCAGATAAAGACCCATAATATCTTCTCCAAAAATCAAGAACAAGCCAAAAACAACCTGCTGACCAGCACCAGCTAGTGCATATATAAAATTGTTTTGGGTTAATTCAGACCTCCCCAGCTTAACAACTGGTTACAAACAAGGGAAGAGTTTATATGCTTCAGTAAAATAAAAAAGCTTGTATGTTTTCATCAAACAGTTTTTAGGAAGAACATGGCTTATTCACAGCTTCCCAGAGTACAACATAAGTACATTTTGGATGAATCCCTGTAGCTACTAAGGCAACCCAGAAAGCCCCAACTGTGATTACTTTTTTTTTCCCTAAGTGACATCTTGTTTTTTTACAGAATTCCACCTTCAGACATAATTATCACATATTCAAGCGTACTTATGTACCAGTATATTAGTGTCCCTAACCCTAACCCTAACCCATATAATGTGGATAGGGACTGATCTCATTTTCAACTGCCAAGAATTGCATACATACAGGAAGAAAATAAAATCATTAAAACATGACATGTCAACTAGACCAAAATACTAAATAATCTAATTTATTTAAAAGCCATTGCATCTGTCAGAAAAAAACTGACACTTGCACAAATGTAGTTGATGATCCGTGCCTTTGATGGCAGTTGCTGTGCATATCTAAAAAAAACAAAACAAACAAAACACTCAACTGATATGTATGTAAAATTCGAGAACTTCATGCTCAAATATTTAATTTGAACCTGCACTGGTTAAAATTAAGTTGAAATTCTTATTTTTGAACAGATTTACAGGACTGATTCTGTTGATCAGAAGTCACCATTGACCAGAACCCTGGTTAATTCTCTAGTCTCTGTGTCTGAGAGAGGCTTTCTGTGTAAGTTGTAAAGGCTCATTGATTTGTCAGCCAGTAAGTATTAAGCACATCAATATTGTGGATCAGACTAAATTGAAATGCAGCACCTGATTGTGTCTGTGAACTCCTCTGCTGGTCAAATTGTCTTCCTCCATTTCAGGCAGCTGTGGATGGATCTTTAAATATTTGTAATAAGCCTTGGTATTAAAACTGTATTCTGATGTAATCTGATGCTGACTTCTGTTCTGAAAGTGTGGGTATTAAAGCTAGCTTGCTGATTATTAAGGCAACGTAATGTTACACTGTAATGTGTTCATGCTTTGTTAGGTAATATGATCATTAGGTGAAAGTAAATAAAACCTCATTATGATGTGTTAAGTGCTTCTGAAGAAAATGTTGAGAAAATGAAAATGATGTCAAAGCTTAGGTATGGACCTGGGATATATACAGTTTTTCAGGGTTTAAATAAGTTTTGTTTGTCCCCCTTTTTTGTATGATAATTAGGGGTCTGCATAATGTAACTGAAATGTTTTGCCTTTGACTTATCGCTTTGTGCAGTTGTTAGTTCATGGATGAACACTTAAACCAGAAGATGATTTCATGTTGTAATTCAGTTGTCCTTACTCTTGGATACTTATCTCATTGCTTCATGAGAGTTCTTTTATTACTTCTCTGTTGATCAAAGTAAGAACTTTATCTGAGTAGTAGTCAGTAATTTTGGAGTAATATCTTAACATGAAATTATCATCCCTAGTAGGTAGTAGACAGCTGGCAGAAATATACTCAGTTTTATGAATGATCTTTCTAACAATAGTTACAGGTACTTTGTGAGACTATTTTTTAATTTATATTTTAATTGAAACTATTTTAAACCAAATTTTTAAAATTTCTCAATCATTTTTCAGTAGCTGTTTGAGACAACTGGAAACTGTGAGCAGGGCACATATTATGTGAAGTTGTCTTCAGCTGTATAGAGTTTTGAATCATCTTTATCTCTCTGGTTTGGCCCACCATTTTACTTGTATCATTGTCAGTGGCTTTTTTTCTTTGCCTCAGTGGGTGGCTGTGTTGAGCACAATGAAATGCCTTTAAACTGTCTTCTATCACAATCAATACTCCAGATAAATGCAGTTGTTGCTCTATGCCAGCTGAAATTGTGAAGAACTTTTTCCTTTTAAGCTTGCCATTTTAGTCTCCCAAGAAGGTATATCAGCTACAAATAACAGCAACATTTCTAAAAGGCAGCCCCAGAACATAAAGATAAGCAGGCTGGTGCCACACAAGCAGATATCGGACAAAAAAAATGAGCATATCCTTTTTCATGTTATATGGCATTTGTAGTGAATATAGTTTGAAGATGAGTTTTTAATATAAAAAAAGAAGTGAAACTGTTCGGCCCAGATTGACTCATGGTGTCCCCCCATTTAAGAAATTTTTATCCGCGTCAACCCTGATGCTAACAATCATGCAATACTAATAGGATTAGCCATTTTAAAATCATTTTAGTTGTTTTTATGTGAAAATTCTACACATTGAATCATTGTCTTTCAGAATGAATAGGGAAGAAATATTGAGAGAATCAGGGTTGTAATGGAGGGACCAGTGATTAGGAGAAGGACGAAGTGGGTAGCATACGAGTGAATGACTGAGGGCAGATTGTCTCGGCTTGGGGGTAAACTGGCAGCCGGAGGACCTCCCTGGGCAGGAAGTGTCTGCTGATCATCTGCGTGGGCGTGTCTGCATGCAGATAGACGACAGGCTGGGAGGGAGCAACATGCAGGGAGATGATCCTCACTTTTTCTCTTACCTCTGATGGAGGCTGGAACACACTGAGGGGCGGAGAGAGGGGAGCAGGGAGAGGAGCTGGAAGTCACAGGTTGTGAGGGAAGCGCAGCCTTCAGGAAAAAAGGAGAGTTTGAGTGAGACACAGATGGGCAGGAAGAGAGGGGAAGAGAGTGACAGAGAGAGGGAGGAGAAAGCTGTCGGGCCTCCCCCTCCCTCCACGGCTGTGTTGGCAGCAGCGTCTCTGGTGAGGAGAGATTACCAAAGCCCGGCCTGAGGTTGCATGTAGCGACACAGTCATTACCTCTGCCCTGCTAACAAATGGCAGCGCTCTCTAAACACAAAGCGATGGCTGTCTCATCCCCTTCCTCATTGCATGGCTGCTGAGCCTTGATTTAGCAGGAAAGATGTAAAACTGGATAACAGCCTCATGTCTTTACAAGCCTTTTTATTGTATTGTATTTTTTATTTTTTTTATAGGATATCGACCTTCACTAGTTTACAACACCCATCCTTGCTGCTACAAATAAATCTTCCAGCTTGGGATGTTTTCTTTGAGCAAATATTTATTCCATTAGGGACGAGGCTTTGAAGTTTTTGAGTGGCTTTCAAAATGGCTTCTTGGCCAGTTTATTGAATCATACTTACAGTCTGTGTGTGTGTAGCATTGTGCTGGTGTCAACAGGACAATCTGTGCTTTGGCACCCAGCCACAGGCAGCAAAGAGGGGGTCATGGGGCTCAGTCTGTCAGAGCCCGCTGCCATTTCCGCCATCACTGTGGAGATGGTTACAAACAGTACAGTGAATCTGACTGATGTTAAGATATACTTAGAGGCTAATCATGCAGCAAATAGAGGCACAGGGATTCCTGTGAAACAAACTGCCTGGCTGCACTCCCCACTCCATTTAGAGTCATTCATGGGAAACTTCTCAGCTTTGACACTCATGCTCCATTGATGGTGATGCTGTTGGCCATTGCTACCAGGAAAATGGAAACCCAGCCTGGACAACAGTCAAGTTCTCTGTGGCTGATTTTCAGCACATCCCAGCCCTGATTTTCAAACATGTATGTGACCAAAAAAGGGTGTACAGTCTTTTTAAATGCACAGATTGGCATTTATTAATCTGAATGTGGGCAAGGGGCAGTGGTTTTCAAACTTATTTTGTCAAAGGCACAGTGTTTCCCCTATAGTTTATGTGGGATGGTGCCCTGCCGTCACAACAGACACTCCCGCCGAGCCAACAGGATCCCCACCCATAAATTCAAGTGCAGATTTAAAAAAAAAAAATACATTATTTTATTTTTATTTTAATCAATAGGGTGTTTAACAGGCATTCTTTTTATCATATTAAAAAAGCTTACTCTATTTTGTGCAGTTTTTGTGCTGTTTTCACTCACTCTCTGTTTTCTAAATGATAAATTCATCCTGAGGCATTCTGGATCACTTATTCTCCATGATATAAGACCAATCTTTGAAGGATCAAGCTTCAAATACAGTCTACTAGTGCAACGGTTCTCAACCTGTGGGTGGAGGCCCATAAGTGGGTCTCAGAGCTGTTTTCACTGGACGGTGGCAAAAATGTCTTCAGTGTATGAAGGCCCGAAGAGGACAAATATCCATCAGAATATGTAAGAGTATACCTACTAGAATAAACCAGACTACACCACTGGATAGATAGATAGATGGATAGATAGATAGATAGATAGTTGAATGAAAAAATGAAAAGAAAATGATGAATATAGAAAGATAGATAGGTGAATGAATAAATGAAAAATTATTAATATAGATAGATGGATGAGTGAATAAACAAACAATGTGATTAATATAGATGGTCCTGAACGACAGACCATGCTCATTCCGGCCCAGGCACCCCCCCAATGTTAATGCTTTTTTAATCATTTTTCTGTGTTATGAAGTTTTCAGTCTATAGTTGCATAAATTCTGGATGGACCATTTTGGGGCACCAGAAGGCTTTCCCCTTTATACCCCCTTATGGGCAGCCTTGTTGTCCATTCGATTTGGCTTTAACGTATGTATACATTAGTGTGTTTAAATATTTGCATGTAATAGCTGGCAAGTCGGTTTCTGTAAAACATTAAAACATGAATAATCTCAAATTTTCTTTTTTTTCTGTTTTTAGGGTAGGGGTGCTTCAAATGCTGTAAAGACATGGTAGAAGAAAATTAGAATAAAACCACAACATGTGTTTTCCTCCTCATGTTTTCTGAATTTTGAAAGCTGTTGGGGGGCTGATTGGGCCCTGGGGCCTCCACTTGGCCATCACTTATTTAGACATTCATTTCTCAGCACCCCAAACTAAAACTGACTTTCATTACCCCTTGGTTCTGTGCTCTGGGCTGGTCCATATATGATGATTGTCTTCAGCTGCTATATTTATCAATGGCTGTTTAATGAATTACATGTGGGAACAGGTTTAAGATTGTTTCTGCACACAAATCTGTTTTTACTCCAGGCTGATAAATGATGGCCGTTGTGCTCCTGCAGTGTCACCTTTTGTAGAGGAATTCTCTTTGTTTGAACAACAACCTTTGAATTTTGTTTCGCACTCACAGACCCTCATATCTCTCTGTTCTCTGTGCCCCGTCTTATATTGGCAGATTTTGCTCCTCTCAGATGGCAAGGATAGATCACTGCCATTACCCCAACTGAGAGTCGTGTTGTGCCATATGCCGCCTGTTTTGCTTCAAATAGAACGACAAGCATATGAGATCAAAAGCAAAGCAGAGCATCACAGCAAGAACCTCCCTGCAGCTTCCAGGAATCATCACCTTTACATCAGCAGAGTCGGACAGTTAGAGCACAAACATTACAGCCTCTCACCCCTCCTCGGAGCTGCCCATGGTTAGGGTGGTGGTGGTGGGGCTGCTGCTGCATGTGGAAACACATCAGAAAGGCCACAGCACTCTAATTAACTCTGCCTGGCATTCCCTCTTACTGTGAACGTGTCTAACCTTTACACAACCTCGCTTCGTCACCTCTCCTCTTAAACACCCAGGTTGAAATTCTCATTTAATGTCAATAAGCAGATTAACACCCCTCCCCCAACCGAAAGCCTCCCTCCTTCTTCTTCTTTTTTTTCTTAACCTCCTTTAGACTTCAACAACAGATTTTTATTCAACGCGGCCGCAGCACTTTGCCGTGCTCAATCAATAAAACAGTGTCCCCTATAACAGACCTCTGTGTTTTCCTTCCATCGATCCTGTCAGCCCAGATACATTCAAGAGAAAGCCAGTCGATTACCCTCAGCAATCTGAACGTTGATCTATACCGCAGATGACAGGTGCCAGACATCAGTTTTGGGTAATTGTGATACTGAATGCTGGTGTCATTTATCATTCTTCGCCTGGATTCATGTGCTCATCATGGTCTCGAAAGTTTCTTGGATGCACAGTTCTTACCGGAGTTGGCACCAACTTTTTACCCTGTTGAAACTAGACCATGCTGACACTCAGGTGATAAAATATATTTTACATCAGGGCTGTTGTAACCACACATTTTCAGCTGTCAGTTTTATTTAACAATGATGAAAGGCTGTCCATTATTTTGACATATAAGAATGCTGAAGGGGATCCAACATATCATTTAGTAATTCTCACAAGACACTGTAAGCAAAAAAAATACTTGTGTTGTTCCTCAGTAACTACATTTAATTTGATTACACACAAATTTAATGTCATCTAGTTTAAAGTTCAGAATGTTTTAAGGGAACAATTCAAATAAAGCAGAATTTCTCCCCCTTGTCAAAACAGAGGATCATTTTGTCAAAGGATGATATGTTGGTTTCCATCTACCACCTGAGACATCTAAGACTGCGCATTACAGTCTTGAGAGAAAAAGGTGGTAATTTTGAGGCAGAAATGATCATATAAAAGGGTGGAAGGACTGTAGTATTTGGCAGAGGCAAAAGATTCTGAGAATCAACAGTGATGTACAGCAGTTTCTCTCAAACTTGAGTATCCTGCATCCCATTTTAGGACATACAGTTTACCTCAGAGTTCACCAAAACCATCATACATCCACAAAATAAGGCTCAAAGTATCAACCTCCTCATTATTTTTCATCTGCAGATTTTAATATACACATTTTTTTTGCTTTCAATATTATCATTTTGAACTTAATAAGTGTCCCAGCAAACTCTTTCCCAGTACCTTTCATGTCTTTGAAAATATGGATATGTATTCAAATCAGGAAGAAACTAGTGTCGTATGATGTTTGAGTCAACACCAGCTAATTTGTGACATTTCCTCTGTTTTGTCAGGGACTTCAAAATTGTAATCCAGCATTTTATGATAATACAAAATATGGTTTTAAATATGTGTATTTTTTTACTTGTTGTAAATGACCTCTTGCGGCCCACCAGCAATGTGTCCACAGCCCAACAGCTGGCCCCGATTTACATTTTTTGAAGCACTGATGTACTGGCACGAAACCAAGCTTGTTACCATAGACCAGGGGTGTCCAAACATTTTACATTGAGGGCCGCATAAAGAGAAATACATGGACTTGCTGCAACTCACTTTTAGTGTATTTAAGTTAAAGTTTAGGGCTTAGGGGTGGGTTATCAGCTGTCAAGGGGTCCTTGTAACCCCGGGCTATGGATTCAGTCAGAGTGAGAATGACCTTCTGAGCAGCAGAGATGGGACACGCTGTCGGCTTATCTTCACTGTCAGACACGAAACAAGAGTAAACTGGAAGAATGCTGATGCTTGAAGATGAATACCGTAAAAAACCAAATAATAGCCGGGGCGTTTATTTGTTTCAGTCACTGAGCAGACCAGGCGTTTGTTTGAGACCAGGCTTCTATTTAGAACAGGCGTTTAATTCCTTTCTCACAAAAGTCTTGCTTAGCAAAAAATGAAAAAATATGGCAAATGTAATCATGTTATTTATCGTATTTACACCAGTATGAATATCACCTTTACATTTCAAGGAAAGATTACAGTACCATAGTTACACTTTTGTCTTCTTTCAACTCAGCACTCTCTAAACACTCTTAATACTGGTAAGGAACTAGATAAGTTAAGGTCTTACTTTTTTTTCGCTGTACCAGGGCCATGGAGATCAGCAGCAATTTACCGTTAACTAATGTGACTGGCCTCCTGACGTTAGTTAAGGGCAAACGACATGCAGCGGCAGTGACAACGTCTTCTTCTTTGAATTTTTAAAGCCCTAGTATGTAAGATTCTGTCTTTCTGCTCTATTGTGCCCTAGATGTAGTGGTCGTTGAGTGTAACTGCACTGCTGTAAAACAGAGCACCTCACACCAACGTGCATTTGTTGACATACAGAGTGAGGCGAAGCGAGCTGACAGGACTCCTGAGAGACAAATAAACCATGCGCACTAATAAGGTACAGTCTGATCACTTTACAAGCGTCAGCTGTCAGTTGGTAGCTCAGTGTTTGCAGGTGTGTAGCTTACTGTAACTTTGACCGTAGCTCGTAGGCTATGCCTAATAAATTGGACTCGGCGTTTATTTGGAACAGGCGTTTATTTGTCAAAATGTGCTGCTACACCCTGCATTTATTTAGGACTCGGCGATTAATTGGAACTCGGCGTTTGTTTGGTATTTTACGGTATTGTAATATACTTTGTAAACGAGACCTTCTGACAAAGTAAATATGGCAGAAAATGTGCATGATTGATGGTGTTTGCTGCTGTAATCGAAATGTCTTTATTCATTAAACTGTTTCAGGGCCCAATTCAAAATGTTCAGTGGGCCGCATTTGGCCCCTGGGCCATACTTTGGACACCCCCGCCTGCCATAGACCATAAAAAGAATTGGAAGAAGCAATGTGACGTCAGACGTTTGATTATCAAAAGAGCCTTTGGAACATTTTTAATGCGTCATAATGGATGCTGCCTTAACTTAGCTCAACCTGCTCACAGGCTGAAAGGCTGTGTTGAGGAATTAAAGGCTCTCTGACCAATAATGACTCCATACAGACTTGAAGACATGTCAGTCATGTCCCTACTTTTTAAAACCAGCACTCCTCAATTAAATAAAAACAGGCATGTAAAAAAAAAATCATGCAACAGAGCTTTAAATGCTTCTTCTAAGTTTTTTTCTTTTTCCAAGGTTAATGCCACCCAAGGTGTTGGTTTGACTTCTTCACAACAGTAGTAAATTGAAGTCTCCCCAAAATTAGCATCTTTATGCTAAAGTTCTAAAGAATCTAGTATATTCTGCAATAAAGTGTGTTCTGTGATTGTGGATGCACTGATACAATTAGTTTTTTGGGGGGGCCAAGAACAAGTACAAGTGCTCACATTTTATAACCCACCAATACAAAGAGCAAATATTGGTACTTAATATTACTGTTTTTCATATAATGTTCTCCACCCTTCCTCTTGATGGTTTATTAGTACATTGTTTTCACCGTGCTTTAATTTGTCAACCTCATTTACCATCACCTAAGTGCAGACTTGGCTACAACTTTCTAACCTGACACACCAAACAGACAGTTCCATATTTCCATCACGGAAATGTTTCACTAGTCCATCTGGGAAAGAGCCGTTGTACATATGACTGTTTAGATACAATCGTTCACCGGCTGTTTGGCACATAACCCTCTGGATATAACTGTCAAATGAAAAAATTACATTTGGTGAAAGTCATTTTTGAGCCCTGATTAGCACAAATACTTAGTTGAGCTTTATCCAATCAGGGATTGGTTTTCCCTGGCAGGCTGAAATTAGTTGTGTAGAGCCATCAGCCCAGGGCCATTTTCACAAGTCACTGACCACAAGTCTGTGCTAACTGTGGTGATGGATTGCTTGGATCAAGTGGTGAGAGAAGACCTGACAAAGACTGCACACAGCTTTTTCCCCATATTTTTAAGATCAAAATGTAGCAAATCCTTGCTGCTCCTGTGAGGTGCTTTTTGTTCAGTGGGCTTTTTTGCATGCACATAGTGGAACATAATGGCAGTAACCATTAACTACTGCTACAGCCCTGGCAGGTGTCAGGCCACCATGTTATAGTTTCGATGTACCATTTGAACAGCATTGCCGTCCTGAATTGATCTACAGTTTATTACACCAACTTTTATTTATGAGTGAATGAGCAAAACTGCCTGAGTTAGGCTGGCTGTTTGGTTAATATAGAGGGCTTTGAAGACACTACTAGTAATGCTGTCTTAACTTTAAGTTATAAAAAAGTTATTAAAAAAATCATAATATTATAAACCTACACACTGTGTAATTACATAAAGAAATCAACTATTTAGACAGAAAGTCTGTCTAAGCATGCTTTAAACATGACTGTTTCTCATGTATTTTAACATATGTGCCTGCAGTCAGCCTCAAGTGGAAACTCAAGGAACTGCAGTGATTTCTGCATCTGCATATTGAAGTTCCTTTTGAACACCAGAAGTCGATGCTTGTCTTGTACTGATGGACACTTGACATGAATATGCGATGAGGGTTCGGGTGGTTCATTGTGATATTTGGAGTAAATGTGCTTTTAGTCATCAGAGTTGAATCAGTGTTTATAAAGAAGGTATTTGTGGGAGCAGCAGCTCATGTACTAGTGCTACAGGGCAAGCAATGGAGAATACCACTAGCTGTTCTTGCATAATTTCACTAGTTTGATCAGCGTAGGCTAATGTAAGTCAAACCACAACTGTAGCTCCATTATCTCAAGTGTTTTTTTTTTTGTTTGTTTTTTATAAGACCTTCATTTTTACTAGGTGTTCGGTTTAATTTTAAGAGGACACGCTGGAGACAGAGCAAAGGAGTGATTTGATTGTTAATTGTGAGACTGATCCATGATTCATGAAGAGACCTCATCTTGTAAGTTATTTTCAGACTGCATCACATCTCTGCCCTTAACTCAAGATGGGAGACAGGAAGTAATTTTTGCACAAAGAAGTGCAGCCAAAAGTTTTGTGGTGTTTATGACCGTGCTAACCAGTTAAATTGGGAATAAAACAAACCAGATCTAGTTCTGAGTCACAAAAGTTAGCAACACAAAAAAGACAAAAGTTTTAGAAAAGCTTGAGAGTAAAACAATTAAGAACATACAGAACAGTTCAAAAGTTTTAGGCTGTAAAGTAAGACTAATTTTACGGTAAAAAATATTGATTGAATGTTTTCTTAATCAATAATTGCAAAGTAAATTAACAGAGGAGAAAAACATCCCCTCCCTTCAGAACAGCATCAATTCTTCAAGCTACACTTGCACACAGTTTTTAAAGAAACTCAGCAGCTAGATTGTTACAAACATCTTTAAGAACTAATCACATGTCTTGTTTGGATGTAGGTTGGCTCACATCTTTCTGTCTCTTAATGTAATCCCAGACACATTCAATGATATTGAGATCAGGGCTCTGCAAGGGCCATATCATCACCTCCTCTGAAGACAGTTTTTAACGGCACGATATCCTCAACTCCATTTGCAGAAATGTAGCCCCAAACTTGCAGAGCAGAGTACCTGCTGACATATTTCTTCACCCAAGTCCCATGTTTTCATGCAAAGTAGAGTTGCTTGGCCTTGTTTCCATGTCGGGGGTATGGCTTTTTGGTCATAATTCTGATATGAAGACCACTGGCCAGATTTCTCCAACCTGTAGATGGGTGTCCCACTGGATGGTTCTGAGCTCTTGGCACTGCTAGATATCTTCTATTTCTGAAGGGGGGTAAGCAAGATGTGCCTTTTAACTGCTTCAGTAAGTATTCTTGGCACACCATCATTTCTGCAGCCCTCATCATTTCTTGTTTCTGTGTGCTTTTTCAAAAGAGCTCAGTGAGCACATCTGGAACCCTCAGTCTGCTTTGATGTCTGGGGGAGACCCCGCTGATGTAGTATGATTACCTTGTGTCTTGTTGCTGCACAGCTGTTCCTGTTTAGTTACTGACTGTTTGAAAAATGATGATTATTAGCACCTGTTCAGTATAATTAGTAAATTATACACCTGACAATATTCTTACAAAAATCCTGACTTTGTAACTGGTGTACCTACACTAGCATAGTGCACCACTGGCCTCTTTATAAGGTACACCTGTTCAGCTGCAAAATGAAGGAAATAGAGAATCAGCCAATCACATGGCATCAACTCAGTGCATTTAGGGCATATAGTGATCAAGACGACCTGCTGAAGTTCAAATCAGGCATTAGAATGGTGAAGAAAGGTGATTTACTGTCAGAGACTTCAAAGTGTGAGTGTGGCTGTTCGTGTCAGACAGACTATTTAAGAATCTGCTGGTTTACTGGAATTTTGACACACAGCCATCTCTCGATGTTATGAAGAGTGGTCAGGAAAAAAGAACATTTTCGGTGGGCAGGTGTTCACTGGCTGAAAATGCCTTGTTGATGCCAGAGGTCAGAGGGAACATCCAGAGCGGTTCGAGGTGATAAAAAGGCAGCAGTATCTCAAATAACCCCCAAATATGAGTGCACAATATGTCAAAGTTCACAGTACTTCAATGGCCTCATCTGTCACCAGATCAGGATCCAATAGAGCACCTTTGAGATGTGGTGGAGCAGGGGTTTACATCATGGCTGTGTAGTTGACAAATCTGAACTCAGTCTCATGCCAATATGGACTTAAATCATTGTGGGATTTTTGCAGAATCTTGCTGAATGTATGCCTTGAAGAATTAAGTCAGTTCTGAGGACATTGTGTGGAGTTTGATACTACAAGGGTGTGCCTAATAAAGTGTCTGATGAGTGGGGAAGAATGCTCACTCACTAGACACTTTATTAAGCATCTTTATTAAGATGCTGGTTTTAAGGCAAAGGCTAAGCTCATTACATAAAGATTTAATTTAGATTTTTCTTGTGTTTGCTCACTTTGCAGTTTGTTAATTGATTAATAATAAAAACAATTAAAAATGTGATTTAAAAGTTTTATTTTACTGCATTTTTTCACATCTGCTTAAACTTTTGCAGATGTATGCAGATCCAAGCTTAAGTATATTCATTTTCATCAAATCTCAACAATAACCAACGGTGTTCATCTCTCCCTGCTCCCACCTGACTCGAGCACCATTATATCATTTGACAGAAAGCAGTCTATTATCACCTAGAGAATGAAAATCAAACTGACAGGTAACAACGCGGCAGATGGTCTGGCCAAAACCACGGACAGCAAACAAATCTTACATTACCCCAATTACTCATGATATAAATCCAAATTGTCATAATCAAATAAGAACTGCAGTGTGTATCAACTGTGAAATGGTGAAATTCCTAATATAGATGGAGGATGAGGAGACAATAATCCTGTTCTCATTTCAAGCTAATTATTTACAGAAAGTGATTCAAAAATGTCAATAAAATATCCATTATCCCTGCCTTGTTATCTCTGCATTATCAAATTCTCCCAATAAATTCACATCAGCTGCTATTTGTCACAACTAGATCTTATTCAATGGGAATCATTATGGGAATTGTACATTGCAAGTGGAAAAACTAAGCTCTGTAATCTACCAGGAACCATAGATCAGGAGATTTTGATTAGTTTGTCATATTGAGGTTAAATCATTAAACTGCATTCCACTTCATTTAAAGGGTCCAAGAGAGGAATACAAACATGTCAGATTGTTATCATTGTTAGTCAGCATCTCCTTGTATTTAATCAAGTTTAATCCTCACACCTCTGCGTTTTCTCAATCATTGTTTGGCCCTTTAGTTTCCTCGAGGTCAGAGTGGTAATTAAAGAAAGCACCGGCTGAAGATTTTAATGTTTGCACTGAGAGTTGGTGTGGAAACCTGGGGAATAAGAACTGTAGGAATTATATGGAGAGGGTGTAAGCCTGGCACAAAGTTAAGAAAAAACGAAAAGACACTGACGTCTTAAATGGTTCCCTGCAGCGGAAGAGCTCCAGAGAGACAAATGTTCAAGCAGCTTTTATGTCCCAGCTGAGGTGAAGATAGGACGAGATTCAACAAACCTATAACACCTTTTGACTGCGCCACAACTCTGTTAAGATACATCCGCCTCGATCAAATGCTCCAAATTGATGCTCCACTTTTTGATAGAGGAGTCTTTTTAAATGCAAATCACAGGCGCTGTTGCTTTTTCATTACTTCTTTTTTCCCCCAGTACACTCAATTTAGGCAGCCCTGAGGGGATTTAACCTGTGACACTGCCGCAGCATCAAACCCACCTGTCAGTATGTCTAATTGAACAGCGGATGTTATGTTTGCTGATTTCGTTGTCGTGTATTTTTTTTTTTCTTTTTTTTTGAGCAAGGGCAGATTTGAGACATATTGAGTCATCTCAAGCCTGACCTCCCTCTCCCTTGCTCCTCAATTTGTCAGCTTTGTGCGCTTGACTCGCTCTGAGTTGTGGGTCAAAGCTATAACTCACAGCCTGAGAGTTGGAGCGATCCCATCAGCCAGATGCTGTGTCCTCATTCCAGTGTTCCCCCAGTGTCCGGCTGCCTTTGATCACACTAACGGAAATGGATGGCGTTCATACAGCGCTCAGATTAGACTGTGTGATGAGTTAGTGGGCCGGGTTCAAGAGAAAATTATGTCTGTCTCTATTCGTGCATCTGCCTGCTTAATAAGAGGTGGTATTGATCTCTCCCACCACATCATGCGTGATTTTAGTTTTCAAATGTCAAAGAAAGTTTCAGATTAGATGCTTTGGACTATATTGGGCCTAAATGTGAACAATCTATCAAGTCTCTCATCCACTTTACTTTTAAATAGGTTGGGAAAGTTTTCTTTTTCTCTGAATTTTCCAAGATTGAATCCCTCAGGAAGGCAGACAAAAGCTGGGGATTAGGGATTACAGTAATTATTGTACACGAGTACTCATAGTGCCTAATGAATGAATAGTCTTGTGCTAAATTATTATATTTTTGCTTTTAAAAGTATGACACACTGCTAATGGCCTAATATGTTTTCTATTTTGGTTTACCAATGAAATAACAAGGGATGGTTATGTAACCAGTCATATTTAGTAGTTTCTAAACTGTATAAATACGAAGAAAACCTTGGAAGACCTGTTGTATAAATAAAATTTATAAAATGTAGTATTTAGACATTGACACCAATTACTTAGCAGTTTTTTTTACTCTTCAAAATAAAAGTCCAGGCTAGTAATCTGGACAAAAAAAACAACAACAATAACATACTGTTTTGACTACTTGGGGCGATCCGTACATGCATTTGGAATACAGATTCTTTGAAGATACTTTGCAAATCAGTCCACAGTTAAGCTGCTCTACATGCACCTTTTCCACTCTTGGAACTGCTGCTAGCAGTCATGATAGCTTTGCTCAGGCTTAACAAATGCCATCTCACTCAAGCCTTCTTTTTTCACAAAAACCAATAGCTGGTTCTCCAGTCACCAGTGTCATTATTAGCGCTCCAGTCCCAAGTCTTGTGTACTCACATCTAAGTGAGAGATGTGACATGAGCACAAAGCCCATACTCTGCTTTTTGGGGTGTTATATGTATTTGGTTTGCTTAACATGTCCCTTTCATGTGGCGGGGTATATTTACACAAGACAAAAAGTCTGCAGCATCCGGACTTCTCCTTCTCCTCCTGCTTACAACACCAGTGGCTGCCTGGACTGTTTGCTTCCCCAAAAAGACTTTCTAGTGAGACCTCTTACCACAGTTTTGTCAGCAGTTCAAGCACATTGGCTCTGGGTAGCAAGCCCAGTTCATAGCAAAGCTCACCAGTTACCACAGAGTAGGCCTGTCAACCAATCAGAGCCCATTTGGGGAAAGGAGATCTAAAGTGAAAGGAGCTCCATCAGAGCATCTCAGGCTATATCCACATGGAGACTGTTTTTTTCTTTATGAAAATGCAGGTTTTTCTGTGTGTTATAGTCCTCTCTCCAGACGTAAACTGCTTTTTAGGTTATATTTTAAAAAACTCCTGCCAAGGTGAGGATTTTTGAAAACTCCATTCTGAGCAGTGGTCACCAACCTATTGTTAGGTCTCGACACAGGATGTTTCACATATTAGAGAGATATACACATATGTATTGGTATATGTATACTTGCAAGATGAATCTGATCAAACTGGTTTCCCTTTGTCCCTTTAGTTTCCAGTGTGAGCAAGACTGGAACTTTATAGGCTTTATAGGCTGTGCAAGTTGTTTAATGCATATATGACAATTGTTATTTTTTAAAGGCTTTTAATGGATTGATTAAAGTATCTACTAGCTTGAATGTGGTCACAGATAAATAAAA
This sequence comes from Cetoscarus ocellatus, assembly GCA_037902135.1. Taxonomy (NCBI): domain Eukaryota; kingdom Metazoa; phylum Chordata; class Actinopteri; order Labriformes; family Labridae; genus Cetoscarus; species Cetoscarus ocellatus. The sequence goes on from JBAMNC010000473.1 coordinate 849,089, forward strand.
ACATTATAAAGTAGCTACTGATTTTGTTTTTTCAGTAAATTTGGGTGAGTAGATCTTGCTGTCCCTGTTCTTATCATAGGGTATCTCTTATTGAAAAAGGCTGGTGCACTGATTTGGAGTATCCCGTGTGAACTGGGAAAACAGCGTTTTGGGCCCCAAATGTCACACTCTGTGCCAGCCTCTCCATGAGCACTCTCACACTAAGCAGCTTTGACACTGTTGTTCACGTGTTGCAGCAGATGCTGTTAAACTGTTGCTGTTTGAAGTACTGATAACTGGACTAGTTACATGCCACCACATAATTTATGTCATTCCCTTACTTTGATGCTGCTTAGCACTCAACAAATACTGCAGACAAGACCTGTTTTTTTTTCACAACTGTGTTGACTGGTGACCAATGTCTGCCATGATTACAGGTGTTGAAACCAACAAGAGCATCCATGGAACTTATTAATGACAGGATCTAATCAGGATTATCAGATGTCTAAAATAAGTGAAGAAATAGTTAACATAGACACAAGTTAAACCGTAACACCAGTCAGACTTGTGGTTGGAATGGATATGAAAATATAACTGCTCTAGGATCGAAATGTCCAACAAAAGGGTTGCATGTGATTACAAGATAATAGACAAAGTTTAACAGTTTTTGCGTATTCATGAATCGGAAGTTTTTGAAATCTTCATTTGTTTGTATGGGATTTTTTTAAGCATAGTAGGAAAAAATATCCCACCAACATGTTGACATAGCTTTAGATAGGCTAAGAATACAGCTGGATCAGGGGTACTCATCCTGTGAAAATTAGAAGGATTTTTTGAACATGATTGTGGAGAAACTCTGGCACTCACCAAATCAGATGAATGAACCAGAGTAAAGGAAAAATACAGGCTTTTACAGCTCATGGTTAAACATTTGGCTAGTATTTTTATGGCGTAGACATTATCATATTACTGTCAAAGTGCCCCCAGACATGATATGCACCCTCACTGGCAGAAAACCCTCTACTATGTGTGATTGGTATTTTGGTGTCCACTTTTTCTGTAAAGCAATTGTTGTTAATGTAAACTGAATAGTTGTGTTTACTTTGTCTTGATTGTGGCTTGCAAAGTTATAAACATCACTTTTTATTATTTTGTACCTTTTTTTTTTAACCATCATAAAGTGTGCTGACCTTTAGGGTGATTTTGAGCCCAATTCCCCCCTCCTGAAGAAGATAGCAAAAACAGTTTATCGAAATGTTCAAGTGATTGTCTCGTCAGATTTTCCAGTATTGTGAGGTAGGGTTGGGAAATTAATTGAGTTTTGATCTCAATTACAATTTTGGCTTCCTGGAATTATGTTGCTGCAACGCATGCTATATTGGTCTTATTTTGGTATCTCATTTTGGTACCTGCATACATAACTAGATAAACATATAGTTGTACGTGTTTCAAGCTTGTTTTTCAAGTGTTCAGATTGTTTACTTATCAAGAGTATTTGTTAAGTTCATGTTCATGCAGATGTTATTAAATCAAATCATCAAGTTTAATAATCATGATCTTGAAATCAATAAGAATAATCCACTTTTTTTTTATCCCATAATCAAGCATCCCAAGTGTGGGGTATGATTTTACCCTCACCAATCAGCTCAGGGGTTGGTCGGTGCTGCCCTAATTTGAAATCATAATTTAAAAAAAAAAAAGTTCAATACTTTACTCACAAATCTTGTTAGGCAGGGAAAACATTAAGGATGTCGAAGTACAAACAAGCAAGCTGACTGAGGCTGGGAGTGGTACAGTCGCTGCTAGTAAACACAAAGCATAGAGTGAGATGGGTTTCAGAAATAGTGCAGCAACTTGTTGAACTGAAGCAACAACTCTTACCTTGTATGACTTAAAATACACCCTGACTGAACCGAAAAGAGATGGGCGTGGCTCTGCACAGGTTTGACCAGATTGAACAACAGCTGGCCATTCAGCCTGTTCACTCTAAAGTGTGTTTGACTGCATGGCATTACTGTACACGTCTTGAGAGTGGAGACTGTGGTTGTTGGTGGGTGAATCTTAGCATGAGGTGTGCTTTGTTCATTATGTCAGTCCGCGCATTAAAACAGCAAAACTGCTAAATTGGTCATTTTTGGAGGTCATGTGTATGGTCCTTTATTCTTTTATGGTGTGCATGGCTTTACTGTGTATCAAAATGGATAAGGGACCCAAGCCATTTCAGAACTGCTTAACTGTTTGCATGGCACAATTGTGTTTAACAAGCATAGAGGTGATTCATCCAGTATCTGTAGACATCCACTCCTTAAACCACAATTTGTCAGACTCATGTTTGTGGAGGTAGGATAAAAAAACAGACTGACTCACAGATTGACATTTCCCCTGCTGTTAGTGATGATGGATGGATGACTAAAAATCTGAGCTTTTTAAAGAAGACAAACACCTGCAGACTGCTTAAGAAACATTATGCAAAGTAATTATCTTGTGTCTTTCACACACCTTGACTGGTGTTGTAAATCCATAGAAGATACCACCACTTATCTCCATGTCCATTTCTCTGTGGTTAAAATGTGTCAGTCAGTGGTTAATACCGGTAATTCAGCGTGATCATAATGTTTCCTGTACACTTATGAATTAAGGACTGCTACCTGCTTTCACAAATTAGCCTCATTATTTCAATCAAGCAAGCGAGAAAGTGCATTCTTGTGCTTGGAGGCAGAATAATCATCGATCCTGAATCTAAAAGAGGCATATAATATTTATGTAACAAAAAGTGAGCTAAAAGTCTTGTTATCTGTCTTGTTCAGAAACTTTTAACCACATCCCATAGGAGCCTGGGTCAGTGTCTGAACTGCCAGTATGACAGTCAATAATCCCATTACTGTCAATCTCAGCTTACTTGTTACATAACTTATTACACCATCCTTTTTCTTTATCGAGCATAGTTTCTTTAAGCCTCCCCCTCAGTCACTTAATTACTTAAGAATATTTATTTATCAGATCTCCACTTGATCATGGTCAGCCAAATATTGCAAAAATAGATTACTTGTAGATCTGACTATTCTTTAAGGCAAAATAAACCCCTGTGTTTAATACTCTGCTGTCTGCAGTTGAAAATGTGTATTGTGAAGGGATTTGTAATTATACAGGTTAACTTTGTTGTGAGTTACAGAAATATGGGGCACATCAGCTTTGTGAATGAAACTGAAATGCAACACCTTTGACCGCTTACTCAAAGGTCAACAAACCTCCGTTTTAAAAAATAATATTTGAAAGTTTTTGAAAACAACCTCGTTCATACAAAAATGCAAAATTGCATAACTACACTGCTAAAAGCTGTTTGTTACCTTCTAAAGATGTCAAGAGTGTGCATTTTGAAAAAAATTTCCATTCAGAGGCTCTTCAATTTCAAACCTATTCCAACCACAAGTCTGACTGCTGTTTATGTTTGTACTTGTGACCATGTTAGCTGATGTTAGCAGACATTTTGAATACATATTTCTTTGTTTGATATTTCAATCTGAGACATATTTGATAATCTTGGTCATAATCTGTTATTTCCTCATTTTTAATTAAAGATAGCGTTTCCTCAGTCCTCTGTGGTAGTTTGAAGAATCCTCACTTGGTGTACTTGTGTTTACATCTGTGCGTGTGTGTGTTTTTGTGTGCGTTGAATGTGGGTTGCAGGGTGGGATGGGTTTTTATATTTTATTTTGTATTCCTTTGTATCTGCTTGAGTCCTCGAATGTACAGCACTTTGTGCTACAAGTTTTTTGTATGGAAAGTGCTTTATAAATAAAGTTTGATCGATTGATCGATTGAATTTAAAGCATTCATGAGTACTTTTATCAGTTTCCAACATCTCTAGTAACCATGGCAACCACAGACACAGGCAGCTATGGGTCACCAGTCAACACAGTCACCTGTGAAACAGTAACAACGGGTCTCGTCCTAAACGTCAGCAGCGTTTGTGTTGTGTTCTTCTGCCACAGATGTAAACAACAGCAATAATGTCACATAGTGAGACATCACCCTGAGGAGAGGTTTGTGCAGCGTGTGACGGTTTAGGCCTAAAACACTGATTGCTATGTCCACATGGAGACACCCGAAATGGAATTTAAAAAAATGTTCAGCTTGGCAGGAGTGTTAAAAATGTATATTTCAGTGACCTAAAACACAGTTTGCAAGTGGACATAAAGCCAAAAAAGCAGGAGAAGAAAAATCACCACCCCTAGTTTCTAGGTAGGGTTGCAAAGGGACGGAAAATTTGCTGTGATACTGAACTTTCCATGGGAATTATTGGAATTATGGAATTTTGGATAATTTATGGGAATTAACTTGAAATCGGGGATGATTTAAACAAACTGTATCATATCCAAACATAAATTCAAACATTTGTGTTGTCATAGGCAGACATCCATCCAAAATAAGACAAAAACATTACATTTCACAGATCTGTTTGTCAGTAGAACTTAATCAAGTGAAGATTAATTTATTAAACAATCAGTTTCAATTTCAGTCTATGTATTCCACAGGCTCACACATGTGGCCACAATAGTCCAGGGTCTATAAATCATCTGTTGTGATGGAGGGATGCACAGTGCATGTTATTGAGGGATAGACAGCATAGATATTCCTAAGTATACTTGAATGAAATCTTTTTTTTTTTTTTTTTTTGTTAAGGTTTTGATCAAATAATTTTCCTGGCTATATTTAAAATCCCTGTTAAGGGCAAACCTTTATTTTAGTAAATTCAAGGTTTATTCCTCTTTATTCACTTTTATTCTCATTCATTCTCATGGAAAGTTTCCAATTTTAAAAATTCCTGGAGTTTTGCAACCCTCTTTCTTGCTGAGGGGAAGAAATATGCGGAGCTGGACCTGGATGCTGATGAGAGGGACTGGAGGTGACTGGGGTGGAGGAAAGTTGCCATGTTCCCGCTGAAACAACAGATTGACTGTGGAAGAAAAGAGAACTCATATTGAAAAAATAACATGAGTGAGATGATTGCTGGAATGAGGCTGTAGCATTATTCAGCTAGTGCTGTGAATAAGGGAGGTAACAGTCTTCATCAGCTGATCACCAGAGCAGGAATATAGCAAGAGTAAGAGGAAAAGACATGAATAAGTTTTGACCTGCTTGAATTTACAGTAAGCTTCATATCTGCACTGTAAACAGGCAGTGAAATTTAGATGTGCCTGATAGATCTTTAGAGTGACTACTTACTTTTTAGTCCAAGTACCAAATACTCATGACTGTAAAACACTTGATCAGTCCTGGAAAATAGAGGAAAAGTTGCAACACTGATTTTTTTCCTCCCATGAGGAAAAGGAACTATAGAGATCCCGTGATCCTTGTAGATTTCTACTTATTATCGCTTTTTAAACTTTAAAATTATACGTACACACTCCTTTTTATGGCAGTGTTTGTATTATCAGTGATAATGTTGTCATAAATGGTAGTTTTTGCAGATGTGGTTTATGTATCAGTGTTCTGACGCCATCAATAGCACTTCCAGCAAACGCCACCCATCAGAGATGTCGCTCTGAAGGATTGTGGGTAGTTCTGTTGGCTAAGAATGAACCATGTTTTTCTTAAAAGAGGGATTGTATACCCCTTTTTTCACATTTAACACAGTCCTTTAAGGACTAAATTTAAGGTCTATTCCATGCTTTTGTCAAAATGATATGGATTTGGCACCGGTGGAGGTTTTTGACTTTTCAAAAACCAGTTCTGAACAGCCTTTCTCAGAACACTCAGATTTGGTGTGTGTCTCTTTAAATGTGAGTGAGGTTTTCTTACCCTGTCATTCTCATCCAAGACAGTGCTGATGTAATTGCAGCTGTGTGTTCCCATGGCTTTAATGGAGATCTATGGTAGGGTTAAGCAATATGGCCTAAAGATAAACTCCCGGATTTTTTATCTGAAAACTTGATCTCTGATTTTAGTTGATTCTTTTCCCTTCCAAAGAAATAGATCATGTACATAAAACTTACATAAACAAGTTTCTCTTTAATTTAATCAAAATATTTCTCAAAACTATATTAAATTTCCCTCTTAGAATTGAAGTGCAGGCTATAACTTTGTCATTAGGTAAATTATTTGGTTTGGATAAAGTCAGGCTTTTCTACATTGACACTTAAAGCTGCCCTGTTTTACAACATATTTACATGGAGCTGTCTAGTTAGCTTTTATTCTCATTAGAAAAAAAGTCAAGCATAAAAGTATGCAGGTAAAAAAATGCAATTACAGTTTCTACATTTATAAAAGCTGGTAAAATTTCATATTTCTATCTTCAAACATTACCATAACTTACAAATTGATATAGTGTTATTTTTGGAAGAAAACACAAGGAGGGGTTTTAGCTCTCTGAGTACAAAGAAGGTAAAATGGGTGATAGAGTTGGTCAAGTAGGTAAATTTGCAAAAAAATAAAAATAAAAGCAAAGAAACCCCTTAAACAACACAAACAGCTAATTGCCCGTACAGCCCTACGGGAAAGAGATTATGGTATTACAATGAGACCAGATTCTGAACAGATTGACAGATTTCATGACTTTAGACATAGGTGGACCACAAATGGAGGAACGGGTTGGCTTGGTGTACTTTGGTTTGTAGGTACTCTTGATACCCAAATATTTGTGCAAAAATATTTAAAAGTGTGTTTTTCATGATAAGTCTCCTTCAAAACAACGCTGATATGATACAAGCTTGAGTCTGTCAATGGGGTATTTACCATCTCTTATTATTGTTGCTCGTGGTGAGTATGCCTGGTTATTACAATGGCTCAAAGCTGAGTTAGCATTGCGAAAAATAATCACATTCTAAGCTCTAAAATTGAGTGGGGTTTTTTGTTTTGATTTTTACCTATGATGCTAAACCAGAACAGCACCAACACATTAGTAAACGCCCCCCTTTTTTTTTCTTCCAGATCCCTCAGATCAGCTATGCGTCAACAGCCCCCGAGTTGAGTGACGACAGACGCTATGATTTCTTCTCACGTGTGGTTCCTCCGGACTCGTTCCAGGCTCAAGCTATGGTGGACATTATCCGTGCCCTAGGCTGGACTTATGTCTCCACTGTTGCCTCAGAGGGCAGCTACGGAGAGAAAGGGGTGGAGGCCTTCACACAACTCTCCAAAGAAGCAGGTAAGGACAGGTCATTATGGATGAAAACTTGAATGAGAAGTTGAATCATTTTTTTTAAATGTTATGTAAGATTTAAACACACAGTCGAATTTCCAGGGGAGGATAAGTTCTGCATTTCTAGCTCATCCTTAAATCTGTTTTTTAGTGGATGAATTATTGATCAGTTTGGCAACTCTAGCTCACATCCCCTGGTGAGTTAAAGAGTGTTAAAAGAAATGTAGACAGAGAAACAGCTTTCCACGTCATGATAATGAGCCTCTACTAAAGATACTGTTTTTAAATGTTACAATTTCAGTGTTTTTACTCTCAGAAGAGAAATTGTATGAAATGGTCTAATGTTTTCTCTTTAGCCAACGGGGAGGATGGAGAACGTTCCAGCAGAGTGTTCATTGGGGAGATTCGAGTTTGCTTTTTACACTCTCGCTTTTCTTTTTTACTTAAGCTCTGTTTTTTTATCCTTGCTTGTGAGAGTGCCTGGTGCTGTGGACAGTAATGATGGTCTGTGAGATCTGTGGTCAGGCAGTTCAAACCTCCCTGCTCTGGTTGGTGAGCCATTTAGTATTTGTAGGAAAGAGACCTTATCCAGTGTTTGTTTTTAGAAAGTATATGATTAAACAGAGACCACTGGGAGCAGCCTATTAGAATCAGTTCTGTTTGTTTTTCCTGTTAACTCAACATCAATGCTGATTGTTGTAAATGGAAATGAACCTCAGAATTAACGCTTAAATTGTTAGTTTGATTTGGGTTTTTTAAGGATTAAATGAAGGCTTTTGAAGAGTGCTTACAGCTGAATTCACATCCAGGCAAGGTGTTGTATTTTTGCCTGTTACTGGGCTGAATACTGTGTATGAATCACCTGCTCTCCACAGCAGTGCTGTTGCTGGCATGTGTTGGTGGTACATGTGAATCAGCAGTCGTTGCTGTCGCCAGGAAACACTCAGAGTCCTTTTGGTTCACTGAGCAGACTATCTTTGTCAAATCATGTGCTGTGCTTCTTAAAGTCTGAAGGGACTGTCCAAAGTTGCTGCTGCAGGATTTCTGCAAGATCATAACAAGGATACATTCAGGAAACATCAAGTTAGCAGAGAGACAGTGATTGCAGGCATGTGTCAGTGCCGAAGAGGTGGCAATTACTGTGCTCACAAATCAAGTTTTTTGAGAGATCTTTGTCAGATGAATGTAGCTAAAGCTTGAGAAAAAGACTTTCTATGATTCAGCCTTATAGCACAATCAGAGACGCAATATCTGTCTCAAACTCTTGTTTATACTGCTTGCACCAAGAATTGCATCATACACAAATGACAGCAGGGTTTCTACTAGGGATGCAACAATTTCAGAAAATTATTGAACTACCCAGTACAACGGTCACGTTTCAATATACATGCGTAAATTGCAGTATTTTGGGTTTTAAAGGCAAACAGCATCCATTGTTGCCTTTTTTTTGTCTGCGTTTGCGGTGCTACACCAGATCCTATGATCAGTGCAGTGGTGAGGAAGCTCCTATTTCAAGTAATTATGCGTTAAAGTTGGGCCTAAAAACCACATTATCTCTAGTGTTTTAGCTTGAAGGTATTCAAGGTGAAGCTGCATGATGACACACATGCAATCTGGCAGATCCAGTAGGCCTGCAGGGTAATGTTTTAAAATGTAGTTCATAAAATATAATCGACACACATTGATTATGCACATGGCGAGCATAATCAAGTTGGAGCTTTATTTAATCATCAGACCCTGTATTTTAAACAAAAAGTGCATATTTAATATTTATTGAGAAATGTATTAGTCAGCACTAATATTCTGTGATGATTTAAAGCAGCAATCGTAAGTAATGAAGCTGAAATTAGAAGAATGAAGTTACAGCACTTTATCACAAGTAGGCGAGGTTTTAACACTATCACTTCAAATCAGGATCCTGTAAACAACATCTTGTATTAAAATATAGCTAAAATGTAAAGCCCCTGACTAAGGCAAACCTTTAGACACATTATTTTATTTTTCTATTGCAGTTACAGAGAATCCTCTATGTGGCTGGCCTATTTATCAGGGTGCAGGGTTTGTCTATACAACTGCAATATAAAAGGGATATGCACCCAAGGATATCAATAGAATGGAATCCAGACAAAGGTTCATCGTCCTAGCTCTGAGCGCAGTACAGCATAATTGAGCATCTAGCTTCTGAGGACCAAACAACAGATGTGATTTATCGCTTGAACACAACCTGTTGTTCTTTTGCTAGAATCAGCACTTTCTTTGTGTCCATTATTTTATCCCGCCTGATATTTTTTCACCGAACACACAACAGACAGCAGACCCAGAGGAGATGTTAATTGCATTTGTAAAAACATTTATTGGATTACATTTGCATTCCTCACCTTTACAGCATCAATTCCCTTCCCATTACAACAACAGGTGTGGAATTTAACAGGTATTCTTCTGCTTCTCACCTCAACCTTTGTGCATCCCAAACAGTTCCCCTGTACATCTGGAGAGGTGATCTCTGCCTCCTCTAACAGACTGATGTGCAGAAACCTTAAGAACGAGCGGAAGCTAATGATATCCCACAGGCACCGATAAGAAGTCCAGTGTGCATGAATATTTTATCCGTGTGCATTCGTGTCCAGTGTGATCACTCATTAAAACTTAAAGAAGCTGTTTGTGGCTGGATAATTTGCATGGACAGAGCAAGAGGGAAAGCGTAGGACTGAGGAGGAAAAGCCCTGATTTATGGCTTATTTTAGAAGTTTCTGCTCCTTTCATAAACACATTTTCTTCAAACTGGATCCCTCAGATGCATTTTCCACTGATGCTCCTTTTTCTTTCTCCTCATGCAAAGAGCAGTAAGCCCGCTGATATTATTATGGCACTCAAACAGCCTCACAAGCAGAATGAAACTATAAGCCATTGTTGTTGTTGACTCATCCTGTTGCTGCTGAGCTGCAAACACTTTCCAATATTTTGTATTTATATACAAATGGGAATTACTTCCTGTAAAGAGAAGCTCCCAGTACCCAAGGCATTTTATCTTTAATAAACACATTAATTATGTAATAGCATAACTGTGCATTCTAAAGGCAGCCGCTCTGCACCAGCACCCACTGAAATCTGTTGAATTGAATTAAAAAAGACTTCTGAAGGATGGAAATAGAGGGAATCTGGTGCAAACTGTACATTTGCTGTGAGGAGATATGTTTAAAACATGACACTCTCATGAAATTGCTTGGCTGCAGAGTAAAGCTGAGCTAATACAGATCAAAATATATCATTCATTTTGCTGGCTGATAATACACAATACATCTAAATATTTTTGCCTGTAGAGGGATAATGATGCTAGTCTCCCTAACAAAAATTATCAACTTTGGTATGATTCTGTAACTGTAAAATCTGGGATGTAATCTGCATTTTTAAAGAGTCTACATTACATTTTTTTAGTTTTACATGCCGTTTTCCATGTTTTACATGTCTCTTCCGTGTGATAGAGTACTTCTATGCACAAGACAAAACATCTGCAGCATCTGTCTCCCTCTCCCAGAAAATCCTACTATTGTTTTGTCAGCATGTTTCTAACCACTGACTGAGATTGGCAAGCCCAGTGCTACACAGAGACTGCAAAAAGGATGCAAAGTTGTTGACACCATGGCACCAAGCAGCGCTGATCTGACCAATACCCACAGAGTAGACTGGTCAACCAATCAGAATGGACTTGGCCCACGTGAGCAAGAGGGGCTTTAAGTGACAGGAGCTTTAAAAAGGCCTCTCAGACAGACTGTGAATACAAGTTCAGGGGTAATATATGAAAACTAGTAGTTTTTTGATATTGGGGTTGTGAACATTCTCTTACAGTCATTGGAGTTGTATATCTGAGTTGAGTTGCAAAACAGTAGCTCTTAATATAAAAAGTATGTTCATTAAAGTTGGCTGCAGGGTGAACACCAAAGCAGCCAATATATTACTATGAAATGCTGAGATGTGCACTGTTGTGATCTCATAGTCTAACCAACACATTTACTCAGTAACCACTATATGACTCTCTTTAAAGTTATTCATTCGTTGAAGGTGAGGCTGCTCAAAATGTGCAGTAAAACAGTGATAAAGAGCATGCATGGGCTCCTTACCACCAACTAAGCATCATTTAAAAGCCACAGCCTACTTGAGTATTGTTGCTGACCATGTCTATTCTTTCATGACCACAGTGTACCCACCTCCTAATGGCTTCTTCCAGCAAGATAAAGAACCATGTTGAAAAGCTCAACTAATCTCATACTGGGTTCTTGAACATAATTTCTTGATGTCACTGTTGTCAAATGGCATCCACAGCCACCAGATGTCAATCCAATAGAGCAGCTTTGAGATATTCCGGAGATGAATGATGTGTAGCTGTGATGCTGTCATGTCAATATGGTCTAAAAAAATAAGAGGAATGTTTCCAGCATCTTGCTGCATATATGCCACAAAGAATTAAGGCAGAAAGACATTAAGGGGTCAAACCCTCTACTGGAAAGGTGAACCTGACCAAGTGGCCAGTGAGTGCATTTTTCAGCCGTGTTGCAGCATAACAGCAGCATTTCTAGTTTGCTGAAAGATGATCCATAAGGCCTTGAGATTTTGTTTGTTGCAGCTCTGTTTGGTTGCACTCAAATGTCAGATGCATTAGTTGGATTCTCGACTCACCACTTCAAGGAGAAACCATCTGACGGACTAATGCAATATGGCTGCCCATTACCCCAAGCTAAGACTAGAGTGATGGTCAGTCTGTATTGATCTATTTTGTTTGTTGTGTGTGTGTTTTTTATTTTGCTCCACTTTCTCTCCCCCATGTTTCAGCGCCGTTCCATTGTGCACCTTCATCCCGGCTCCAGGTGAAGCTGGCAGAGATTAATCTTGTTTGTATTTTTCTCTGTCTGTCTGGACTCGGGCCAGAGCGATGGAGTTGAGTTTTTTTTTTTTTCCTCCTGTTTCATAAAAAGACTCGCATTTGAGACCACCCACAAAGTATCACTGTGGAATTGATTGCAGCGAGTTGCCAACACGATGCGTTTTGTTAGATCTGAGCTGTGAGGGAAACACAACCTACCAGAAGAGAACAGCACTCATATTTAGCAGCAGGAGAGGAACCCTGGTGCATGTGCAAACACCGTAAAAATAGACCATGATACTCAAGCACAACCCCGTGACATTGACAAGCCCCTCGCCGGCAGTGAAGGGGCGCGAAGGATATGGAAGGTTGCACAGATGTAGAATATGAATGTCAGGCGCCTGTCAGCCCGGTTTGATGTGCTCCCACGTGTTCATGCGGCGAGGCTGGAAGGAGCAGGTCTGCCTTGTGACTGTGGAGGTGATAAATATAATTGCAGCATTATGAATCCCCTGGAGGCTCAGGGTTTGGAGGGTGTTGAGTAGACAGACGGGGGGTCGAATCCATCAAGAGCCTCTAATTTAAAGGGATTTGTATTTCACTAAAGCAAAATGGCAAAGCAGGATTCCTCACCCTGGAGTGCATTTTCAAAACCGAGGGCATCGAGGATGAATAATTGAAGCAGTTAATGCAGTGCATGACCTATGGCACTCAGACAGATAAGCAGAGAACTTCTCTGAGCCTTATGAATTTAGCCATCACGATCATTTCGCTGTCTCTGATAAATTACTCAAATGTGAAGCAGAGGGTAGAAGTTCAAAGTGTATGGATTTTCATTTTATTTTGTACCATCATAGGTGAGAGAATGAAGTGCTGCTCAAACTTTTTAATGTCAGAAGAGAACAGGTTTCATGTGTTTTGAATTTTAAAATCCAACATATCAAGCACTCACTTATAATCAGGGTCCAAAACAGACTTCTACTCATTTTACATTAAGTAAGTGTTTTTTGTTCTTTTCATCTATGGTACTTTTTTAAAAAATGTTTTAAGTACTGGGGGGCAATAACAAACAAACACATAATGTGCATGGTGTAACTCGCCATAACGCAGGATCACAGAGAGTCTTGAGCTTGATTCAAAACCCCTGATGATGAGACATTCGCAAGGACTCTCTCTGTTTCTATCAGCTGCTCAACAATGACATTTAGGAACTTGGCTGAAAGTCACCAGTCGACACGGTAACTAATTAAACTGTTACACATTTTCAGTGTGGAGGGAAATGCTGTAAAAGTGAGCATGTATTATCTATTAGACATCATTTCAAGCTGATCTAATGTTTCTATTAATAACTGACCCTTTGCCAAGCTCCACCCTTTCCAGGAGGCGATGCTCTGTTAAGGTCCATCCTCTTTAGTCACTGTCACTTGGTTAGACAAAATCTGTTGCTGCTGGCCTCTCTCCCATTGACACAATTGAAAATTACTCAGTTTTTGACCAGCTTTTATTCGTGTTTACTTCATTTGATTCTTCTTCATTTGATCCAAGTGAAAGAATAAAGTAGGGTATATAAAGAACAAACAAAATCTTTTTGAATCTTTTAAAATAATTAAAAATATAATTGCATTAATTCACCTGCTGCTTTGATCAAAGACGATCTGATTCTGATTAGTTGGTTAGTTAACTAATCAGAAAGCCAACAAAGGTATAGTTGATGGATATTTTTTAGTTCTTAGCTCTGATTTTAATCCTCACACATCAGAAAGTCGAGTGCTCTCGTGTGCCTCTATTGTCTCCCAGTTAAACAAATGGTGCAAAGCCGAATGTATTTACATCTACATCTGAGCACAGGTGAACGAGTGCATGAGCACAAGATTTAATCATCAGTTTATTTCAGTTTATCCTTTTTTGTTCAGCACAGTGGTGACAGAGACAGAGAGCCTGAGTGTGCATGTCAAGCTGCACAGGTGAATAAGCAAGGATCATGCATTCTTTTAGAGTGAAAAACTATTTTGTTTCCATTACTCAAAAAACACAATGAAGTTAATCATCCTTATTTCTCTACAGCCTGGTACCAAACGTTCAAACCTAGTGGTTGGTAACCTCCGCTTTAAAGGCAGATGTGTGATGCCAACCTTGATCTCAACAAGCTTCAACAATGACACCCACTTTTTCCATGACTCTAAATTTATGGGTAACAGCAAGCAAATAGTGAAGTTCCAGTGACACACAAGGGTTGTGGGTAACGATATTATTATTTTTTTTAAGAAAAAGAGAAAAACAATGTTTAACACCTTCTTGTTTTGTATCCTCTCTGGTTCCAGTATGAAGTATGAAGTATGACAGCCATCTCAGACTCTTCCAAACAGAGAGTCATTGTGGCACTCTAGGACTGTGGGTGTAATTTGAGGTCCAAAACCACAAATAAAGCTTGTTATTTGTTATTGAGCTTAAAAAAATATTCGCCTGTGTTTTGCTCATGTAATTTATTGTCATTTCTTTATCTAAATCCTTTAAAACAGTGGGCATCGACTAAAATTTAGATGGGCTCAGTGTTTAAAGCATTTCTACTGTCCTGAGGATTGAAATGTCTGATTTGTGATGCTAATTTAATTAAGTTCTTACTAAACACTAAATAACAATTCTTGCTATGATCTGGGGCATTCTGTATTAAAAGTATGATCACAAAGAAATAATAGGCTCACTAATAAAAATATTTAAAGAAATGATTAATCTTTCCAAGTAAAAGTTTGTATTTAAAAACAAACTACAAAGACAGCTCTTTAAAAAGTTTTTTTAATCGAAGAGGTGAAGTACTGGAGAAATTATATCTAACTGTAGTATTGTTTGGCAAAAAAAGTATGGCATAACAAACTACCTCACCACATATGAATTTAAAAGCTGCTACTTTCTTTTATTAAATGAGAAAAAAGCTCCAACATGATTTTAAACCTATGCTCAACAAACAAGCCCTTAGTCACTATTACTTTATATTTTAACAAAAATATAAATGTAACCTTAAGCCAAAGTTGCTGACATGTTGATCAGTGAGTCACTGTGTCTTGATTCTGAGAGATTGATCTTATTGGACTCTCAGTATGTTAATTTTCTGTGTCTTTGGATCTGATTTCACTGAAATGATTACATTTGAATGTTGGTGTGGTTTGTTTGTAGTTAAACTAACCTCGATCTAAACTAGCAACACATTTTTGGGGGATTGAAACAGTCATCAGGCTGCTGTCTGTGTGAGGAATTTTACAAAGGTAATGAACATCCAGCTTTCCCAGCATCGAAACTTCTCCTGGGCATCACTCCCAGAGATTTAATTGATCAGTTTATGTGTTTATTTATGGGGAAGTGTTGCTATGGTGAACTGTTGCAAGTGAGATCATTTAATTAACAAACACTGTGCTTTCTCCCCCCTTCACTGTAACAGACATGCATAAGGTCCATTCCAAGGTTCAGCAGATGCCCTCTCAGCTCTTTCCTCTCCACTTATCCTTTGACCTCAATGACCCAGTGAAAAACATCACAGGGTCAAGGAAAGGTGGGAACAGGATGGAAAAACTGCATTCACACTACTTAAATGTTACGTATGTTCCACTGTGTTGAAACTGCAATTTGTGGACCACAAAATGTGCATCTATTGCTCAGTATGTTCTCTACACTGTTTAATGCAGCAAATGAAATGTGAAAAAACGGGCCAGATGTATAAGCTTGTTAAAGTTTTTACATATTATGAATGTCCCCTTAAGAAGAGGTGGCTTTTTACTGCTTTGACAGTTTAAAGGTCTGACATTTTTAGGGTTTTATATCTTTTTATAACTTTGTGCTATGTACATTTTCATGATTTTCATTCACTGCTTTTTTAAACCATGTTCATGTGACAAAAACATCTTACCTTATTCTCCTTCTATCCTATCTATCATGTTCTTTTGTATTTAAGATGTAATTTCTGACAATCTACTCTGGTTTGTCCAGCTTGGAAGAAATGTCTGAAACACTTCAAACGTCCAAAAATCTGTTCAATTTATGTGTGTAACACATGATAGAAAACAATGATCATGTGTAGGAAGTAATCTATTTAATCATTAAAACAACAGAAATCACACTTCAGCTGCAATGATAAAATGTTCACCACACTTGTCCAGAGGATGTTAAGATAGAAGCAAATGCAGTTCAGTACATTGATTAATGGATCGATTAATTGGAGGTTTGTATAAAATAACAAAGGAATAAAGATTATTACATGTGAGGACAAAGAGTTATTACGTTGGAAATATTTCCATACTCATCCTTCTCCAATGTTTATCCACATGAATTGTAGCTTTGGTTGGCAAAAAAAATAGTATAATTCAATGAGGATTGTGTTTTGATCTACCTTGGTCATTTTATTTTAATGAGTAGTTGCGAGGGGTGTCACTTTCACAGTAATGGAGGTGATGACTTGTGGGTCATATTGTCCTCTCTCTTTTTGCAAAGTCCTGATCATCTACCCGTAGGAAATTATCACTTTCAGACTGCTTAAAGTTTTGGATTCTCTGTGTTTGATCTTGAATATCTTACCTAGTATGGCGTTTGGTTGTTGCAGTTTCCGTTTGAAGTAATGCTGTATTATATTTACCAGGATAATGGACAGGATGTTCTTCCTTCCTTGGTTTTCTGATGACAGAGCAGTAATATCCATTCTGGTTTTCTTCTAATGCAAGATATAAATCCAATTTCTGTTTAAATTCTGAATGTATTTCATTCTTAAAGGGTAAACTCTGGACCTAAGGAAACTTAAAGGATACAGAGACACACAAAACATTGATTTTACACCACAGTTTGTTTTGTAATCTGCATGGCGTAGTTTTCACTGACATGTGAGGAAGCCATCCAATCGGAAAAAAATAGCCAGCCAGGGGAATCAACAACCGTTCTCATGAAACCAAACAGGTCAAGCTGGTAAATTCTAACCTTTCACAGCAGCTGAATCTGCCTGATTCATTATCTGTAATCAGTCAGATCCATCTTGCCAAGCTCCAATCTACAATGATTGTGAGCAGCCCAAAGCACACGGCCCAATTAGCAGCTCCAGAGCAGGACGAGGTGGGAGCTACAAGCCAGATAGCAGGAAGTGATACAGAGATTAGCATTGATGCTAACAGCTTCAGTAGCAGTTTTATCAGATCTGGACCACATTTCTTCGTTAAATGAAGAACAAACAATGTTATAAGCACTTCTCAATAAAAAAGACACTTTGCTTCACTTCAGACTTGTATTGGCAATAGTTTGTTCTATGTAGTGTATACGTTTGGTATTTTACACAGTAGTGTCCGCCTGTTACATTGTGTGATTGGCCCGTAACAAGGCCCAAACACTTTCTATGGGCTGAAGCCCAGATGTAGCAGTGAAATATACTGAACAGTCCATCTAGTGTGTCATTTTAGGTAAATTCCCCAGTTCACATGTTTGGTTACTGGAGCCCCATTACAGAGCTGCAAACTGAGGCTTTACATCGGTACTGGTCTAAATGTTAATAAAATGCTGTGACAGGGTTACCACAGTAACAAAGGGCAGCATTTTTTGCTTGAAATCATTTATCATTAGTTTATAATTAGTTTTTTTTTTTTTTTTTTTTTTTTTTTTTTTTCCCTTTCATGTGAAGCATATTTGAACGGCCTCTGTTAAAGGTAATTTTATTAGACTCAGTATATGGCTTAAAATATCATTATTGAGTAGGACCTTCACCCTGGATTACTTGCCTCTGTAGCAAACAGGAAAACTTTAACATCTCCCATTTGAAACAAGTCCACATATATTATGACATAAATGTTTTGTGAAAAATCAAGAACCTTTTAACACCAGGTACTGTTTATATTGTTTTTCCTTGACAGAGTCAGTTTTTTCATGGAATAAAGGTTTGAGTTAAGTCTTTTGACGTGCCCATTTCTGTCTGCCAGCCTAGTGTCATGTGACACCTCTGTGAGAGGCCATTAGATATTCCTTTAAGTTTCTTTAGTGGATCTGGGAGATACAGACTGTAAACATGAAGTAAATGTTATGCTTTAAAAAATAATCATCAAATTGTTGTTTATGAGCTAAGATGCATAAGGGAAAATAACACTTTTCCAAAATATATTCACTCATGTACACATTTTAGGGTCAACTGTACGAAAGATTTGCTGGCTGTAAATGAGTAAATACTAGGTTGTTTGGTGGGCAGCTGGCTTTCATTTCTTCAAGCAGATATCATTCTAAAAATGACAGTACAGAGTACAGTGCCAGCTTAATTAACAATTCTGTCTGATTTTGTTGTTGCACTTCACATTATTTGAAGGAGTTCCTTTTATTAAAAATGGTTAAGCATTCATATTTACATCCTTATTTGCACTTTAGAGAAGAAAGATCATATATTTCTTTTTAACCTCAACAGTAAGAACTCAAATGTAAATTTTACACAAATGACTCTTCACTTTTACTAGAGTAGATTTTAAGATTAAGAGTAGTTTTATATATAGTTTTCCTTCTCCCATATGATCATTTCTGTAGCCAACAAAATAACAGCTGTTTCCTCCTTATGTGAAAGCAAAGGCTGTGTTTTTCATGAAAGCACCGAGCACTTTTAAAATGCTGTCTAACCTCAAAGGAAGGCAAACATGTTCATAGCTGTTCAGAATCGTTTGAGCACGGGGATTATGGCAAACTTTTTCAAAAAGCCTCTCCTTGAAGGCTTCCACAGCGTATGAATCAGTTGTACACACTGAAAAAATAACAGAAAAATAGTTGTGTAACTTAGAGAAAGAGGAAACTTGAGAGAGAGCATATAATGTTGTGTTTAACCTCTTCACAGATGGCCAGCTGTTGTGTGAAATTGGTGCAAGTGTCCGATAGTAGGTTTCAGACCTTCTTACAAAGACACCCCTTTGTGGGAGTGTCATGCAGCAGATTTTCACTTGGCCATGTACATCCCAAAAACTTTAACAGACCCTGACGTAGACAACAACAAGATGACCAACTCTGAGGAGCTACTGCTGTCATATTGAGAGGCTGTAAGGACCATTTCCTCTCACTTGTTTGTCTTGGTATGAATAAACATAGCAACTCCTCCTCATGGTTCTCCATGTTATTAACAAGTAATCTTTTTGACCGACTTTAGCCAATTCATGTTATAGATGTGACTTGAAGACAATGTCTCATGATGTTTGGGAGAATAGTCCATGGCAAGAAGAAAGCTGCATTGTC
This sequence comes from Cetoscarus ocellatus, assembly GCA_037902135.1. NCBI lineage: Eukaryota > Metazoa > Chordata > Actinopteri > Labriformes > Labridae > Cetoscarus > Cetoscarus ocellatus. Next base: position 868,291 of record JBAMNC010000473.1, read on the forward strand.
TAATGATTGATCAAACACTTGGGCTAAACATCCAGTGGATCTCTCTTCCACACAATCTCACAGCCTATTGTGCATAATTGGATTGGTCATCAAGAAACAGAAGTTTTGGTGTTAGCGACAACACGATACACATGGTACCCTTAAAGTACATGACATCGGTATAGGCAGATAAAAGTTTAAAAAGATGATCATCCGTATCAGCAAATAATATTTCTGTTGAACTTTACAGCCAATATACTGGCCATACATTTCATATGACATATAACAGCGTTAATGTCATCAGAAGGATGTACTATGATGTTTCTCCTTGTAATCACTGAATGTCTGAGTGAGGTTTTTTTTATTAATTGGAAAAGAGTCAGCCACACACTGAAAAAAGACTTTACTAAGACTTTATTATGAGCAAACAACGCATTTTACCAGTTGAGTCCTTAGGTTCACTCAGCACAATCATCGATAATCACATAAGTGTGCTAGCTACTTAAAGTCACAAGTTTTAATTAGATGCTCTGTATTTGACAACATTGATTTGAGATTATTTGTGTGTGGTATCAGGCTCCACCCCAGGTTTTGATAGGCATTTTCAAAGGCTTTTTTTGTTGTTTGTTTTTTAATCACGTCTGTTTGTAATACAAAAGGACTGACACATTGAGTGGAATAAGTTAATTCTGGTGCAGAGGAGACCGTTCTTCACAAAAGCTGTGTATTATTAGTGTATTTGTATCAGTATCCTTTTCTGCTAGAATGTTATTTAAAATATCAGCATATTGGCCAAAATCTGCAAAAATCTGAAATGATGTGTCCTTACTTGATTTTATGACCTGGCTATCAAGCGTGGACTGTTGACCTTTTCTGGTCTCAGTTTGCATCATTTCAGATTTGTGAGCATTTACGTCATTATGAGATTGATCCAAGAGAAAGTGTTGATTTTTACAGTCATTAGAAAAATCACAATGTTTTTAAGTGAACTGCATTAGCAAAAGGGAGATTGGAGATTAAGGATCTGACTTATATATTGTTATATGATGATTCAAGATGCAAACAATACTGCGGATGTCAAGACTCACACTGTTAACAATAGTCAGTTATCACTGAGATCGAAGTTACAAATGGCCTATTACCCTTAAGAAAAGGCTGCCAGATGCTAGTGTTTGCCTTTTGAAATGCATGCTGTTGATTGCTCATCAAATTGTTGTTTTGTACCCTCCACAACAGAGCACTAAGAAAATCCCATTGATTTTAACACACGACCATCACATTATCATCAGCATCCAGACTGTGGATGTGTCAGAAAATGGGGGCTATTTAGAGAGAGAGACAGACAATAATGCTCAGACATTAGACACAAACATAATGCAATAAATCACTCAAACTAACCATTTAAAATATTAGAGTGATTTTCATCAAGGGGGGTCTAACAAGGCCGCAATTTTGCTATTAACACCCAGTGTGAGTGTTGGCCATGAGTGATTGTTGTCAGCCACACGTGTTGAGTGTAGACCATGAGTGTTTACTGAAGCGTTAGCCTTGGGAGTTTAGTGCAGGCCATGAACTGATATCAAGATGTATGGCAGGTTTAACAGCCACTTAACCTTGCAAAACAGCTAAATTTGCAAGAGTTCATGTTTGTCATCAGGCGGATTCATCTTGCACAGCTTTATGCTGCGCCACTTGTGCCAGGTCAGACAATAGCATGACAGCATCCTTTGATAAGAAAGAGGCAGTGGTGAGCATGCTTGTGTTGTACTGAATGTGAGAAGGAACTGCGGTAATGAAACAGAACATCTTCCATGTTAGCAGATGGTACCTGAGTCAAGCTTTGATGTTAGAATCGTTGACTGTAGAAAGATTTGGAGAAAACCATGGGACATCAGTCCATTGATTATCAAAGGAGCCAATGGAAAGTTGTTGAAGCCAATATGTGGATGCAGTAATACTATTGATCCCCTCTCAACCTCACTTTAGATCAAGCTTTTGACAGACAGGTTGAGTTGAGGCAGGACTTAAGGCTGTCAGACCTGTAGTGACACCATGCATGCTTGTAACCAAGTCATTTTTGTCCCTAATCATTCAAAACTGGAAATCCCTGATAAAATAAAATTAGATGCAGTCAAACTCAAGTGAGCACTGGAGGAACTGTTGTTTTTGTAATTTCTACACTGGCTTTCCTTATTTTTTTTATAGCTCTGGAGGCTGCTGCTAGGATTAAATACAATTTTACTCAAACCCAGTTTGAACCCAGTTAGCATCTTAGCAAAACTTCAGTACTGCTGTCCTAACAGGTGAGCGTCATGTGCTTTTGTTTTACTTTGTAACTCTCCCCTGAAGTACAAAGACACAAATATTTGGAAAGTTTTCTCTCTATCACACCCTGCCCATATGGCTTGATCAACCATTAAATGATCCAGGAGTACAGGTTTGTCTGCGTGCCTCTGCTAGCTACCTGGTGACTAGCAAGCTTCCATCACTGGCTGGTCATGTTTAGGTAAAAGATCAGAACTCTCACAGGTTGGAGATGATGAACAGTGAGATGAGGCAGCAGGGCAAGTGGCATGACAAGCAGAAGAGCCTCAGTAAACAGGTTTTTAACTTTATCACTGGGCCATTGTTCATGGTTAATACCAGATTTATATTATGCCACCTTGCAAGCCGCAGATTGCCTCTGCAGCTGGCTTCTCGCTCACTCCCAGGCCCTCTTGCATCTCCTTTCCATGGCTAGCACTGAAAGAACTGTGGTGTCTTTATCTATGGAGGGGAACAAAGAGGGATGGTATCGATGAACTACATGGAACAGGGACATACCTGTGGAGGGTAGGGTGTTGTGGGCGAGCTCCACCCAGAGGAGCTTGGAGGACCACGTCTCCAGGTCCTGGGAAGCCAGGCAACGAAGACCAGAAACAACAGTTAGAAATTTCAAACTAAAACAGGAAACACAAGACATAATCATGAAAGCAAGGGAAACAAAAAGGGGAACAGACAGACAGGTGATCATGACATCATAGCAGCGGTCAATTTAAGCAGTGGGAGTCAGTTTTTGTAATAATATGACACTGGCTTAATCAAAAGAGCTTTCAGTTAGCATCATAATCATAACGCTGTTATAGGATCGTCTCAGCTTGTATCGCCTGTGTATGCTAACCATTCTATTGAGAAATGATTTAAGTATTAAAGCATCATGCAACTTACCTTACAAGACTAATCAAAGATTAGAAATGTGGGCTGGCAGAGCTTCTTTGTATTTCCCCTACACTGATCAGACAGCATAAGCATATAGAGCCAGACAAGTCTTTATTGTCCCTTGATGTCTAAAGAGCCAGGGGAGATGTCAATCAAATGTAATCTGCCACGCCTACACAGACGTTAGAAAAAGTCTTCAGAGAATCAAGCTGTTTAACTTTCTTTTCTCCTAGATATGAGTTTGTTTTCACTCTTATCTTTGTGGAGGCTTAAAAGACACGCCTAACTTCAGAAATCTCATATGTATTTATCTACTTCAGGCCAAATTTCTGGAGGCTTTACTACATTATTACTATACAATCCTCATTTTTGGATAAGACTTCAATGAGCTGGAGTAAAACACCCCTCCTCTTACAGAGTCTGAAACTCATCTGTCTCACATCACAACATCTTCAGCCAAGGCAGACATACGGCTGTTCTTTAAACCCACTATTTGAGTTGAGAGCTCTTTCAAGTCCAGACGATGCTCTCCTGTGACAGGTGAGGGCGGTTCGACCCTGGGCAGAATATTCTGGGAGTACAGATACAATACTCTCATTTCCATCATGGCTGCCTTCCCCTCTGAGTGACTGACTGAACGTCTGGCTGACTGACAGATGAGGTATTCTGCAGGCGTTCAATAATTTAGCCACTGCTGCTACACTACCAGTCCGTAGCCTTAAGGGCAGGCTTAAGCCCACAGCATGTTCAGCTCGGCTACTCTCTCTGAGTCTCCGAGAAGATGGGATCTGCTCCAAGAGCTTCTTATCTTCATCAGCAGCTCCTGTGGTCTCTGTCTCTATTATTGACTGTTGTGACCTATAATAGATCTCTGTTCAGGACTGTTATACCATTATACCTCTTCACACAAGCCCACAGGGTTTTTTTGTCATAATGGACTTAATGCATTTTCATGAGACTTTCTTCTTCTATTCCTCTGTGGAATTAATGTGTGTGTGTGATACGTGCTGTACCTGCCCCCTGAAACTAAAAGATGCCATTAATACATGACATCTAGATATTACCCAGTGTGAGAGAAATCCCTGAAACCTAAATCTTGGACTTGCAGTGTCATACTGTAGGCTTTCTGGCTGGAATAAACTGAAATCTCAGTGCAGAAAAAGAGCTTTAGTGTCTTCCCTTGGAGACCCACAACGCTGGCTGTTCTGCACAAATAACACCAGGCACGTTTCACTCTAACAGGATACCACAAACCCTCGAGCAACAGTGAGACCATTTGCAGGATCTCCATTTTTGTGTTTAGTCCACTTAGGGGGGATAACAGCAGCCATCCCAGCGGTCTTTTGTCTGACATAAGGCAACATTTCTAAGTCTGCCTGCTAATACTTAAAAACGGATAGTTAAATGGAAGGCTCAGCAGTTGTCATTTTTGCTAGTTTGTGCCTTTGGAAATGCCACAGAAAACCGTGACTGGAGATGTGTGATCTGCCAGCTAAAAGCTGTTTATATCAAAGTAATGAGCCCGAGGAGAGCAGCAATTAGGAGATTCCTTCCATTTCTCTGTCTACTCAGGGAAACTCAGACTGAAAGGTTATTGGGTAGGCTATTAAAATGCTTGAGTGGGAGAAATTTTAATTGGTTTGGGTAGAGCTTCTCTGTTGACTCAGGACAAATGGCAGCTACCTTGAGTCCAGGCCTACCGTAGTAATGATGTTCTGTCACACAGGTGACTATATTTTGTGTTCATTCAAAAAGGTTAGCTTGTCTTTTACACGTTTAATTACCAACTTACATAGAAGCAGAAGTCTGCTGTGTTATTCTAGGGAGGATAATGTATCTTGCCCTCCCATTACCAAGCGCTTTAACCCTTACCAAGAGGCATTTTACTTTTTGCCATTTTTATATATCTCTTTTATTTATCATAAGCCAGACAAAGCTTTTGGATAGGTTTTTATGGCCTAGGCCCACCTACTTGTGCAGACCCTCACTAAATCACTGAGAGATTAAAGCCTTTCCTTGCATATACCGTTTTTTTTTAATTCATATTAGTATTTGACATTTAACACCTGAAGTAGAGTTTGGCCCTCAAACCTGTTTGGACATCACAGTTATGCTGCTGTTGTGTTTAGATTTGACTTTACAACTGACCAATTAAATCATGTTTAGTTAGTGAGAGATGCACTACTGTTGTGTCACTCTGTTGAGCACTCTGTTGATGAATTCCTTAGGTGGAGGGATGTGCAGAGCAGAGACTCAACTTTTAACAAGATAAATGCAAGACAATTATTCAAGGGTTAATGATCTCCTTTTCTTACATCCACATTGAATGATATTACTTCTGTTGAGAGTCAAACCTGGTATAATTAATGTAGAGTAAAAAACAAAAAAGAACAAGAAGTGTTTTGAGAGCCCAGACCTCCGCCAAGGTATTTCCAACGTTGTCTGGCGAGTTGTTAAAAATTTGATTTGTTTCGATTTGTCTCCAAAATTTTATCACTTCTTCCTTGTGCCATGACCAGCACAGCAATTTTTTTTTTTTTAGCAGAATCCATTCATAAGAGATGCCAACAGACACAGACAAACCTTGGCAAAAAGCAAGCCTCCTTGGCAGAGATAAAAAAAAAAAATCAAAGGTAGAGGTAGTGCCTAATACTTCAGACTGGCTAGTGTGCCTTTAAATTTTCTCAAAGGCGTGAAAACACAGACTCTGTCACAAAAAAAAACAGCACATTGTGCCACTATCTCTCTTAAAAAGTCAAAGGGGAAGCTTTGCCCACCAGCGTTCTGTCTTTCTCTGTATCTTTTTCTCTGTTTATTATCAAATTTTTATCCCAGAGAGGGAAATTATAACTCAAAAGTATTTTTCATGTTGGCCATGTAAAGTGAGAACAAGTGCTAAATACAGATGTGTCGATACTGATCATTTACACATGACGTCACACTCCATTCTATTTCGACTGGACAGCATAACGATGCCATCGATGCTCTAAAGGACTCTGATTGGACCGTGCTGCTTTGGACCACTCACAATCATTGTAAATTGGAGCTTGGAAAGATGGATCTGCCTGATTACAGACATCGAATCAGACAGGTCCAGGTGTTGTGCAAGGTTACGCTGCTACCTGAAACGTCCTAAAGCATCCTTAAGTGTTTTTAACAAGTTACACTGGTATTTCACTTAATTTGACAACATAATCCCAAAATTATACATGCATCTACAGGTAACCTGGATGGTCTCATGTTCCAGTTCCCATTGCGGTTTGATTGCATTGATGGGTGTGTTTTTTTTTTTTTTTCACTTTGACTTTTCAAGTGTCCTGAAAATAAATATGCTGTTCAAATTCACATTTCTGATTAAAACAGTCTGTTTTAGCATTATCAGTATATGTTGATCCTGTTTGGCCTGCACCTTACACTTGTTTTTAGTTTTGGCCACTTCTGTGATTTAGTTTGACACCCCTAACTTGAAATGTATGTTTTGTTGACTTTCTTTTCATTGCAACTTGTCAGGGTTATTCCCTAGATAGTATAGGACAGACAGAAATAGGCCATTTTCTTCAAATCCACATGGATATTTTACGGTGGCATGCTTATAAACCCCTCTGTTTTGGCCCTGTTGTGAACAGACTGTTTTAGTGTAAATTCTCATATGTTGTATTTGACTGTGCCCCTTTCAGGAACTGGATGTTTCTTCAACTTTCCAGCACTGTTCTCGAATCTTTTCTGTGGCTGCACAGACATTCTTAGCACACAATTATGGAAAGCTGGTGCAAGCAACAGAGAAAGAGGAGGGATCTTTGTTGGGAGGATTTTGGGTTTAGACAGGCCATGGATACATATTAAAATCCATTAGAAAGTGTTTTCCATATAATTGGACCTTTAAAGATTAGAATAGGGTGGCACAGTGGCCCAGCAGGTAGTGCACATGCCTCACAGCAACAAGGTCGCCAGTTCGATCCCTGTGTCTGTCATGGCCTTTCTGTGTGGAGTTTGTATGTTCTCCCTGTGCCAGCGTGGGTTCTCTTTGGTCACTCAGGCCCAAACCAAACAGACCAAAAACATGCTCATTAGGTTGATTGGTGACTCCAAATTGCCCTTAGGTATAAGTGTGAATGTGAATGGCTGTCTGTCTCTCTATGTTGCCCTGTGATCGGCTGGCAACCAGTTCAGGGTGTACCCTGCCTCTCGCCCAGTGTAAGCTCGGATAGGCTCCAGCCCCCCGGGACCTCGAAAGGGATAAGTGGTAGATACTGGTTGATGGATGGATGAATTAGAATAACTCTGAAGACAACAACACCTTGCAAGCTGCTTGATGCTTATTACTGTACTATACTATGCCATATACACTGAAACTTTTTCGGAATGCACAGAGCAATCAGCACTCTTTATCCTGTACAAACTCATTAGCAATGACCCGCCTGGAGAATGATTTATTCTCCGCATTAATATCCTCTTTGTTTTTTATCACTACCTCTGATATCTGATTGGTTCAGTGTCCAACAAGAGATGTTTGATAATGACTTAAATGAAAAACCAATAGCAGACAGCGCATGGATTTGCTTGTTTCCATAAGACAAAATCAGAGGCTTTATCCTCCTCTTGAAGTGGACCATTGAATTTGTTATAGCAGATTTGTTTCTGTCTCACTTTAAATGGTTTTGCTGCTCAGTCAGAGGGCGCCGTTTGGGAGCCATATTGCATGCTGCTGTGGTTCTGAGCTTATTGCCAAAGTGTAAATGTATACACTGTGAGACTATCATTTAGTCTCTATAGCAGCGAGCATGACAGCACCATCATCTTTATTGTACTCAGATGTTTCCTTTTTCCTTAGGGGGAGAAGCAGCTATTGTGACCCTATGCTTTTGTTTGTGTTAGTGAATGGGTGAGATCATCCCAGAGGCCTTATCGTTCTTTCTCTTTTCCCATTAAAAGGGGGAATCTGCATCGCCCAGTCTTTGAAAATCCCCCACAACCCCAAGCTGGAGGATTACGACAAAGCCGTCCAACAACTGCTGGAGACGCTGAACTCACGGGCAGTCGTCATCTTTGCCAGTGAAGAAGACATACGGTGAGAACACGCTGATGACTTGCCAAGTTGAGGTCTTTAATCTCTGAATAGCAGCTCCTGAAGACAAGCTAAAGGTGCAGATTTACCATGCATTCTACACAAACATACCTCCAATAACACAAACATTGTGCGTGCCTCAGAGGAGAAGTGGGAATAGAGATCTCAACAAAGCAACAGAGATATTGTTTCATTTACTACAACCCAAGGGAAATGGTGTAAAGAAACAGAATGAAACATTTAGTACCAGTAAATTCAAAATGAAGCTAGCAGTGGCTGTGAAATGTTAAAGAAGATGACTGGTAGTCCCTCTGTTATTTTTGAATAAAAGATGGAGAAAAAAAAAAACATCAAGTACTAAAGAAAAAACACAAACCCACATGCACATTAAAATCATTCTCCTTCTCCCCCTCTCACGTATAATAAGATAAATCCAAGGAGTGTATGTGACAGAGCTGTGTTGTCCAAACAACACCTTTGAGCTACCTGTGTCTTTGTGTAAAAGATATTGGACTGCTCTCACCTTCTGTGCTCCTTTCTAATTCACACATGGGTGTCTTTGCAGGGGAGTTCTCAATGCCACCAAGAGGGCCAATAAGGTGGGCCATTTCCTGTGGATTGGATCTGACAGCTGGGGGGCCAAGAGCAGCCCGATCCACCAGCTTGAGGATGTAGCAGTGGGAGCGGTCACTATTCTGCCAAAACGCTCCTCTATTGAAGGTACACATAAACACACATAAGTAAATATACACTCACACTACATGCTAGATTAAGGAAACATATCTGATTTGACATGTTGCCAATGAGAAATAGGATAAGACAATATTTTTTCCATTAATGCATTTTATGTTGATTCAGTTTAGTAGATGAGAGGGCCAGTGCTAGTAAAAATATGTTAATACGGAGAACTGTGAACAGCAAAATTACTAGTGACCACAAGATAATCTGAAGTTAGTGTTTGTGGGGGAACAATCATTTGATTTTTTTTTGTTTTATCCAAAGGTCCCAAGGCCTGCATAATCACATTTATTTGCTTTTAATTTAATTAGGAGGAGCTTGGGGAGCGGAAGAACATGACACCTCTTACTAAACTCTGAGTTCACAGAGAAATGTGCTAAGCCTCTTTAAAGGAAATGCCCCTTAAAACTTCCAGGTTTTACTTCCTGGGGTTTATTATGTAATAGCTATACAGCATCCACCTCATTATCATAGCTCCCTCTGACCTCCCCACCCTGTCAGATCTGAGCATTTCCAAAGGGGAGGGATAAAAAGCTGCATCTGATCCTCTACAGAGAGGACTTTCCTTTTTTTTTTTTAAATTCAACTTAAAGGTGCGTGTTTAGAATTTGGCATTTGAGCGACATCTATCGTTCAGATTCTAAAATGAGCCCAACCGTAACCAAAACATCACATCGCTGAACAATGGAAGCCTGTGAAGACCAAAAGGGATCGTGAACACAGCATCATTTACTAGAGTGATAAGGTTTGTAACGATTACTTTTATAGATTATAGGTCAGTTGTTAGCTGCCGATTGTAGGTTTTGTAAACTTGTAGTAACACAAACAAACATTAGTGCATTAATGCTAATCAGATCAAGCCTGATGCAGATTCGGCAAAATAAGGTAAAGAAGAGAGAGAGAGAGAGAGTGGGTACAATGTAGCGGAAAGCTGGGCCGGACGAATGACAATTTTGTAATATGATTAATGGAGTAATATTTCTACGCCCACCGATTACGCGCTTTATTAACAATACCAACACAATACGGGAGTTGTGTAGCAGCTCAGTGGTTTACAGTCTGTTTTGGTCGTTAAAGTTTGCAACAGCAGTGTTACTTGACTCTGACATTAGCAGCATGAAGATGATCATGGAGCATTTTAACATTAAAATACACACAATTTAAATCCCTAGTGCAGAGTAACAACTGTCTCTACATCCACCGCCGTCCTCTTTCCTCTTCTTCGCCTGCATTTCAGGTAGATTTCAGAACCAACGGACAGATTCACGTTTCATTCTTTTTGTCCCTAAAATTCACCCGTAGACAACATGGCAGATCGTTGTGTCGGCCTACATGAACGTAGCCCGCGGTAATGTACATTTTTTGAAGCTCTTTCTAACTAAATAAAAATAAAACAAACATTTTATGGGGATGATTGTAGTCCTATTTTGACGGACTTTACATACAAATAGAAACATCATATCCTATATTCACCGTTTCTGTTCGGCGAAATGCTGCCAAATTCTATACACTGCACCTTTAAATCAAATCCTTGCTTAATTGACACCCAAGACATGACATAAACTGGCGAATACACCAGCACATGAGACCTTTTAGAGGCATGCTATAAATATAAATGTTATATTATTCAAAATCTAATGATGTAGATACCTACAATATTTGATACCACACCATCAGAATTAACAGTCCTGGACACAATAAACTGTATCTGGTAATTTCTCATTAATTATCAAAACACCTTCAGGCTGTATAAATTAACTTCCTTCTTGTTGGCAGCACCTTCTTTTTCAAATGTTGCCAACATAACTGTACAATTTATACAATGCTGTCCGTCTGTTTGTTAAAAATGAAACTGAGGCTGAGGCAGGGGTCAACAAGAGCCAGTGTTGGGTAGGAATTCTTTCACAAGGATCCATTACTGCTTGTTTGCTTCTGCCTGCTCGCAGGTCTGTGCACTGTGCATGTCAACAGAAAGGAGATAAACAGAAACTGTGCTGTTTTGTTCCTCAGCAAACAAAGTAACGAATAACAGATTCGTATTGTAACTTTCATGCCTCAAGTTACTCATGATTCCAAAAAAGTACTCTAATGGTGTACTTTGCAACACACGCTGACTAGTGTAATGTTGCATACGCACCATTTACTGAGGATAATGTCTAGCTGCAAATGGTCACTGATCCAAGTCAACCCAAGGCCTCTTTCCAGCTTGTCATTCTGCTCTCTCTATCTCCAGTTATCTAATCTTTTCTCTATCCTCCAAACTCTGACAAAAGCAAGAAAAAAAAGTCTTTGAAATAAGACATGAAATCACTCTGAAATGACCTGTGCTGTTTTGTGTCTGCTGTCTCCTCTCCACTGTCTCTTTATAGCTGTGCCCCAATTAAGGGATGACATCCTTTAAAGGATCCTTCAAATGAGTATTTAAAGCATATGTAGACATCTGAAATTAGATGAGACACTGTGGTCTGTGACATTTAGCATGCACCTTGAAATATGCACACAACAAATCACACAGACTGTTGGGCCATTCCAGAGAATGCACTCCCTGACATGGGACAGAGCAGATAGCTTTTTAGTCAAATAGGAGTTAGAAACCCAAAAAGGATCTATCACTATATCCACTTTCTGAACCTATCCACTGTCCTCTCCAAAATAAAAAAGGGCAAGAAAAGCCCCCCTCCCCTCCCACCAATTATAATAATAAGAATAATAGTAAACATGGCTGTAGATCATCAAGTTCCTGTAATATCTGGTATCACCAAATGTGTTTTGGATGTGCAATTTCCTACCCACTGTCTCTCCAAAGTTGTGCCCCAATTTGGGGACAATGCAGTATCTTTAAAAAGATTTTGCATTTTAAGCATGTGTAGATTGCTCAGCAAAATAGTAATGAGACAAGGCTGTTGCAGAGATTAAGTATGCTCCTTTAAATTGTCACAAATAAAACTCAGGGTGTGATTGGCCCTGAGTTGGTAAGTAGGGGAGAAAAGCAAGGACAACTTTAGGGGCCCATTAATGGCAGATGGCCAAAACTGTAATGTATTTATTGCAAAAAAGTAACATTCAGGCTGCCTTTATTGTTCCAAGCAACAGGAAAATCAGTGTGGTGCATAAACTATAGTCCATTAATATAGTCATAGTGCAATAGTGTTCTGGTAACTTAAAGAGCTATTCCCCATTCACACTGCCATTTCAGGTCATAATATTTACACCCCTATGACACTTTGCCTCCACTCTGAATGTTGCAGAGACAGAATAGGGGGAAACAGCTGACCCCCTATTTGCTCAGTCTTCGGAGGTAGGACCAGAGGCATAATACTGGTGAGAGGGGGGTACAGAGAGTCAGCATGACGAGACGAGTGCCACGAGTGAGTGTGTGTCTCTGTCTTTGTGTGTATGGGGAGTATGCACCACGTCATGTGCATTTAAGCTGTTTCACACTGTAAATTCAATCCAAGCCAATCCACTTTATTTATATAGCACACTGAAAAAAATCAGGATTACCAAGGTTCTGCACAGGGACTACCAAGTAGAAAGAAAAAATATAAAAATACAATAATAAAACATTTATAAATAAGTCATTGTTAGTCATCGCTGCTCTTTAAAAATATCTCACTTTGATATTGAACTAACTTTGACTGCTGTTTGGAAATTTGTGGGACACATTTTGTGAAATTTCTAAGTATTTGTTTGTTATAAAAGCTGTCTAGTGCTTTTGGAAACAGCGCTGATGGCAGCAATAAACTGTAAAGTTTCAGGCTATGAAACCGAACAAAAGCTAAAAGCTGTTAAAAAGCTCCAAAGGGCTGAGAGGAACTGCAGCGTCTCTGTGGGTTCATCACCTGCGGCGACCTTTTGCACACCAATGGCCTTTTCATCCATTTTGTTAAACATTATCAGAGGCATCTTTACAAATATTCACACAACAAGCTTACAAAACTGAACTGACTTTTGAACAAAAGCCCCAAGGAAATTCACTCTCTTGAAAGCACTTGATAGAACATTGATGGTATTCAGTATTTTTAAAAAGCACATTTAGAGATGTACTTGTATTTTTGCTCTCACACTGGTCCTTGTCTCATCGCTCTTTGCTTTAGTCAACAGTTTTAACATTTCTCCTCAGGATGACTGTCTGCAATCCTCAGAGAACAAAATCTGACCTTGTTGTTGTGTATAGCTGTGGGTTAGACATGACCAGACTAAAGGAAGTTTGGACAAATCTTTCATCTCATTGGTCTCTGCTGTATTCATTGAAGGGCACACAAAGTTTATATATTAAAGACGAAGAAGTGGAGTTTTTTTGTTTCTTCAAGTGCATTATACTTTAAAATAAATCACATTATACTTTGTTTTTTAAGTGTTTTGATGTATATTCTGCCTCAATCTGCAGCTTAATTTAGTCCACCCACAGCAACAAGCAATAAAAACAGAGCAGTGAACTCCTGCATCTGCTAGGCCTTGCACAAATCTACCACAAAAGAAGAATATTCTCTGCATGTACCTACTATTTTTAAGCTCTTTCTAGTGTCACAATCCTAATATCCACTCATCACTACAATTGAGGAAGTTTTTGTGAAGCTCTTCTTAATTAGGGAGGTCTAACCAGGACACATGTACACTCTAGAGGCAGTGAGAATATTATTAATCTACCATGCATCATTGATGGTCTTTTGAAAAGAAAATCAGCTGAGTCATTCGGCTCTGATTAGCCATTATCACCTCTACCCACGACTCAGCTGATTCCACTGGATAACACAGTGGAGACAGGGAGGCTGAGGAATTCACATTATCATAGAAGAAACATGATTTCTGCAACAAAAGGGAAAAATATCCATAATCTACAAATGTAACAGTAAGGTTTTGTCCTAGCTCAGTTGCCTGACCCGCATTTGTGTGGAAAAGTTGCACAAACAAGAGAACAAATCCCAGCATTAAAGACTTTCTTTTTCCTTTGTTGCAGCAATTTATCTCTCTTCAAGCTAATACTCAATACAGGCACCTAAGCCCTTTTGAAATTTGTGTTAAGCTAATACATCATGTCTTCAAACCAAGGCTACTGAAATGGATTTTATGAAGCGAGGAAAACCTGTTATGCACCTACAAGACCTCAGAGCCTGAGGCACCAGGCTGTGGCACCCCATACAACTCCTGTGTTATTTATTATGCATCCTGTTTTTAATTAATGTAATTTCCTAGATGAAAGAAGTGATTAAAGTTCCAGGGGGGCCATGAGAGGAAGAGGAACCACTGTGGTCAAATTTTGATGAAGTAGGGCTTGTTGGTGTGCTTCAAACACCTAGCGGCCAGCACACAACCACCACTTCTACACCCCTCCTGCACAAGTCTCGCTTCATTTCCTACAGGTTTGAATTGGTTGATAATTGGTCCGGAACTGAGCCATTCCTCTCTTTCCTCTATTCCCAGGGTTTGATGAATATTTCACCGGGCTCACCCTGGAGAACAATCGCAGGAACGTGTGGTTTGCCGAGTTTTGGGAGGAAAACTTTGACTGCAGGCTGCTCAGTGCCTCGAAGAGAGAAGATACAAGCCGTAAATGCACAGGTACACGAGCCCTGACACGAACAAAGCCTGAACATTTCTGTACTACACTAATGGACGGTGCATATTTTAACTCTCTTATGTCAGGTTGAGGTGAACTTGACCTTTTGTTCCCTTTAGAGGCTGCAGAGACTGTTTTTTAATCCAACCCATCTCATCCCCCTGTGTAGTCACACAGTCTAACACCAGGTGTTTTCACCCAGCGGGTGCAGGACAGGCTGAGTTTATTATTAGAATAATAATGTGCCACATGTCTTAGTCATACTACAGTTACAGACCGTCTGCTCCTGTGGCTAATGTCCTGTAACTCATAAATCCCATATTCACTCTATTTCGCCTTAACCCAGTCACCTTGACAGCTCAGCTTGGCCGTGCTGTGAGTACTAACAGAGCCAGAGACTATTTTGGAAGGAAGCTGCAGACAATGACAGCAGCTATGTCGATGCTATCCATGACCCCAATTTTGCTTTTCACCATCACTGTTGCAGTTTTAATTGTGTTGAGGAAAGGAATGACCAGAGGTGTTGTCAGCTACCTTTTATCCATGACATTGAGATAAGACCTAGCCAAAAACAAGTCTTTGACAATAAAAACTCTGACAAAATTGTTGCTTACTTTCTGTCAACCACACAAAAATGATACTCATCAGTAGGTAGGTGGGTAGGTACTGTATGTCACAAGCTAAACTAGAAAAGCACTCAGAGAGCGCAGACCTCCGCCAAGCAGCTTCAGTCCACTTTGGCGAAAATGGTCCTATCTGGCAATGTTACAGAATCCTTTAAAAAAATTCCTGTATCCGGATGGTGATCCAGATCCATCCCAAAATCTAATCATTTCTTCCTTATCCCATTCCACACATTTCCTGAAAATTTCATCCAAATCCATCCATAACTTTTCGACATTAAGTGCATAGACTTAATGTCGAGTGTTGACATTAAGTCTACGCATGCTTGGCAGTGCACATGTTTGTTTGTTTTTTTAATTATAAGATGTATAAAGTCTGACAGATTAATGTGTGAAATGGTGTTACAGTTCTAATACCTAATCATGCCATAATTAATCCATCCAAAGGCAAGTTTAGGTATCAGGTATAGTGTTGACCATGTAATATAGTTTTACCAGCCAAATATGTTATTATTGCCTTCTTTGAGTTTATTTGTTGTCATTTAAAGAACAAATCTATGGCCCAGTGTAATTTTACAGTAGTCTAACTTGTACAATTTGTGTTACATGTCTAATAATAAAAACATTATTTTCCTGTTACTCTATATTGTTTTATATCTGTTTTAGCCTTTTTAGTATTGTTAATTTAACCATGAGAGACTGACTGACTTGAAGCTGCCACTCAGAAACTTAGGACTTTCAAGGCCCCAGAGACTTGAAAAACTTAACTTGAGAGTTGATTAAGACTTACAACAAGTGACCTGTGCCCACCCCTGACTTATATACTCACTTGCGTCTGTTACATTATGGTAGATGTTTAAAAAATAATCCACTGAAGGTGCTGTCTCACTTAGCCCTTCAATTCTACCTCTCTGGACTCCAGCTGATGCTCAGCTCCAGTTTAATCTCCGCTCAGCTGCTCTGTTTTAGCAGCCTGTTCATGTGCCCTTGCATACTAATGTGTGTAATTTATCACTTCTGATGACTCAAATCTTTCCTCAAAAAGATTTCTCCATCTTTTTTAGTTATTCTTTTTGTTTGTTTTATTTTGTTGGTCTGGGTTGAACCCTGCCCCCACACCTACCACCGGTATTGCACATTAGGTCCCTATCTGAAAACTTTCAAGAATGGACAGCATAATATATACATAATGGCCAATAGCTGGCAATAGGTTTTACTCTCACTATTATGTCTATTCTTAAAAATTTGTGGAAGTAGTGTTCGTTCATGGAGATTATAATGGTAAATAAAACCTTTAAGTTTCATGAACTTTCGTTCACAGTAAACCTTATTATCAGCAATGATCCAAGAACAAATTAAAAGCATCTCGCAGGCTTTTTATTGAGGAAACCAGCACATAAATAACTTCTAGGTTGGCCAAAAATTAGTCATCCCTGCACCACTCCATAGACTCTTTCCATGTTTGAAATGGGTGATAGTTTTTAGTATTTTTTAGGCGAGACTTATTGTAGCTAGAGGCAAAACAATCCTCAAAACACACTCAAGAGCAAGTTGTTTTTGGCTTGTTCTCGACAGTCACAAAAGATAGTATGGATCTCTCTGAATATGTGAGATTGCATTCTCTCCTGGACCAAGAATGTTAAAGAAACAGATGGAAGCACAATTACAAAATTTTAGTTTTGAGCAATTTCTTTACCTCTTTTTTTAGACCCTGTTGACATGTATTAACATAGATTGAAATCCATTTTAGACATTTAGACATTGAGACTGCACTGAACTACAGGCAATATTACAATGCATTACCAATACATTTTCAGCGATGACTTGGGGTTTATTTATGTCCATCCAACCTCCATTTACTAAGAATCCCTGTATGCTATATGCAGTGAAATAGATGAGGGGAATTAGCAACAAGCTAAGAGGCTAGCAGTGCTCCTAAACAGCTTCTCCCTCATTTTGTAATGAAACTCACAATAAAAAGCTAAAAGTGACCATCATGCCACCATTTATCAGATTAACCTTGTCAGGTACTGTCTAATTTAAAATGACACATCAGTTTAAGGCAAAAAGGGATGAGTGAGGAGTTGCTGCAAAGAGCTGACTCTGTTATGCTGGCTTCCAGTTGAGAGAAATTGTCTCTTTGTTTGCATCTTTGTTGTTGATAAATAGACATAAAAAACAACATGGTGCCAAATGAGGAGCCCTTTGAAAACTGAAAAACAGGCTCCTGTTACTGTTAGTCTAAAAATAGCTGGAATTCCCATTGCCACAAGCAAAGCTGGACAAACATTAAATAAAACCACAGTTTTTGCTTAGAACATGCATGTTAATCTGTGTGACTGTATAATATTAGTACAGACTTTTATGCTATCTCTTAGCCTGTTGTGGCTGTTCATGTTTGCCATTAGCCATGAGCTTCATGTTCCTCTGGGTAGCCAGGGTTTCACTGACCACCCCTAAAGTCTGATTGGCCACCCCAGGTGCTGCCCAAGCCAGAGTCAAAATGTGAATGGTTATCTGACCTGGCAAACTGCTGTAGTGTAGAGTGGTGCAGGGATGATGCTGGTTCTCTTGACTAAAAGCTTACAGGGTTTTTAACTGTGGTTTTGGGTCATTGCTGATGATAAGGTCTATGGTACACATAAGATTATGAAACTTACACATTTTGTCCAATGTAATAATCTTGACAAACAAAACTTATATTCATAATTTTTAAGCTTAAACGTCATTAGTATAAAGCTTTTATTAAGCAGCTATGGGACAACAACATGGAGGTTAACTTCAGCAAATACAATATGTATATAGAATATCCAACCACATGTTATTGATTATTAAGAAAATGATCAAAGATGATTGCACTGGGGTCCCCGGCCTTTTTTGTAGTCTTTGTTAGCAGTTCATTAGTCACTGTCCTTTTAATCACACAAAAAAAATTCAAAAGTGGGCACTGTTAATGCAGTTTATCATTTTAGATAAAACATTAGGGTATTTATTCAAAAAGCTATTCTAAAATCCTTGGGCCTTGGGAACTGGGTAGTAGGGCTGAGCGATTCCAGAAAAGATCTAGTTGCGATTATCTGGCAGATATTTCAATTTCGATTTGATTCACGATTTTCTTCAAATCAAACTTCAGTGCGATATTCACCATATTTACAGTATAGACAACAGTTATCAGATCAATTATCAAAAGCACATAATACATTATTCATCATCTAATATTGATGATAAATAATCTGTTATTGTTATTTAAGTGATACTCCAACTTCTCCTCCTAAACAGAGGCTTTGTATGGTTGACCTGCTTACCAGCACTTCCATAAATGCGAATTGCCTGCAAATTTGTCAAATAATATGTGTAAAGTAGTTGACACAACAGATCCTGGGTCAGTCAGGAGTGCGGCAAAAAATAGAAGCTTAGGCAATCACATGATTGTGTTGTCTGAAATTACGATTTTGATCCGAAAACGATAAATCGTTTAGCCCTACTGGTTAGTGCTGTATTCTAACTCACTCATGAGTCACTTTGGACTCATTCCTGCACCACTCTATTATTTTAATCAACGAAAACAAACATTTCTATGTGCTGTGATGGTTTGGAATAATTTTAACCTATTAGCCATTTATCATTCACATCATTCCTTAGAATATTCTGATAAAGGTGCGCTTCATGCAGCACTTTGCAGTTCAATCTAGGAACTTGGACATCAGCCCAAAACAAGTTCAACAGATGGTGAGTGGTGTTTTTCCAATTCCAGCCCTGTCCATTTCAGTATGACTTAACTGGTAAAAACTTTCCTTTTTATTACCAAGGATAGGGGCTGAAATTTGAATTGTCTGATTTTGATTTCTTGATTTTAAATGTGCCATTCCTCCATGAGTGAATGACCCCCGGACTAAAAGCATTTTGACCCACCCCTGCAACGAGCTAATGACTATTTACATTGCAGTGACTTGGGTTAGAAAAAGATTTATACTAGAATTAGATCAAGGTCCCATGTCCTGCAAAATCAATTTTCTTTGCTTTTAATGTTGTTAGCAGGGGCTTGTTGAGCAGAAGAACACGAATATGCCCGTTAAAATGCTCTGTTTTTTACTTCCTGAGGTTTATTTTGTAATAGCTATACAGCCTCCACCTACATGTGTGTTTTTCACAGGAAGAGGCTATGACTGTTTCGAAAGTCTTGCTCTGCAGCCCCGCCTCACTCTCCTATTAAGCGTTATTTGTACAGCCAATCAGCACAGTGCTCATTATCATAGCTTCCCGTAGCCTCCCCTCCTCCTGACATCTGAGTGTTTCCAAAGGGGAGGGAAAAGAGCTGCATCTGATCCTTGACAGAGCTAAAATTTCCACTATTTTATTTAGTTTAAATCAAATCCTTGCCTAATAGTCACCCAAGACATGATGTGAATGGTCAAACGTTAAAGGACATGTGACAATGACTGAATCAAAATCGGCTCTGCATGTTGAGGCATTGATGAAGAAACGTTTAAGCAGTGATGTGTGTTCATATTACCTAAACATTGCTCTCTAGCAGAATGACAGGCATTGCACTGCATGTTTTATCTATGAGGGCGATGCCTGTGATGTGGGATGCTGTATTAATCTTGCTTGCATACGTGATGACTGAGGAGGCAGTGTGACACAAATTAGTGTTTGCAGAGGGATTTTGTTTCATTTCTAATCTCCTGTTTGGCGTCTTTTATCATGCGTCAAAGACAGAGGATGCTCATTCAATGAGCCAACCCTGCAAACCCTCTTACCCTGTAAGATGACAATAAGTGTTTTTTTCTCCTCTCAATTCCTCTGAAAATCTGTCTCTTTATTCTCTCTTTTTTCAAGATGGTACTTCTAATGCGAGGCAGGAGGCTTCAACATTCAAAGACTGTCCATTTAGCACCCTTTACCGAGTGCTCTGAATGGAAAGAGGTTATGTGTGGGCTGAAATGTATGTTAAGTTATGAGGAATGGGCTGAAATGTCAGCACAGATTGCTTTTGACCTCCCTCAGTATGGAAGTCTCCCACATTCTTCTGTGTGTCCTGTTATCATGATGTGCTCCCCCTCATGTGAGCTATAAACAGTTTTCACTAGGGAGAAGATTTGCTTTTAGTATTCAGAGCCATCATTTAGTTAACTGTGAGCTTGAATGTTAAGATAATGATGCTGATGAAAATGATCATGAGGATTATGATCATTATTTTCACAAGTAATGGTAGTGTTTTGTTGTTATGATTTTAATTTGCTCTTTGAATTGTGGGGTTTATCTTCCAGGGGTGTAAAATAGCTGCTTCATTTTTTACAGAAAGCGAAATCCAGCAGGGCTTGTACATTATGTATTCATGCAGTGTATCAGCGGTAGAGGCTAAACCTTTACGGCAGCCCATAGTGAAAGGGCAGCACACTGGGAGGAGGATATAAAAGAGCAGAGAGCCGCTGTGGAAGAGTATGTTACTAAAGTTCATGGTGATCTTCATCACCTTGCAAATGGGACAAGTGAGGTCTATTCTAAGCGGCCTATTACTTTGTGATACACTGCAGTAATTCTGCAATGTGCTGTATTTGTCAAAAACACTTTGTCTCGCTCCTCAGCTTGGTACTTAAACCTGAAAACTTAGTGTGTCTTCTTATTTTTTATGCCACATGGTCCCTCTAGGTGTAAATCTGTCAAAATCAGAACAAGCAGTAAATAGTCAAAGGGAGGTTGGTGATTAAGTTGGAAATGGTACAAAGTTCTGTGGAGTCTTGTGGCTCATGATAATTTTTTTTCTTCCTCCAGGCCAGGAGAGAATCGGGATTGACTCCAAGTACGAGCAGGAAGGGAAGGTGCAGTTTGTGATTGACGCGGTGTACGCCATGGCCCACGCTCTCCACACCATGCAGAAGGAGCTGTGTCCTGATCACCCTGGTGTTTGTCCACAGATGGAGTCTGCCGAAGGGAAGACTCTGCTCAAGTACATACGCAACACCAGCTTTAATGGTGAGTGATGCAGGATGACAACCTGAACCTGAGATACTTAGACCAGGTGTGGCCTTTTTCAACCCACTGGATTAATCCTGATATGCATATCAGGATTAATCCAGTGGGCTGAAATAATGTCATATCACAATACTGAAAACAAAACTGTCATTCTCTGGCTACCTCTCATTGTTCATAGAAACTATACAAAATGTAAACATTGGTTTTAGCACCTTTTCACAGTCTTGAGCCAACATTCATAGAAAAATAAACATCTGCAAGCACCTGGATGCTCAACCTCTTTTTCATATAAACCTCACAGAGAAACCAAAACTACACTTGTGATTTAAATATATTATGTTATTTTTTGCTAAGTATAGGCCTTATAAGATAATACCGGAATGGGGAGCTTTGCTTACCATGAGAACCACATTAATTTTGTCCTCATTACTGGAGGGCCAAATTTTTCCAATGCACAATACTCAAATTTAACAATTTCTACCTACAGTTTAACACAAGGAACCAAATGAATAGCTAAGAAGTCGTTAAATCAAGATTTAAATTCATTGCAACAACAAAATGCTTTATTAAATGAGCCTAACAGAATTCAATGCAGCCTTAATCAATCAGTGTTACAGAGCATTTCACAGTTAGACATATTTTACTGAAATTTCTATTTGTTTTTCTTTTCTATTACCTTAATTGATGCACAGAAAAAATTTGATTGAAACAGTAACAGCCAATTATAGCTATATTTTCTCCAAAATGTTACTATTTTGGGCCCTTCCAAGACAGACTTTCTCTTGTTTCATACAAATATGTTTAAACATTTTTTTTGCTGAATGGAGGGCCACGTTGAGGGACTAAGGGGGCTACATGTGGTCCCCAATCTGCCAGTTTTTCACCCCTGAGGGTGTGAAACCAAAGAAATATTATTCCTCCCAATAACCATTAATAAGAAGCATACATTCTTATGAGACAAGTCCTACATCTGCTCTTGGTGATGTGTAGATATCTCCAGTTAAGTCTTAAGAACTCATACTATCTTGTCTTTGTAAAAGTTCTCTCGGTAACACATCTTGTAGGTTAGCTACTAGCACAATAAATTATATGGAATGATTCACCATTTTTTGGCAACTAGTAATTTTACCTCTAAACAGATTAGCCAGTGAAATGCCTATATATTGGACGACCTTATGTAAACACCAGTCAAAGTCATGAAATACCAACTAACATGACTCCTGGTGGGGAGACCCCCTTGTAAGAAATAATTATTTTTTTGTCAGTAAGGTGTCCATTAATGTAACAACAACAGCATCCTACTCCTCTACAATAAAGATTGTCTAGTTCTCAGCAAAGGTTGCTTCTTCTAGTATCAGAGAAATCTTCTCTGTTGTGTATATTTCTTTCATTATTTCAATTCAATTCTTGAGGTTTGAGGGCTCAAATGACATTTTTAGCAGCCAAAATATAGGATCTTATCATCACTTGACATCACATTATCCAGAATCTTTTTCAGAATTAAACTATTACGTCTCCATTTTTGAACATGTGCAACAGGATGATGTGAAAATGATCAACATTGATGTATCAGTACCCTCTTTAGCATTGCTGCAGTGATTGAAGCTGCTGGAATTTATTTGTAACCAAATTTTCCCAGCCAAATTCACATCACTGATTCTGAGGTTGGGCCAAACTTCAACAGTTACCCCCATTGTTTGCCAGACAATCACTGCCTGGTCAGCTGCTCCAGACTGGTCAGATGGATTTCTAAAAAGCTTGAAATTTTGGTTAAACAGCTGCAAACTCTTACATAGTGTAAGCCAAAAGACAACTCTACAACTTCACGACTTTTTTTTTTAAAACATACTTGTGCTTACTCAATCTGACAGACAGTGTTTTAAGGCACCCTGGCAACAGCAGGCGTGCCTGTGTGATGTGTCCTCCTCCTTCCTTGATGAAAATGATGAACAACAGAGACTTTGCCAGGAAATAGCTGTAGATCTCCAGCCTCTAGGAATATGCCGGTCTCACTTTTAAGCGGTCTGTTTGTGATGCTGAGTGTGTGTATGAGAAGGAGAGCCTTCTGAGACTATTTCTAATTGAACCATAGAAGACAACTGAAATACACAGAGGACTGACTTCATTTCACACTGTGGGAGTTTTCAAAGGGATATTGAATAAAAGTTATCGGTTAATCCATGAAAGTGGCAACTCCTGGCATAGGAAAATGAAGCCCGGGCAGACAGATAAAATGGGCTTACACACAAATGCTTGAGCAAAGATTTTGAGAGAAGGCATGCCCTTGGTATGCTGTTATTGTTGTAGATGACATACCATGTAAACCAAATTTTGACAACCTCAAAGCTGAATTAGCCTCGAGACCCTCTGGTGTCCCTCCTGAGGGGGGCTGGACCCCAGATTGGGAACCACGGAGACAGTGGACAGAGACAGAAAACTTAATAGGTAGAGAGTGAGGATTCCCATGGGGTAAAGAGGCCTCAGGCTGGGTAACTAAGGCCACCCTGCATGCAGATGACAACCTCTGCACATGATCCAGTGGACAAAAACAGTAGGCTACATGTATCCAAACAATGCCCCAGGGGTCAGTTTCACCCTGTTTTTTTAACAGTCTGTTCTCAAACACTGAATTTCCACCAACCGTTGCAACCTGATCCTGTAGTCTGTTGATTGGCTAAAAGAAAGGTCACCTCCTCGTCCATGGTCCCCATTTTTTAGCCTCCCTTCATTGGCATCCTGTTCATTTTAGGATTGTTTTTTAGATTTTAATGATTATTTTTAAAGTTTTGTATAGATTTGCATCTTCCTATCTTGTTGACTTTTTGCACTGCCACACTCCAGCAACACCTTGCAGGTCAGCAGACACCCTGCTCTTAGATGTCCACAGACAAAAGACCTGAGGGGATCGAGCCTTTGCTGTTGCTTCTCCTAAACTCTGAAGCAATCTCCCCCTCCATGTAAGATCCGTCCAGACATTTTGCAGTCACAGTTAAGGTGGATTCATACTGAACACGACTTGGTGACCGAGATTGCATTGCCAACCCAAGCCTGTCCATAAATAGCTTATTTGGTCACCGTCGCCGTTGCGTTGCTCAGTGACGTCACACCCACTCAATTTTCACCACGATCATATCATATCATATAATAGGATCTATTAGCTGACATTATTCCAACTGTATCCTTTTCACTCACCTACCAACCACAAAACACATGCAAAGCAGCAGAACAGTATTATCTTTTGATATTGGAAACCCAAATAATTGTGTACAAAATAAAACAGTCTACTTGGTGGAAACACACCAACTCTGGCAGATCCAGAGGGATCCCCCTAAAATTTTATTTGCCTTTCCAAATCTTTAAAAATATAAGGTAATACATATCAAATTGACTCACTTATCCAAATGATTTATCTATTCATTTTTGTATCAGTGTCCCTCACTGAAAAAAGTTTGGAAATCCCTGCATTAAGCTATCAGTGTCCCATATCCAATGTCTTAATCAGCACACACTGTATGGAAGGTGAATTCCTGGGAATTTCTAGGACTAACCCATTTTTTGAAGGATAGGTGTCGTGGGCTTGGCTGAAATGTCTGACAGGCAGCTTCATTGTAGCTGTTTGTCAGGAGACATAAGGCCTGCCTCAGCTCCAGCTCTTTGCCTGTCACTAGGCTGATCTTAGCATGAGATAGCATTTCCAGTATGGTGACCACCTCCCATGGGCCTCAGAGGACCACTTCATAAACCAATAGGTGACATTACTGTGACTACATTTATGTTTTTATAGTCTATGGCTCCATCACGACTTTACACATACAGAGTGAGCACTCATTTTGTGCTTGACAGTTGAACCATAAAGTGTGATGACATAATTCCTGAGCTGCAGTCGTGCATTGTATATGAATCACTTGAACAATGGGAGATGACACTCCACCCTAACATCCATACATTTTTGCAGTCCAGGCCTGGCCTTGCAGGATGTGTGGATTAGAAAATGTCTCTTTTTTGTCAAGCAGTTTAAAGCTGGTACATAAAAATGATACAGTGTTAGGGATAATGTATAGTGAGTAGGTTGCCCTAGAGTCTAGAGGAATAGAGCTGCCACAGAAGAGCAGGACCCCAGCATGGCCACCATTTTTGACTTGGATTTTTTTGAGAAATGATTATGTTTGTTATGTTGGAGTAGTCCCATATAGACTCAATAGTAGACCTTCCTCTAACTCTGAAACCTCCTTAAAAACAGACTACATAAATGTTTGAGTACATTTTACAAATGCTCATCGTCCACTTCATTCAGTACATCTATCCACCTGCATGTTGATATGAATATCTAATCACATGGCAGCAACTCAGTGCATTAAGGCATGTAGACATAGTCATGGAGACCTGCTGTAGTTTAAACTTCAAACATCAGAATGGACAAAAAAGGTGATATAAGTGACTTTGAATTTAGCATGGTTATTGGCACCAAACAGACTGCTCCAAGTATTTCAGAAACTGTTGATCTACTGGGTTTTTTACACACAACCATCTCTAGGGTTTATGGTAAATGTTCTGAAAAAAAGAAGGGAGCAGCAGTTCTCTGTCCAAAAGTGCCTTGTTGATGCCAGAGGTCAGAGGAGGAGTCAGGGTGGTGGTTTGAGATGATAAAGAGGCAACAGTCACTCAACTAACCACTCGCAGCCGACCATGTCTAAATGCACATTACAACATGTGGACCCTTAAAGCAGATGAACTACAGCTGCAGAAGACCTCACTGTTAACAAAAATTGCCAATTTGACATTTGCATGGATCCATCCTGCTGTATAACAACAGTTCAGGCTGGTGTTAGTGGTGAAATGGTGTTGATGGTATTTCCTTGGCACACTTTGGGGCCTTTTGTATCAAGTGAGCATTGTTTTAACACCACAGCTTACCTAAGTATCGCTGCTTGTTATGTCTATAAGGGGTGAACAATATATTGTTTGAATATCGTAATTGCAGTGTGTCCATGCAATAGTCACATTACATGACATGCAATTTCAGACATGTAACTCAAAGCATGCCATGCTGCCATTTATGTTGTTTATTTGAAAGCAAAACTGCCAATTGATTCATTTCCTTGACTATGGTCAATGACTTTGGTCCATCCATTTAACCAGTGGCAGGCCTACTCACGGTGAACATAGAGTTGTTGTGTTTCCTGCATGTAAAATATACAAGCTACAGATATGATCAAACCCGGAATATTACAGAAACGCTTGACTGAGAATTTCTCTTTATCCCATAATGTGCAGTTTGTAGATATTTAAATTAATCAGTCAGTCAAGGAGCCTGTAATGGAGTGATTTGCTTACAATAAAATAACAGTGATAATAATAATATACAATAACACCAAGAAGACACAGAGATAAAAAGATCTAAAAAGTCATTCGTAAAGCTTTGTTTGATTTAAAGCCTAAATCAACAACTAATATTGAGGAGACTGTTAAACTATTAAACTAAATCAAAAAGATATCATTAAATGGATGTCACAATTATAACAGAGCTGATTAATTCATGTGGCGTCTTTTTCACCCTCTTGTCATCAACTATGTTTTGTCTTTTAATCTGCTCTGCTTTTCTCTCTGCTGTTTTGTCTCGTCTCTTTTCTTCCCACAGTAAAAATATCAATGTCAGATTTCTTACTTACTGCAGATAGATATGATTACTGTTAGTCCCTTGCAGTCTGTGATCAGTGCTCAATGATCTGTTCAGAGCAGGATATTACTTTAGAGAATCATTCCACACTTGCGTTAAATACTTCTCTCTGATTGGCCAATTATGGATAGCAACAATCTGGTATCCTTCAACAGATTACTTCTGTTCAAAAAGAACAAACTGTTACTTAGAAAAGCTGATTATGGGTGTAGATGTGGGTCTAATCACATTCTCTGGAAAACTAACGAGTATTGAATCAATTCACAGGAAGAAGGTTGATTTAAACACTGGTTTGTTATCTATGGAGAAAAGAAGGGAACAAAAAAAGCAGTTAAAATGAGATAAAAGTTATCAATACTGTGAACTAGGACACGGTTATCTTAAATCTGAAGACTACAAATGTAGTAAACATAACAGAACATTGGATACGTCAGTGTTTAAAGCAGTCGTTCTCAAATGGTGTTGTAGGACACACTGGTGTGTCTTGAGGCAATTCTATATGTGCTTTAGGAATTTGAACTACCATAAGGTATTGGTTCTGCAAAAAGTTTTTGCTGGCATTTGTTAGTTAGTTTGTTTGTTTCTTATCAGGATAATCTATTCCCAATAACAAAAAGTTATCAACAGAACTTTATGAAATTCTCAGGAGAAGTCAGAAATGGGCCCAGGACCAAGCTATTAGATTTTGGTGATCCAAATTTAGACAGATCAGGGAATTTTTTTAAAGGATTTGTTAACATTGTGAGTTAGGACAGGTTTTTTTTTTTCACATTTTTGACTGTAACTCCCCGACATTGTTGGAAAAGCCTTAGCAAAGGTATGTCCTGTCTTCTAATTACTATATATGAATGTTTCTAATTTTATTAATTTTGTCCTGCCGCTGCAAATTAAGTAGCTTTCAACAATCTCTGTAAAACCTTCAATGGGACATCTTTTGAAGTTTAAAAAAACAGAAGGCGGGGAAAGTTATTACTTTCTGTCTCTCTCTGTTCATTCAAAATTTGACAGAATGTGACATTTCAAGTTTTAACTTGTGCAGATGAATTTCTAAAGTTTACCAATTCTCAAATGGATTTTTGCATGTTTTGGATAAATATTTCAAAAGTGATGCAGCTTTCTGTCTGATTATATTTGGCATTAGATAGGACTAACCTTGTACAGACCACTAAGATATTGCAACATACAGTTTGTTAAAGGAGCTGTTTTTCAATATGAAACACATATTGGGCCTTGAGATTTTAGCTTGATCTAGGTCTGTCTGCCCTACAAAAAACATTTGTAAACCGCTGGATTAAATGCTGCTGAGGGGATGAAAAATGTCATCAGACTTAAACACGACAAGGCCAAAAGAAAAAAAAAAGACGCTGAATCAGGTGCTGAGCTTAAGAATGTCCACCTTGTCTCACTATAACATCAATGAAATGGTTTGGTAAAATGTGAGAAAAACAGCTTGATTTCTGACCTTATAAATGTTAAAGAAAGCAAGTTTGGCTCATAAAAGGGCTGCAGTTAACTCTTTAACCATAGATTCCAGTAGACTATTAGTCTATCAGAAGAAAAAAGATAAGGTTTTGTGTTAGACTATTGATTTTTTGAGCTAGTAGCCAAGTAATAAGAGAGATAATGTATAGTGAGCAGGTTGTTATCGTAGTGAACCCCTTGAGTTATCAGGTTCATACTTGCTCTAAAGGTCCTCCATTTTGTGATAACGACACACTCACCTCACATTATCCTTCATGAAGCAGACCTGAGAACACTGTAGTTGAGTTCTACAGGGACCAACCCTGGAGTATGAAACACAGTATTTTTTTTTCAGGGGCAGCCCAGAAGTAAGCTTTATGTAGGATCCTTGGACAAAAATACATGAGTTTAATAATGTGTATTTTGATCGTTTAACAAGTTCTGTGGCAGTTTTTGTTATCACAAACATTTTATCCATAAGGACAATTGTCAAGAATGAACACAAATTCTTAAAGTTTTGAATAGTTAATACAATCTGCAAGGTCAAGTGCCAATATTAGGTAAGAAAGGAACAGCAACAGAGTTTTCTGTTTTCAAAGTCACCACCATTAACCCTCACTTACATCAACCCTTTTAGGGTTTCACATGTTTTTGTTTATGAAGATTTTTTTCCCCATAAATAAGTTCTATAAAGTATAATTTTGAAGAAACTACCTTTATTTTATATTGTTTTTGTTTGACTTTTGTTTGTTATAAGAGGCTTATAGTACTCTGTTATCAAAAAAAGCACACTTAACCCATTAAGGCCAAAAACGGCAACCTCTGTGCCCATTATTAATGCGAATTTTGTTCACATAGTTCCTGTCGAATTAAAAAATGTAATGTTTTATGGTATGCTTTGATTTTTGAACCAGGCCTAAAATTTGTAGGTTTTTTAATTTATTTTTTACAGGAGATTACCCCAGGGCAATTCTTCAAGTGATCAACAATGGAAATTATGTAGTGATTTTTTATTTAAGCTGACAGAGAACAAAAATAAAGAATGCAACATTTACAGCATTATGCACACAAAAAAGGTATACAATGGGTCTACTTTATGAAATTAACTTATAATTTTAAGTCAACAAACAAGACTGAAGTTGATGAAGTAATCTGTAGTAGAAACTGGTATTACCATAAAATGATTTAGACCAGGGATCGACAAATAGCGCCCCCAGGGCCAAAAGTGGCCAGCCAGTGATAATTTCTGGCTTGCCGTGACCTGGAAAATGATTTTTATATGTATTTACTAATTTTTTTAACAAACAAAACCATGAAGACAAACGTAAATGCCTCAGTCACTTCAACAGCTGACAACTCCTTCTGCTGCACAAACCAGTGCAAGCCTCCACACCAGACTAATATCACCAAGGGAGAGTTTTATTTCTGCAGATTAAAGATGATTTTTGAAGTTACAAGTCCAATCAGCACACATCTGATTAACCAAAGTGCTTCTGTAATTTTAAGGCAGATGTGATGAGGGGCAAAAAACACAAATAAACCAAAAACGTGCTGCGCAATGCTGGAGAAGTTTACAAACAGACAGGACTTTACTCCAACCAAACATCAACGATGACATCTCCTCTTACCTCGGGGTTGTACGGCTCATCACTGCTCTGGTTCAGTCAGCTTCCTGATATCCCCTTTCTTCCCAGGCCCACAATGCATATATTTTATAATATTATATTTGCATATTTTATTTCCCTTCAATGTAAAGGCAGCCACTTTTTCCCCCTGACCCCGCCGATGAGAGATTGCTGCAGAAGAGAAAGAAAACGCCATAGAGCCACAGCACATGGAGTGAGCCATAGCGCTCAGAACAGGTTAAAAAAGAGACAAGAAAAGATTAGGTTCTCCCTAAGAATTAAAAAGACCTGACAACCCTTATTGGAATACATAAACTCTCTGACTATTACTGCTGAGGCCGATAATTGACTGCCCCCTCTTCCCCTGTGTGTTTGGTTTGTGGTAAGTCTGTATCTTTTTTTTTTTCAATGCTATGTATATATCCTCTCAATTATATAATTATATATACTACAGCCTATCTCTATTTAATTAATACTCACTTTAATTCCCTTTTTAATATTTGTCTATTTCACTTTTTCCCTTGTTTTTGGAATGTGGTACACTTCTGTGTAACTTTTTTTGTTTGTTAGTTATGCTTGGGAGGGGTTTTTTTTATTATGAATGTAGTGGGTGGGATAATTTGGAGCACATTAACGCTACTGTACTCAACAACAATGTTGGTAACTCTTGTTTAATTCTGTGCCAAAAATAATAAAAAGATATTGGACAAAAAAAAGAGATAAAAGCTTTGTTTTAACATCTTCTTTTAGGCTTCTTAGTTTATCTGAGTGCAGATCAGACATGATTGACCAATCATAACTCAGGATTTACACAGATATCAAATTTGAACAACCCAATACAAGCACCATGATGTAAAATATCAAACACACAATCTGTGCTGGCTTGTGGGCCACCTTCTTTTTAAATGGACTTCCATTTATGACTGGAAAAAAAAAAACATTTTCTGATTTTGAAAAGTATTTGGTGCCAGTGTGAAATATTATGGGTCTGCCAGTACTTGAACCTCTACATTATTCAGCCCCATGCAGAGAGGAATGTGGAGAATACTTAACAATTAATGACAAATAGCTATTAATGACAACTGCTCTGAAATGCATAAAGGGAGGGGAGGGCGAGAGCCAAATGGGAGCAGGGTTTAAAACAAGCGAAATCTTTGTCGTTACCAATGTGCTCTCATGTATGTCAGCCATTGACGGTTTTCTTACTCTTCTGAAGTACATTGAATCATCATAAAATGTTCTAGATAAGATTCAGCTCTTTAAAAAAGAAGGAATCATCCTAATCTGCTCACAAAAATGTCCTACTTTTAGCGGGGGATCCAGCTCATTGTCTTTGAAATAACACTCCTCTGTGATGTTTTATACATGAGGGGAAATTGTACTTGTATGTACCTAACTGGGTTAGTTATACCGCAAAAACAACCGGCTGTTTTATTTCATATGTTTATTTACTTTACCGTTTATTTTACTCCAAAAGGTCTGGTTTCGTTTTTTTACTGCAAATAATGTCAACTTGTGCAAAATATTTACGTTCTGGATGGGTAAGTGATATAATGATTGACTTCCAGACACTGAAAGCAGAGCTCTGGTGACATAAGTCATTAATAAGGGTAGTCTGCAAGGCAGTTGTATTCTTCCGAAGTACTGAAACATTTGAAGATTTTATCTGTGGATTTATTTTTATTTTTGTGCTTGTTGAAAATTCAGTGGAAGGATAGTGCAAATGGGCCTCTGACTGCCAAACCCTGTGGTCACTGTTCAGTCTCACGCTTCCTTTGTTAATGCATGTCCATGGTTTATGTTCATGTTTGTAGTGGAGGTTCTGTGATTGTTTGAGAACTGATCATTGCTGACCAATTTTCTTTATAGATAATCAGTACATGTAGTCACCAATCCAATAATCTGTGGTTATTTCTCAGGTGTCTGTGACAGGAGGTTGATGGGTGACTCCAAATTGTCCTTAGGTATGAGTACAAGCATGACTGGTCCTCCATCTCTCTGTGTGGCCCTGGGATTGGCTGGCAACTGGTTAAGAGTGTACCCTGTCTTTCTCCCAGTGTCGGCTGGAATAGGCTCCAGCCCCAACAACCCCGAAATGGATAAGCAGTATAGATAATGGATGGATATTAGTATTGGCAGATATCAGCTTAAAAGTTGATTGTCAGTCTGAGCTGATTTGAACAGGTCTGCCTACATTTGCAGCAGATACTGAATGTCATGTCTGGTATATCCCATTCATATCTGCCAATTGAATCCCATATATCAGATGAAATATCAGCAGGATGTATGAATGCACCATAATATTTCCTTAAATTTAACAAATGCAAAAAATTTAAAATCAACTGAATTATCAGAGGACAGAATGTTGTTTTTCTTGTCTCAAATCTGTTTCTAACACCAATGAACCATCTCAAGGAAAGTAGCGAGTCATTTTTTTTTAAAGCAGAGAGACTTTTACAACACTGCACTTTTTACAGATAACTATCAGTATTTGTATTGGGAATAATGACTTTGAGAATATCAACTGCAAGTTTAAATAAATACTGTAATGTAACCTTACATGTTTAATTATTTAAGGTCTGATTGTTAAAATGGTTTACTGGAGATAAACAAACATTATCGTGTTCTAATGTGACTAAAAAAAGGTTGGATAACCTTGACCTGATTCCTGAAAACTGCTTTGTAAAAGTTTGAGGAACTGATACTGTTTGCCTCAGAGCTCAGTGATTCCCTGGCACTTGTTTCACGAGCCTGACAAAACAGTGATGCCAGGACAAAATCATGATTCACAATACATTTGCTCTTTCTTCAAAGAAGTGCTCATGTCAGGATCTGCTGTGCACTAAGAGGCAACATGATATTATTTGACATTAAAAGCTTAATAAAGTGTTTAAAATATGTAGATTTTGTATTTGTGATGTTTTAAGCAGCAGATTACAATAACAGCTAAACAATAGATAACCCAAAATACAACAAAAATTATATATGGCTAAATTTTAAAATGCTGCAAAAAACAGGATGTTTTGAACAGTGCAGCTAACAAGCCAGAAGCAAACCCTTTGCTCAGCCAGCAGAGAGAGAGGAGAGAGAGGCTGCACAGTAGAAAATAACAACAGCAAGTTTGTTGTTGGTGAGAATGTTCTTTATATGACATTAATCTGTTTGACAATAGGTCTGTTAATGAATTAATGGATGATTTGAAGAGATTCTTAATCTTATGTATGAATTTGATTTGATTTAAATGTTGTACAATATTTTTCAACATGTCTAATTATGTCATTGACATCAATAAAATCTTATCAGTTCTTTTTCCTATTTCCACCTCTCCCCTCTGAAACCATCCACCACCCAACCCCACTTATAAACACTCTTCCTTAAAATATTTGGTAGTCAGTTTTTCTTTAAATTAATTGTTTTGCTTCAGTGATTTTTTATTCTTTGCCACAATTATGTATTAAAGTTGTGTGAACTTAAGGCTCCAGAGCTGTCTGCCTATCTTTAACACTGTCACTATGGCAGCATTGCAGTTCCAGCAGGCTAGAAGCCCTTGGAGTTTAAGGTAGCTCTGAAGACACAGTGATGCCCGCATAGTGCTGAGAGTCAGAGGGGACCTTAAGGGAGTGCAGATTCATGCATGGCATTGACAGTCTGCCGTCCAATCTCAAAAACCATCTGGGCCAATGCTCACTTTTTTTGGACATTGTGCTTTAGAAAAACATTTACCTCAGTGTGACAGCAGCAGTGAAAGAGGTTCATTTCACCTGAGCCCAAAATAAAAATCTGCACCTTCTCTATCTCCTCTGCTTCTTTCAGCCCCTGCTATTATATTCCCAAACCTTTATAGTGTTGTTGCTCAGGCATATCTCTCTGGCCTTTCTTGCATTTAAACTGGAGCCGCACGCATTATCCTGCGTATGAGCCGCTGCTAATGTATGTTTGAAAGCAAAGGAGTGTGAGCCTCCTTTGTTGATCTCTCCACTGCGCCGGAGTCACAGAGCTAAGGAGTGAGATGCATGGAGAAAAAAAAAAGAGGAGAGAATAATGATGTGAGAGAAACACAGCAGTGGATCCCCGGTCCACCCACACTGCTCAGCACAGCACAGCAGCGGTGCACTTTTGTCATGTCTTAGTTCAGAGCCACATGCAAATGCATAAATCTTTCATCTTAGACAGCACTCGCACTAAGGAGTCTACACAGAGCATTTTGTTCCCTTGAAAATATCAGGCAATAGGAAATACAAAAGAATTCCTAATGCCTTTTTATCTGCATGCACAGAAATGCTACTTAATTATTTGCTCTAAAGAGAAGCGCCAAGTGCCCAATCACTCACGTCACTTTGCTGAATGACTTTGTGTGTTTGTTTATTTGTGTTTTTTTTTTTTGCTGGGGCGGCACAGTAAGAATGGTAACCCTGTCACAGCATTTGCTCACAGGAGTCAATACGCTGTCAACATCTTTATGCACTGTGTCAACAAGTCTACTGCCTGTTTGGTGGAAGCAGAAGTGACAGGACGGTGACTGCCACCCACCGATCTTTATTCTGGTTTTTGAGTGCAGGAGACTTCTCACTATGGGATTCACATATAGGCTTGAATTCAATGTGAGCAGCCGTCCTGTTTCATTTTCTGTGCCGACACATTAAGGGGATTAGTGTTTTACTTTGCAGCAGACAGGGTAATGGGTCAAATGCCTCCAGATGCACTGTTTCTGCTCAGTGAATGCGAAGTGCTGTTTTAGCAGATAAGGAGGGAAGAAGACTGCATCAATGTGAAACCAACCACGATAAGTCTTATGTAGTGTGATAGGGTTATTTAGGGATAACAGGACTTTTCGGGGATTTTTTCTATTTTTCTAAAGAAAAAGTCTAACATATGATTTCTGTAAAAACAAATACTGCTGCTAGTAAGGGCTAAACCAAGTCACTTCACATTTTCCAACAAAGAACATAAGACTTTTTAAAGACACAAACAAATATCCACTCATTTCGAATCTGATGCCTGCAACAAGTTCCGAAAAGCTTGGACAGAGGCATCAGAAGACTGGGAAAATTGAGAAATGCTCAAAAAAAACCTGTTTTGAACATTCTACAGGTGAGCAGGTTGGAAACAGGAAAAAGAACCATCCAGATTGTTGTCGGTGCAAAGTTCAAAAAACAGCATCTGTGATGGTATGGTAGTGTATTAGTGCCCATGGCATGGGTGACTTGCACATCTGTGAGGGCACCGTTAATGCTGAAAGGTACATACAGGCTTTTGAGCAACATATGCTGCCACCTAAGTGACATCTTTTCTGGGATGTCCCTGCTTATTTCAGCAAGACAATGCCAAGTCTCATTCTGCACATGATACAACAGCAGGGCTTCATAGTAAAAGAGTGCAGGTACTAGACTGGCAAAACACAGCAACAGAAACCCTGGACTGCTGAGCAACTGAAGTCATACATCAAGCAAGAATGGGAAAGGTTTCCACCTACAAAGCTTCAACCATTAGTGTTCTCAGTCCCAAATGCTTATTGAGTGTTGTTAAAAGGAAAGGTAATGTAACTTGGTGATAAACATGCCCCTCTCTCACCTTTTTTGGAACATGTTGCAGGCATCAAATTCAAAATGAGTAAATATTTGAGGGAAAAAAAACATTTAACTAAATCAGTTAAACATTAAATGTCTTGTCTATTCGTGTATTCAGTTGAAGGTAAAAAGGATTTGCAAATCATTGTAGTCTGTTTTTATTTACATTTTACACAGCATCCCACTTAGCCCACTGATGGTGATTCCAGAAGGACTTTAATTGTACAAAGTCAAGGAAACAGGAAGATTGGAGGGTTTGGTTTCAGTCAAACAACACACATACAGCGGCATGATGTGCTTGAGTCATGTGACAGACATTACACGTCCTGCAATGTGACAGTTTCGCAAGCACACATCTAACATTTCAATGTTAAAACAATGCATTGTTCAGCCTTAGTTCCCACAGTCTAAAGCCAAAAAGCCTATTTACATATCATAGGCCAGGAGTGTCCGAAGTGTGGCTTGGGGGTCAATTGTGCCCCCAGCATTTTCCAAAAGGTAAAATGAATTTGGCATATATTAAACCTGAAGTCTGTGCTTGACTGATGAAAAACAACAGATGGATTATAGCAGCAAATAGCATGAATCATGCTCATTTCCCAAGGTATCTCTCAAGTCCCAAGGTCCAATTAAAAAAGTGTTAGTCATCTTTAAACACCCAGATTTGTGCAGTTGGCTCTAAATTTGTTTCTGACCCTGGAGACGAGTTGTTGGTTCTCCTGTCTTTGCTGTACAGAGCATCATTATAATGCTCATCCTGGGGCAGGCAGAGGTAGCCAGGACCACTCAAGGCAACTAACATTTAAATTTATTAACTCTATCACACAAAAGCAGGGTACCGTGTGAAAAGTGCTCAAAGCATCCTTATACTTTTCAGCACTGTGCAGTTTGCTCTTGTTTTTATCTATCTGTGTCAAAGTGTCATCTATTTGTGCTGCATACAGTGTCAAAGTAATCCTTTGACACGGGGGAAACAGGGGAAGCAGTGACCAAATAGGGCCACTAAAATTTGATTAACTATGCAAACATTCACCCATATTACAAGAAAATAAGATGTATTGTATAGAACAGTATTCAAATCATTTTTAAGTATGTGACCATCATTGAAAAAAAGTGTGGATACCCCTAATCTATGTTAACCAAGCATTGTCTTTATTTTTTATCTTGCATTTCCTTCTTTCTCCCATTTGCATTTAGTGAATTTCAGTCAAATACCCTGCTGTGTGCCATTATTGCCATCATTTTTCACTTGAATAAGTTAACCCACGGCAGGGTTAATTAAAAAATTGTTCAACCAACTTTGCAGTTTGGATTAAATAAAGTAATCAGATAAGTCTAAGTCAAGTGCTAAAAACACTGCAAGACTTCTGACAAGTTTAAATTAGACTTTTTAAGACATGTTATGAACTTGAATTCAGGAGATCTAAATCAAACATATTTCAGACTTTTTAAGGACCCACTGGAACTCTGTCAAGTTATTTTTTTACACTCTTGTGCTGCTGCTCCTGTGTTGAGTCATGGAAACCAAGGCAGGAAGTTTTGCTTTTTTAAGGCTGACCTGCACTGAAAGTCTGTCTGTTGTCACCACGGTAGTCTAATAACTGACCACCGTGCGTGTAGATTCTGCAGCCCCATTCACGCATCAGTTTCAAATCGTAATATTTACGTCATTGTGACAATTGGCCTCCACAGGTTGAATCAGAGGCGTAATATTGGTGAGACTGGGGCACACAGACTCAGGAGGAAGCAGGAGCACTGCAAGTGTGTGCCTCTGCTTTACTGTGTATGAAGGGGTACACACCGTGTTGCGTGCAACCAAGCCGTATTGCAGCATGAAATGACCCGGATATTAGGGTGTCATGGAATAGATGTGAATGCCTTCAGGTGTAAAGATGATGTCGCTTTGTTATGGTGCTTTTGTGCAAAGGCACTGTGAAAAGGGTCTTGTGTGTCCCCTGCATGTATCTTCAGGGTAAAGGCTGAAACCGTCACAAAGACACAGATTTGACACTTGAAGCAGGTGCACAATGTGGATCTTAAGTGAGTGCATTCCAGCTATCAGCTTCACCTTTTCACAACACTTGTTACTGCTGTGACATAACATAAAGTCTGTTAATAGCCTGAACACACCGCTGATTTCTTAGCTTTTCAGCTACAGGTTTGTGCTGTATTGTTAGTCACAGGCAGCAGAAGACTGTGTGGTTTTGTTTTATTTCAGCTCAAAATCTTGAGGAGATCATGTTGTCTAAAAATGATTTTGACCAAGTAAGAATAGGTTGATGCCTTTCACGTCACAGAATGTTTATGCAGGAAGTTTCATTCTGTGTGGTTGCTCCACCTTCTCTTTCTCCCTTTTTCTCCCTTTACTCTGTTTGTGTGTCTGTGCAGCTGTCCAAAAGCTGCAGCCATTGTGTGATTAAAGAAGGAGGGGTTTAAGATTTTTAAAATGTAAATAACTTACAGACCCAAATAAGAACAGTAGAAAGAAATATCTCTTTCAGCCCTATAAGCTATTAAATTCAGAAGACAGGAAGTTTTATCATGCCGAAGAATGACAGACACTTTGTATAAAGTGGTCCCAAACTGTCTTCCAATAACATTTGGATGATTGGAATAACACTTTTAATCAGTGATAAAGGCAACTGTGAGCATATTTTTGCATACATTTGCTTTCATTAGGTTCAAATCTTGCTTGAAATAAAAGCTTGTGATTCCAGCCATCTACATTCTAGCCATCAGCACACCAACACGATAGTGGCGATGACAACAGCCAGTCACAAACTCATCATGATTGTAGCTGAGGCATCAGAATCATATTGCAGTGGATTTTTCAGGAAGACAGTAACTTGCAAGTGACTTTATATTCAATTAATGTGTTAAAGAGGCTTTACATTTTAACTGGGTTTTAAAGTGAACCTACAACACTCCTTTAATCAAATAGAAAAATGCAAACAATTAGATACTGGACTGTTAGTGTT
This sequence comes from Cetoscarus ocellatus, assembly GCA_037902135.1. Taxonomy (NCBI): domain Eukaryota; kingdom Metazoa; phylum Chordata; class Actinopteri; order Labriformes; family Labridae; genus Cetoscarus; species Cetoscarus ocellatus. Next base: position 906,738 of record JBAMNC010000473.1, read on the forward strand.
TTCATGAAGATGTTTTCAATGTCTTTTTATCATTTAAATGCAACAATAATAATACTCTCTAAATGAAGTAGTTCATTTGTCAGAAAGTTACACTTAGCAATGCTGAGATCACAGATTTTGAAAATCAAGAAGGCATTACTGAAAGTGTGTTTAATGAGTCTGGCTCTGTCCATTCATGTGATGTCACACTGATGTTGGCATGCATTTTCATAATTTAGTATCACAGCTAGGACTCAGGAGAAATTGTCTTGTTATTCATTCATCAGGTGAGAAAATAGACTCTTTTTATTTGATTGTCTCATTCAACTTTATGTTTCAGTCCCCTTGTATTCACCCTGTTGACCATCCTAATTTACAATCATGTCAAAAAGTCAAAAAGAGAAATGAGGGTGCTTGTAAACAGGATTGCATTTGAATGCCTGCTGCCCTGTCGCCTGATATTGGCTTTTTTCTCTCGCTGCCTCTGCCTTTCTTGTTTTACTAGAGGCCCTTGGCTGGAAACTTTTGTTAAATGGTCAATGACAAATGTCCTTGGAAAAAAATCAGGAGGGAGATGAAATTCCCTTCTGGCTGAAAACCAAGGAAAAAAGTGCAGTGGCCTTCAGTCCAAAAGCTACAAGCTCTGTTCTAAATTCAAAAAATCCACCATGTTCCCAAAAGTGTTTTGGACATATGCTCTTGGTCCTTCCCTTGCACTTTTTATAGCCAAAGCTATTACAGCACTTAATTCCCATGCCATGTGTCGTCACACTCCCCCTGTCCCATTTCAGAAATGGTATCTCCATTTGTGATTACAAGCTAACAGTATGTAGTGCCAAGGTCAATAGACTAGTCTTACAATGCAGCAGTTTCCATTCTCTCTCCCTCTGCATTGTGGGATGGTACAAATGACCTCATCAACAATGCAGCCCTCATGTATAAAATAACGCACAACCATTTTTTCCCATTAATGCCAGTCAACATTCACCGCTGCCAGGGAGATCTGATGTTGACTGACAACTGCATTAACACACCACCTCGCATACATACACTCAGCGGAGTCAGAGCTTGTATAATTGAGCGATGTGCACAGACACACCTGACAGGCTCTACACAAAGACACATTTTCTGTTTCAGGTGTCCATCCGTGTGCAGTCCTCTCTGAGCTAATTAGTGGAATCTTCAGGGCTCTGCTTGAGACGGGCTGCTACACACTGAGAGCAGATGGGGACCGTATGATGCTTTGGCTGACCTATGTATTCTCCCTATATGTCCTTTTGTTGCCAACTGTGTGACTGAAAAGCACTTCCAGCAGGAGGAGACACAGTGTGCATTTGAAATAGCAGTCCATTTCCAATATTAGTACGCACAGCTGAGGGGCCAACCATGTTTTGCATGTGCACATTTGTATTCTGGCAGTTTCCATTGTGCAGCTGCGATGTTGCAATAGGAAGCAGACGGGGGAATGCTTTTATTGGTCAGTAGGCAGCAAGCATTCCAGTTCGTTCTTATCATAAAGGTTCAACATACAGGTCATCATGTTTGGAGGCTTAAACGGGGAAGAGCAGGCTGTGTTTTCTTTGTGTGGTCCTTGCAGGGCCACCGCAGTGGGAGAAGCAGCGGGTCAAAAGTTCATGTTTTCCTCCTTTCAAGAAGCAGCGCTGCACTCGGCCAAACCAGCCACTAACAGTTTTTTCCTCTCTCTCGTTTTCCCCTGTAACAGGCAGCGCTGGCACCTCTGTTGTGTTTAACAAGAACGGTGATGCTCCGGGACGCTATGACCTGTTCCAGTTCCAGATGAACAACTCATCCACCCCTGAGTATAAGGTGGTGGGACAGTGGGTGGAGACGTTGCAGCTCAGGGTATGACGATTCTCTCGCAATGTCAACACAGGAGGCACAAACAGATTGATAAAAGAAAAAGGCAGGATGTGTAGGCTTGGTTATACTGAAAACTTACAAGCATAAATTTGGTGTTCAGCAGAGTTGAAATCTCTGGTGTGACACATTATTTGCATCTCAAATACGGAGAGAGCTTAGGTGCAGATGTGTTTTACTCTCAGTTTAATTGATGTATTTTAAGCTCAAAAAAACGATTCAGTGTTTGCAACTTAGCACAAAAAAGGAAGTGCTTATCTTTAACAAGAAGATAAATGCTCCAAATTCTTCAGGTGTAATATTTTCCTGCAAGAGTAAATACAGAAACAAACATTTCAGTGGAGGTGTTGAATACTAATCTTAGCCAAATGTTAAACATATTCCAAAGTCTTGAGGAAAATAACTTTTGGACTTTATTAAAAAATAAAGACACATAATTGAAAGATGTTTTATTCATCAAGGGCTATCATATTTCTCAGCAGCCTTTTTCTGTCTTAAGAAGAGATAATAACATGCAATTAAACAGACAGCTGATGTTAAAACCAGCGCTTAAAGGAGGGATGAAACTCAATCGTTGTCAACTGTCAGAGTGTGTTTGCTTTTAAAAATGAAGTCAGTTATGTTTTCACCTTTAAGAATATCAGTGAGCTTTAACATTAAAAGAAGAAAGTAAAGAGAAAAAAACAGACAATGATGCGTTGTTGGAGATGACTCCTCTCCCACGGCACAGGTTGGAGGACTGACGATGGAAGAGAGTGGGAGGAGGAGGAAGAACATGTTTTTAACCCCGAGTGTCAGACCGCAGCGTGTGTGAGCGCTTGGCGTTTGGCAGCAGAGAGGAGTTGATATAGCTGGAAACTGACACCTAAATACACATCTCCTGTGTTGCTCCTGCTGCTCGGGTAGCTTTATGGGAGGTTTTACTGTACACGATGAAACTCTAAAATCTATGATCACATTTTTGTAATTTAAAGCACACCTGAGAGCAGGAGGTAAATCAGATGAAGGCTTGGGTTTTCTTGCAGGAAGTGGTGGAATTTTAATGAGAAAATATGCAAAAATGTGATTTCCTTTTTTGCATATCCCAAGTATAGATGAACCCATAGGGTGGAAAAATGAGTGAGGCATTCTTCATATCACAGAGGCCTTAAATCAGTGCTCTCCAACCAGCAGACTGTGGATCAGCTTCAGGCCATGCATCACAACCACATCCTCTGAAATCTGCCGGTGCATCTTGACTGTCAAGACTTGACTCTTGATACCTGGCTGTTTTCAAGACCTCCATCTATACTAACAGTGCATACTGATATGTTATATGGGGTACACCAACAACTGCAAGATCCATTATGAATAAAAGGCCAAGATATTTCATTGGTCAGAAAAATTAAATGAAATGCAAGTTTGCATCTGACCAGTCTACCTCATGCACTGTTTCCCAACATGCAAAGTGCTGACAGGTCAGATGTTAAAATGGCAGACAGCACCAGCAAATATCCATTGCAGGACACAAGAGTTGTTAACAGTGGCATTGGCATTAATCTTGTTATGATTACAATGCAGTAATGCAAATCAATTTTTTGTTAAATTTACAAGTTGTTATGTAGAGGTTGATGTTTCTTATGTAAATGAGATGTTAAACTAAAGCTGACTGGCCTTGACAAGGACACTGGAAGACTCTTCACCTGAAGTTAATTTATTGCAAATTGTATTGTAGTCCTAATATGGAACAATGTTAATAAGCATCATATATTTTTTCATATTTGGCAGGACTACTAATTACAACTGCCAAATGCGGTACAAAGATTTGATGGTCTTGTGTAGTGGATGGTTAGGAAAACAGCCTCTGTCAAGATTTTGGTGACCAAACTAAGGCCCAAGATAAACATGCTATGTATGCATGTGGTCACGTATACTTAAAGTTTGTAGTTGTAATTATAGAGTATGCTTGACGTGTATTACTGGAGGATTCCTAGAGACACTATCAGCCACAGGGATGGGAATTGATAAGATGTTGGGGCCAGTGATCTGTAAAAAACAGTGGCCTGGTGGGCCAGTGGCTGATTTTTATTAATATAAGCCCCTGATAAAAGGCAAATTATGTTAATTCCTTAATAAGGTTGGAATCAGTTCTCAACTTGAACCAGTTCTCAGTTCCCTTGTCAGCATCATATCTTGCAATTAATAGCATTTTGCACAGTGCTAAGGCATAATCCTCTGGTGTTAGACGGCTAGTTTGGGATTTTTGAAGTGGAGCTGTATGAAGTACATCTAATTATACCATGGTCTGGGTGAATACTCGATTCTGATTGGCTGCAGGGTGTCCGTTAAAAAAGTGTTATAGGACACCTGGAAAAAAGTTCCGGTCAAATAGCCTGATTACTCTAAATTATTGGGCTGCAGGCTCTGTGGCCAGAGCCGGTTACCTTGGCAACGCGTCACAACGAGAGATTAAATAGTCCACTCAGCTGCTTCTTGTGAAAAACTTATGATTTTAATGTTAAAAAAAAAACAACATTAACGTATAATAATTGATTTAATATTTATTTCTTTCGTCGGTGACCATGGTATAAGCGGGATAATGCCCTTCGAGGTGTCTAATATCAGAAATTAATGGACTTCGCGGAAGCAACCGTCCGATGCTTCACGCCTCCGCGTCGTCCATTAATTTCTGATAATGGACACCTCGTTGGGCATTATCCCTTACATAACATAAACACTGGTCAGTGACACTAGTTCTGCTTTCTACAGAAACAACTGGCATGGACACTAGGGTTATATATTGCTTTAGATGGGGCTGGCAGTTTTGGTAATTAAAAATGTTTTGGGTGAAAACAAGAAAACAATGGATGTACATTGTACTTGTAGTAGTGCCAAAACAAAAAGACTTACTGGTGGAAAAGTTAGCTGTTGTAGAGGTGTTTAATACTGCATGTCATCTTGCTACACTGTTTTTATTGCTTGTTTTTACACAGAGCTGTTGGTCCTTGCTGCATCAAAATATAGATGTAGCTTCTTTATGTACAGAAGCAGAGCTAATATCTGCCGCTATGGCGAACATTTACACAGTTGGTCTGTTCTACATACATTCATTTATTCATTCATTTATTCATTCACTTTCTACGCTGCTTATCTCTTTCAGGGTCACGGGGGCGGGGGCTTCAGCCTATCCCAGCTGTCATAGGGCGAGAGGCAGGGTACACCCTGAACCAGTCGCCAGCTGATCACAGGGCCACATAGAGAGACAGACAACCATCATGCTCACACCTAAGGGCAATTTGGAGTCACCAATCAACCTGTACCACATGCAGCCATAGCTTAAAAATCCTGGACTATCCCTTTAAAATGTACTCAGCATCTATGTCATTAGGTGATTTTCTGCTGACTGCATTGCTTCCTTCTTAACGTTTCTTTAGCCCTTTTAACAAATGAGCAGAAGTGAAGCTTTGATGGCATTACTCTTCAAGAAGAATTCTTAAGGTTGAGGTTGTGATACTGGTGTCAGTTCACAACACAGTGTGGCTTTTGGTGGTTGTGAAGCATGCCACAGCCAAGTGGTTGAGCCCCAGATGTTGAAAAATAAAGCCATGTGACAAAAACTGCAGTTCCTTGAGTGCCCACTTGAGGCTGGCTGCAGAAGCATCAGAAGTCACATACACAGAGCACAACAGACCGCCAATATTTAAAGCGTAGACAAACATACTGTATACTTGAGATGCCTTGATCAGGCTTTTTTTGGCCAGTACCAATAATCTAATCTAATGATCACAAAACAGGACGAGCATATGTTGTGAAGCAATGTGTAGGTCTATTATCTTAGCTGATTAGCTGTTATCCCCTTGGTCTCAGCAAAAGTTTAAACACAGACTTCAACATTGGATAGATATTTTAACCAAACGACTGAAAACAAACTTTTGGGGATTCTAAGCAAGTTTACTTAAGGGGAAAACAGAGCAGCAGGAACAACAGATGAATGGACGAGTTGGCAGATAATTTTTGACATCCTTGTGAAGACTGCAGATTGAAGCTGGTCAGGGTTGCTGGCAGAGGGACATTATAGGCTGTACCGTCTACTGAGGTGTGGCAACACAAAGCTGTTTAGTCATGGAAAAGTCAGATGTTATCAAGAAATTAGAGCGTGCAATCATCCTACACTGTTTTTGTAGCTTGTTTTCACCTAAAATTCTTTCAGTTAAGTGGAAAAAGTGGCCCCATTTCTAGCTATATTTAGCTCTAGCTTCTGTGCCAACTACCTCTGTACAAATGCTGAGCTAATCTCTGTTGCTAGCGTTCAGGCTAGTGCAATATACCACATAAAACCCCACTTCAGAGATTCCACACTATCTATTTAACCACTCGTGCTGGTAAATTTAGCTGATGTTAATTGGTTGTTGATTGATCGAGGCATCCATCTCACCTTTATTACATGTAATGGAGATGGAACTGAGATGTATTAACCCCTTCCCCTTTACACCTTCAGGGTATTCACAGTGAAGGGGGAATGTGACAATGGCATAAAAAGTAAGCCCTGAAACAGCACTGTGAGCATGGCTTTTTCAATTCGGTTCATCCTCAATAGATCTGTTTCAAATAAAAGTCTAAACTAATACAAACACAGCCGGAGGCACATTTAGCCAAAAGTCAGAATCTGACACCATCACTGGTTGACCGGAAACACTGATTTTGTTGTTTTTAAGAGAAACAAGGTCATGACTACCACTTATTGTGTGTGGAGCCTATTTATCATGCATATTATCTTGAAAACGGTGTCTGACATGAAACTGGTCCATGATGCAAAAGAGATTTGGGACCACTGCTTTAATGCTTTAAATTTAGCTCTAAAAATCAATCTGCATTTTGAATGCAGGGCTGCTGAGCTTCAGTTTTCAGTGTGATGTGTTGGTTTGCAGCCGCAGTGATGGACCGTACTGTCACAACACAAGAATGGAGCCTTTGTGATTCATGTGGACAATAAAGAGACAGATTCAATGTTGAGGCAGATGTGCTCTGAAATTGCACGTACTGTATGATTCAATGAAATCTGAGCGAATATGTCTGTGTATTTTTCTGTAACTCAGATTACAAAGAAGGAAAAAAAAACATGAAATTAACATACAGATGAGTTAACATTTGCATAATGGCTCTCTGGATCACAAGAATTAAAGTCAACCCAATGGATTTGATAGCGCAGGTGGAACATTGTCTGCTGCTGGAGATTTGTGCTCCACTCTGTTTTTTAGTGTGATTACAAACCAAACACTGTAACAATCCAATTATGCTCCAATGCAGCAGCCATCACTCTGTTCAGTAAAACATAAAGAGCATCATCATTCACAGGTTATTCTGAGAAATAAGCATCCTTTTATTCACATGGTGTGATCACCACTAAAGAAGTGCAACGTTCCCCCTCCAGCTCACAGAAAAACTCAAATTAACTGTAAAATTAACGACTTAAACAAAACACCCAACTATGGCAGTCGCATGAGTCCGAGGTGTCAAAAATCTCGCTGGTCTCCATGGCAACAGAGCTGTTGGTCTCATTACTGTTTCCACACTGTGTGTAATCGGGAGGTTTTCCACAGAGCACCATTCATTGTCCAAATAACAAATGGCACCTTCATGCCCCTAGATGAATGGCAGATGATAATCTACACAGACAACAGAGTAACAACACATTTGTCACACAGCAGCACACAACACAACACACTTTACAGAGAGATATGTGTGTGTGCTTTAAAGGTATATCAGCTCGGTATGTGCAATTATGCTCTTGATTCTATTTTTATCCTCAGCTGGACTCTTGTTAAATGTGAAAATATCTGTGCCTTTAGGAGGTTTTATCTGCTGGAATTAATGTTTGAAAGTGGCTTAAGCTTGGACAGCATTCAGTTTATGTTAAATGCTCATTCTAATTGGTTAAACATTCATTTCATGCTGCAGAACTGAAAAGATGAGACAGCAGAATAAAATGTGTTTAAAATAGTATTGTGACATTTTTGGGAGTGGGCTTTTTCACTGTCCTGCTAAAACACAAATCAGGATATTGTTACTGCTGACAGGTCTCTACACTTAATTCAACATTACAGCAGGGTTAATTTCATCAACAAATAAAACATGATTACAAATTTTTATTGACTTCATTCTTTCCATAACAGAAAAAGCAACAACTGGTCAAGAAAAGTCTTTGATAGTAAAAACTGTGATAAAATGTATGTTAACTTTGTATGTCAAAACTGTTCTTATGAAACATGATCAGTATTGGCTGACCTCACAAACAGGTGATTGCTGATCTGTATCGGCCAAGAAATGCCAGATCAGGGTATCCCTAGTTTACTGGGAAACTCAAGTAAAACTTTGCTTTTAATAAACAGTTTGTAAGTGAACATCTAAAGAATCTGTCAACAAGCAAGTAGATTACTGCTCTTGTCACGGAGTGTCAGTGTACGACAAAAAACCCTCAGATCTTCTTTTACACTCCCTCAGTAGGTCCTTTGAACATAAAGAAAATATGATCTATTTTTGCTTTTTGAGATATTTTAAATCACATAATGCTACACAGAAGAACTGAATTTCTTGGCTTTTCTGTTTTTTAATCTACCACAAAACAATTGTCAGAGCTTCTATTTGCACAAATGGGGGCATGGTTGCTTTAGTGATGGGGAGATGATGTATTACTGCTCCGACGGATTGCAAAATTTCCTTAAATAATTAATAAATAGTTCTGAAGTGTAGTTCATGGCCAATGCAAGCACACTAATCAGCTGGAAACAGGCTCAAGCTTCATTTCTTTAATTCCTTAGTATTAATTTACAGGTGATCTGTGGACATTAATAATATAATAAGAGGTACTGTTCTTTTCAAATGTATGCCATTTTAATACAGTTTTGAATTCCCACCCTCAATCAAACTGTTAATGAAAGATGAGAGACTATCAGCTACAGGTTCCAACCCTGTGTGTCTTTTGTCTGAAATGAGGACTGTATTCAATTCAAAAACTGTACTCCACACTAAATAGCATACCAGTGTTTCCATGTTGTGGATAAATTCCAGGTAATGAGAAAGTTGACTTAATATTAGTGGACCTCCTGATTTGCGCTTTAAGCTGCCTGCAAAGCATTCTAGGATGACTTGCAGCACAAACCAGGAAGGAAGTCCGTATACTGTATTTTAAATTGTGTCCCTTATTATGTATCATCCATATAAGAAACTGAAATATTGGTTTACTCTTTGGTAAAAACACTATATGGAGTAATTTTTTTTCATTGAACATAGTCTTCATGTTTCAACAAGGTTCCACTTCCTTATGCAGCGGCCTTTGACATAACGTACAAGGTTTCTATGACAACAATTAATAAATTGTGTCTGTCATGGCCATTCAATCATCATACCAAATTAAGGTTATCTTTGGCTTGAAAACTTGGAAATATCTGAAGTAATGTAAACACAGGCTAAAAATACAAAAAATATATCATAAGTCATTTTTTATATTAATTTAAACATTGTTGGAAGTTGGTTTGGTAGCTGGGGAGATGCAAGCTGACTTCCTGTGGCACTGCTGCTGGTTATGGCAGTTGGCAACACAGCTGAAAAGGGGTTGGTGTCCCTTACCCCGGTGTCTCAGGTGTAGGGTTTGAACCTTTGTGCCCTTTAACTTCATCATACGTAAAAACCTCTATGAATGAAGTAGGATTTTTACATTGCCAGTGGTGCAGATGAGTCATCAGAAATGATGAATGGCAAAGTGTCGACCCAGCAGGTGCTCCCAAACCTGACCTGACCTGACCTGATGGTCAATGGGCGGCCCCCCCCCCACTGCCTTAATGGGGCCTGCCAGTCAATTACGAATATAAAAGAAAATTGCAAATATGAACTTGGTGTGACAAAATCTACCTCAAATACATTGAAAATAACAATTACTGGAGGAGAATAGGGCTGTGATTAGTTATTATAGCTTCTGAAAGAGTCTATTTGGCGCAATTTTAAGTGCATTTTCAAAAATGGAAATGAAAATATTAGTAATATATACTACCAAATATATACTAAACAACCAGTAAAATTCTTAGGTACTCACCTAGAAAAGGTACCTGAAACTGGCGTCAAATCTTTCTTAAGCTTATTTGGCTAGAATATTGATACTTGAATTTGATTTTGCGTAAAATGTTTATATAAAATGTCTTAGTTAAGGACAGCTTTTGTTACTTTTGACAAATTATAAGTACTACACATTAATTGAGAGTATTGCCCATCCCCTGATTTAGTTTTTTTTTTTAATTTCTGACAGTTCTACACAATGTTACTTTAAATACCCCTAAATTTCCAAATATATGAGGTTTACCAAAAGCACTCACACAAGTCAACTTTAAAGATGTTCAGATTTTTTTAAGCACCTTTTTCTTTTCAACGTTCTCTGTCACTTTGCTGAGTTTCCTGACACATAACCACTACATGTATTGTTTTGGGATTAAGTGAAACCAACTGGGTAAAAAACACATTAGACAAACAAAACACAGTCATACTCTGCAGTACAGGGAAAACTAATCCATAATGCCAGGAGTTCTGGACAACCCTGAGTCATAAATTTACCTCACATTGAGCTCTAATGCACAAAATGATCTCTTGAATTAATTCCTGTTTATTTCCAACAGTTTTTATACAAAGCCATTCTGTTTTGATGGGGCTGCTAGACATTATTGTCTCAAAGTGCCTCTTTAAATCAGTCGTGTTCAAGTAATTTGAGAGGACTATGAAAAAATCAGTCCAACAGTCATAACACAAGATGGTTTTCAGTGTTTTCTTTCTCCTCCTTCTTGTTTGTGAGCCTAGAATTGATTCATTTTGGTTGGTTGGTTTTTACTGCTGTGAAACTGCCAAAACCATGTTGCTGCATCTTTAATCTTCTTTTGCTTTTTAAGCCATGGATCAGTACACTCTCTAAAGAAATCAGAAGTTCATCTCAAAGAATTATGAGAGCCCTTTTTAATGCCCTTACAAACTATGTAAGAGCTCTAAAATATTCCGATTCTTCATAGGGCTTCTTTAGGGCAAACTTGTAAGCTGGATCCATAGTTTAGAATTAAATTATGAAACACCACAGGGTCTTTTTGGCCTGGAGATAGAGATAGTTCTTCAGTGCATCTATACTCTGCACTTTTCCAATTGATGACAAGATCATAAATATGAATAGATCTGCAAAGACTAAAAGAGGCGTTTTGCAATTCCACATCCCATTATCCTTCCTTATCATCACATATTTCATACCTCACTGGCTCCTGTATTAACACGTCTTTGCTTTGAATTCTTTATTTTACTGAACAAAGGCGAGCTCGTCATAGAAATTAGAAGAAAGGTGTCCTCCTGTGTTAGGTTGATTGTCTTCTACTATTGTAGGATGTGCTTGAATATTTGTTTGTAGAGACTGCACTGACTTATATTGACGTGTATTCACAAAGAATTGTGTGATCATCTTCAGGTTAATGATTTAGCAAAGTAAATGGATGTTGTGTTGCCCAGTTGCTTCTCATCATTAACATGCTTGCTCATGATCAGTGGCCTTCTCAGTCTGCTCACTCTCCTTCTGCTCCGTGTGTCATTTCTTTCCCAGCTGGAGGAGCTTCAGTGGCCAAATGGGGAGCAGGAGGTGCCTAATTCTGTGTGCAGCCTGCCCTGCAAAACTGGCGAGAGGAAGAAGAAGGTAAAGGGCATGCCATGCTGCTGGCACTGTGAGCTCTGTGATGGCTACCAGTATCAGTATGACGAGACGTCCTGCAGACTGTGTGCATACAACATGAGGCCCAACCCCAACAGGACTGCCTGCCAGCCCATCCCCATCGTCAAGCTTGAGTGGCACTCGCCGTGGGCCATCATCCCCGTTTTCCTGGCCATGCTCGGCATCATCGCCACCACCTTTGTAATGGCAACCTTCGTACGCTACAATGACACACCCATTGTGAGGGCGTCAGGCAGGGAGCTGAGCTACGTGCTGCTAACTGGCATCTTCCTGTGTTACATCATCACTTTCATCATGATTGCTAAACCTGACGTTGCTGTTTGCGCCTTCAGGAGGATCTTCCTGGGGCTGGGTATGTGCATCAGCTACGCTGCGCTGCTCACCAAAACCAACCGCATCTACAGGATCTTTGAGCAGGGCAAGCAGACAGTCACAGCTCCACGCTTCATCAGCCCCACCTCCCAGATCGCCATCACTTCCAGTTTGATCTGCGTGCAGCTGCTTGGGGTGCTGGTATGGTTCGCCGTTGACCCCCCAAACACAATCGTCGACTACGATGAGCAAAAAACCATTAACCCCAAGCTGGCCCGTGGCGTCTTGAAGTGTGACATCACAGACCTGCAGATAATCTGCTCACTAGGCTACAGCATCCTGCTGATGGTGACATGCACCATCTACGCCATCAAGACGAGGGATGTACCAGAAGACTTCAATGAGGCCAAGCCCATTGGCTTCACCATGTACACCACTTGCATAGTCTGGTTGGCCTTCATCCCGATCTTCTTTGGCACGGCCCAGTCGGCAGAGAAGGTGAGTCATTTCTCCCTCCTTTGCTCTCTCTGTCTTTGTCACCACCCTTCTCTTTGTCTGCCTCCTCCCTCTGCTCACAAATGTCCCTTTTATTCCTCCAGCCTTGTTTTTATCTTGTCCAAACACATGCACACATGCATATTTGTACTAAGACAAACTGGAATCAGAAATTACACAAAGGCAGCACACACTCCAACACACATATTTAGTGACTGTATAAGTAATAGGTTCATTTTCTTTTGATTTCACATCCTCGTGGCTAGGATGTGTTCAGAAACCCACTCTGGACCACCGCAGACAGAAATAGGCATAAAGAGGCGGGGGAAGGAGTGATGTTAAGCACTAGAATCCTGAAAATGCCTCAGACATGGTAAGATGGGGGTGCTGGCAGCTCCAGATGCCATTATCTCAGTTCTCATGCCTTGGGCTCAACATATACCATCATGCCTTATGCTGGAGCGAGAGACAAGCTGGTTGAGGAGGTGGAGGAAGAGGAGGATGAGGAGCTGGAGGAGGAGGAAGGCTGGGAGAAATGGGATGGGGGGTGCAAACAGAAGTTTGATTCAACACATTCCATCTCCTGGCGGCGGCTCTCGACTCAACAAAGCATTTGACATTGGCTGCTACTGGAGTTGATTGAGAATCTGACATTTCGACCTGATGCGCTCGTCATTGCTTATCTGGCCGAGACCGAGCAGAATACAGATGCACTCATCAGCCTCACTCACGAGCCACTGCATGCTGTTTGGCAGGGTGTGCGTATGAGACGGAACGAAGGGGAAGTTTTTCACTGACAGAATATCGATGCTGACAGGAAAGTGTTACTCCTAACCTTTTGAGAGGCACACTGTTCAATATCCTCTCTCCTAAGCCTGTGCATGAGATGGATCAGAAACTGATTTTCCTCATCTCAATTTGCTGCTGATTTCATAGATGAATTACACCCTCAGCAGCGATTAGGAGTTCATTATGCTACTCGCAGCGACTGGCACGGCAGTAATGTGTTTATCTTTCCCCTTTATGCAGTTAACTCTTTCTTCACACTGGCTCCTGCCTCACACTCACCTCCAGTTCACACCAGCACACTCCGGTTTGGTAATGGCATCGGTGGGTGCATTTCAGCTTATTCCCAAGCCACCATTAGGTGAGAAGTGCCTTTGCATGTCTTGATAACATCCTCTGCCAAAGTGTAGTTAGGGTGAAGTGAACTTCATCCATCATTTAAACTTACTTGTGCCTCAGCTTTCAGAACGAGCTGCCAACGTGTCTCTGCAAAAACTCATTTACCAGCATATAAATAGTACAAAACAGAATAAAATTGTGTCAGTGGGAGATGGCTGAGAGTAATACTTTGTGAGTTTTGTGGGTCTGGGTCTGTGTTGAAAGTACAGCAGTGCTTTTTCAGACTGTCCTTGAGAAATTCATTATCCAACCTTCGGCAAGATCAGCTCCAAAAAAATACATTCTCAAGAAAAAGATGGAGGGACAGCAAACGCGTGTGCAGCACATGGGAAAATGAAATAAAACTCCAAAGATATCCTGATAAGCAAGGTCACTTTATATTCGATATTTGAGGATAAATTTGAGCTTTTGAGAAATTAAGCACTGTATATTTCCAATTCAAGCCATTCATATAAAAATATACACTGCAGCAGCACATCAGGAGGCCCAGGGCACTGACGCACATGATCCAGCAGGGGGTGCTCTCAGTGTAACTTGAAAAGTTAACAGCTCATGATGATGCCTTGGCATCAGTAAATCAACAGTAAAGTAAATTTGCAGAAAATGGAGGACAAGCATCAAAGTCACTCTCAGCAGACAATAAAGACACTTTGACATCTGCAAAGGGCTTTTTCGAGGTACTTTGGGTTCTAGGGCTGATGAAAATTAAAAACAAAGACTGGGATGTGTGTTGATTATGTGCAGACAGCTTGCTTTCTCTTCTGTTATTTCTATCAACAACAAATCTCTGGGCTCACCTGTTTGCATTTCACCTAAGTGGGGTGGTAAAGAGGGCACCATAGCCCAGCAGTTCGATTGTGTATTTTAGGCAGGTCCTTTGCCAGAGGCACGGTAAAAGGTGATCTCCAGGTATCTCAGGCAATGTCCACATGTAGTCGGGCTTTTTAAAAACTGAGGCTTTTCTGTGAATTTTGTCCTTCTGTCCACATGTAAATGGCATTTTAGGTTACTGAAAATACATTGCTTGGAAAGCTCCTGCATAGGTTAAGATTTTGTTAAATGCTGTTTTGGGTTCCTCTGTGTGGACAGGGAATCAGTGAGCTCTGAACGGGTGTTCTCGTCATCAGAAAATGAGTAAATACAAGAGAGCAGTACGGAATCCTGATGTAGTCAGGAGGCTTGTGTTTCTGGCTAATCATATTAGAAAATAAATAAGATCAGACAGTTGATAATTTGTGTTTGCTTTGACAGAAAATTTGATGTTATGAATTTAAAGCTTTCAAAATCCTCATGTTTTTTGTGGCATTTTGTATGCGGATGTCATTTTAATTCAAATACATAGAATACCAATACCATACACATACCAGCTTCTGGTATGCTTTGCTACTGGTGTGCTATTTCTGATAAAAGTGTCAAGTTGTCTTATAGGAATATTTATTGTTTGTGTTGTAGAAGATTTTTTTTTTTTTTTGAATTGATGTATTATGTTCGAAATATGTTCAAAATTGATTATTGAGAATAGTGAAAGCCATAGTGTTTGCCCAAAACAGTGTGGGCAAAGTTCTCAAATTAAACATTTCACCAAAATCATACTGATAGCTTTCTTGTGATGTCATACTCTAATGGACCCACCCCGTTGCAAACAAGAGACATTTTGCTCTGCTCCACACTTTTGAAAAGTTAACTGGCTCAGTTACTGCTACATTTACCATTTCTTTTTCTAAGTCTAACTTTTCCAGAGCCAGTTTTCAATTGATACACTAATTACTGAGGATACAAACCTAGATTTAAGCTGCAAGCAGCTTTGGACGGGTCCTCGGTCTGTCACAGGTCCCTCATGCCCGTTCGACCTCCATTTTGAGGGTTTCTTCCCTTTTCATCCCTTTGAACTGCTCTAAGATAGGCTGATGTGTGTTTCTGCAGCTCTGTCAGGAGCCTCAGACTTTATAATGGGTGTTACACACTCCATTTTCCCGCCTTCAGTGAGTCACATGACCAGCTGCACTGAGCTGACACGTGAGTGAAGTCATTCTAACAGCCCTGGGCAGCAGTGCAACCAAAACTGTTTAAACATGTCCTCACCGATCCCACAATTTTGACCCAGTCTCTCTAAAAAGAAGATATTTTAACTGGAAATTTTGTCAGGAATCCGTCCATGTAATTTTTAAAGCTGTAGGACGTTTGTTTTGGTCTGTCGAGGCCTAACTTCTACAGGTTGTCCAGAGGTGTATTTTCTTCCCCCATTCATCTGAATGGGAGGAGCTGGGAGGGCTGCATCCAGGTTGACCAACTTTGAGGGCTTGTCATTGGGAAACAGTTTGAGAAACAACAAATTCCTTCAGAGCGTTTGATAAGCAATGCCTAGTGTGTCATCTCTTCGCGTTTCAAGCTGATACCATTTATGGCCTATGAGGAGATACATTTTGTTTGTGGACGAAAATTTTAGTCTTATTTTATTTTGAAGGGCAAATTGCTGGCTTCCTGTTTGAGATAGATCTCTCTATGACATTCCTAGTGGCCGTGACAACCATTTTTGTGCGCCATATTGTACATAGGTGACGCTACAGAGCACATTTTATGGGTTGACTTTGTCGTCTTCTGAAATTTTGTACTCCATCTGGCATGTGTGTCAAGTTTGGCATGGCTGTGAGCTTGTTAGGGGTGTCAAATCATGGTGCAAAGTGGGGATGATCCGGTGAGCTGTTGTTTTGAAATCCAAATTGCCGGTTTCCTGTTTGACATAGGTCAGGGATGTTGGCGCGTGATTTGTGTGTCTCGATGAGACAAACGTTTTGCCATTGGGTTGATCTCTCTACGACATTCCTACTTGCCGGGAGGGCTGTTTTAGTGTGTCCAGGGGGCGCTAGAGAGCTCATTTTGGCATGTTGGGGGTTAATTTTTTCATTTTATCAAATTTTTGCTTTGATAAAATGGAGGCTGGTGTCCTTTCCCTTTGGGTGAGGACCCTAAATATACTTTTACAGAGCAGAGACAAATTAAATATTGGAAAATAGCTGAGAATAAATCTCAATTTTCTTTTCTCTCTTTTTCTTATCTTCAAAAACAAACTCTTAACTAATAGATTTATAAAGAGTAATTTATAACATGGTAGTTCAGATGGGGTTGTAAGGCTACAAACTTGTAATGCATGCTATACTGACGATTCGTTGACCTGGCACACACCTGTAGAGTCTGTGGCAGATTATAACATTTGTATTTTTAATGTTGTCTGAGACTTTATGGAGTTGACCAGAAGTTCATGTTTATGTTTTATCAGGCAGTCAGAGCCTAATCAGGTATGGTATGACTGCATAGTTTGTTAACTTGTCTGTGCTGTGAAAATCCCAAGCTGGTCCGATTGATTGATGCTTCATGGAAAATTGTGGGAGGTAAACAGCTCACTGCCTTGCAGGCTGTTTATGAACAGACTACCCTAAGGGAGGCCAATAAGATTATCAGTGACCCATGCCATGTTTGACATCCTAAGCATGAACTTCTTCCTTCTGGGTAGAGGCTTAAAGTTTCCTGTGGTAGACTTAAGAGATCATTTTTGCCTTAAATCAGGTTCATACTCACTTTGATTTCATCTTGAGTATGTTCACGTTTTCTAATGTCCAAAATACCCTCTAGTGTTCACAGACTGAGTCCCCTGAGAGGTCCTGCTCCTTTAGGGCTCCCTCTCCTCTCTGATTGGTTGATCAGTCCATACTGCTCTGCACCATATTGTCAGACACTCCGAATTGATTCTAATGTCAATGCTCTGCACTGGGCTGGTTACCATGAAAACAATGAATCTGAGACAAGGCAAAATATGACCTCTTTATATCCTCATTAGCTGAGTCTGACCATGCCCCTCTGAAAAAGTGGATGTGGCTCTGGATTCCCATTACTGTGCTCTAATGTTCACTATGACCACATAGACATCGCAACACATGTTCTGACAACTTGAGCCAGCTGTGGGCTGAATAAACACCTGGCTCAGGAAGTGTCTCCCAATTGGGGGAGATGGCACCTCCCTAAATGACATTACTTGGAGATTGTTTTCAAGTGGACTGTTTCAGGACTCATTTTTTGACATGTGAAGCAGATAAACAGAGGGAAAGAGAGGATTTTTCTTATGTTCATGTTGTAGGAAGGAGATGGACACATATCTCTGTCTAAAAGTTTAATTTGCATAATATTTAACCATCAGAAGCTCACTCTACTACATGTGAATGTGTAGATCTGTGTGGGAATGAAGGGACTGCGTGACCTGCTGTGATGCATTAGACTTCATCTTGACTGTATGAGTACTTTGCCCTCTTAAATTTTTAAGTGCAGATTTGACTGAGAAACACTCACACAGATGTGAACAGTCTCTCTGCCTGGAGATTTTTCCATATCAAATGATTTATGAAAACACTGAGATAATATGACCACAGCTGCCAGTGACAATCAATAAAACAGTCCGACTGCAGTTTGTTTTTATGTTTTGTTGTTGTATTGAGGCAGAAGTTTTGACAGCACTGAGAAAATATTCTTTGGCTAAATATTATTACCAGCTCCTATTTTCCACACCTGTGACTCTCCCCCCTTTTCTCTGTTTTGCCCATTTACACTCATGTGGAAGGACGCCATTCAGAAACAGAAACAAAGGTCCCAGTGCCCCACCGCCACCACCACCACCTCCCCTCCCTCTTTGCACCTGCATGTGCTCAGTCAGCTACTCAACGCTCTCAAGCTAATTAGTCTGAGAGTCAGCCGCATCCACATTCAGCTGTCATCAGGCCCAGAGATCAACTGACTTTTCCAACAAACCCCAAGCCTCAGAGGCACAATTTAAACATGTTTTTCTAACAGATAACAGAGAAATGTGCTAAATGCTGATAACAAAGTCCCAAAAGCTGGGTTTTTTTGTGAGTACAGATGTTACTTTTTAAGAGACTGAGCAAGCAAGTTGATGTAAGGGAAGCTGTCACCGAACACAAGAACTCTCTTTTTCAGCAACCTCTGTAACCGTAAAATACAACTTCTTTACAGAGCAGACGAAATTAAACATTTTCCCTGTGATACCAAAACTTTCCCTGCTACGCAAGGATAACCTTATGTCATTTTAGCGGAAAATTCCCCGCTGCATGTCTGGTGACCACTTAGGCCATTGTAAGGTGTCTTCTGAACCCACAAGCCTTCTTGAAGAGTGATCCTGCTGCCACCTTCCATTAGCAATCACTAACTTTCCCTCACTCCAGCTTTTAGCAAGCAAAGTAAAAAATTTAACCTCTAATCCTCACGTCCTCTCTTGACACATGTTTGACCTGACAGTTAATGTGGTGACATGGAGCCCTCTCTAAAATACAGGATGAGATTCAGCTGTCAGTCATTCGTGTCGTGGGGGCAAACTTGTTCAGGATGCACCACAGGCAGACTGCAGGCAAAAGTTTTAAACAGGCTGTCAGGGAAGAAAAGTTTTGATATAGAAAATACACTTCTCCTGAGATGTTGAGGATACTGTGACCCAGGGCGGCATTTATCATGGTTACTGAGAGTGTGACATCGCTGTTTCACAAAATTCAGAGACAGAAGCCAAGAGGACACTTTGATTCATTCCAAGAATTTGGGGCTAAAATGGAGAACAACTTGGTCTTGTGAAAATCATGAGTCTGATTTTGTCTATGGATTATAAAGTGGTGCAGGGTTGATGTGTTTTTGTAGGCCAATGCGGAAGTTACCATCATGGCTTGACCTAAAGCCTTTGGGTTTTTTCAATGTGCTTTGGAATTATTGCTGATAATAAGGTCTGTGGCAGGCCAAGTTCATGAAACATACATATATTGTGCATCGTGATAATCTTTATGAGCAAAAACACATATTTTTAAACATAAACATTTAAGAGTTTTGTCAGACTAATATGAAACTACAACAGGGCAGTTCAAGTTACTTCACTTCCAAAGTATAATGTCAAACTTTAACCTCTTGTTTTTGAGGTCAAGCAAGGTTCTAGTTGGGCCCATGGCTGTGGTTATTGTGTATGTATTATCTTTTATTTAAAAAATTATAACCTTAGTTGCCCAGCCATTTTTGTAGTTGCTTGTAACTCTATAAAATTCAAAGGTGGGGCGTTTTCATGTGTATTTTGTTATGCAAAAAGACAAACCCATGTGTTCACCACAGCCCCTATTTTAGGAATTTATCTGCAAGACCTATTCCAAAATCCCATTGACAAAATGGGATGGAAGTGCTAAAATGCTAACTCACTTCCAGGTCTAGGACTCATTACTGCACCACTCTATGCACATTTACAGAGGCTGTTGTACAAAAGTGGGCAGTGTGGGTTTAGATCAGACCAAGAGCCTCTTTCCTGCACATCATCCCCTACTCTCTATCCCCATTTTCTGTGTCTATCCACTGAGCTGTCCTCATAAAGGCACAATATAAAGGCACAAAAAGCCCAAAATAGTCTCATAGACAACAACATAAAAAAGTCATAAAAAATCTAAGTTTTTCTTTTACTACTAGTTTTCCTTTTCTACTAATTGGAGATTATCATATGTGTTGATTATCATAATTATTTCCTCCTTCAGCATGCACTTGGATTATTTTAGCAGTTCAGTTCAATTCATTTCAAACAGCTTTTTGGCATGAATGGGTATTATTCCTCAAGAGTTTTATTAAAAATAGAAAAAAAAGTAATAAATGTGTTTAAAATAAAAGGGAAAAAATAACTAAAATGTTCTAATTTCGTAATATTATGAAAGTAAAATTTAAAGGATAGATAAAGATACTGTATGTTTTTGTTTATACATATATATATATATATATATATATATATATATATATATATATATATATATATATATATATATATATATATATATATATATATATATATATATATATATATATATATATATATATATATATATATATATATATATATATATATATACACATATATATACATACATATATATAGTATCAATAGTTAAAGACAAAAAATAAATGAAACTGAAATGATGTTATTCAAACAGGGATTCCTAGACTCCCTTACTAAACATCAAGAAAACACTGCAACACTGCAAGTAACTTTGTTTGGCTTTAAAAAGAAGTTGGTTAATTTAAGCTGGAGTTTATTGGACAAGCTGCATTATATGATATCAAACCTCAAACCACACAGGTATACAAAATATGCTATGTGTGTTCAGGTGTCTCCAACCACCGGTAGGTACCAGGGTGTATATAGATTAAAAAAAGGTTTGATTTCTTTCCCTTTTTCTCCCTTAGGGGAAATAAAGGTTTCATTCATTCAGGATAGCTGTGACTGTGATTGTGTAACTTAAGGATATGAAGGCACACGAAAGAGCTCAGGCCATATGAAACTATCTGATGTGTGGTATATAAACTGCAAACATTGAGATGATACACATCAGCTTTCAGTTGCACCAGCTGTGTGTGCAATTTATAGTAATATGATAGCCTTGTTTGACTTAAGGTTCTGTTTTACTACTAACATATGTGGTGTTGCACCACCTGAAATAGTTTCAACTAAGGCTCAAGTAATAACCTAAATTTAAGACCTAGCTTCAAGTTGGAGTAAAGTCCTCTGTCAAATACAGTTACCAAAGTGTATGTTTAATTTTTAATTTTAAAATTCCCCATGATAGATAGATAGATTGTAAAATATGATGGCCTCCTTGCTAGATCTTTTGACTTCCATCAGTACAGACATTTTCAATCATTTAGGCTGAAAGCTTCTGATAATTCTTTATCATAATATTTTGACGTAATTTACAAATATTTTTGTTACATGCAGTATCAATTAGCGCCAGGTAACCACAGGTATTTCCATATGGTGTGTTCCATTTGCATCAGTATATGGAGGCACCACTGTAAAAATTAGAATAGACCTTTAACTGATGGAAAAAATGAAGTTAAAATGTCATACCTGCAACAATACTTTGCTGAGTTTGAATGTTACATTTGTTTGGTAAAGAACCTTACATCTCTGTGGGGCTACTAATCAAAGACAACCTTACTTAGAACTTATAGTTTCACCAGGGTTTAGTATGGAGCTGAGCCTGTTGGACCAGGCTATGGTTACAGCTCAGTTTACACAAAAGATGGACCATTCAAAATCTTTCACAAGTCCATCTGGAAAACAGCCCATGGAAAGTAACTGAGAATGAGCAGAGCCTTTCAGAAGTATATGTGGCAGGTGACTGGCAGTCGTTCTGTCAATCACATTCATCAAGGGCCATCAGGTAATGAAGTAGGTGGCTGCTACTGCCGTGGTGTTAAGGACAGAACATGAGTCACTTGGTAGAAAAAACTCTTTGCAAAACATTGCAGAAGAGGAGAAAAAAACATTTTCTATAGAGAAATTTGTAATGTTGTTATTTGTTTTTAATTTAACAAAGAAATGCGGTCCAGATCTGATAAAACTGCTGCTGAAGCTGTTAGCATCCATGCTAATCTCTGAATGAGCAGTCACTTCCTGCTGTTGTCTTGCTCATAGCTCCCACCTCTTCTGGCTCTAAAGAACACTGACTGGGCATTTCTGCTCTGGGCCGCTCACAATCAGTGCAGATTGGAGCTTGGCAAGATTGATCTGTCTGATGACAGATATTGAATCAGGCTTATCCATCTGCAAGGTAACTTAACAAGGTTAAGTGATGACTACTTGAGAGAAAACACTCTGTATACTCTGTGTGGATTTCATTTGTATATGTTTTTGTTTTCAACATGTCCCTCCCTGTGCAGACATAACGCTCTGGTGTTACTATGTAATTAATAATAACTGTTGACTTTCAGCTGATTGTGCCCTCACATGTTATTGTTGCAGCACTCTTTGTGAGTGTCTCTTTGTTTAACTCATTTTTAGGTCATAATATTTTATTGGACATATTTTTGGTGAAACTGAAACAAACACAGCCATAGACTGTGTACACAGTCACTGGTTGAATTAGTTCATCAATCTTTCTACGAATTAGTTTGCAAGGAAAACAAGCTCTTGACTTCTACTGACTCTGAATAATTGTGAGGTAAATTTATCATTAATTTCTGTTTGTTGATCTGACCTCCCCAGCCATGGGGACAGTCCTTGAAAATATTGTTCTACATTAAACTCGTTGAGGTGCAAAAAAAAGTTGGTACTGCTCCTCTAAATGGTGACAATAAAATCACTATTTGTTCCCGTAGGTGGAAGAAAACATATTTCCATGATGCCTTCTGTCGAATAACAAAACTCTGCCATTGTTCGAAATAAAACTAATAACCAAGATGTAAGACTTAATATTAGATTCAACATCTACACTGAGATTTCTTGAATGACAATCAAGTCAGAAAGGACAGCATAATTGAGTCAAAATACCATTTTCATTGCACTTTTACGAAGGACACTTGTCCTGCACCTTCTCACTTTTACCTGCACTATAATAATAAAGCTGTTAGTTTGACTGGAGAAGCAAGGCTTGATTTATTTTGTCCTACATTGTGTTTTCTGAATGATCTGCTGCTGTCTCAAAGCTGTTTGTCTTTTTTACATGAAGGTGAACCATTGTTGAAATGAGTGCAGATGGAGGTTTTGACCTCTACCCAAAATAAAATTAAATAAAGGCTTTTTGATGACTTTGTCTTATAAGAAACATAGTAACCTTTAACCCTACAGAAACATATATCCTTTCCATTTTTTCTGTCCTTACAGTCCATCCTATGGGGACTGCTCTCTGCTCAGGACACTTCCAGAGTTTTTCTTAATATGACTCAAGAGAGTTAGTATGCTTCTTAACCCACAGCAAAGTTTAAGCTACAAATGTGTAAATACATGGGGTCAAACATCAGTAATGGACAGTTGCCCTGTGAACATATGACTGTTGATTGTAAAATAAGGTGCCCTGCAACTTTGTCAGAGGCGGTGTTTATCTACTATTGTGTTCACTATGTAAAGGATAACTGGTAAACCCTACAGCTGATTCAGAATGAGTTTTTATAGCGAAAGGGTCCTGGGGCTCATTTTAATGAAACAGAAACTAAATGGGTATGTATGATTTTGTAAATTAGCAGAGAACTTGGTGAGTCTCACTGTATATCTCATTAGCTGAAACTGAACCCCAGCTGCTTCAGGACCAACTGTTTACAGCCATTGAACCGTAAGTATGCGCGCCACACCACACAACAGCTGCAATGCTATCTTCCTGTACATTATCTCTAAGCTTGTTATCCCTTCATTATCATTTGTCTGTCTTTTGCCAAATAAAACCAGGTGCTGTAAGACAAAAAGTCGACTGCCACGTTGAATATTTTGACAGTACCGTACGGCAGTAAGTGTTTCATGCGTCGGATGTGGCCTTACAGGTTGTAAAACTTCAGAAACATAACCCACTATCAGAAAATATATAAGCCACATTTATGTAGTGAAATGGCGTATAAGCTTGCATTGGCTGGCTCTGGTCACACAAAAAAGTATTGTGTGCAAATTGTTTGTGTGAAACTACCGTGTCTGGTGTGCAAAGGCCATGTCAAACAACGCCTTGTGTAAGGAGGGGATGGGGCTTTGGCTTTCCAGTGCTGTGCTCTAATGTTGACAGGTGCTGCACAGACATGCCTGGACATGTTCCTTTCACTAGAGCCACCTGCAGGCTCAACAAATACTGGGCTTAAGGACTGTCTCCCATCTGGAGAGGGTGGCACACTAAAATGATACACAGCAATCAGGGGATTTTTGTTTTCTGACATGTGGAGCAAACAAACAGAGGGAAAATTGATTTTTCTTATGTTAAGAGTGTTGTAGACAGGCCATGGACACATATTTCTGTATAAAGGTTTATGTGAATGATACGTAACCTTAAAAAGCCCACTCCACTACACGTGAACGTGTAGATCTGTGCACGGATGAAGAGACTGTGCTGTTAGACTTCATCTTGATTTTTTAAGGTGTTTGCCTTCGTAAGTTTTAATGACATCCAAAGACATATTAAAGGGATAGTTCAGTTTTTTTGAAGTAGGTTTGTATGAGGTTAGTTCAGCAGTGCATGCATTAACCTTGGGGATTTTAAACAGCTTTGTCCCTGTGGGAAATGGACCAGCACAGCAACCGGGTACTACTTTGGCACAATGCATAGCCCACATGTCCTTTTGCCCACAGTAAAGAAGCACACAGACAAAGGGACTTGCTATAGTGGAAAATAAAACTCAAGTCAAATGAAATATAATTTATTGTTGCACTCAGGGAAATTTGTACTAGACTCAGGAGCTGTGCCACAAATGCCCCCACAGCCACAGCGACACAATGACACATCATCAGGCACACCAACATCAGCAATCACACAACAAATTTGCACATACATAATGCATTCTAAAAGATCACCATGATAAAAACACTACATATATTACACAAACTTCAGCCTCAAGAAGTCATTTTGGTGTTGATGGAGGTTAGCGCGAGTCTGGGTCGCCAGCAGAGCAGCGCCACCTAAAAAAACAATGTGAAGTACATTGTACAATCAGCCCCCTTGTTTTTGTTTCAGCTTAAAGGGATAGTTTGGGTGTTTTGAAGTGGCGTTGTGTGAGGTACATTTCATGAGCCTGAGAATGTGCCGGAGTGTCACAGCTCGGATCCTTTTCCATTCAAAAATTCCGGGACAGACGCTAATGCTATACATTGCTGTACATGGTGCCAAATTCCTCGCCTAATTAAAACAACTGTGGGAGAAAACAAGTGTGGGGTCATCGCACGCTACAAATATATATTTTTTATACCCACTTAATGTCTCACCACCAAGCTGTTTTGATTATGCTCCAATTGGAGGCACAATTGGAGCGTCCTTCCGCCAGTGCCATCTAGTTTGCTTCACGAGAGGAAAGACCCACCACCAAACAGGATAAATCGATGATTTTTGCAGCAAAATATGACCGCCGTTTACTTTGGATACTTTGGACCACATAAATGAACTGGAGTACACACAGTAAAAACTCAGAGGAAACTATTGACTATTATGCATTAGTTTGCAGTGAGCAGCTCTCGTCACGCAGGGCCTCATTGCTTTAATTGACATTTACTATTATACGGACCAGGCTTACTGTTTTACAGATTCAGAGGACAACAACAACAGGAGCCAAATGGAAGTTCATCCTCAAAGTTAGTATTAGGCTTATACTGATATTCTGCTTTTCCAGTTTTATTTGCCCCATAGTGTGGGCTAGCTGTAGCAAGCCCACATCAGAACGAACTGACCAATCACAACGGAGTTAGCCTGTAGGCTAATCAGAGCAGACTGGGCCCACGTGGGGAAGGGAGCCTTAAAGGGGCGGGGGTTCTAACAGAGCCTCTCAGACACATATGGAATATTAGCACAATTAGGGGTACTTTGTATATGGAAGGTAGACAGTTTTTTGATTACTCATTTTGAACATACTCGAACAATAATCAAAAAAGAATATATTAATCTGGTTTAAGGCAAAATATGACCTGTCTGACAAAATTTGATACAAACTGTTGATTACTTTTTCAGGTATTTCTTGAGTGATACAGTTGTTTGTCAGATTGTATTAGGCAGTAGCTTCTAAAATTAAACACATACATTTTATTAACTACTCTACCTCTTACTCATGTGAAAGAGACTATTTTGCATTGACATGCATGTGTTGTGTCCTGAGATTTTGACTTGACTTTAGGTGTTCCTTCAACAAAAACTTTGAAAACCACTGAGCTAAACAATATTACTGGGCCTGTTTTAGGGTTAAAATGCTGTTCCAGGATATTTTTAATGTGAGTATTGACCTTAATGTTGAGCCTCTTGAGAGACAAACACATCACCATTAAATCAGGTCCAGGGGATTTCTTTCAACAAATTTGATCAGAGTGACATCAAAAGAGACTTTGTCAACATTGACTGCACATGACATGTTCTTCCAAATTCAGAGCTCAGACGTACGCCACAACCTCTTTATCCTCTAATCTTTGGTTTGATAACAGGACGTTTCTGAGCCCAAATTTAGAGAGAACTGTCCACACAGAGAGCAGCATATCTGAAATGTAATGGGACTTTGCAGCACAAAGCCAAAGAGAGTTATTCATGACATGAGCCGGGCTTGAAAGTAGGCCATCCAAAACAACAAGAGACATCCAGGTGGTTGAGAGGAGACTGCAAATCCCCTGATCCATTAAAGGCATTCTTTAACGGGGCACAGAGTAGCCGGATTGTCACTTACTGAATCAAGTCCTTATCGCTGTCTGCATTTATAGTACTCAACCACTGCCAACTAAATTGCCTTCTCAGTAAGTATATCCCTGGTGGGTGTAATTATGAGAATTACCCTCAACAGCTTTTTTTGTCTAAATGGAAGACTTGTCATTTTGCTGCGGTTCCATGTCGGTGTTTGGCTTGTCAATGAGATGTAAAATTCAGATGCAAACGTTTGATTCCTGATGAGTGTGTTAATAAATCATTACTGCGGCTAAAAATAGAGAGTTGCCAAGCAGTTGTGAAAATGACTTCATGTATTTATTTATGTTAAAGCAACAGAAATTAATTATGAATGTTCTGTGACAAGCTAAACATTCGAGTGGAGGGTGAGAGGGGCGAAGAATTTGGGTCAGGCTCATAAAGAGCCACAATAAAAACCTGTCTCAGTGATTACAGGCAGAAAGAAGGATTTACGTGTGTGGGGTTCTGCGCATTTCAAGCCATGTTAGAGGGGGTGAATGCCTTCACACATGTTTTGTGTTTGTGAATGTCTTTACCTTTGAGTGACACCTGTGAGTAAGCACCAAATGCTTATTGGGTGCCTGAGCCTGAATCAACTCTCCTGCACGGTCAGTAAATCAGCTCTGATAGGGTCAGCGTTGAAGCGTCTAAGGTATCAGAATCTCATTAAAAGCTGATTCCCTGCCGTGTTTAGTTGCTCGCACCAAGCTCTGTAGTGTTGCTATGGATACCAGACAGGCTACCAACCACCAAACATGGAAGCACAGAAGAGGGCTGAGATCCTCCTGTGATTATCTTTTTGACGCGGTGTGGAAGCTTTTGATCTGTTGCCCTAATATCAAATAGTAAACAGTGCAAATTCACAAAAGAAAGCAGTGTGTTTCCTCTCTCAGCTTGGAGTGACAGAGAACTGAGATCATGGAGAGCATTGTGATATTCATACAGTTATTAATGCATGGTGCACCAGCCAGATCACTGCCTCTGATGCTGTTGCACACACAAACAGGAGGGGATGGGAGGGAAAGGAACAGTTGAGTGCATTGGCATGTTGATGTTATCAGACGTCTGAATAATTGGCGGAGATTGGGAGACAAAGGCATGACTGGCATGTAAATGAGTGCATCTTGTATGAAAGAAATTACCATTAGTCATGCTATTTACCAAGAAAAACTGTATGCAAATGGTGACATTTCCTCCTCTCGCTGTATCTTTGAGCAATTCAGCGCTCTGCAGATAGACTGTGCAGACTAATGTGTTTACTATTGTATCCTCTCTACTGTCTGTATCGCTATCAGCAGACTGAAAGGCTGCATATAAGTGACATCTGATGCTTTCAAGTGCAGTAGATTAGTGGGCAGGCTCTAGTGATGCGCTCTTGAGCCAGCCTCTTGCGGCGATTTTTCCCCCTCCAAGAGCCTTAAATGAAACAAGAGCCTCCTCCGTGTCTGCAGAATAACTGTCTTCCCCACCTCTTATTGAAATCACAGCCTTCAAATGAAGTCACTCTATCAAAATCATGTTAAGCTAAATTGTAGCATGATCTGGGTTACGTAAGGGCGCAATTACAGTTTGACAGTGTGAAAGGTGTTACGTAAGCTCTGAAGGGGAAGGAGGTATTAACGAGAATGTACCTGTGCAGGGCTTACATGAATGGCAATCTTATGAATGATACCACTTAACACAGTGAGAGCCTTTCACAGGCTGCACTCCACTGTGTGTAGAGCTGCAGGGAAACAAATGTAGAGTGGCTGTGTACGGCAGCCTTCTTAGCCCATGCTAAGTCTTTCTGTTGTGCTGTCTGGAGAATTGACATTATAATGAGCACGGCCACATGGATTGTTATTATAAGTAGAGGCAGCTCTGAGGCTTTAAATTGGCCAGATGAATGCTCCACTGGTGAGATAAAACATGAGAGGTGAAGAGGGAGAAAAGGGGACGGCAACATGTCACGGACAGCTCCCACGGACAAGAAAGTCTGGTCCATCAATCTAGTTGAGGGCTCGGCTGGACAGACTAGAAGAAGGAGGCCATGTGAGGACATTTGATAACGTTGTTGTGATGTCTCGGCCATTGTCGTTAATTCACTTGAACCGTCTTTGACTTGACTAGTAGCTTCTGGTCAGGCTTTAATAAATGCTGCTGGATTGTGTTACTGTATGCTTGGCTGCTCCTTTCCTCAGCTACACATCACAAACATCCAGACCACATTCTTTACTGTGGGAGGTCAGACTTTTGTTGTTGTAAAGAATTATCAGGGGGTACACTTACATATTTCATTTCTTTTGTGCCTTACCTGCAATATCTAACACAGAGAGGTGAAACACTGGGGAGAATTTATTCTGCTCCTGATCTGCCATTACAAGTTGTGACAGGGATGTGACGGGGAGAGAGCATGGCAATGTGTAGTGTAGGAGCTAGGGTTAGGTATTGTTTGGGTTTTTTCATTAGGGTCACTATATCATTACTTTTTGCTCTCAAGTCAATAATTCCTGAATTAACTCTTATAAAAGAAGTGTGGTGATGGTTGTGTTACCTGATATGTCCGTTACTTTTGTTGGTGCAATATAGACCTATCTGTGCCAATCCTAGTAGGAGCAATATAGCTCTGTAAGGTTATAATATTCAAATAATATGATCTTCAAACAGTATGTTAATTTTACATTCCATAGTAATAAGAGTAGTAAAGTAATGAAAGACATAATGACAGATGATCAGCCTTAATTTTGCCTTACTTGCGACAGGAAGCTGCTGTTGGGAAATCAAATCAAACAGAGTGAGATTGGGCCAGAAAGCTACAAACAAAGCAGGAATACAGACAAATAAAATGTTATTTTGCAGTTGTTTCATAACAAGCATAGGAAATGGGTATAAAATCCAGCTCTGATGTGGTACCAATTAATGTCAGAACCACAAATGCTGAATCCTCTGTGCCTTTCTGTGTACTGAGCTGTCCAGTATTACCCTACAGCTAAAGAAATGGGACATTACAGGGAAAAGGGTAAACATTATTAATGCTCTTTTTGTCTGCATCTGATCGGGATCCAATTAGGCACAGTATTCATTCAGCATTGGCATTGGAAATACTCAACAATTCCTTACCCTAAGCAGAAACAGTCCCAAAAAAAATTAGGGCTCCTAATTCTCTCCACATAAATGTGCAGGATGGTTCAGGATTTCAGTTGACTTCCACTGAGGCCAGCAGCAATTCACTTCTGAGAGTCTCAATCAATACATGGCCGGTCTATTTAAACATCATTACTGCGTGGCCTGCCCCATAGGAAACTTCAGCTAGCTAATGGAAGAATCCCCTGGGTAAAATATTGTACTGCACCCAAATATACTTAAATATATCAGTCATAAAAATTCAAAATTGGTTGGAAAGATGGGTGTCCTTTATTTGATAACTTTAGTGGATAAGTCACACATACAACAGTCCAGTTAGAATATTAAACTTTCAGTGAGACTGTGATCCTGTCCTTTATTGCAAAGTAGAATGACAATTTTAGCCAAACTAATGAGACAAATTTAATCAAATCAGGAGAGACCAAGTTTGAGAGACCAGTTATTTATTTTAGAAGACTGAATGAACGAAAATGAGCAATGTCTTTTGGGATAGCTTCTCTTTGTTGATAAGACTCCATCAAGATGTCTTCAGGGGTAGTGAAGCCGAAGGTGAGACAGGAACCCCCCCACCCTGGGGTCTATACACCTATGGTGATGAGGGGTACAGGATAAGATGAGTAGACTTTTGAGCAGCTTGCTGGGGCCATGATGTGATGGACTGACGTGCTTATGAATCCTGCAGGATGTGGTGAGGGGCCAGACTTCTGAGGAGTTGGACCTGGATACGGATGAGACGATTGGAGGTGCCTGGGGTGGAGGGGGGTTGCCGAGACCACACAGCAAAACACTATGACACTGACAGTTGAGGAGCAGCGACACAATTTAAAATTAGGACAGCAGCAGGATGAGAGAGAGGTCGCGGCTGAATCTGGTTGGCTCAGTGCCTAAGTGAGTGTATGCCTCTAATCAGATGATGCAGGAAGGCAGGCAGAGTAAGGAAATGAATGAGAGGTGACTAAAGATGAACAAATGGGGGACTGAATGAGTAAGGAGGTCTTCCTGCTTGAACCTTTGCTATAGCTTCATTACAATGGCCTGTGCTGGTAGACAAGTACCTCGTAATACTGGTATGACCCCTGCTGATGTCAACATTGAGCCAGTAATCATTTCTAAGAATATTGCATTATTCATAACATACTTTGTTTAAAAAAACAGACCAGGATCATGGCAATAAACTAACAGTTTAGTTGGGATACCATTCGATAAAGACAAACACATTGGTTATAATGATTAGTCTGTGTATAATAGTCTCTGAGGTCAATGTCTTCAGACGTACACAACTGGTACCAAAAAAGAAAGAAAGAGTTTGTTTGAATGTGTGTACCTAAAAATATGTCTTACTAGGGATGTCAGAAATATTGATATATGCATGCATCACATTATATTTCAGCAAAATACTGCATAACTATTTCACGAAAAAATACATTTTTTGTACTGTAGTCAGCATTCAGCCACTAGTTGGCAGCAGACATCCAGCCATTTCAACCTCTCTCTGTCACAGTAATTACCAAGAGGTTAGGTTTTTGCTGGCATTAGTTAGTTTGTTTGTTTGTTAACTGGATAACTCAAAGTTTTGAACAGAGTTCAACAAAAAATATAGCATAGCTCAAAAATGGAGCATGTGGTGGTGACTTCGGTGGTGATCTGAATCAAGATGTGGATCCAGGAATTTTTCAAAGGATTTGTTATCAGTGCAACATCGGGCAGTTTCCCACATTTCGACCATAACTCACCTGAAATGCCTTGGCGAAGGTTTGTGTTCACGGAGCGCTTCTAGTTATTTTTTTCTTTTTGTAACTTGGACACACAAGTTTAAAAATTGTCGATACCATTCTTTACATAAATAACACTATTTTGAATCTCTGTTTTCCTATGCCTTTAAGATTGTGGGTTCTTAAAAAAATCTATTCAGAAAAAGAGAGTCCCCATATCTCACCCTACTTTTAGTATAACAATTACACTTCAAATAGTCATTCCTTTTTTCACCAATACTCACTCTTACATCTTCCGTAATTTGCTTAGTTTCAAATAAAGCTGGTCAACTGTTTGATGGGTGACTTATTTGACTTTAAGTATTGAAAATAAGACACAGGGCCCCGATGGCTGAGCAGTTTGCCAGCACATCCCATGTACAGAACTCTGGCACTGGCATGGGTTCAAATCTGGGCCTGGGCGATTTGCCATGTCTCCCCCCAACTCTCTTGCCCTCTTTTCTAACGGATCCACTGTCTCTCTCTGCTAACAATTAAAGGCAGTCAAGCCCCAAAAGTATAAATTAAAAAAAACACTCTAACCACTGACTGAAACAAGACATCTTTTCATCAGATTTAGAATTTTTAGGTGGCTAACAACTTTTTGTCCACATCTCGTGGTTTGGTGTGATTTTGACAGCTATTTATCACACCCTCGAGCTTGCTACACGTTACACCCTCCTGTTCATGATCCTCCTATTGTAGTGCAGCATGCAGATGGACCCTCTAACTGAAGTTGTGCTTCTCTCTTAATATTTATTTCTGTTCTACATAACAGACCACATAGCAACTATTTTATTCACTGGTCAGAGAGTTCATTTCAGTTTCTCATTAAAATGCTCGCAGTTGCATTAGTGTCTGTTGCAGACATAGTGCTGAGGAGAAAGACGTGATGTAACCTCATCCTTAAAAGTTTTTCTCTGGGGTGCCGGAAGCCTGATGGTTATGTCAGCATACCCCGTGTGCAGAGGTTGTTGTCCTCAAGGCAGGTGGCCCGAGTTCAGGTCTGGCCTGTGGCTCCTTTAGCCGGTCTCTCTTTCTGTCTAGTCTCTAGTTCTCTCCGCTGATTGAACTATTCACATGAAAGCCTGAAATACCTAAATAAATCCCGTGGACTGATAACTGTGACCTTCACGCCCCTGAAAAACACTTATACCCATAAAGTTTCCCAAATTGTAAAAGTAGATTTTAGTCAAGGAGCAGAATCATACTTTTTTTAACCTCTGCCGAGGAGGTTATGTTTGTTTGTTAACAGGATAACTCACAAACTTTTCAACAGAATTTAATAACATTTCCAGAATCGGTTAGAAATGGGCCAAAGATCAATCTATTCAATTTTATTGGTGATCTGAATCGGGCATTGATCAAGGAATCTTTTAAAGGATTTGCTGACATTGTGAGATTGGGTAGATTTTTCACATTTTTGCGAATAACTTAATAAGTTGTTTACTTATTTTGGTGACAATTTCAGGGAATGTTGGTCATGGCACAAGAGAGAAGTGATTTGATTTTGGTGGTAAACCATAGCTGGATGTGAATCAAGCGACTCTTTCAAGGATTTGTCAGAAGTATGAGATAGGGAAGCTTCTCGCATTTAGACAGTAAATTGCCCAATAATGTTGGAAATGCTTTGGGGGAGGTTTGTGGTCTTGGAGCAATTCTAACGTATTAATTATATTCAGAGGAAATATTTTTGGCCTAAGGGATACTTAAAATCTACTAAATGTCACCTGACATTGCGAAAGGTAAATTTATGCTTTGTCTGTTTTGTGTCACCCTCTTATGTGCAGGCTTGAAATAAGAAATAACAAAATCAACCAGTTTAGGATGTCCAGTGGGTCCTTTTTTGTTACCATGGTTGTGTGTGTACATGCATGAGTCTTGTATATGAAGCTCCCATTATGTACATGCTATGACTCTTGCGCCATTACATCACCGTACAATAACATCTCATATTTAGACATTAACATTACACTATTACAGATTTGTTCAAAGGAACCAAGGTTCACTGATGGTGTGACTTTGAGTGGCCCTCTTTGTGGAATTGCATCATGTTAAAGGCTACAGTGCACTGACGCAGGTCCCTGAGTCAGGATATTAAAGGGCTGAAAAAAGACAATGGCCAATGACGTTTTCTCACTACACTCATATGTTGTTATTGGGCCAGAGTTATTATTAGGTTTTGCCTCATCGCTGTGCTCGACAGTGTGACTGTCCGGTAATTGGCCACAGATGTTTGGTTATTATAGCTGTCTTGTCTCTCATTTTCTTGATAAGAGTTTAAATGCCACTCCTGGCTTATTTGTCTGCCTCATAAAGCTGCCAAATCAAAGTTAATACAGCATAGAAAATAACTGCCTAGTTTACTTAGGCTAGTTGCTATTTCTGTCTGTATTTATAACTTCTATTTTTTTTTTTACCTGTGTGCCCTTCATTTCAGCTGTACATCCAGACAACCACCCTGACCATCTCAATGAACCTCAGTGCCTCAGTCGCACTGGGCATGCTCTACATGCCCAAGGTGTACATCATTATCTTCCACCCGGAGCTCAACGTACAGAAGAGGAAACGTAGCTTCAAGGCTGTGGTCACAGCTGCCACGATGTCATCACGTCTGTCCCAAAAGCCCAATGAGAGGCCCAACGGAGAGGCCAAGACTGAGCTGTGCGAGAACCCGGCTGCTGACCCCATGAGTAAGTAACCTCAAGAGAGACAGAGAAACAAACAAACAGAGACGCATCCACTTGTACCATGGGCCATCCACATTAACTTGACATTAAAGCTTGTTTTAGGTATGATTAAAATATCTAATTCAAAACTTCAAGATTTGAATGCTCAAGTCTGTGATATGGCTGAACAATACTGAAAAAATGATGTTGCATTCATTTTCCTGAAAGATACTTTGATTGACAATATTTGTTAAAAATACACAATGGCCTGCTTAAAAATTAGTGCCTGTAGTCACTTATATGATCACCTGTGGTTTAACTCTATCTTTACCTTAAAGATGTCAACAAATCAACCACCCACTCATCTGTTGCTCTGTCATTCTCTTAAACAGACTGTGGTAGAATCCACAAAGCTTTTTTTTTTTCAGTTTTAGTAAAAGTTATTCATCCATTTTTAAAAGCCATTGTTAAAACTCCTACTGAGATCAACAGGATCCAGAAAAATCAGCAAAGCTAAACAAGCTACACCTAATTACACAACATCTGCACGTTTTGTTTTGTGAAGCATTTCGTAGCTCAGTCTGTCACATTATGATGCATTCATGTTGGTTTGGCAAAATAAGCACTTAATGAGGGTGGTACATACTTTAATTTCAAGAGATGGAATTTAGATTTTGGCTGAACCTTGAACATATATTTTTATTTATATTTAACTTTTATTTAAGTAGATAAATCGCATTGAGATCAGGATCTCATTTACAAGGGCGACCTGGCCAAGAGGTCAGCAGCACACGTCAATTATCATTACAAAATGAAATACAAAATTAAAAAAGGCAATAAATTACAACCAGTGAATAAGGTAAAATCAACAACTTGACAAATGGAAGAGCAATACTTTTTGAGGACAGTAACAATTAAAAACACAGGCATTATTCATAGGATTCTTACTGCCTGGTGAGTAAAATGGAACGAAAACCAGTTCAGCCCTTTTCAGTTCAGTCTGTATAGTGTTCCAAGTGGTGGGGACAGCATATCAAAAAGCTCCTTTCCCAAAATCAGTTTGGACTCTGGGCACATTTAATGTGAATGAGAGAGACATAATGTTGAGTGGGGGTAAATATTATTTACACTGTGGCAGCTCCCCACTGTCACAGCTGTATTTTTTCATAATTTCACCCCAATAATAAGCTTTTTTTTAACCATGGAAAAACTGACCTTTGAACACTGCAGAATGAAAACATTCTCTACGAACAAGGAGAGTTTGTCCACAGAGGTGGCAAACTGAACCCTCACTCCGAGAGGCAAAGAGGGAAAGTGTAACTTTATATCTATTCTGTGAGATATTCTACTGCTGTGGACACACATCATGCTGGATTTGAGTAAATAAGGCTCTCCATCTTTCATTTTCATGTCTATTGTGGCTGCATATTTATGGCATGCAAAGCAAAATGAAAACAAACACAGCAAGTAAAAGCATCCAGTGTGAAACATCCCTTACCCCCCTAAAATTGCAAATTTGCATCTGTTACATTTCTATGTTATTGCTCTAAAACATATTGCTTTTTATTTTTTTAGACTATTTGTACTGCTTTTCTTTTTGGATAGAATTCTTGTATTTTAAGGCTGTCTATAAAATGTTTATTCACATTTATAAACACTTGTAATAAGTAAGTCATTACATTGTGTAATTCAGTTTTCCGTACTGTAGTTTATTTGTTGCGTTGCTCCTTGAGATCTTTTTGTGTTGCTTTGTTGAGCAAACACTTAACCAGTTATTATAACAGAACATGATCAGTATTAGTGTTGGATAGCTTTATCAGGGCTAATTTTCCTCTTTCAGTATGTGTTATAAAATGACTTTAAGGACATGTAGGCGTTGCCTTGTGCCAAAGTAGAGCCAAAACAAAGCGGTTTGGTAGCGAAAACAACTTGTTGTTCAGAAATCAGTCACAGCATGCTTTCAGCCCATGCTCTTTTTGTGGCTTGATTCCAAAAAAAACTTTAAAAACGTGGAGATGGTGGCCCAATGTTCAGCAATATATAGTCTTAGCTTCTGTGCAAACTATGTCTGTACAGACACAAAGCTTACCTTTGTCACTGATACTGATGTTTAAGCTGGTGCTATACAACTCATACAACCTTACTTAAAAAATCCTGAACTATCTCTTTAACCACCATTCCTATCAATGTTCAAAGTTACCTTTGGTCTACTTAATAGGCAGACTGCATTGACTAACTTTCTCTCATTTTCAGTCTGTAACTGATCATCTGTCACTGTGCATTTGGTGTTCAGGCTCAACATGTGACCATGATATCTGGTGACTTTAAGCATCTTTGATTGTTAACAGTTTATAAGGGCATAACTGTCCCAAAGAATGCCACTGTTTTTATGGGGGCTAAAGCAGTTCTTACATTTCTTTCAGCCCCCACAAAATAAAACAACAAAAGTTAGTGATAACATAAATTTATTCACTGTATTTACCCAATCATTCACTTGAAGTGCTGGCCGACCACCCTAATGCAGCCCCTCACTGTTCAAAGTGAAAGGCATAAAGTACTTAATTTAAGGAATGTCACTTAAGAAATAAACTTGGCTTATTTCAGTTTAACATGATAGTGCTTTATGTGTTTTGTGGTCCTTACCAATATCTCATCTCTGCCCGTCTGTTCCTACATCATACAGGTTTTTATCTTCAATACATACATGCTGACAGAGCTTTTATGTTTTGTCTTTCATGCAGTGACAGGAAATTAATTCTGATTTTTTTAACCAATGCATCAATTCTTATATATATAGTTTGGGTTTGACAGTAAAATAACATTGTTCAGCCTCATTCTTTAAACTGTGAACCATAAAATCAATCTTTTCTGATCACATCCGGAACCTACTACTGCATCTTATACAGTGATCAAGTTTAATCATGCACTAGAGTTCAAAATTGCATTAAAGAAGAATTATGCACATGAACTTTGTATCAAGTGTTCAGGGATTGCAGAATGGCACAGTGGAAACCTGTTATGTTTACAGTGAAGTCATATAGCTGATATTGAAGTCAGAGTGTTGCCCAGACAACCAGAACCCTGCAGATTTAAATCATATGTCCTTGCAAACGGCACGAGAAATCCTTTTTCTCCCCCCCCCCCCCCATATAATATCTATCTCGAATTTCTCTCTTCTCTAACACAAGAAAGTCCCCCCTGCTTCAGTTTAATGTATGGACTGTATGTATAATATCCTAAAGAATGGACCCGGTTATCTCCTTCCCTGATAAACGCTCAGACCTTTAGCCCAAGTGCACAGCAGTGAAGCTTGAAAAAGATGGGGGACTTGCACTGTGAAGAGATTTGAAGGAGCGGGGCTTTGTCGCCAGGAATGGAGGGAGATAATCTGTCTCTGTAGCTGTGAGTTACTCATACCACCCCTCATCTGAAACAGTGAGCATGATCCTGTTAGCAAAGATAATACTGGGTATTAGCTGTTGGCTGGAAAAGTCTATATTTTCCCATCATTAGGGATATATGTTTGTTTTGATGAGAAAAAAAATCAATACTTATTGGCCTAACAAATTATTTTTTGTGCACTGAAATGCTTAAATGATCAGTCATATTCCATACATCTTTAAATTTAGTGCCTACTTTACTTCAGATTTGAACAGTTTTCAGATGTTGGGAAATTCATAATTTTTGGTAACTGTATGAGTCCAATGAATCTTGCTAGACAAGCTGTAACATGTTTATTCTTGCCCTAGAAACACTGCATGTCAAGCCAAAGACTGCTACATAATAAAAAAGGAACTGATAATGGAGGCTGCTGTTCTGTCTGTGTATGTCATTA
The DNA here is from genome assembly GCA_037902135.1 of Cetoscarus ocellatus. Classification (NCBI taxonomy): domain Eukaryota; kingdom Metazoa; phylum Chordata; class Actinopteri; order Labriformes; family Labridae; genus Cetoscarus; species Cetoscarus ocellatus. The sequence continues at coordinate 944,870 of JBAMNC010000473.1, forward strand.
ATATTTTGTGCTGCTTACTGATGATAGAAGATTGTTGGCTGTATTTTCTATCTCCTAAACTCCCACTTATACATAACTCCATCCCCCACTCTTGACCCACTAACTGGACGAGACATTTTCAAGTCAAGTTAAAATGCACTGCTCACCTCAACCCAATTTGATTTCCTTTTTTTTCCTCAAATTGAGGGCTTTTTTGACCCAAAAAAACTGCACTCATAACATTTATTTATACCAAATACAAAACTGTTTTTTTCATGGACAACAAGCTTTTAAAATATCTCAGGGTGCCATCATACTGGGATTTATTCTGAAACATGTGGGCGTCCCCCATTGGTTCACCAAACCACTGTGGAAGTAGGTCAACAAAGCAAAGCCTCTGCTTAGGAGCAGAGGAAGATAATACGGTGATAGTAGAAGATAATGTAACATAACGCAGTAAAAAAACGAGTCACAACATGCTCACAGGACCATTTAGAGTTGCTTAGGAGTTTGTCTGATGACTGTTGGCCGAGGCAGGCTAATACTTCCCATTGACTTCCAGCCATTTGAGCTAAGCTAGTTAGCGGTGGGTGACCCTTGTCTGTCTCTTACTTGTTACTGCACGCAGAGTCGAAAGAATGGTGTCATGGGAGTGAGGGAAGACATGAAAACAAAAAAAATGTTGAACTATCGCTTTAAGGAGTCCAGACTCATCTGACAGACTCAGTGAAATCTTTGTTTCATATTAATGATACTTTCTGTAATCTTAGTGACTCAGAAATGCATCTCTGCAATAATCATTGGCTAAAATGCCTCATAATCTATTGACAAAAGTGGTACATCTGCCGTCCACAGAACTGAGTGACATCATGTAAGTCAATAACCAACTATTGCTCCAATGCATCATTTTATCATTTCAGTCAAAACAAAGCAAACAACCTGCAGTTGTAAAAGCATCCTCAAACAAAAACAGTTGTTCACAGATTTGTAAATCAAGCTTGTGGAGTGTAGTTTCCGTTAATAAGGATCTCAATTTAAAACAAGTATGTGATGGAGGCAGGTGGAGCTGACAGCAGGTATCTACCTATATCTTTAGTTTTTGTTTCGAGTAAAAGCCCCCTGGAGGCAGAATTTACATGCTGAGGGTTTAATGTCTTTTTAAATGAAACAGCAGAAGCCTAATTTGAGAATAATGTTGCCATGGAGGCATTTGGCTCTCCCACCTTGTCAGGATAAAAGACAGATATGATTGACAGCTCATGCAAATCCCACATCAGTGGACCCAAAGGCCTCCTCTTCATCAACACTTCTAATCACATGCAGCGATCATGGCACCCACAGGTGCACCAGCCCCTCAACCCCTCTTTGAATTGCGCTGATGTGATGTCAGATTTTCCTGAGAATTTCTCCAAACACCCAACAGTTGTCACACTTATCTGTCACAAGCCAAATGTATTCAAGTATGTGTGCATGCATACAACGGTAAGGGGTGCATCGACGTGTGCAGTTTTTTCAGTGCGTGTGACTGAATGTGTGAGTTACGCACATGGAAGTCAGAGAGCTGATGTAAGTATGTCAGGGGAGGGGGCACACATCCTCGCCAGTCATACATGCGGCTCAATGAGCAAATACTCTGCATGGAGGGTGAAACCTCAACATCTGTCACAGCAGCTCAAGTCCCTGAGCAGGGCACGCAGTCTTTGGAAGACCCTCCCAAAAGTGCCCCATGTCATCTGCTCAGCAAGTCTCTCACCTTCTGTCTCCCCTACACGAAAATTTTCTCGCCTTGTCTCCCCCCCCCCGCGCCTCTTTTTTAGCAGCAGGAGAAGTGACATTTATTAATGGCGAATTTATGTGCATGACCGCCCCGAAAACCTGAACTGTGCCTCGACCATCCCAGGAGGATGTCCGTCAATTCCTGTAACCATCAGAGCGCCAAATCCCTCCCTTTCAGGGCCCATCAGCCCAGTGTGAGGGAGCTCCGAGTGATTTATGAGATCAAGAGCATTAGCACTTCTGCAGATCTACATTGGTATTGATGTGGTGTAATGTCTTCATGATTACACATTGAGGAGACTGGAGGATTTGCCCAACAAATCAAAGATGCTGAAAAACCTCACAGGCCTGAACTGTTTGTTTCTTCCCAGGGAGATCAATCAAAAAGGCGTGTGCTGTATGTAGAAGAGTTCTGTGGGAAGAAAACTGAACAAAGCAATGGGATGAGAGGGAAAATGAGATATTGGTATTAAAAATTAAAATGATAGTGTAGGTAGAAGTTTAAATCCTACACAACGCACACACACACACACAGTTTGCTCAAATAAGACGGCTCCTCTTTAGGACTATTTATGATTCTCAGCTAGAATCTTTGGTACATTTACTAATGTTTTATTCATTGTACTTGCCGGCCAGGACTACAAAATGCAGCTGTAAAGAAATAGTGTGACTTTAATAGCATAGACCATGGAACTCGGTTGCCATAGCAACATTCAAGCAGTGGGATAAGAGTTTCTAGCAATGTCTGTGATTAGGAAAATATACATCGACCTTCACTACTGCACCGAAAGGACATTGTACCTGCAGACAGATACGTTTTTGTACTTAATATAATGCACTGCTTCTAACTGGCATGCTTTGAGTCATATCCATGTGTGCCTTGGGAATTTGTAAAACTATGTGCTATTATTACAACCTGACAGCAGCCATACCTTTTGACTGCAACTGATAAGTCTGAGTCGTGCTTGTTGAAAATATTAATTAAAGCTGTCGCAACATACAGGAATGGACAATAATTACCTTGATTTAAAAATGTAATAATCATACTTAGCTAAAAGCAGGCATACGGTAACACTGTGTAACTGTTCATAATTGGGGAACCTGGCCGCCCAACAATGGAGACGGACAGGAAAGCAGCACAACAGAGGGATTTCTCTGACACAGACAGCAGAGTGGAGCAGACATACTCACACTCATGAACACACAAAGCAGCACAGCGTGTGTTTATGTTTCGTCCTCTGCTGTGATTTTGTCTGTGAATGTTCATAAATGAGTGTGTTCACTTTGCAGAGCATTGTTGTTCATCTTTAGCTCTGACATGAGCTGCAGCCATTATATCTCTCTTAAAACCACTTAACAACTGTTTAGATAAGAGTTTAAACCAATGTCCTGCTTGTTGATGTCCAAAGAAGTGGTACCGTCTTACATGCTGGTAGACTCCAGCATGTAAGACTGCATCAGTGATACATATGAGACTACCAAAAAATTCTTACAATAAAAGCCTACATCTGTACTTATGGGCAAATGCTTTTATTTTGAAAGTATTAGACTTACTGTAACTCGAAATAGTGTGTTTTTGAGCAGCTTAACAAAAGTCAGGAGAAAAATGAACCGCTAATGTATTTACAGATTCAACAAGCTATAATTACAATAAGATACTTAAAACATCCCTCTGAGATTTTTTTGCATGGACATATGTTATAAAATTGTGGACTTGTTTTTAAGGGCAAGAAAGGGCTATAGCAGTTGAAAATGCATTTTTGATTACAGAAACTCTCATACTTTATTAATACAACCATAAAATATAACCACAGCAGAGTAAGTGCAAAACAAATAAATAACTGAAATAAATAACTTGTGTTATACATTTTTCCATAGTTTTCTGTAAATATAAGCGATAGTATTGTTATTGAAATATTTTTTTGCCACGATAATCGTGAGTTGACAACCTAATCATTCAGATACAAATCTCAGAAATCCATAACAATGCTGTGACCAATGCAAGACAGAAATCTGTGTGAAACCAGTCGTCCCCAAAGGGACACTGGCATAAATGTCTTCTATAATGTTGGGTGGTGTCTTTTTGGGTTGTCTGATTTAATCTGTAAGCAGACTGGTAAATCAGTGTTTGTGGCTCTCAAAGAGCAGCAGAAGCTTCATTTTACTGTTACTGTTGCAGATATAATCAATCTTTATTTGTATAGCGCCAATTCATAACAAGTGTTATCTCAAGATACTTTACAATAGAGCAGGCTGAGGACAAACTCTTCAATTTATGGATACAAATATATGCATAGATACAGAAATGCATATATAAAATACACATCTTTCTATCATCTAACTATCTGGCCATCTATCTGACAATCTATCTATCTATCTTTCTTTCTTTCTTTCTTTCTTTCTTTCTTTCTTTCTTTCTTTCTGTGCTATTATTAAGTCCCATCCTGACCTGTGTGACACTTACAAGTTCATAATTAAAAGCCTGTTGATCACTGTATGCATGTAAACAAATCATTTCTTTCTCGGCATTGACAACACCATTAGTGTTTTCCATAATTATTAATGTAAAACAAAGCCTCACTCAGAGGGCCTCCCTTTAGTTACAGCACATCTAGCTGTCAGCTTTAAAAGCAGAAGTAAAAGAAAATGTACAAAAAGGACTGCAGAGCTCACTGTAATGTAGTATCTTAGAGCTTTCAGGGAAAATATTTGTTCCTAATCATTTTCCTACAAATTGTTTCACATAGGTGTCCAACCTGCAAGATGACTTCAACACAGAGGTCACAACAAACCAGAATGGCCCCAACCCACAAAAAACATGGCATTACTCTGAATGAAAAGCTCAAATTCTTCCTTTAGCGATGTAGTAGACTTACAGGAAGACTCACACACAAACAGAGAGCACCCAGGCACTCAGCCACATTCTGATATGTTTCCATGGCAATCCAGACTGGGTTCACATTGCATGCCCTAGCATTTGTTTGCCACTCACTTGTATGCTGTTTGTGTTTTTTATCACTTGTTAACATCTGAAAATAGAAAGTAAGGCTTCACATGGGGGGCTTTGTGAGTTGAAATGATACACTAGACCAGAAAATATTGCTACAGATTGCACACAGCTGGTGAGGAGAATGCACTGCACGGTAGAAGGAGTTCACACACACAAAAAAAGCGGTGGTGTTCATTTGCTCCAGCAGGATGTTTTCACTCTTTTCTCGTGTTAGAAAATCTCAATTTAAATGACTTTTTTTGTCTCTTTTTCTCTGTTCTCAGGTCAAGCAACCAAGAAAACATATGTGAGTTACAACAACCTCAGGATCTGATGTGCTTGAAAAAATGGATGCTGTTTTAGTTGAAGAGAGGGAGGGAGCTCTGGAGGAGCAGAGAGAGTGAGTGCAGGCATCCAAGCACCACCTGCAGCACCTATGCATTCCAGGGCTGTGGATGGCATACAACCTCCATCCAAGACATGATCCATGAGTCCTGGCAGAGACTAGCACAGCTGTAGGTCGGGCTGGTTTGGCCTCACCAACCCAACAGTAGGTTTTTAAAACTTGTGTCATGCCCCTTTTTTCTCTGACTGAGAACAATTTGCCTGCTAAAAGGGGTCACTATGGACAAGGAGGACCACAAAAAAAGAGGAAAGTGGATCTGCTTTTGAGATATTTACTTTTGAAATGTCATTAAAGCCATATTCTCTTGGGGTTCCCATTATCTGATTTCTGTTTTGTATTGTTTCTGCGTGAATTTTCTCTGTGCCTCTTTTTCTTGCAGTTGATTTCATGACCTTGAACAGCAAGCTCTGCCACACACAGTATTTTGTTTTACTGAAATTAACTGAAATCAGACCCAGATGATTATTATGTACGGAGTGATGGGCATTGTAAGTATATTTTTTTGTAAATATTTGAGAGTATTTTCATGTTTGGAGTACAAAAAATAGATATAAAGTCTTTGTTCAAATTGGGTTTTGGATGGTAATGAAAAAGCACCACAAAGTGTTCACTTTGCATGTGCCAATGTATGTCTGTTCTATTTGATGTAAACAACAACAAAAAAAAGAGAAATAAATTCTGAAAATGATATGAGCTTCAGCATCTTTCTGACATTTGTTTATTTTTAGCAGTATTGAATTTCATCAGAACAGAATATGGCTTTAATCTGTTGTTGAATTGACTTCCCCACTTCCCTGCAGCCCTGTATCTGCAAGCATGTTTGTTTAACAGTTTCGTAAGTGGGTATATTATGCCTCGTTATGGTATGGGACACATTAATATCAGAGCAATCATGCAAGTATGTTGTGATGTCTGTCAAACTATGAATATGGAATAAAATCATTTTGTTATCTTTTATACAACCCAACCAGACAGTATATCATAGTTATTTCTCTGTATGTGTGTTTGTGTGCTCCATGTTTATATTTATGTATGAGTAAGCTGAATTAATCATAGTGTTGTCTTTGGGTTTCTGTACTCTGCTGGAAATGTCATGTGCCTGTCTACTGTCTCACCCCGATGACAGGGCACATTAGCGAGCTGGCTGAGCGGTGCTGTCATGCAGAGGAGATGAAACCCTGCGAGAGGAGTGCAGAGGATGTCCACTATCTGACTCCATCGTTCACCCTTTGCTCTTTTCTGTCTCTCCTTGTTGTTTCTCCTTCCTACACTAAACCCCCGACATGAATAATATCACATGTCAGATCAATTTGTCCTGCTGATGACCGAGCCTTTACGAGCAAACCTCTTTTTATTCCTGCGCCTGCCTGCCAGCATAATGTTACTATTTTCAATATTGATTATTATATAAAACATGAACAGGCCATGCATGAGAGACTTCTGTTTCTTCAGCCCGGTAAGCGTCTCCCTCTGGGCTGTTACATGGGCGAATGATGTATGACCAAGAGATGCTGATTCCCTTTTTTTTTTGTGTGTGTGTGTGTTTTTGCGTGGGAGAAACAGGGGACAAGAGGGAGACTACAGTCCTTACCCAAACAGGTTTTCTGTTGTTTCCCCTTCCATTTGTCTGGCAACTCCATGGGCTCCTGTGGGACCAGATGGTCTTTACTTCTCATACGCACAGTCTGTCATTTTCTGTTGCACACAGCCAAGAAAAATCCCACTTATGCCCAATTAAGACTAGCCTCTCCCCCACCAAATTAATTGCCTGTGTCAGTGTCTTTGTGCAAGTAATCAGTAGGGGCTGTACAGAGTTTAGATGTGCAGCTCAGCAAAAAAAAGAAAGATAGTTACAGATGCACCCAAGGAATCACTGTTTTGATTCTGATATGATGCTGGGACTTGAGAGGTATGATATTTAATATAAAAGACCTACAAATGTGTACAGAAGTGCATGTTCAGGTGTGTTTGTCACCTACCTAAAATAGTGTAGAAGAAGCTCCAAACTCCCAAAGGCTCCTGCGTCAGGGCCCACCTGCTCGGTATGCACCTGTTCTGTAGGCAGCAGTTTCCTGGAAGAAACAAGTTGGGAATACATCAAAGGGAGGAAAACTAATCACTGTGGACTGTGAGCAAGGCACGCTCCATCAGGAGGACTTAAATGTTTCAAACACAAGCTGTGGCTCACAAACTTTTTCTGTCAGGCCACACTATGACACATAAAAAGCCAACCCCACTCCTCTCCATACATATCAACATATAGATATATGCTCAGGGGCCACTTTATTAGGGATAGTACTCCCTTTGGCCTTCAGAACTGCATCATTTATGTGGCATACATTCAACAAGGTACTAGAAAAATTCCTCAGACATATTAGTCCATATTGACATGATTGCATCCAAGATGGGAATCTTCCATCCAACCACAATCCAAAGGTGCTCTACAGGATTGAGATCTGGTGTGTGGAGGCCACTGAAGTACATGTAACCATGCAGCGTAGATAGGCCTGCCTGATTCAGTGCCTGTAATCAGACAGATCCATCTTGCTAAGCTTCAATCTACAATGACTGTGAGACGCCAAAGAGGGAAGGTCCAATCAGAGTCCTTTAGAGCAGGGAAAGGTGGGAGCTACTGGCAAGATGAAAGCAGATCATCTGGTTTGTCAAGTTAAAGAACATGTACAGTCAACTTATTGTCTTGTTCAAGAAACCAGGTTGAGATGATTTGAGCTTCATGTGACATGGCTTGTTATAAGTATCCATTGGAGGGTGGGTATACTGTGGCCAAAAAGGGATAGACATGATCAGCAACAACACTCAGGTGGGCTGTGGTGTTTGAACAGTGCTTTTTAAAGTGGTGCAGGAATAAATCCAACTAAAAAGCATGCAAAGAGCACAAACCTCTGCCAAGGTAGCTCACATCTTGCTGTTACATCTATAAGCAATAGTTTCATGATAAAGTTACCATCATAACATGACTCCTTGACCCTGAAAACCCACAGAGTCATGTTTATATCATTATTAGTCAGACAGTTACTGAGCAAAAACAGTTGTTCGCTAATGGTGGTTATCTGAATCAACACCAAAATCTAATCATTTCTAAGTTGGGCCATTCCCTACATCTCCTGAAACTTTCAGCAAAATCTGTCTAGTAGTTTTTGTATAATCTTGCTAACAAACAAACAAACAGATGGCCAAACAAACAAACAGACAAACAAATATACGCTGGCAAAACCATAACCTCCTTGGCAGAAGTAAAAATGCAGAAGTATAGGATTTAGCACTTCCTGGTTCCCAAGGCCAAAAGTATATGAGATTTTAGAATAATGTAGTGGATAAATGCCTGAAATAAGGCTTATGATATTCACACACACAGGAGATTTTAATATTAAATCTGGAACAAGAAAATACATCTGATATTGCCTTTTATTATTTCAATACATTGTTGTGTGTTTAAAAGAATGTTTGCAAACGAACTGCTAATACAGACTCCTAAAATAGCCTGGGACTTTCGGATCATTTATTAAAATAATCAATAATTCACGCAACATTGCCACAACCATGAGGACCAACTTGACCAGATCACTTGATCAAGAGAAAATTCTCAAACGGGAGGTTACAACATGACATTATATTTTGGATACATTATAGCTGCTTCTGAGTTTGTTGTAGCTCCATATTAGCAATAACAGCTTTTTACACTTGATGATTACGTTTAACCTTTAAAAAAATCATGAAAGTCAGATTTGTTCAAGTTTATTACAAAGAACAAAATGAGTGAGTTTCACAATTTTTGGTTTACTACAGATCTTGTTTATCAGCAGTGATCCACGGCGTTCTAGTCAAGAGAAACTAACTTCCACATTAGCCTACAAAAGTACATCATCCTGCACCACTCTTTGGTACTCAGCGGTCCAAAGTGTGCCAAAAAAATAAGCCCCACGTAATTACACCACTGATACCTGAACCTTTGATACAAGGCAGGATGGATCTAGTCTTTGATTTTGTGAGCGCAAAATTAAAATTCTGACCCTACCACCTTAAAGTCATAGCAGATATTTGGATTCATCAGATAAGGCAACTCTTTGTCCAATCTTCTATTGTCCAATTTTGATAAGCCCATTTAAATTGTAGCCTCAGTTTCTTGTTCTTAGCTGACAGGAGTTGCACCTGGTGTGGTCTTCTGTCGCTGTGCTTTAAGATTCAGCATGTTGCATGTTCAGGAATGGTCCTCTGCATGCCTTGGTTTTAACAAGTGGTTATGAGTGACTGTTGCCCTGCCATCATCTTAAACCACTCTGACCTCAAGCATCAACAAGGCACTTTTACTGCCTTTCTCATTAGCTTCTTATCACCAATCACCGTTCTTCCCCACTCTAATGCTTGGTTTAAACTTCAGCATGTTTTCATGACCAGATCTATCTGCTTAAATGCATTGAGTTGCTGTCATGGGATAACCTTATAGCAACTTCTGTCAATCAGCCGAACAGCCTAAGAAAGTGGCCGGTGAAAGTACAGTATATCCCAGTGTTTCCCACAGATTTAAGCTGAACTTTTGTGATGCAGGTGCTGAGGAGGGAATATAGAGAGGGACTTTATCACCCTGCTGAATTCAATAACGTTATTACCTCCACCAAGGAGGTTGTGCTTTTGCCGACTTATGTTTGTATTTTTAGCAAGATTAGGCAAAAACTACAGGACAGATTTTGCTGAAATTTTCAGGAGATGCTGGTAATGGCCCAACTTAAAAATGATTAGATTTTGGTGGTGATCCAGGTAACCACCATTAGCTAACGATTGTTTTTGCTTAATATCTGTCTAACTAAAAATGATATCTACATGATTCCGAGTGCTAGGTGTGGGTTTTCAAGGTCAATGAACCATAATATAATGCTAACTTTATTATGGAACTATTGCATATAGATGGAACAGTAATATGAGAGCTGCCTTGGTGGAGGTTTGCGCTTCCCTGAGTGCTTTCTAGTCTCATCATGTTTTTGTATTTTTTATATTGCCCATCAGCAGGGTGTTTTATGTTAAAAAGAGTCCTTGATTAAGGATAGCAAGCAGGCAGCAGAGGTAGATGAAGCTGAGTGACGCATCACCTTTTGTTAAGTTGTTTCTCACTGAGAGCTTCTGTAAGTGGAGCCTAACAACAGCTTAAACTCACAAAGCAATTAAAAGTACCTCTGAAACATGAGACTTTGACATTTTTAGCTGCTTTGAACATGTTTTTTGAGAACTTAAATTTCTGTAGATGAGCAGCCCCCTCGAAATAAAAGTAATGATTAATATCTCCTTATAAGAGATTCATACTTTCAGCTCTGCAGTAATTTCCAATTCTAGCGTGGGCTTGTTGTCTTTTTCCAACAGACCTTCAACCAGTCTGGGTTGCAGCCATGAATGTGTCAGTCTCGGTTTATTTTAAATGCCCAGCTTTGATCTGTAGTTTGTCTTGATTGACGTAACTGCAGAAAAACCTCCCTCACACTGGAAGGATTTGTCAAAAGGATGGAGCATGGCTCTCTTCATTACCCACTGTTGTACAGGTGAAGCTGAGGGCAAGAAAAGGCTCAGACCTGGGAAATATTACAACTATTTTAGGATTTATTTACAAATGAGATATGGGGGGAGACAATATTGTTTATATAAAAAAGTTTATATTGATGTTGAGTTCTAAATGAAACCATTTCCAAGTCTAATGTCCAATAAAAATATTGTTATCACTGGCAGAACCACGTTTTATGAGTTTAAGATAATCTACAACAGAACAATGGATGGTCTAAAGCAGAAATTATCATTTTATCTTTTAACATATTTTTAAGGAGCATTTCTGTCACAAGTAAAAAAAAAAAAAGAAGACTGACTCCTGGTTGATACCACAGCAGCAAAACTGAAGGCCTAAACTCCCAATATCTGTTCATTTACAGTTTCTCTGTTTGAAAAATGCAGGATTTCTGCACACTGACTCAATTTCAAAAACTAGGCAATATTAAGAAAAGTCGGTAGAACTGGTAAAAAGTTTGCACAGTTTTTGCAGTGAAGATAATGATTTGTCCCTCTTTATGTCAGAAATCTGTCTGAATATCATTAAGTTTCTGTATGTTGATACCACAGACAGTTAAAATGTTGTAGATTTTAACATTTTATTTTGAACTATAGGTGTCTAACAGAATCGACAAATTTGCCACCTTCATAGTACAGAAATGTTGCCAATGACTTTTTTTTTTTTTTTTTAACATTTTAACAGTGATAAAGACTTTGTTTGCAATCTCTGGTTATAAAAGACCCTGGAAAAGAGCCCTTGATTAGACCTCTTCCCTGGATTGTGTGGGTGTGGCTGAGTTTTCTTTTTTGACTGACTGACTAAACCCAGTGAAATCTGTATTTGGAGGAGGACTTTTAACCTGTTATCATTGGCTCTTAAAACCAATGACATCAATAACGCTCACCATAGTCCCACCTGTTTTCTACCTCTCTCCTGAAACAGTCAACCAGTGATTAAAAACACCAATGTGAGTGAACAGGGCCTTTAAAAATGTGTGAAATTAGGTTTCAAGAATGTCTGTGTCTCCACGAGCAGTGGTTCTCAAATGCTTTGGTGAGGCACACTGGTGTGCTTTAGGGGAATTTGTACAACTATGTGTAAACAATATCTCTCAGTAACAACTGATGATGAGTTTTAGATTTACTCAAAATATAAATGCTGATTAACTTTCCTCATTGATTTTCCATTAATAATAAAGATTTTATTTTTTAGGCATTTATAGGTAAAAATCTTTTTGTGAACAGACTAATTCGATACATTAAAACCCATTAAAGAGGCTATTTTGCATGGAAATTGATTTGTTGTGCGTTTAGATTTTGACTAGGTTTTAGGTGTGCCTCGGATTGAATATGTTTTAAAAAAAAAAGCACTGATCTATCATGTGATGATGTGGTATCTAATATGTATGAACACTGTTTTTCTCCTGAAACTTTATAAAAGTTTATAATTCTAGTATTGTGACAACTATTAGTTATTACTTATCAGAAGCAGTGTTAATTTTGTCAACTAATTATTTTTGTCATAGTTTTCGTCAACAACAGTTTTTCCCCTGTTGAAAACTAGACTATATCAAAAAAAAAAAACAAGTGTACATTGACAAAAATAAAATCTAAATTAAGTGACATTTTCATCTACAAATAAAAACTAGACTAAAATCTTTGATAGAGACTAAATCAAATCAGACCTAATTTCGTCATGTAGAAAGTAGAGACAGGAATCACAGCTACTTTGGTTGTGTGGAAAGGTTGGATGAGTTAAGAGGGACATCCAATCACAACTGTCTTAGCTTTATGGTGGTGGGATCCAAGTGTAAAGCATGACTTCAGAAATTCAATGAAACATAAAAAAAAATGCCTTACACTTTACACTTTATATTTTAGTCGACTAAATTTACAGTAGGTTTCATCGACTAAATGTTGTGAAATCTCATCAACTAAAATAGACTAAAATGCACACAACCGATTAAAAGGTCTCTTCAGTTGAATCTGTTGACTTTAGTGTATTTTGACAAATTGAAGCAGAAGAAAGTCATCTTTTAAAGCCACGAGTACACACTTGCAAACTGGTGGACACATTTGCAGATCTGTGAATGCATTTGTATTTTTTTAAGCATTTGTGAATCTTTGCACACATATCCATATAGTGCTTTCATTTTTGGATCGTTGAACCCATTTGCAAATTTTGTAGACCTGTGTATGCATTCACAAGTAGTTTTTCACTTACAATAGCTCCATAAAGTTTTCATTGCTTTGCTGGCAGTGTAAAAAATGAGTGCATTGTTTTATTCAACCTTCCCATTACCCCCCGCTATGACCCCTACCCCCCTTTTGGGAATCACAGCATTAATTACTGTCATTCAGGAGTTTAATGTCTTTCAAAACATAGAGTTGGCTAATAGATTTTTAGGCTCTTGAAAAATAGACACACTCCAACCGTGGTGCCAGTTTTTCCTTTTTCACCCTTTAGAGCTGTCTCGTTCCAAAGTTGTCACAGCTGTCCTGGAAACTGTGAAAGAATTACATGCCTGCATGACCCAATTTGGGTGACAAGGTGACACCACGGCTGCTGTATTGAAAGCACATTTCAGCACTCATGTGACTTGTAGAGGAGGCAGTGCTGAAAGCCAAAATTAAAGAAGAAAAATCAGTCTTTCTTGTGTTGGAGTTCTGGTGTCACTGTTGTCCAGTTCCGCCTTTGAAGAAAGCCGTCCTTATCTTGTCAGAACTCCTGATGCGCTCTTTCACAGACAATTTACTGATGCTGGCTCTAGATTAGCTCTGTTTCATGGCTCCTGGGCTCTGGGCTCTCCTATCTCTCCATAAATGTCCAATTATCCAACTTCAGCCAGAGTGAAACCTTATCTGCTTCCCGTCAGTAACCAGCTGAGGCCTGATCTTACATGGGGAGGATAAAGACAATCCACACTATTCTTATGCTATCCCCCTGCTGCTTCTTGTACTCAAAACCTCCTTAGGATGCGCTTTGTTTACCAGCACGTTCCTTCTCTTCTTCTTTTTCCCTCCACTGTGGGAATCAGGGCCATCCTCTGTTTCCAATGCTAGTGACACTAAGACTTTATAATTAGTGGTACAGTAGGATAGCCATTGGTTAGACATGCATCACAACATCCGCCATCGCTGCATAGGCACTAATTATCATCTAAAAGAAGATCATGAGAAGATTTCATGAGTAGCTGGAACACAGTGTTTGTTTTTTTTCTAAGAGCAGGAAAAAGATACAGAGCTGCTTTTTATTTTTTCTAAGTGAATAAATTAGTCGAGGGTCAGCGTGTGTTATTTCATATCTGAGGGTTCATAGACCTGCTTGTTGCCGGCTCAGTGTGTATGTGCATGTTTGTCATGGTGTTATTATATTTTTAATCAGCAGAAGAGACCAGGCATCATTCTCATCACATTAGTGTCTCCTGGTATTTATTCCTCTCTTCCTCTGTCACTGCTTAAGCTCCTTTGGGGGGGCAGGGGTAGGCGGAGAGAATACATTTGAAATTTGCTCATTTGACAGTCATTCGAGCTATGGATTCTGACAGTACACAATTAGCTCAGTCACCTCCTTTATCTTCACTCATCTCTGGCTGGGGGGGTGGATTTGCAACACGTCGCCTCTCTCACTGCCTCCCTCTGCGCTGTCTATTCGATACCCAAACTTCTAATTCCATCTCCCCACCCCAGTTAATGATTATTTGGAAATTACATATCTGACTCCATGGATTTAATTGACTGCTGCTGTGTTATTAAGATGGCTGAGTGAGACGAATGCTCTTCAGAATTCGCAGCTGAGTAGGTGCACTAATCTGCTGCTTTCCCCCAATTTCCCCTGTCAGGAAAAAAAAGCACTCATGGAGAAAAGGAGTACTGAGTGCTGGCATACATCTCGTAAATACGGTGCACATTTGTTATGCTTTGCCTGTGTAAGGGATTCAGCTCACTTTTATGGGCTTGCATGAAATAAAGTAGCACATATTTAACATTGAATCACAGCTCAGGTTCAAACAAAAGCCAGTAGCATTTTTACCAAGGCAGATGATCTGCGGCTTAAACAGGAGTTGACAGAGATAAGTGCTGGCTGGCTGTGAAATTTAACTAGAGAGCTAAGCCCTTGATTTCAAGGAGCACAGCGTAAACAATGCATTTCCACATCCCACACATATCACTGTTATTTCAAAGGAAAGTAAACGCCTTAAGAGGGAGGAAACACTGAAATGGAAATGAATAGTTAAGGGACGGTGTTAAAAAAAGACACATCAAACAGACATGAAATGAAATCGAATAACCCAAAAGGTACACTGAGGGGAAAAAAATAATCACCTAGACTTCCTGTTGGGTTGTTTGGGAGTAGATTAGCAGAAACTGCTGCATGACGTTCGCCTTTCTTCTTTAAACTGATCCTAATTTAGGCCCATTAATCCCCCACATGACTCCACCTTTAAGAGCTTCGAAGCTACAAGTCCTTTGCTTTGGGCACCGAGCAGAAAGTGTTCAGTCAAATGATTATAAATCAATTCAAATTGTAAATTATAGTCTTAGTGCACATGCTACATTACTGGAGACTGTGTGTCTCATTTTTCAGTTGGCGGTGGAGTGTGGAGCGCTCTCCATTTGATTAAACTCTACCCAAAGGCTGCATCAATTATGTATCTTCACAATGGAGTTAATGGACTGCAATAACAGTTGAAGATGACTTGACTAAATTTCCACCTGACGTGGCAAGAAAAATCTCACTTCGGTAGTAATGTAGCCCTCCTGAACGGCTTGTCAGAAAGATGATAAAACACCAGGTCGGATTTCAGCTTATTAAATAAAACCACATTTTCTTTTGTTAATAACCCTGTAAAACATTTGGCCTCCTGACACATCCGTCTACTGCCGCAGGGTGTAAAATACAGCACATGTGTGTAGGGCTACGAGCACAAAAACTCCCATATAAAAGACCTAGCTTACAAATTAAGGATACAAGATATCATCTGCATGAAATTGGAATCTACAATTACGGCAGTTTATGTCAGAATTTAAAGCAATCAGTCATATAGATCGTACATAACAGCTGAACATCTGCACAATATTCAAATATACCCTTATTCTTTCCCTTATAAGGCATTAAATGTACATATAGTTTTAATGTATTTTCACACCTCAAGATTTTTTGTTAGGTCTAGACTAAGTATCAGTGTGTTACATTTTTGCTGAGGTTTTGGTCCATGTTCATATGGCATACTGTTCATCTATTATCAAATAGATGGTGTTCAGTAATCATTAAATATTATCTTATTTAATATGTGGGTCATTCCTAACTATTGATAGCATTAGGTCACCTTACCAGTACAAAAGGCTAGAGGGCAAAAAGATGTCCCAGCTAGTGTTGACAACTATGTGAAGCTACAGCAAAGGCTTTTTAAGTCTTACCTCTACGCAATGACACATGCTTACATCCTATGAAAAATGCAGTAAAAACAGAGTGATGAATGTAGACTATCAGGCCTTTGGACCTTTGTAGAGCACCCAGAATGTTATTAATATAACTTAAAGCAGTGCAGGCTTTGCCAGAATGTCACTTCAGGTATGTTTACAGCCTTTACAGAGGAGAATCATCGATCTTACACAACTGCCACAAGCAAAGTAACACTAAATGGAATTTTTAAAATATTTTTTGGGTTGTATTTTAATCAATAATTCTGCTGTTTGGAAAGTTTCAAGGGATTTTTCATAATCAAAACATCATTGAGGAATATGCTAACATTAGCTTGTTAGTGTTAATGTTAATTATGTACTGTACCAGTATCAATATAATTTTAGAAAAACATAAGCCATGATTAGGAGAAGTCTCTTCTGTAATAGTCTTTGTAACTAACAGACACAGAGGTGCATCTGACAGCACTCATCCACTGTTTGCTCTTCTGGGTTTTTTTTCTGAGAGGGGACTCCGCAGTAACTTAATCTGGCTCGTCTCTACATCAAAAGTGCATGAAATCAATGAAAATACCTGAGGGTGAAAATCTTATCACTGGTAAAAATTTGATTCCACTCAAATTCTGGGGTCACAATGCACAATTCAAAATCCATTTTTTGATTCAAATCGATTCACGTGCCACAATACATTCCTTTGGAAGAAAAACAGGTGTTTATTTCGGGATCTGCTTCTGCCTTTAACAGGCTGGAGAGAATGATTTGTCACAAAAATGCACACTGAAATTTGTTCAAGATATACAGCTCATGTATTTGTAGTATTTAAATCAGCTTGTTTATGATAATTTAGATAAACTGCAGTATGAAGTGTGTTAAAATATTACTGTATAAAGATAGATTTGTGGTTCTTTTTTTAAATACAACTTGATTTTACTTTAAATGACTGTCTTTCATGGGGTTTTTAAATAAAAATGGACCTAGACAAAACATACAGTTGGCGTAAGACCATCAACTTCTTCACAGTGTAAGCAGGGGGAAGCATTTTTTGCCCCTCAGGTGAGGGTTTCACGAGTCTGTGAAGTCACAAGAAAGCTATCAAATGGTGACTTTTCTGTCCTAAGGACTTAACTGGTCAAGAAAGAAGAAATGATTCCATTTGCTTTTATTTACTTTATTACCTTTTACCACATATTCAGTTTTATGTCCCTGACACATTTTAACAGTTTTAATAAAGTGCTTTTTAAGAAAAAAAAATGTAGTAAAATAATGGCTTTATTATTTTACAAATCAATCTTAAATCTCTGCAACTGTAAATGTAAATAAATGGAAAACATGCTCTTTATTATTTCTGTGGGGTAATATGTGTTCCAGAAATTTTGTTATACCGTGTTAGGTTTTTTTTTTTTTTTTTTACCACTGACTATGGAAAAAGATTGGATCAAGTGACATCAACAATTTGATTATCTAAGGAGCCTTATGAGCCTTATTCCTTTGAACAAGTTCATGGACGCAGCCATTCTGTAAATAATTTCTCAACAAAACTTTGGATCAACCTATTAACAGACAGAGAGGCCTGTATGAGGTGAGACTTAAGGCTGTTGTCCAACGGCTACACTATGTGGGCTTGTTGCACTTTCAGTTATGTCCAATTCTTCATTAAAAAGGCAACTAGGCTTGTTAGAAGTTCTTCAAAAACTTTTAACAGGTCCAATCACATGTCTAAAAAATCCACAAACAAGAAGTAAAATCTCTTTGTCTGAGAATCTGATGTGGAGGAACAGGCTCATTAATACAGACATGGACAAAAACATTGGTACCCTTCCGTTAAAGAAGGAAAAGCCCACACGGTCCCTGAAATAACTTGAAACTGACAAAAATAATAAATAAAAACTTATGGAAAAATAACTAATGAAAATCAGACATTGCTTTTGAATTGTGGTTAAACAGAATCATTTAAAAAAAAAAAATAATGAAACTGGCCTGGACAAAAATGATGGTACCCTTAGAAAAGATTGAAATGATTTGACCACAGGGACGTGTTAAACAAGGTGTGTCCTGTAATTAGTACCACAGGTGTCTTCAAACTTTTAATCAGTCAGTCTGCCTATTTAAAGGGTGAAAAGTAGTCACTGTGCTGTTTGGTATAGTGGTGTGTACCACATTGAACATGGACCACAGAAAGCTAAGGAGAGAGTTGTCTCAGGAGATTAGAAAGAAAATTATAGACAAGCATGTTGAAGGTAAAGACTATAAGACCATCTCCAAGCAGATTGATGTTCCTGTGACTACAGCTTGCACATATTATTCAGAAGTTTAAGGTCCACTGGACTGTAGCCAACCTCCCTGGACATGGCCGCAAGAGGAAAATTGATGACAAATTGAAGAGATGGATAATACGAATGGTAACCAAAGAGCTCAGAATGACTTCCAAAAAGATTAGAGGTGAACTCCAAGGTCAAGGTACATCAGTATCAGATCACACCATCCGTCGCTGTTCGAGCCAAAGTGGACTTAATGGAAGGACACCACTGTTGAAAGCAAATCATAAAAAACCGAGATTGGATTTTGCCAAAATGCAATGACAAGCCACAAAGCTTCTGGGAGAATGTCCTTTGGACAGATGAGAAAAAACTGGAGCTTTTTGGCAAGTCACATCAGCTCTATGTTCACAGATGCAAAAATGAAGCATACAAAGAAAAGAACACTGTACCTACTGTGAAACATGGAGGAGGCTCAGTTATGTTCTAGGGCTGCTTTGCTGCATCTGGCACAGGGTGTCTTGAATCTGTGCAGGGTACAATGAAATCTCAAGACTATCAAGGCCTTCTGGAGCAAAATGTGCTGCCCAGTGTCAGAAAGCTTGGTCTAAGTCGCAGGTCATGGGTCCTCCAACAGGATAATGTCCCAAAACACACAGCTAAAAACACCCAAGAATGGCTCAGAACAAAACATTGGACTATTCTGAAGTGGCCTTCTATGAGCCCTGATCTAAATCCTATGGAATATTTGTGGAAGGAGCTGAAACATGCAGTCTGGAGAAGACACCCTTCAAACTTGAGAAAGCTTGAGCAATTTGCTCATGAGCATAATAAATACCTATCAACAGGTGCAGAAGTCTCATTGAGAGTTACAGAAATCACCTGATTGCAGTGATAGCCTCAAAAGGTTGTGCAACAAAATATTAAGTTAAGGGTACTATCGTTTTTGTCCAGTTTCATGAGTTTGTTTTTAATGATTTTTCTATCAAACCACAATTCAAAAGCAATGTCTGATTTTCATTAGTTAATTTTCAGTAAATTTTTATGTATTACTACTTTTGTCAGTTTTAAGTTATTTCAGTGACCATTGTGGGTTTTCATTTCTTTAACAGATGGGTACCAACATTTTTGTCCACGTCTGTACATGTGGGGAACAAAAGCTGGTGTGGTTCGGTAAAACAATTGAACTACTGTTGTTCAAATCACTGAAGAACTTCATGCTGATTCTAATATAAAGGTGTCAGAATAAACAGTGCATCACAAATTTGTTAAATCAAGGTAAAAGGGGGGCCAACACAATATCAGGCAGGTGGCCATAATGGTATGCCTGAACGGTGTATCTCCAGCCTGTTAGAGTTTTTTTTTTTTTTTTTTTCTTGACAGAACTGAACCACATCATTAAGTGTAAAAAACTGAAAAAACATATTAGAATATTGTTTATCAATGTCAAGCTAGTATTAGCTTGTTGTCTGAAACTGCCCCTACACGTTTGACTTAACAAAATCCCCACATAATATACTAACAGGGTGGAAGATCAATGTAACAATATGCAGTGTAATATTTATCTTGGTACTCCACTAGTCCAAGTTTCTGAGGATTGAACATGTCATTTTCACTATTTAATCTTTTAAAAAAGTTGCTGTCTCATACAGATTAGCACACTGAAAAGTCATCGATAGGCAGAATAATTCACACATACTAAACTCTAGTCCTCGAGTGTGTCTATTTTTTCTACTTTGAATTTGACTCATGCTACTGACCTTTTTGCATGAAACATAAAAGTGTAGTCAAATTACTAAACAGTACTTTGAGCACAATTTGGATGAAGTACATTTTACTTTTACCCAGGAATATACATTAAGTGCTGCTTTTACTTGTACCTAAGTAAAAGATTTTCAAATTAACTGCAGTTTTAGTCAAGAGAATTGTTTTGTGCTCTCTCAACCTCTGCATACAAAAGTTCTTGTATATATCTGGGCTGTGAGTGCACTGAATGCTTATGAGTGTTTACATATATCAGCTCAGCTTGCAGTGCATCTACCTTGTGATCCAGCTTCTATAATTGTGGTCTCTTGGGCTTGGTTCCCATGAGTGGACCCTCGCCGAGAACAGAAGGGGCCTGCCAAGCCCCAACTGCACACTCACTGACCCATCTGGTCATCAGGCCAGCAGGGAGCAGGCCGGATGCAGAGACCAAAGCGCTGCACAAACATCCTGAGCTAACATGAGACTGGCAGATCACACAAAGCCTGTAAAAGGTAGAAACTGTGTACAGCCACCACATACTGAGCAGCCCTCATGTTTTATTTTTTGATGTTGTGTGTTGCTTGGACAGCACATAACGATGAAAGGGCAAAGAGTCTGTGTCTAAACACAAGCGACTGAGAGAAACATGCTGTATTGTGCATAAAGTGACAGCGATCCTGCTGCTGCGTTGTCTATAATTTAGAGCAGAAACAACATGTTGATGCAGATGTTATCTTTGCAGCTGAGGCGGAGCTTGGTTCAGCATGACACTGCAGAGCAAGGAGCTTTTAACCTGACCTCAGTGCTGCTGTTTCCCCTCCACACTCAAATGCACAGAAATGTAAATGTTTCTAATAACCCCTCATATGTCAAGCGCCTGCCTGCCCTCGGCCCCTGCAGCAAGCCCTAACTTAAAATGCTGCTCACACCATTAACTCCAGTAGGAAGCAGTCAGTACAAGGAAGAATTTGTCATGTTTTCTCTCCCTAGCTGGTAATATAACCCCTCCCAACTTCTTAGTTTTGTTATACAGCTGAAAATCCACAGTACAGGCTCTTTCCGTGACTGAACACAGGAATTTCCATCCCAGCACTGGAGTGGATCCAATTCATGAGATAAGAAGCAAAATGCAATTAGACTACACTTTCTAAATCTGTGGCTGAATTATGGAGTCTCACAGATGTTATAATTTATCTTACTTTATAATTATGAGCGTGACTCAGAGAGGGAAGTCACATTTTTATGTCAAATGGAATTAAGTGAGGATAGCTTCTTTGCTGATGCAATGTTAAATAAATAGAAAATATCTCATAAAGTGTTTTGGTGACTCCCCTGGAAGATAATGAATTTAACTATCTTTTAATGGGCTCTTGTTACCAATACATGTGTTATGTGATGAATGATAATTGCAGTTTTGTATGTTGTTTACTGCAGCTTGAGGCTATTTCTTATTTGTCAACTAAATTTACTGTGGCTTCATGCAAATGCCTCCAAACAGATGTGCAGCCATGGCGTGATGCTACTGCCATCTACTGATCCTGTGGAGGTCTGTGCTGTATTTCTGTCCCCTCCTGCATCAGGGTCCTGCATTATCACCCCCTGTCTTAGTGTGTAAGATCTGAAGTACAACCAGAACCGACGGATGACAAAGTGTGCTCATAAATTGACTTCCTGTTAAGCGCCCTGGGCATGCCGACATGCTTACAAAGCGTCCACAACATGTTACCTTATTTATTCACAAGATGGCGCTGCAGCCATTGTTGATCGGAGGACGAGCTGCAGTCTGGGACACGGTGAGTGCTACTTCATGATGGTAATGCCCAGTGCTGCAAAACAAAGATAAAACACATACTTGTGCGGTTATTTGTATTATCTTTATGGACATTGGGTAACATTAATTCCTCGACTTTATAACTCACACAGCCCTGATAACCTCTCAGTGCCCCGATTAATCTGAAGGGACTCAGGTCCTTATATGTAAGCAGTGTAAATAATATTAAAAGGAAATTAGAGTTCAAAGGTGTTCATTAAAACATAATGCTTTGAATACTTTTACAACAGAGCCACCATTGTACACTGTGACCTGCGGCAGACGTTACTGCGCGGCTCTGAGTCTCCAGCCAAAGAAGTTTAGCTGAATGCTAGTAATGGCAGGCTAACCAAATGAAGACAACAAAAACGTCACAGGAGTTATTAAGTCAGTCGTGTTTTTGTGTCGTGGAAAACATAATTTTCAGCTCACAAAATGCGTATGTTGGGTTCATTCTTATCTTACTCCACATAAATAAGGAGTCAGTTAAATGGCTAATGCTAGGCCTCTGTTAGTGAGCTGTTTGCTACAAGAAGGCCCTTGGAGCAGCACAGAGGACTCAGAGCTGTTTCAGTACGTTTGTCTGTAAAATTTAATGGAGCTTTAATATTAATAAATATATGAGAGAGGGAAGACGTTTTAAATGTTCAGATCAAGAAAAAGGTCGATAAAAATAATATTGGAAACAATGTTGGACTACAACTGGATTACTGCAGTCAAAATAAAGAAAAGATGTTAAAATATATGCCAATATTTCTGAATTAATTATTGCAAGACACTAATAATTTTCGACAAGAGCGCAAAGTCTTCATTTTTCAAAAAATGACTTATTACTGATATTAAACATTTTAGGCCAATTTAAATGTCCAGAAAAAAGACAAATGTTTATACGATTTTTAAATTACTGTTTTACAAATGACAGTAAAAAAGGTGAAAATGTCAAAATAATATTAACAGTTTCAACTATTGAGTAAGAAAAAGTAGAGGAAAATAGGTAAAATGTTGAGGTCAATCCTAAATTTAAATTCCAGGTTGTTCCAGATAGGTTACCTTTCTCAATATTTTACCTTTAAAAAAAAAAATCACAATTAAAATATTTTGCCTTGTAACTTGCCATTATACTCGTCCTGAACTCAGTGCTCTGGAGTTAAATTGCCTTTTTTTTTATAATTACTTTTATTGTTGTTTTTAACAAAACATAACACAAATACAAACAATTATAATAGAACAAACAGCAGGAGGAGGATCTATCTCTCAAGCAACATTTAAACCAAACATATGACAATATGCTCATATAACCATGTTAGTTCCTTCCTTTGCAATAAAGTTTAAAGATATGCCTCACATATGGGGCATGTTGTTGCTTTACAAAATCAGGCCTTACAGTTAAAACATAGGTGAGCCATTTTGACCAAATTTCAGCAAAGACATCAATTTTACATCTCAGTTTAAATGTGAATCTCTCCATAACGTATATCCTGTAAACAACATCAATGCAGTCATTTATAGTAGGTATGTCTCTTTTCAGCCATTTTCTGGTCAGAGCCTTCTTACTTGCTACTAACTCAATTGCCTTTTTTTTTTAAAATGATATTAAACCATAATTTAAAGAGTCAAATTGAAATGTTGAAGAAATAAGCTAAAAAGTTAAGAAAAAATGTCAACTACAAATGTTGAGAATAATGTTCAAATATATTTCTAAGAAAATAGAGGAATTATTGAAAAAAAGGGTTTAAACAACTTGGAATAAAGGTTGAAATTCAAAACATGTTGATGGTGGGAGCAAAAATCAAGCTGTCAGAAAGTCAGAAAAAGGAGAGAAGAGCATGGTTAAAAGGTTAAGGGAAAAAGTAAAATGTTGTGGAGATAGTCAATAAGTAAAAAAATGTTGAGGATAGCATAATTGTGATCAGAACTCCAAAGTAGTGTTTCCATATTATTCTTGACCGTACAACAATTTTATTTTGCAAGAAATTACTTTTTTTTACCCCAAATTTGATGATGAAAAATACCTTCCCCTCTCAATTTTCAACCCCATGCCATTAATTTTAAGACACAAAATGAACTTGAGTAAAAAAAATATCAAAATTATGTTGAAATACAACTCTTAATGTAGACTAAAAGCTAAGAAGTTAAAATACAATTTATAGAAAAAGATGAAATGCAAAGGAAAAAGTTCAAAGTAACAAGAATAAAGTCAACTCTAAAATTGTCTTTGCACTTTATTCTTGGCTTTTCCTTTTTTTTCCCACAACATTACAACTTTTTTTCGATGTTGGAAATAAACTTTTTTTTTTATCTGCTGCGTGTCTAATTCCAAACTCTTATTTGAGAGCAGTGTTGGTAATGTTTTCCAGATGCTGTAAATATTTTGTTTTTTTGGTAGAAATTGTCTTTATGTCTCAGCAACAGTCAACACTTAAAATACTAAGAAAGAAACAAAATATCTCCATCATCTGAAGCTGCTCTTACCCTGTAAGAATCTCAACCAGTCACTTCCCTGAGACCACATTTAGCTCAGCAGACCAAATCGCCCGTCTCTTTTTGCATGTACGTGTTTTGTGGCACACGTTAGCTTGGAGTCAAATCACATCATTACTTCCAAGGTCCACCTGGTTTAGCAGTAAATGTCTGAAACTATCACTAATACATTAACGGGTAACTGTAAGGCGGTGGTGCTCTTGCTAGTTTTTCAAGAATTACATGCCCTGCCATTTAAGGTCTCTTTAAGGCTACCCGATTCTTTTAGAATAGATTTTAAGATTCTTTAGCTGGTTTTTAAAGCCCTTAATGGTCTTAGTCCTTCTTATTTATTTGATTTGCTTTTACTGTATGAGCCCAGTAGAGCCCTCAGGTCTTCAGGAAGTTCTCTGTTAACAGTTCCCAAAGTTAGAAAAAAAACTTATGGCGTGGCATCTTTTTATTACTACGGCCCCCGTCTATGGAACAGCCTACCTGAAGACCTGAGGGCTGCACCGAATGTTAATGTTTTTAAAAACAAACTTAAGACCCACCTTTTTAGTCTGGCTTTTACCTGAACTACCTTTCAGTGTTTTAATTCTTATTACAGCACCCTTTTATCATTATTTTGTTTTTTATCTTATTTCGAATTATTTTTATTTTATTTTATAGTATATTTAATTTTATACTTTAGCCTAAACTCCAGTGTTTACTTGTTTTAAACCTTTAAAAATGGTGTTTCCTTGGTGCATACTGGGTACAACAATGTTCCTGTTTTACTATTGTCTTTTATTTATGATGCATTTTACCAACACTGTGTACAGATTGCGCGATGGGTGGGTTTGGGGGTTGGGTGAAGTGGGTTTTGGTCATATGTCCTTTTATCTTATTTTAATTTATCTGTCTGTTTGTAAAGCACTTTGTGCTACATTTTTTTGTATGAAATGTGCTACATAAATAAAGTTTAATTGACTGATTGATTAAACTGGCACTCTAGAGTAAGGACTATTACTTTAAACCTTCAAATAATATTAAATGAAAAGGTTTGATTTGACAGAGGACATGACTTACTGTTATTCAGGCCTTTGCAGAAGTGAAAGTGAAGTCACACTAATTTTTGTTTTCTAAACTGCAGAGACAGGGTCAGTACAGGTGCTTGAAATCCTTGAAAGTGCATGAATTTTAATGTAGTAATGTCAAGGTTTAAAAGACACTTAATTTTGGATCAAGTGCTTTAAATTCTGGCTGGAAATGATTTTCAATAAATATCTGATGTAATAGTTTGTATATCAGTTTGATTGAGGAATAAAATGTCGTTTTCCATGGTGTATAACATATTTGTTCTGTTTTAGTCAGACAAGAACTTGAGATAATTCAATATTTATGTATTAATATAAATGTCATTTGTCAGAGCTGTATGCTGCTTGAAATGTTTGAAAATGCTCCTTGAAGGTGCTTGAAAAGTGTTTGAATTTTACCAGTAGATGTAAAAACCCTGCACAGAGTACTTCTGTGGTAGCTCTATCTTTATTATGCAATGCATCCGTTGTGAATGACCTGCATGAATATAAAATACAACCCCCCCCCCCCCCCCCCGCCTCCCTAACTATAACCCTTCATCATTATGATTTTTTTTAATCTCTGTGCTTTCAGTGTCATTGGAAACAGTGTTTTACTTCTGGGCTTTGGGCATCTAATGAGGCCCATTACTGACTTGTCCATACCATAGGGTGCAGCTCACCACACACCCTTTCTAATATTTTCACAGTCAATAGAACAGCTCTCACCTCCTCGAGCGCTGGGGTGCATAAAAAGACTGATTAGTTTTCTTTTTACTGATCAAGATAAAAGTTTGTGTCAATAATACTGTGTTGAGGAAATAATTAGCGTCCTGTTTGCTATGAGAGTATGGCCTGGCATGACTGCAGGCCTAATTGGAAGTTGTTATGACTCCAGGAATTATAAACATGCTCACAAAACACCCGTTTTGATTAGTGCTCCACCAGCGTCTGAACTTACAAAGGTACAGCAGGTGTTTTATATGCAGGGAGTACATTTAGGTGAAAACCTGTGATTCAAGTTAGTGGCACAAAGCAAAACATTTGTTTTAATCTGTTTTTCTCTGTTTATCTGTTTTTCTCTTATTTAAAAGATTAGAAGACAAACCGTCGAATCATGGTTATTGTGCACAGAGCTGCAAAGCTTCCACATCAGCCTTTATTAAGTGTGGTGCGTCAGAACTATCAACAACTGAAAGGTCAGTTCTCCCTATAGGTTTTCATGGGTTATACATTTTTCATCACATACATTAACTTTCATTCCCAATGCATTATTAATGAGTGCTTGAGGGAGGTTGATGAAGTGAGGGATTGGCAGGGCATTAAATAGCCTCAACTCCACATTTTGATACAGACTCGCTACCTATTACAGGCTGCTGTTATCGATTAGCTCAACTCCATTTGTAGATGCCAGCTACTCAACTTCTCCTGCCGAAGACTATTTATGCAGAGGGTTCATAGAAAGCATTTCCTGCATACATATTACAGTAAATCACAGTAGTTTTTGGATCAAAAAGTTCATGTACACCAAGGATGAGAAACTTTGGATAACAAGAAGACCACATAAACTCAAGGGTTACATTGCTCCTGTGTCTCCTTTTATCCACTTCAATAGAGACAAAATTAATCTCTCAAAATAAACCAGCAATTGTAAAAATGTATGCCTCCTCTTTGTCAGACAGACAAGATGAAACTAAAGTGTTAGGTGTGGGCTGTCAGACATTATAAATCTATGATACTGTCCATCAGATTTATGTGGAGAGATATGCTTAGTTTCCCAAAATAGTATGCATTGTCTTATCTTTTCACCTATCGATAGTTTTCAGTCATATGAACTGCCCAAAGGAACGGAGGGCAAAAAGAGTCAGCAAGCTTCAGCCACTGCGAGCTGTGGCACAGGCTTTTTAATCTTTCATCTCTACAAAACAACATTTATATCTCCTCAAAACCACAAAACATATTGTTATATTACAATAGGGATACATGATATTGGATTTTTGCCAGTTATTGCCGATACCGATATTTCTGGTCAAGAGCACAAGCTCTGTACTTAACAAAAATGGACTTTTTTCTTTCAGTGTTACTGTATATATTTTTGCGAGGAATAGATGTAAAACAAGAAAAACAGCATTTAATGCTTGTAAAACCCATGATTTTTTAAATTTACCCATGTAGTGATGAGAAGGTGCATCAATATTGTACATTTGTGAAATTTGCTGATATTCTAGCTGATATATTGGCTGTAAATATCCGCAAAAATGTCAATGTCGGCGGATACCGGTACTTAACTTTTTAGGCTGATATCAGCCAATACCAATTTCAAACCAATAATATTGTGCATCCCTAATTACAGAGATATTGTAAACCTGAAGTGCTCTTAGAGCATAACCCCTGCAAAGGCATTTGATAGCGGAGTTATTAGTGTCGTAGTCTCCCATAGTCAATGAATCCTTGAAAAAATCCAGGATCCAGATCTGGATTTGGATCATCACCAAAATCAAATGTCATGTTTAATTATTTGAGTTATTTTGCACACAAACAGACCAAAAAACGCTGGCAAAAACAAAACCATCTTGAGAGAGTTAACTGACGCCTTTAGGGCCCACACTCTCATACAGCACCAAAGACAATGACCTTCTACAAGGAGAACAGAGCCAAAATAAAACTACATCAGTGGGCCTCTGACCCTTTCACTATTGAATCAAAGAACATGAAGAAGAAATGTGCAGAATTCACAAAAGCTTTCTTGAAACTCAAGCAAAGGCTAGCAGAAAACTCCATGACCTGGACCTTTGACCTATGCAGTAGATTCATACTTGTCATGTTGAACGTCTGTGCAAACTTTAAAGGAAATTTCTTGTGACAACTTTGTGATTACGGTGTTTCTCATGTCGGCATTCTCAAGATAAAGTTGATCCTGAAAATCCATGACCTTGACCTTTAACCCATGACCTTGAAAATCTAATCAGATCATCTTTAAGTTAAAGTGGACATTAGTGCAAACATGATGAAAACCCCTTAAATTGTTCATGAAATCCTACATTCTACAAGCAAACATGGCCATTAGACTCCATGACCTTGAGCTTTGTACTATGACCTTGAAAGTATACATACCATATCCTTGCATCAAGGTAGACATTGGTGCAAAGTCTGATGAAAATGTCTTAGTCTTACTTAAATGTTTAAAAAAAAGCTCACAGCAAAGTTGTACTATCTTGACCTTTGACCTCCAACTCAACAATGTAATAACTCATTCAGATAGTCAAATTAGTGATCTGTGCAAACTTAAGGAGAAAGGAAAAATGACCAAGAAGCTATGTGGCCTTGACTTTTGACTTTCAGAATCTTGAAAGTCCATCCCTAATCATGGGGGAAATCTATACACAGTTTTAGGAGAACCCCAGGGAGCATACTTGTGATTTTGCATTCACAACCCAAAAACATCATATCTTGAGCCTTTGCCGTTGTGGACACAGAGACAAAAAAAACAGCCCAGTCTCTGCCAGAATGTCCCTATCGGGATGTTCATGGTCAATACTTTGCTGTGCCAGGATAAATACCTATATGATCTGTACCTACAAATATGTGCAGGGTTTCATATACTTTTGTTCTGTTCTGATGAAACAGCTGTTTGTAAGGCGAGGAACAGGTAATTCTACATGAAACACAGGAGAGTAATGGGAAGACTTCAGCTCCTTCATGTTAGGTACTGATAGTATCAGGATAACCTTTTGCTGTCACCTTTAATCAGCGTTTAGGGCAGTGGTTTTATTAATGGAAGTAATATTATGACCAAAAATTTATTTCAGGATTTGGAGAGGTCAGCTTGCCGCTGCTCTCTTTCTTAGTGGACCAACTAACTACACTAAGCTGGTATTTGCTCCTCTCTGACTTTTCTCTCTGATATTAGGATCTGCAGTAGTGTAATTCAGGCTTGTCTCTTCATGGGTTGGTGCAACTGATTGAATAATGTTATGCATTCAAAAAATAAAAATTAACCTGGTCAATCTATGTTATTTGGAAACAAGCCCCTCATCATCTCCATGGCCTGTAGCAGAGGGAAGCAGGCTTTTTGCCGTCAAGGGGAGCATGTCGTAAATGTGACTGTTATCTTTGTCTTTTTTCTATCTTGATTTGTAACATTTCTGTAATATCTTCTGTGTTTTCTAATAATAAGTTCAAGATAGCATTACCTCAGTCAGACAATCACCAGTGTCCCTTTTTTAGGGATGGGAATTTATAAGACTTTATTGATACCAATCCCATAATTGATTTTGCTTCTCAAGCCAATTCTTTATCAATTCATTTTTCGATTGCCATCGCTCCTCTGTGTAGATAAAAGTTGGCTTACACACTTTTATTTAGTTGCAACAGTGTTGAACACATGGCCCTCCTGATTTTTATACTGTATGGTCAAGACAACGCTTCTGCAAGTTGATGGTCGTTCCACTTTTGCTTGAAATCACACTGACAAAGACTCTGGATATTGAGCAATTACCTTCATATGTGTAAAACTGAGGGACAGTTTTGAGTATTTCTGTCTCCTGTGTGGCATTGTCACATTCATGACTCCTTGTTGTTTGGCTCCCCGCCTCTGATGAGAGCGTGACGTGTTTGATATACAAGGCATGCAGAACAAAGTGGAAGGAATCGAGTTTTTAAGCATAAACACTCATTATAATGCGTCCTCTAGCCAGTTATTTTAGATTCTCAACTGGAATTGTTTTTTAGTTTCCATCCCTACTTATATATGTTGTGTTTTTTTAACTTGACTGTATGACTGTAAAATTGTTGATTTGGAGGGTGGGTCCTGGGTATATTTTTTTATATGTTTATTTGTTAAATTATTTTGTATTATTGATTTGCAGATGCATGTTATTGACTAAAAAATTGACTAAAAATGTTTTTGGCAGCTTAAAAAAGACTGTCTTGGAGGAGCATCAATGATTCATGTGACTAAGACTAATGTGTATTGTCATCCAAGACTAAATCTTAAATAGCATCCAAAATTAAAACTGGTTCCAGGTGAGTCATCAAGAAAATCATAAAAATGAGATAAATTCATACTCAGAGTGAAATGCAGCTTCTTTTTCAATGCAATTATAAAAGTACTTTCCAATCATTTAAGCATGTTAACTTATTTTTCTTTAAATGCATTAAGAAAGGCTTTATAGGTTTTACAGAAAACTACATCCAATTAAGTCACAAAGATCTTCTATAAAAAGATAATTTCAACACTAATTTATAATTATACCGAAATATTTCTACTTCATACTTTAATTTTTGCACTGTTTTGTGTTAAAATCTAAGGTTTAAGTACTCATTAGCAGGTTTTGCATGTTTTCTTTATATTTACAATTTGTTGATCATAGAAATTGATTCAGGGGTCTTATTAATCATCAAAACTTACAATTAAAGGATGTCAGATTGGTTAATTTGTCTCTTGAAACTCTAAATTATGCTTCGAAGCTTCCAGTTGGTCTCTGTGAGGAATAGCAGTCGTCTCTTTCCCATCACAGGTGCCATGGTAATACTGGTGTGCTATATTGTGCCTTCTACAAACCTCAGCCTCATAAAGCTGCTGTCAGTTGTCTGAATTGCAGCATCAAGGGATGTGACTCCCATCTGCTATTGCTCAGAGACTCAAGTCGTGTGCTCCTGGAATGAAAATGCATCCTAGAGCTGCATGTTGAGGGGCTCGAGGTGTCAAACAGAGAGAGTCGGAGGCGATCATTCCTACAGTTGTGGGAGGAACTGGCTGACACAACATTTTTTTGAATGTAGGCAAAGGGAAAAGCACTTTCCAAAGTAATATTCAAAATGTCCATCTGTGTGTCGGGGCTGCTACCACAAATTAGTTAGGTTAAGACTTAAATGTTAATTACTGTCCCATTTAATTATGGTCTGAACACTAAGTATCAAAAGCAAGAGGGAAAAATTTATGAGACCGAGAGAATCCAAAAAATTGTTTAGTCAACAGCCCTGAGATCATGTATATTCAAGTATCATGTTCATTTGAGGCAGCCCCTTGCTTCTAGCTGACAGCATCAAGCCATTAATCTTTTTTATTATTTCTGTCTCTGGACAGGGCCCATGCTTCAAATAAATAATGGGAACAGTATCAGTATGCATACAATACAGTGGTTTTATAATACTATAAATTAAAGAAATTAGCTATTTAGTGAAGCAAAGCAGGGGGACATGCCATCCTGCTTATGCTATCATAAAATATCCTAATGTAGCTGATTTTCACCCATGCAATACATATATTTTGCAGAACTCTTGCCAGTCCTCACCCCAATTATAACTTTAAAGTTATCTGAATGACATCTTGGTGTGATGACTTGGGTTGGTGTCAAGGGCACTGCGCTTAGTTTGTTTTCTTCCCATCTTTTAGACAAGAACCCCTGTCCTCATCATAGGTAACCACTGATCTTTCACCTTTAATATTACCTGTGGTGTTCTGCAAGGTTCTGTTTTAGGTCCACTTTTGTTTTTCTTTTATGTACCCCCACTTGGTGACATTATTCAGTGTTGTAACCTTCCTTTCTGCAATGCAAATGAGTCACAGACACAAATATACCTCCGGCTGAGAACTGGTGACCAAAAAAGTTTAGCTGCTGTTTTCAACTGTCTCAAGGATATCAACTGCTGGATAGGGATTGCAGTTGAGAACTGGTTCAATTTCAGGATTAGTTCTAACTAGTTTGAGGGATCATTATTATTTGCTTTTATGCTTAAAAATTTCCTTATAATGCCTTTCAGTCTCTTGAGATGCATTCACCCCAACAAAAACAAAAAAGTCAAGAGAGTAATCATTGTGGATTTCAGTGTTTCTCCTAGCTTTTTGGCTTTCGGAAGGGGGGTGCCTGGGCCAGAACGAGCGGGGTCCATCATTCGGGATCATCTATATTAATCACCTTGTTTGTTTGGTTATTCGTTCATCCATCTATATTAATCATTTTTTTATTTATTTACTCATCTATCTATCTATCTATCTATCTATCTGTCTATCTATCTATCTATCTATCTACCCAGTGGTGTAGTCTGGTTTATTCTAGTGGGTATACTCTGACATACTCTGATGGATGTTTGTCCTCTTAGGGCCTCCATACACTGAAGACATTTTTGCCACATATTTACCTGATTATACACCGTCCACTGAAAACAGGTCTCCAACCACAGGTTGAGAACTGCTGCACTAGAAGATTGTATTTGAAGCTTGATCCTTCAAAGATTGTTCCTGTATCATGGAGAATAAGTGATCCAGGATACCTCAGGATGAATTTGTCATTTAGAAAACAGTGAGTGAGTAAAAAACAGTGGCTCAGAGCTGGACTGCTGAAGAATGTTTGAGTTTTGATTCATCTAAAGGCTGACTTGTCATTTTTTTAAAGTTTTTGTGTTCACGTGAACCGTGCACATGAGCTATCAAGACACCGTTTGAATTATAAAATCACACAAAGTGACTGATGATCCCTCACTGTCCTCTGCGATGCGCGTCTATCTGCGTCTTTACACTCACCAACAGACAGAGGAGCGTGCACACAGATGCTGAGCAATTTAGGAGGGGTTTAGATCAAATGTTCACATGTACATCACATGTACATCGGATGAAAATCTCTCTTCTTCAGCTTTTCCTTCCTTCCTCTGCTTTGTGTGAAAGCGTCACTTAAATCAGTGAACGTTTCGTTCATGTTATGCGCTGTTTAACTGAAGGCAGCGTTTGTT
Organism: Cetoscarus ocellatus; assembly: GCA_037902135.1. Taxonomy (NCBI): domain Eukaryota; kingdom Metazoa; phylum Chordata; class Actinopteri; order Labriformes; family Labridae; genus Cetoscarus; species Cetoscarus ocellatus. The sequence goes on from JBAMNC010000473.1 coordinate 978,051, forward strand.
TTGTTGAGTGTTTTTTTGTGATTGTTCAGACTTTGTGCGGGAGAGAGAGGATGGCTTGCGCAGTAAGCAGCGTAAATAGTCTGACGACAGGTCGGAGAAGGGTCAGAGGAGAGGAGAAATGCATTTTAATGGATGAAATGAATAATAGCAACGCATTAGAGACTAAAATTGCTCAAATTAGAGTTAGCTTTTTTATTTGGGGATGCTCAACAAGACAAAGAAATATAACTGTCATCTAACGAAATAATCAATTTAAGGTTTTTGGGTACAAACCTCATATCTACATTTACAAAAACATTTACCAAGTATGACAATAACATATTAATGGATCTAAAAATTACTTCTTTTTTTGCATTTCCAAAAAAATTGAAATTTTGGGGATGCAAGGTGTCATTCAAGCATCAAGAATATTAGCTACATCAATAGTTAAAACTCAAGCAAAGCTTTATCTTGTGAGCTAAATACTGAGTTAAAGCCAGTTACGTTTTTTGATACAATGAACAAATGGTTATGGAAGTGCATTTAATAATCTTATATAAAAGAAAAAACCATGTCTACTAAATTCTTGTAAACAGTAAAACGATTATGTTGATTAAGATTTATATATGAATAATGCAGTTTTTCATATTGTAATGCATTTAACCCTTGTACATCGTACTGTAGAGGCAAATCAGACTTAAACACATGGCAGAATGCCATCTTTGAGTGTGCAATTTAAGAAACCTGAGGGTAAATGCATTTTGTGAGGGAGAGGCCACATGCAGCCACTGGGTTGCCAGTTGCCCACTCCTGCTGTTAATGGTCCTTAGTTACTGAGCATTAGGGTCTGACATTTTTTACATCAGCTTATACAAGATTTCACCTTCAAATAGCCCGATGAAACCAATAAAAAGGTGAAGTCATTAAAACTTTTTATGAGCAAAAGCCTGAAATTTGACATTGATTTTTTTTCTTAATAGTTTTTGTTTGGATTATTAAGTTTTGCACATTTTCCTACTGGTTGCCTCTTTTTTTACAATGCTGTTTTGCACTGTATATTTCAAGATATGTTACACTATGTAACCTTGTTAGTAAATATTCAAAATCATGCAGTGTTTATGCAACAGGGGTTGAAATGTTGATATTTCAGTCTCAGCAACTTGATAAATGCCAGTCTGTGTTTGGAAATGACTGTACACATACTTCTGGTCATATGCATGTTTGATAAATTAGGGCAAACGTATTTATTATTTGAGTTCTTGCCTTAAATGAATTTCTTTGCAAGACTATGAAATAAAAAAATCCCAAGGTTAAAGCTTCAGTTTAAACTAAAAATGTGTTTTGTTTGGGAGACCTTCTGAATAAAATGTCCCTTTTGTAGGAAGTCTGCAGCGTGTCAGCAACCCTTGAAACGTTTTTGGCCTCTCCTGAAAACGCGATCATTACACAAGTTCTCCACTGAAATAATAAGAGAGCAGACTTAGTCATTGTTATTGATATTTCTCACAGAGATGTAGGAGCATAGAGCTAAAAAAAGAAAAACTGCCCACCTAAATGCCAAAGAACGGGAGTACTTCTCTTAAAATATAACACTTTCTCTCACAGGCAGGTTGCTGTGAATTATTTTACAACTGAGTATATAGCTTAAGAATGACATGATGTACCATAAAATAAGTCCACATGTCTTTGCTTGTGTTTACTGTTGCTTCATATAATTCATGGCAGAGTCATCTTGGAAAGGTTTTTGTTACATGCTTAATATTTCAGACTTACCTTTATGTTCATCAGAAGTACAAACCCTGTTATTTACCATTGTTGTACCTATTTGACCACCTCCAACAAATCCAGCTGTTGCTTTTGAACTGACCAACAAGTTTAATATACTGGAAATTTTAACAGCTCTTGAACTCCGAGTTTCATCTACAATATAAGGAGTGGTTCTCACAACAGTTACTGATGGATCACATGTGACATACAATAACACTGTAAAACAAAATCTTTGTCAGGTTAAATTGTTTTTGTATTGACAGATTATTTCCCTCAGATTTTACCCTCATTTGGTGAGTAAAGGGTAATACTTCCAGACCCTGAGTGCACATAAATATAGTCTTTTGTGCTTTTATTTTGAAAGACTGGGAGGTTGTGCTGCATTATGAATGGTACTGGAAACACCAAAATATGCTGAAAGGTTAACTTTTTTACTTCTTTTGCCATAATTATAGTGGAGAGGACAGTGAGCAGACCCAGAAAGTTGGGATTCATGAAGGGGAACAACATGCATGGAAGACATTCTGAGCCAGATTCAGACTGGACAAATGAGCCCTTTGATAAACAAATCCTACAACTAATTTGTGGGTGCTATCTTCCTGTAGTACCACTAGTGGTAACAGTGGTGTCTGCTGACTGTGAAAACAGTAGAGACAGTGAGATGAAAAACACCAGAGAGTGACTGATAAAGAAACCTTGATCAAATGATCTGAGCTCCAGTCAGGCGTTACATAAAAATTGTTCTTAACCTATGTGTAAGATATCAGATAGTTCAGAAAAGAGCAAAAAAGGGAGCAAGAGTACCCGTTCAGTGATGATATAATGAAGCTCTCAACTGATTATGCTGGCTAGTTAGTACTGCATGTGAATGCTGAAGAATGAATGATTAACCATACAATGCTGCCTACAAGTATCTGATTATTTTGATACTTTTTTAAAAATATATATGGGATGCATAGGTGCAACATAGTAGCCAGCACGAAATTTACCTAATGATTATCCAATTCTCTAATTCTTAATCAATACAAGCCCGTAATCTGAAATGCTTTATCTAGACTGTGATGCAGCCACACCACCAGTTACCACTGTGGCTCCAGTTGATGGTTACTGCCCTGAAGCCTGAATCCCCTTAAACAAAGAACGCTTAATGATTGCTATGAACCAACATGTAGTGTCAGTAGTACCTTAATAGGAGCAATGCAGTTTGGTAGTTTTTATAATCTTATAAATGGAGATTAATTATGTTGGCTGGTTGTACCCACATACAGTATGTCCACTCTACTAATGCCACAAGCGACCACATTTGGTATAAAACATTTGTGTGCTGCTACTGCTAAAGTAAGCATTAGCCACACCTCACATTATTACAAATATGATGCCGTCATCCAGTCATACATAAAGAGTGCTCAGTTTTGTTTTTTAGTGTTTGTTCATCTAAAGTGTAGTCAGTTAAACACAATTTTAATTTGTATTTAATCAAACTTTTAATTATTTGCCTGGGAACATCACTGAACTATATTAGTCCTTTTGCAGTTGGTGATTGTGAATTAAGTTATAGCTCTCATATAGGCTGGCTCTTCATGGAGTCTAGGTTTGTTGACTGTGCTCAAGCTCTTCATGACTATTAGAGTGGCTAAAAACTCAGTAGGTTCCTCCTATTGTACCTTGTGTTGTCAAAAATAACAAAGATGATGAAGAGGACAAAACAATGACAAGTGTTCGCTGTGCCATTAAAAAGCAAACAAGGAGATATTACCACTGCATTGGCAGCCGTCATCGGCTGATTTCCCCCCTGAATTCATCTGTACAAAGATTATATAAACCTGTCATTATCCTGGTTCATCTGGAGTCAAAGGGACCATACACATTTTTGAGGCTTTACAAATAGTATTACATTTTATTAATATATTTTCATAAAACAAGTTTAAGACTGTATCAAAAACTCAGTAAAAACATTAGATTTGTAACCATTTTTTTCTTATGGTGATATCAGATATGAAATGTACATAATTCACATGTAGTGGTTTCCCCATCATATTAAGATAATGCATTATTTTTTTGTGATGGGCAGATAATTGTTCTTTTGTACCCTCACAAACTATAAATTTTTTTTCATGATTGTGATCATAAATCTAGACATACAATTAAAAAATAAAATTATTTCCCGCTCTGGCCCTCCCATTCCCCGACTAGGTTTACTGATAAAACACTAACATTATGGAGTTGTTTAATTTCACAGGCACACAATTATGTACATCCCCATGTCCCCATGCCTCATCTGAACTGACAACAGGCAGTGCACCTAACAGAAGTGCAACACCTTGAGGCAGAGCAGTGATAATACAGTACTCTAAGCCCACCCACCCCTCAGGCTAAAATCAACCTAAAATAAGACAGTGGATCCACTAATTTCACCCTGCTGTGAACCACAGCATTCCACTGGCTCTATTGTTATTGTTGTAGCAACCCCACAAGGTTTGCCTTGTGACCACAAACATCACATTGGCAACACGAAAAACCATCCCTCTCACAGGCGAGTTCAGTGGCACACACATTAATAAAATAAAAATAAAATCATTACTCGTTTGTAACTTAATGAGGCTACATCTACAAACAGGCGTGATCAGTGTAATGTCCTTTGTGATCAAGTACCAGAGGAATCTCAGTCATGTGGTTAGCTCAAGGATACAAAAAGACATTTTTTTCTCCTTATTAGACTACCACGTAACTGTGTTCAATCCTGCGCAAGACACATAGTGCAAGGTTTAACAAGAATTTGCATAAGTGCAAGGTTTGCATGTTATTGTCGAGAGGGAGCAAAGCAGAGGAGGGAAAGGGAGAGATCAGAGTCGACTGAAACAAACAGATTTTTGTGTAAATAAAGTGTTTCATGCTTTCAGTTTGGCATTTTGTATTTCATTCCCCTCTAGAAATAACAGGTGCAAAATCTTAGTAAACCTAGCCGAAGGACAGATCAGAGTGATATAGAACTCATAAAGATTAACATTGTGAGGAAGAGCCTCGAGTCTGCTGTCATGGTGACATCTGTTCAAAGGCCCTGTGGGCTTCAGTCTTTCCTGCTTCTTATTATTTTCTATACAATAGAAATAGTACGTCATTGAAGGTAAAATTGACTCTTCTTGGCAAAAACAGACAAAAAAGAATATGCAAGAAGTCAAAAGCAAATCTGAAGGAGGAAAAAAAGAAGGGCAGGAATTATAAACTGTTCCCCATCCATTCGCCCTGTGCCAGTAGTAGAATTGTACGATACAGTGTCTTAATCCTTGATAGTCAAATATATGGGTATGGTTGACTGCTCCTCTACAAAGTCAAAGCCATTTCATTGATCACATGTAAAATTACTCCTGTAGTAGTTTTTAACAAGCACATCCCTACATTGCACCTGCTTTCCAAACTGAAAGCTCCAATGTGCGTTAGGGAGGCACGTAGGGAGGTGGCGACCTGTATGAGGTCATGTTCTTGGGGCGAGAACCTTTGCCCTCAATGGGGACAGTAAATGGTGGTGGCGGCTGGTAAGGAGGGGCATTAGGGTCATCATCCTGATAAACAGAGTACTCCTCAAGCAGATCCTGGTTCAGCAAGGTGCTGTGAGGGCCAGCCATGTTAGGGTACTCTGGAGGGGGAAGAGGGGGCTTCTCCTCCTGAAGGATAAGGGGGATGCTGGAGGATGGGGGTGACTTGGAATCATCTAGCTCATCAGCAAAGATTATTGGAACTCCTTTCTTGATGAATGTGGCCTGCTCCTCTATGGTCATCTTCCCTTTGCGTTTCTTGCGGTAGCAGACCATAGCGATGATCCCAGCAATGAGGAGCAAGGCTGCCACCACTACAGCTGGAATGACGGTGTGAAGGTAAACATCATCAGCATTTCTACGACCTGTGCCAGGTGAAGGTGTAGCTGTAGGGAGAACAGGCATTGGCACTTCTCCTGGTGGGATGAATGTGTAGCTTTGACATTTATTTGTGCCACGAACAGAGATGTTGATGGGTTTGAATTCGGGCTCCATGGCTTTAATAAAAGCCAGTTTAGGTGTCCCTTGTGGATCAGAGATCCGATTGCTGAGAACAGTGATCTGCTCCTTTGGACATGCACTCTGCTGGAGACTGTTGTTGGTCCACTCCACCACAATGGAACCACTTGTGATGCTCCTCAATGTTACTGTGCTGCTATTGCGATCACCAAGGGCATAAGCTAACTTTTTGGTCAGCAAAATCTTCTTATGGACATCATTGCTTAAACTTCTGGGATCACCATGAAAACGAGCAGCAAACATAACTGAGGGTTTGTCATTGGAGGACCAACGGTTCACTCGAACCTCAAATGCATCCATGATGCTCCTTCCACCCTTATCCGTAGCCAACATGAAGTACTCATGTGTGCCCTCATCCTGCTCTTCTGGGAGGCCATACAAAAGCTGGATGGTACTGTTAAATTGGATCCAAGATGTTTCGCTTACTGCTTCTTTGGGGCTTTTCTTCAGAGTCAAACGCAGCTTATCTGTGGTCCCATCCTCCCTATCAAAAAATGTATCAGGAGGAATTTTAACCTCAAAGTAAGTGCCCACCCATGCATTCACCTGATCAATAGGGTTGCGGATTTCTGGACTTTGATTTAAGTCTGGAGTCATGGAGAGAGTAGTCGTGCGTCTGGGTGGCTTAGGTGTTGTGGACTTTGGTTCCCGGGGAGCTGGGGTGGAGGATTTGGGCTTCTTGGGTCTCTTTGTAGCAGAGGGTTTAGGTCTTTTGGTTGTGCTTGGTGGAGTTGGCACAGCAGTGGCCTCCACAAAAGTAGGACGGGTCATGGTAGGTTGAATCAGGATGGTGCTTGTCGTTCCTAGTACTCTCGTTGGTTGTGGTGGTCCAAACACAGGTGTGTGTGCAATCTGATCTCTGACCCTCATAGTGGGTTTTACTGGGAGGGGCAAAGGACCTCGGACAGGGGGGGCAGAATTGTCTGTAGCTGGGGCAATAGAGGGTGAAGTTGGGGTGGGAACAACACGCACAGGGGGCTCTGGGTGAGTTGTTGGAGGAAGCAAGGAGGGCACTGGTGTAGGGGTGTTGTACAACTGCCGTCTGACACGCTTCACTCCATGTGGTTTTTTATTCACAATGTGCCAGCCAACCACAGGGTATCCCAGCCTGGCAGACATGGTCCCATCCTTTGCTGAAGACTGGACACTGTTTATGTCAGGAATACTGCCCTGATCCAGGGCACAGCCAAGTTTCCATGACAATAGTGCCCCATTCTCCACCACCTTTTTGGCATTCCCTGGTCCAGCCATGAAAGCAGACATGTCAAATAGGCGGTTGTTGACAACAGGGACCACCCTCATATGCTCCAAGGGCACATGAGAGAACTTTCTCATAATCCCAAGCAAGTTGACCCGCTGCTCAGCAACCATTTTTGTCAAGTCAGCATCCAAGATGACGGTAAGGACAGTGACAGGTTCCTCAGAGCCACAGGTGAATGGCTGGATGCCGGTGATATCAGACTGTAGAGTGAGCAGGGCAGGCTCAGCATCTGCCCGTTCTTCTGGGTATACTTCAATGGAGAAGACTGTGCTGGGGGTAACTTGACCTGCAGTCTTCTCAGTTATTTCTTCTCCGGACACCATGATATGATATACGCCTTTATCCTGCTCCAGGGCCATGCCTCTCAGAGTGCAAGTTTCTTTGTCCCAAAATAGCCAGGATGGTAAGACCTCCTTCCCCATCTCAGTAAGCTACAAAAAAAACAAGAGAGAGATTTCAGAATACCAAAGAAAAACCTGTGACATGTTGACTTAATTCTATAGTAAAAACTAATTTCTAATTTAATAAATTGAAAATTAATAACCAATATCCAAAGATTACATGATTAAACTGGAGCAAAATTATATTAGCCTTAAACCAAGAAAGGCAAATTAAAATCAGCAACTGTGAAGTGTTGACTATGGAATGTTTGGTATTAACAAGAGAGTTGATTAACTGATTACATAACAATAAACAATTCTACATTTCACATTGACCAAACTGCCGGTGGAAAAGAATATAGAAAAAACACGTACAAGAAAGGAGAATCCAAACCCTTCAAATGTGTAGAGTAAAAGCAAAAAAAAAAAATCATTCAGTATCTTTCCAACCCCCATTTCCTCCATTTTCCATTCAGTCTTTGAAATTTCTCCAAATATGAACAGGAAGCAGAGTAAGCTTTTATTCATGATACTATGTGAGTCATCACTATTCATTTTTACTTATTACGGTATGACAGGATATCATTCGGCATCACAACTCGGGCCAATAATAATCTCATCTCATTCATGAGTCAGACTGGAACAAATTGCAGCGCAGTCAGCTTCAATCAGCGGTTATACAGTGATCAACACTGAAAGGATAAATACTATGTATTATGTATTTCCCACAGTGACAGAAATATTACTCCAACCACATGTAGACCCTGCAAAGGACATTACGATTTCAGAAAGCTGTGCATTTGCGATTAACAGACAAATGAATGGATCCCCTGTAGTTCCAGTCACAAATATACTTAATATAATAAACTGAAGCCATACATTTTCAGGGACATGACCAAGGCATGTATTTTTAGATGTAATCATGTTGAAGGATGTAGATGTTATCATGTTTCTCTTTTATTATTTTATTTTTCCTGTCTTTAAGCATGAATATTCTGATTCAGTTAATTCTTCTCTTGTGGCCGACATCTACTGTGTCATCAGGATTTGCCTCAGTTCTACTTATTAATTTTCCATGACGTATCATATCTTCAAACTAAAATGTGACACTGAGACACTGCTGACCAATGAATAGTCAAAGATTACAGTCACCAGGAGCATCACTTGTGGGATATCTGACAGAAATTAAAACACCTCCTGTCAGCAGCTCTGTGATATTAAATGACTTTCAAAACTCTCTGGTTCCTCAAACATTACTTATATGTACTCTTACCAGTGTCTCTGGATCAAAACTTGTTTCTATGCAAGGACAAAATGCCACAAACCATGAGCAAACTACACTTTCACCTAGCAGTTTTGTAAAGCCACCTGGTATTAAAACTAAGTTAAGTCTAGGAAGCAAAAAACATAGAAGAAAGTATTGATAGACATCAACATCTTTATCAATTATCTTACTGATTCTTGTGAGTCTTCTATGTGAAAAAAGTAGATACAAAACGGCTCTATGTATCAATGTCAATGGCCCCTGATATTAAATGCTGTACAGCTTTGACTAATGATTTAGCATGTTGCTGGTTTTTCCAATCTTCTTTGAAATCACACAGCCAGACATGGAATTTGGTGCTGTTGGTGTTGTTTTGGGGAAAAGCAAGACCACTTCTGTCTCCTGTTCACCGCTATTGCTTCCTCGACTCCTCTGTTGGTGAGTGATGCATCTTCTTCTTTTTCCTTAAGGCATGCAGAACTTTAACCTGGCACACCAGATGGACCATTAAATATAATTCACTAGTCCATCTCGGCATCTGCCCACAGAAAGTGTTTGGGGAGGGCAGAACCTTTCATAACCATATCGGGCAGGTAGCTGGACGATCGTTGCGTCAATCGCATTTATTACGGGCCAATCAGGTTATGTAGTAGGCAGGCACTACTGTGCTAAAGATCGTGAGCCACTTTGTAAAACAAACTCTCGTCACAAATGTCAGAAGTGGAGTGAAAATATACTGACAACTGAGAGGTTTGGTTGGTACTTGCTTTTCATTTAATAAAGACAAACATCTGATAAAACTGCGACTGAAGCTGTTAGCATCTATGCTAATCCCTGGATGTGCAGTCACTTCCTGCTGTCATCTCGCTCATAGCTTGTTCTTCTTCCTGCTCTAAAGGACTCTGATTGGGTCGTGCCGCTTTGGGCTGGTCACATTAATTGTAGATTGGAGCTTGGCAAGATGGATCTGCCTGATTACAGACACTGCATCAGGCTGATCCAGCTACTGTGCAAGGAGTTAATGAGGGAATCACTGTGTATATAGGAAAATGATATTTGTTTCTCAAACTTGTTAGAACCAGTTTTCAACAAGAACAAGTTCTTGATCCCCACTACTTGTAGAGACCAATCAAGTTAAGCTGGTACCATTTATAAAATGGCATTATTTAACTGTTAAAGGATTTACAGAAACATACAAAATATTATCCCAATAACATAAACACTTTTTAAACTCAAAATTGCGTATAATGACTTACATGGGCATTACAAGTGGCGTTTGCAGGCCCTGCAGGAACCTTTAGCTGAAAAACCTGGCCCACGATTGCAGAGGAGTCAGGGATGCCAGTGTGTACTCCCCCGCTCCTCACAGATGACTCAGGGAAAGCTGAGGGCGGACCTTCTCCAACCAAAGATGCTGCAGCCTGAAGCTCAGAGAGCACAGAGGACTTCATAGAGGCCTCTAGTTCCACAGATATCATCTCCACCATTGTCTCTTGCTGCTCTGGCACAGTGCTCTGGGCTACGGTCACCAGAAGCCCTATTACCAGAAGGAAAGTCCTGCATGATAGTAGCCTGCCTCTCCCAGCATCGCTGCAGCTCATGTCTCTCCTTTTATAGTGCATAGCAATAGGCCTCTGGGCTGCCCAACAGATGTCTGTGAACAACTTGGAAGCCGTATGCACCGAGGTCAGTCTGATGATATGCTAATGGGTCAGACTCTCTAGTTGTTGGCTTTGCTCATAGATGCAGAGATTTCTCTTTGTTTTCTTCTGTGATCCATGAAGAGGTCTTTGGCAACCTGTTAGACAGCCATGTCAGCCAACTCTGTGAGGAAACAAACACAAACAGACAAGGGTGTGACATTGGGGAAAAAAACATCAGTGTAAATGTGTAACAAAGTTCCCACACATTTTGAAGTTAATTTTCAAGCCCCTTTTAAGCACTTTAGGCGTGTATATTCAAGCTGAGTCCATATAATCCATTACAGTTTAAATTTCAAGCACCTTCAAGAACCTTGCACAAAATCTGAGAACTTACAGAGTCCCAACATTCAAATGTAAGCTTTTTTATAAAAATTAAGCACCTGTACAAACTCAGGATCAGGTTGTATTTTGACTGAGACAGGAAAGAAATCTTCTTGACAGATCCCCCCCATCCTAATAGGATGAACAAGGTGTGTATTTTGTCTGCAGAGGCTGTATATTATTAATTATAACCTAGTTTGAAATAGCACAGGAAGTTTCCAGAGTACAGTGCCACAGCAGAGTGAACAGTCTTCTATCTTTGTTTTAGAAAAGATAGTACAGTATATATTTTTTCAAAGTCCAAAATTACTTTTTTTGCCATCTTTTGCACTTCATTTCTTTGTCTAGTGATAACTGGTGATAGGTTGGACGAGTAAGCAATCCATCAAAGTCCCCCCCTCCTCACTATCTTGACATCTGGGTCTATCTTTGATGGAACTATCTTAGAGCTAGCAACAGCAGCCTGGTTTGTACAGACAGAGGATATGCCCACTTCCAGCTACATGGCATTGTTTTAAGCTCTACTGAAAGGATGGATGTGTTTTCAAGGGGAGAAAGAGAAAAGCAAAGCTGAGGAGCACATTAAGGAACACTCAATTCCCTTAGACGTGCGTATTGTTGATAAGAATAGTGGAGTGATATCAGTGAAAAAGAAGAACAAGTACTGGGAATTGAAAGAATTATTGTTAGCATGACACTCCTTTTTCCTTTCAGTAAAACCCCTATAAAAGATGCACTGAACACTGAAGTAATCTTTATTCTAAACAAAATAAGCTTGTACCAGTTATAACAAGTCTAAGAAAAAGATAGTGATTGAAATGATAGCTTAATATTTGTGGTGTTGCTTTATTCAGGATTATGAAGGTTGTTCTGTACAGTGCCCAAGCATGATCAGCCACCCCCTTCCTTGTAGCACGTTGGTCTGCTTTATTATCAGTAAAACTGTTCCTTGCCCTAATACTCTTGGTTGTGTACACATTCCGATACAGTAAGTGGCAGTATACACATAGTTATAGCGCAAAAACAACAATAAAAACAAAGAAGAAGCAACAACGGCAACTACTCATACATACGCACAGAAAAAAAATGCTTCTACTGCAAATGTTTTTATTATTCTTGGGACACCATGACAACTCTTTTCCTGTTCCTACATCTACCCCCAAGAGAACGATACGAGCCCATGCTGCACAGAAAGTCAGTATTTTAAGAGACAGGAGAATTTGAGAAACGTTTTTACAACTATAGTCGCTGGAGAGCATCCTGTATGCCAACACAACTGAATTTACATGTGCTGTGTACTGCGCCTGAGTAAACATGAACAGTACCCTGGTCCACCCTCCCAAATAGATTCAGGCATGCGTCCTGTGGTAGGTTTGTGTTCACACTGGTAACATTGACTGCACTTTGGGTCAAAGTGTAATCAGACCTGTGCCCAGGTCTCGAGTGTGAAATCACTTTTAGATTTTTGTTTTATGGGTACAGTGCAAAAGACAACTGTAGCATCTAGAAATATATTACCAAGTTGACCAAATTCATCTAGGCCTAAGAGAGTATCAAAATTCTCAAAGCTAAAATTAAACTGGCAGCTTTCAGAGAGTTAAATGGAAAATGTGGGCATTAACAATTACAGAAAAATTAGCATGAAAGTTGTTTTTTTTTTTCAGATGACTAAGCCCTGGGAGGTTTTGTTCAGGCATTTGTACTAGGAGTGCAGACTATTATTGGTAATATATTAGTATTGGCAGATATTGTCCAAAAATGCTGAGTATCAGTATTGGCAGATATTGCATTTTCTGGTGATATTTACAAACAATTAAGTTAGCCATTCATATTACATATACACCCCATATATCAGCTATATTATTGGCAAATTGCTCCAATGTACCATAATGCTTAAAAAGACTTATATAAGGGGAGACGCCCTGGCCCCCACTGAAGGTAAAGTTAATTTTGTTAAATTTTATTTTCACCATATCACAACAGAAGTCATTAAAGGATACATTACCCATAGAACAGGTCTATACCTTGTCCTTGTATTAACCATTTTAAATAGCCTTATGTTATTTATCTTACTTACATGATAGCATGTCATTTCTGTCTCTAGATGGTCTGCACGCTCTGTGGATAACTGTCATAAAAAGAAAAGTTCTGATGTTTAGCTCATTGTGCAGTTCAAATATCTGATCAGTTTTTCTATTAACTGCCGTCGTTTAGAGAAACACTTGAACACCATGAGTCCTTTACTGTGTTTGTGTTGGTGTCTGTCCGTCTAAACCTGATGAAATATCAAAAACATAACAAGAATGAATGTTATTACATGAAGAGAAAATAGAATAGAGTAAATGTCCATTTTATCTAGATTGCAGGTATATGGGTTTATTTTAAAGTTCTGAACATTACTACCAATAGGACACGCTGATCTACTGATCTTCACATCTCTGTCATGGCATTTCAGTGATAGTGACTCTCACGAGATGCATGAGTGTCAAAGGTTGTTTGTCTTGGTTGTAAGTTTTAATTAGGTGCCCAGGGGGCTGGAATAAAAGTCTCCATTGTGCTGACCCAGCCAACCCCAATCCTGTAGCACTCAGAAACGGGCAGAGGAGGGTCACCCGATTGCCTGGAATTCTAATGCCTGACTGGGACAAAGCTGTGATGTCAACCTATACATCAAGGAATAGTCCTTTCTCTGAACAGCTTTCAATCTGAGGAGAACTTTTCCTACAGATCTCAGCAAACACTTCATTAACTGCCCCACATATGTCCAAATTCTACATCATGTTTTGGGTCAATTTATACAAAACTCTTTCTTCAAAGAATATTTGATGTTTGAACAACCTTGCTATATCTGAAAAGCTCAGTCAACAGAAAACAAATAGGGCCTTTAAATAATGTGAAAGCCACCACAAATGTTACAAATCTAGAAAAGAACATGCATTCACCTTACTAGAAGAAAGAACAGATGCCAAGCCTTTGAAATGTAATGAACTTAATGAGAGGCAGTCATTATTGAGATCAACCAGGCATGGTCTCCAAGTTAACAATAAAACTCCATAAGGTAACAAATAGAGCCTAGCTTCAAGGCTTCAGTTTGCATTCCTTTTTTTCCTCACTATATAAATCACTGATGCATATTTTATTTCATGCATGAACAACAATATCACAATCTAATCAAAATCTTTACTCTCACTTCTACTGCTGCTCTTCAGTCTGACATTCAAGCATATGGTGTTATATTTCAAGGAGTAAAATTATCTAGCGAGTAAAGGTCTAAATCGGTTAACTTTTTGTTCACTTTAGGTTCCCACTGTTTGAAGCTCTAATTTTAACCTTAAACACACATTCAATTAGACTTTGTTGCAATCCATGTAGTCAAGATGCAGCTTATTAAACAGTTGGATGACTGTATTTTCCCTGCTGAATGGGGCAGAAAGATTTTCAATAGAAAACATTGTTCAAGGTGGGAGTGGATCAGAATCTCTGTGGGAATCGGATGAAATGGTCAGGAATCCTGCTGATTCCATTCAGATCTCTATCAAATAGCTCAGATTGAGCCACAGTGCAAGTCTTTAAATGCAACGCTACAGTATCAGTGAGAATATTATCAGGGTTCCCTCTCTTTTCTAGAGATCATATTCCAGGAATTTACCAGGACATTTTCAGTGAAAATGTAGCTTCTGAAACAAGGGCACATGTTGCCCATACACTGCAGTTGTCACATTATACCCGATATTCAAATATCTGTTTGAACTTGGAGTTAAAATCCATACTTGAACTGTAAATGTACATTTGAATATAAACTAGAAAAGCACTCAGAGAGTGCAGACCTCCGCCAAGCAGTCCACTTAGGCAAAAATGGTCCTATCTGGCAATGTTAAAGAATCCTTCAAAAAATTCCTGGATCCAGATGGTGATCCGGATCAGTCATTTCTTCCTTATCCCATTCCACACATTTCCTAAAAGTTTCATCCAAATCCGTCCATAACTTTCCAAGTTATCTAGAACACAAACAGACAAACAAACAAACTAACCAGCGCCGGCAAGAACATAACCTCCTTGGAGGACGTAAATATACAGCACAGCACACTGGGGCCCCTGAAGCAGTGAACCGACCAAAACAACATTTATAGCCAATTTGTACAGTCAAATATTGGATGTAAATATCTGCAATAGTTTTCATATCTACTGATACTGGCCATATAATATCATGCATCCCTACTTGAAACTGCTGTCACTAAACCATTATCACTATTTGATATGACACTCAATATACAGTGCTCAGCATAAATGAGTACACCCCTTCAGATTTGTCAAAAAACCTTTAGTTTCCTTTCAAAATCAACATTTTCTATGGCATACTACATCACAAAATACTCCCCCAAATGCGGGCCATTTATTGCAAACAAGGTTTTTTTTAAGTTGCACACTAAAAGGTATTATTCTCACTTTAAGATCATGATGCAAAAATGAGCACACCCCCATCAAAGGGGTGGGAGCATAGCTAAATTTCAGTTATCATATTATCCCTATTTTCATCTTATGGTAAAAAAAATGCTATGTTAAATTCAGCTTTTTCAAAACTTTGGAAATTGTTCTTTTGTTCATTTAGATATTGATTATTACATTACTTTTAATAGTGGGTGTACTTATTTATGCTGGGCACTGTAGTTGGACCTTTACAGGCCATGATTTTGTCTCTTTTTTGGGCTCTGATAAATGAAAATATATAGACTTTAAATCACTTTCCAGGACAGCATGGAATTTGGAGTGGGATCCCTTAATAATGTTGCATCTGTAATTTTGTTTGACATTGCAACATTAGATATGCAAGAAAACAATTGTGTATTTGATTGCTTAATCTTATTCTATCATAGGAATTTCAGCCCTTTATAAAAGCCAGATGACATCGAAAGATTACATTAGCATTAGCTTTCTGTTAAACTTGAAACCATTTATATCACTGACGACTAGTTCTGCAACTTCAGTTTCTGAGGATCCATCCTCACTCTCTTGTCCAATAACTGCCAACATTATTCTATTCTGATTGGGTAGTTGAAAGGAGCAAGTATCTCTGTAATGGAGTGCAGCTCAGCCAGCTCTTAGGAGACAGGCCAACCCACTTCTTTGGCAATTTGTGCAATTCACCAGCTGACAGAAACGTGCATACAAGAGGGAGTTACTTATTTGTTTGCTGGGAGAGCCAGTTCATCAGAGGAACATGTGCAGTCAGTGGCCAAGAAATTGTGTGGGCTTATGAATGTGTGACTAAAATACATGTCATAATGACTTATTTATGTATGATACTTTCAGAGTTAATGAGGATGATCTATATCTTCTGGCGGTAAAAAGGGTTGAGCTTAAAGCAGTGAAGTGGACTATGATGGCTGCTATTAGTGCCAGCTATACACGTAAACTACACATGTTACTACACAATCAATACAGTTGAAGAAGTGGATGGACAAAAGAAAAGTCTCTCTGTTCATCTAATAATACCTTTAACTTTTGACCACTTACAAGCGTAAAATTTAATTAAGTTCCTTTTTTGTATTTATCAGTGACGACCTCAGTCAGACTAAATGATCAATAAAGCAGATAAAAAAATAACTGTATTGAAAATAAGAGTTTCAAAGTAAATGGCTTGTTTTTCAAACATTTGATGCAAGGTTAAAGAATCACAGTATTCATCTTTCATGTATTCTGTAATAACTGGGATCATTCACAGATATGCCAATATTTACAGATACCAATTCACACTCTAATCTTTACTCAAAAGAACACAAAGTCCCTCCTGCACTAGGAATGAGCTGTTACTCTGAAGGACTGTAATACCTGCCCACAACCTCAGTTTTACAGATCTCTTCACCTGAGCTTGGTGTTGAAACAAAAGTTGACCTTTACTTTCATATGTGGTATCCATTAGGTCTTAAAAACCCGTGTGCCCAGAGGAATACTTCTGTATTTTTAAAAAATGGTTTGTATGAGGTTCATGTCAATATTTTACACACAAGTCACTCGGGGTGGGAATCGCCAGTGGCTCCGCATTGGAATACTACAGCAATACTTGAGTCCCAATTCTACTTTTTCTTAATATTTTATGATTTGCTGTGTATTGCATCGCTTAACATCACAATATATAATAAATACACAATATATAGATTTATAACCTTTTTGTAACTGCATTTACATACAAAAAGCGAAAGAAATGGCAGATTTCTATAAAATTTAACAAGAAACATATGTTGGAATATTCATTGTGTCGCCTCAGTTGCATTAAATACAGCAGTAAAACTATTGTCCACATGAAGCCAGTTTATGCATCCCATTCTGTTCAGTCTCCCTTTAACTCTTCGCTTCACTGCTCTGTAGAGCTTCAGTACTACTGTGTTGGTCAATAATGCAGAGACAGAGGAACATACCTGGGCTCTAACCAGCAGGTAATAAAAGCTCTTGTTTTCCACAACATGGTGAGGCCTTGAGTCTTTGCACATTGAGTAAGTTGCGGATTGTACTGCTTTTCTATTTGGCTCAGATTTAGGAGGCAGCTTGTCAAGTGTTGGCTGCTTTTCAGCAGGATTAGCTTAGCATTAGCTTTGCTGTCGGCAGCTTACACTTTTCCCCAGGTGGTGCCAAGCGAGGTGAGCTATAACGCCACAGTATTTTATTCTCGTGTCACTCCTTACAAATCCTGTCATGGCATCTCTTATGCCTCTGCCAAAGTAGTACCAAGACAAAAATGCTTGTTAGCAGATTTTTACACTTTAAATGTGTTGATTACAGTGTACAGCCCCACTGGCACTATTTTTTGAGCTTGTTTCATCTCAAACTCACTAAATTATCTGCAGCTTTTGACCCCCACAGCAGCAATGTGTAGCCTTGTCCCCAGTCAGCCTGGACCCCATGTTGATTTTCTTCTTGCAAGGAGAGATGTGAAATAAAAAACCTTAATTATGTTCTTTTACTGAGGGGAATATCAACTAGACAACATTAAAAAAGGGATGGACTATATTGGATATTTGCCAATATCTGATATGCCAATATTTCCAAACTCATTATAGTGGATGTCAATAATGATATCTTGTTAAGAGCATAACGTCTTTATGGTTGTATAGTCTTGTATAGTCTTTATGATTATCACTCCCCCTTCGACTCTGCTCTGCATGCCTTGCAAATCAAGGATGTCATGCTCTAATCAGTAGCAGTCAACAGAAACGAAAACAAAGGCGTCAAAAGATGTGGTCATGGTAAACCAGAAAAACAGAAGTGGTCAAAGTAGTGGCTTACTTCAATGAATCTAATTGCACAACATCCAGTGTGTGTGTCTGTGTAATTAAAAGCAAGAGTGGAAACATCACAAACTTGCAGAAGCAATCATCTAATCACTAGCGCATCAAATATCATGAGTACCATTTGTTTTACAATGTTGCCTCTGAAACAGAGGTTTGGCATCTTGTATCTATTTAAGATAGAACATAATTCTTTATGGGGATGCCAAATGGTCAAATGGTGGTAAGTATGTGACTTTTCCAATACGTCATGATTTGATTCTGGGAGTCACAACCCAATCCAAAAACAACATTTTACTCACACCAATTCAAGACTCACAGAACATGAATAATTGTTAGCCAAATGTGTTTTTTTTTAGGTTTGGCTTCTGCCTGCTGCCTCCGCAATCAGAGGCTGCATGGTGTGATTAAAAAAAAAAAAAAAGGACAGTAAAATTAGTTCAAGAAATTCAGCTTATCTTATTTGTCGTGTTCATTCTAATGTTAAGCTTCAGGTACACTTTACTATATTTGAACCATGGTTAAATTTGTTTTGTAACAAGAAAGATAGAGACATCCATCATAAAACACACATGGAAGAGTTACAGATGCAATACAAGAGTGAAATTCAAAATATACAAACAATCAAAAACTCTTATCCTAAAGAACATAAATACTAAAAAATGACTGTGATGCTAACAACACGGCTAATGCATTTAGCAGCACAGCTGCCAGAGCAACACAGCTCCTGCTCAACAAGCAAAGAGAGAGGAGAGAGAGGCTGCACAGGAGACAATGATACGGTTTTGCTGTGCTGGGCTGCTGGTGAAGATTTTTTTTTTTTTTTTTTATAAAAGGAATTACATATTAAAATAGGTCTACAGAAAATCAATTCATGGGTGTTTTGAATCAATTCATAGTCTCATGCATGCATGCAATTTGATTTTTATGTGGAGCTTTTTTCAACACCTCTGCTTATTAGTTTCACAGAATAAGATAAAATGGGACTGAAATGTTTTAATGTCTGGCTTTTGAGCTAAAACCTGCAGCTGTTGGAATTATTTTCAGTATGGCAACCTCCTTAACTAATCATGCATTGAGAGATGTAATTGACTTGATTTTCATTACAATCTCTGACTGGGATCATTCAGACAAAGTACTGAGTCATGTCTCACCTAACCCATTAACCAGGTTGAGACTTGCACTTAATCTGACACATTTATCTACTGAGTCATGTCTCACCTAACCCATTAACCAGGTTGAGACTTGCACTTAATCTGACACTTTTATCTACTGAGTCAGTCCACTGGGATTTACAACCAACGTCCTGCTTCCTCTGCTCCACCCTCTTTTAAGCTAAAACACTTAAAAAACAAGGTGGTCTGTGTAAGAAACAGTCATAATAAATGGCTTAAAGTCTTAAATGGGTTGCAATGTGCCTGCTGAAAAGTGCAGCTTGTTTCATCCACCACTTAATGTCTAAATGTAAAACAAACATTACCATGAAGCGGCTCTCCCCATAAACTGTATTTAATTCAGAGCTCTACGTCTCACCTCAGGCTGTTACCACACATGTAGGGTGGAGGAAAGCATCATTTGAGCATCAAAGTAAGATCTTCACTAAGTGGCCTACATTTTATCCTGTTATCATTTCATCATAAGTATAATTCAGAATCCAATTACAAAAAAAACATCTCATTAAGAAATATGAAATGTTTTAATAAGTCAATTTACAGGGCTCAACAACAGAACATTATTAGAAACAAACGTGCATTATAAAATGTGTTTAAGACTTGTTCATTAAAAGGTAACGAGGGTATGTTATTTCAGAAAAAGGCCAACAGTTACTGTATGGCTTAACAAATGCATAAGGATAAATTGTGTGTTTGTTGATGAGAGAATTGACTTCAAAGCTTAGTCCAAAACTTGCAGTTAAATACTTTATATTATTTCACCACAATTGTTCTGTCAATAGTGGGATTTAAGAAAAGTGCAACCCCACATTCATTTGGAATGGAATGGAACAGTCCTTTTACTTTGCAAATGGACGGCATAATTGTGCCGTATTGTTGTCATCACAATTATGTCTTTACAACAGCACAAACGCTGGGTTATGTGGCCAGCCTGCTAAAACAGAGATGTGGTTTCAAAATCCCATTGTGCTAAAACAAAGGCTATATAAAAGTGCTATTTTTGATGCTTATTTGGGAGATGAGTGTAATACAACTTGTTTATCTTCCACAAAACACTTATTAAATCCAGCCTGTTTTTTTATGACATCTTTCTTTTATATGTGTGGTAAAGCAGTACAAATGACACAGACTTGAGTGTGGGGAATTGCTGCCCATTTCACACCAAGGCCTGCACTACTGTGGGGGGACAAAAGCGTTTACGGCCCGGGCATCTATGCTGTCTGCAGTTCGACGGTAGTTAAAACTTGAAAACCATCAAAAATAATTAGGGCTCTGATGCACAGTGGCACTCTGGGCCAACTGAATTGACGTACCACATCCAGCAGCCTCCAGATAGTTCATGAGCTGAATAACAAACATATCCACAAGACAAGCTTGCTTTGCAATTGGATGTTTCCCTTGTGTTTCCCCTCTTACACTGCTCAACAAAGTAATGAAATATGCGGTGAGGAAACAAAAATAGAAACCGGCCTTGGCTGAGTGAAAGTGACATGACATGATGACCAGAGAGCAGCTCTTCAAACGCCACAGGGATACCACTGTCTGTTTTTAAATACAGTGATGGAGATCGGCTAATCACTCATGACGTTTTGTAATTTCAAATATGTCCCAAGTAGAGATACTCTGATTAGACAGGAAATGATTCTTATTGGCTGAAATTCACTGAAAAATCAAAATTGGTAAATCAAAATTACTGCAGCACCTTTGACTGTGGACTTACAAACCTCTCTGTCTGCTTGTCTTTCTGCTGCTCAGTCAACAGCTTGAAGCAGCTGTGGAAGAATCCCCTCAACTGTCCTTCACTTTAATCTAGTGTTGACATCTGTTAAAGTCTACAGAAGTGTGATGCATTTTCAACAGAAAATATGTCTCTTTGTTCCAAAATAAATAAGATGATTATCTCCACATTAAAAAATATTTTGTAAATAAAAAATGAAATTCTGAATTTAAGTCAAATCGTTGCCCAATTGTTTAGTTCGATCCAGTTTTACTTTTGTGGGTCACAAACACTGACTCTCTGAATGACAGATGGAATCAATATTAGTGTGCTTGAGCAGGTAGTTAACAATTTACAGATGTTCATACAAAAAGCATGTTGGACATTCAGGCTTGGTGGCACCTTTTCTTTTTTAAAACCTCACCACAATTATCTGCTGCCTTGCATTTGAAAGTATTCACAATAGCAAAGTCCTCAAATTTATATCCAGCCATATTGCAAAGAAAAAATAGAACAATGCAATATCTTCTCTTCATAATGTCACAAGACATTATTAACATTCTTGTTTATGCTTTCCGAAAACCTACAATCCACCACATGAAATGTAACATAGGAGAAGGTCAATATGGAAGTATGGATGTGTGTGTGTGTTGTTTGGTTTTGTATAGGTTTAAACTACATGTGTACACATGGCTATAAATGGTTAGACATACATACAATATTGGTTGTTGCTTGTTCTTGTATTTTCTTTCTTTTGCTCTCCCCCTTGACATCTGACATGAAAATCTACCTCCACAGCTGAACCTTACATCGACCACAGACTATTGAAACCTTTCCTGTTTGTATATGTCTATATCTTTTTGTCTGTAACTGTTAAGTCCTTTTTTATTTTATTTTCCTCTTTCTGTTCTCTCTCTTGTATCACCGTTGATGTTACTATTTCACAAATACAGCCAAAAAAAAAGGTCAATCCAGTTTCATTTTTGTGGGTCACAGGCTCTGACTCTCTGAAATGATAGATGGAATTAATTTTGGTGTGTTTTAGCAGGTAGTAGTGTAATTTACAGATGTTCATACATAAAAGCTTTTGAACATTCAGGATCAGTTGGCAGCCGGTTTTTCTATTTTCCCACAAAAACATGCTGCATAATCTACAAACCCCAATTCCAATGAAGTCGGGACATTGAATAAAATGCAAATAGCAACAGAATACAATGATGTAAAATCCTTTTTGACCTATACTCAATTGAATTTACTAGAGACAATATATTTAATGATCAAACCAATAAACTCTATTGACTGGGGGGGTTTTGTGCAAATTTTTACTCATTTTGAATCTCATGCTAGTAACATGTTCCAAAAAAGCTGGGACATGGGCAACAAAAGACTGGGAAAGTTGAGGAAGGTTAAAAAAACACCTGTATGGGACATTCTACGGGTGAACAGGTAACTGGAGACTAATGCCATGGTTGGGTATGAAAGGAGCATTTCCAAAAGGCTCAGTTGTTCCAAGCAGGGATAGGGCAAGGTTCACCGCTTTATAATAAGCTGTGTGAACAAATAGTCCAACAGTTTGAGAACAACTAGGCATGCCTATATTTTCAGTCATTATTGCTGATATTGATGTTTTGTGTCAAGAGAACAAAGTCGCCACCTAACTAAAACTGGCCTGTTCCTTTAATGGTTATAGTCCATTTGTGTAAGAAACAGATGTGAAGCAAGGAAAACAACATTTTATCCTCTAACAAATAATTATTTTGTTTTAATAAAAGTGGGCCTTCAGTGTTGGTGAGGTACAATTTTACAATTTTGCTTTACATTTAT
Source organism: Cetoscarus ocellatus (assembly GCA_037902135.1). NCBI lineage: Eukaryota > Metazoa > Chordata > Actinopteri > Labriformes > Labridae > Cetoscarus > Cetoscarus ocellatus. The sequence continues at coordinate 1,000,774 of JBAMNC010000473.1, forward strand.
ATAACAGCCAATAATAAGCCAGCATCTGTGATGATATGGGAATGTGTAAGTGCCCATGGCATGGATAACTTGCATTTGCGAAGGCACCATTAATGATTAAAAGGTACATGGAGGCTTTGGAGCATATGCTGTCATCCAAGTAAGGTCTTGTTTCTCTGACCTTCCTCATAATTTCAGCAAGACAAGTCAAAATACCACAATGGAGACCCAGGACTGTTAAGGAACTAAGGTCATACATCAAGCAAAAATGGGAAAATATTCCACCAACAAAGCTTACACAATTAGTGTTCTCAGTTCCCAAACAATTGTTGAGTGTTGTTCAAAGAAAAGCTGATGTAACACAGTTGTAACATGCCCCTGTCCAAGCTTTTTTGGACCGCTTTGCAGGCATCAAAATCAAAGTGAGTGAATAATTGAAAAAAACAAAACAAAACAAAAAAGTGGGAATTGGTCAGTTCAGTACTGTAAGTGCCATGTTTTTAACATGTCTGCATTCATTGTATGGTCTATGCTCTGTACTAGGCTTACCATCCTGTGATGGGAACTGCTGATGAAACAATGATAGGAAGTCACACAGACATGTCTATTCTGGAAGGGATGAGCCATTTCAGGCAACTAATAGCCCAGAAACAGAGGGGAGAGAGAAATCCTGATGACCCAGACTGTTTGTCTTGTGCATCCAAGTACTCGTTCACACAAAGGAGGCATGTTAAAACACACTAAAGGCAAAAAAAAAAACTTCACAAAGCATTACCTCATATAAGCTCTTTAAGGGCAAGTTGTTACAATGACTTTCAGGCCAAAGTAAATACATCATCTTGGGCTCAGGTGTACTTTCAAAGAGGAATTTGAGTTTGTCAAGAAACCTGAACAGAACAGTAAGGGGTGACTTTTTTCTTCCAAGTGTAAAATAGGTGCATGAGTTGCATAATGCAGTGGAGTTCATGTTCTGAGCTTAAATGCCTTTTATTTATTAGACTATTTGTTAAGCCTGTTGAGCTGCCTGTAATCACACTGTGTAATTCAGTTTTTCTTACTACAGAAAACTTATGCTTTGCTCCTTAGGAGGTTTTTGCATTGTTCTATTAGAGTAGAAACAAATTGTTGGCTTATTAAGAATGTTTTTTGTGGTTGATGATTTTTTTAAGCTGCCACCTGTTGGAGCACCCAGTACAAAACAAAGTTAAGTGGACTGACCAACCACAAAACCAGTTGCTATTACAGAACACAACATGTGATCAGTGTGGCTGTTGACCAATCTCACTCAAAAAGATTACAATAACAGAAAAACTCATCAGGGTATCCTTAGTCTAGATACTTTACACATTTTGGAACTCGTGCAGGATGCACAATATTATTGAAATTTATATTTTATAAAGAGGTAATTATTGGTACGAGTCAGTATGAAAATTTCAACCAGTAATACAGACAACCTATTTGAGATGCACATACCGGCAGAATGTATGTACCACAGTGCTTCAGTTAATTAAGTCAACTACTACAGAGGACATACTAAAAAGACCACTCTTTAGTATTTTCTACATGTATTTGGGTAAAAAGTTAAAGTCATTTGTTTGTGGTCTGCCTATGTCTGAAATCATAAAACCTGATGCTTTGCTTTGAATCTGTGCTCTTTATTACCTCTGCCAAGGAGAATATGTTTTTGCTGGCGTATGTTTGTTTGTTTGTTAGCACGATTATGCAAAAACTACTGGATGGATTTTGCTGAAATTTTCAGGAGATGTTGGTAATGGCCCAACTTAAAAAAGATTAGATTTTGGTGGTGATCCAGATAACCGCCATTAGCAAGCGATCTTTTTTGCTGAATAACTGTCTAACTAATAACGATATCAACATGATTCTGAGTGCTAGGTGTGGGTTTTCAGGGTCAAGGAATCATATTATGAAAGTCTGAGGAAGAGCTGCATGGCTCGAAACGTCACTTTGGAATAAATCGTAAAGTTGCAAGGGAGCTTTTTTGGTGTGAGGACCATTTTGTACCTTTTCATATTATGACAGTAACATGGAACTACTGCTTATAGATGTAACAGCAATATGTGAGCTACCTTGGCAGAGGTTTGCGCTCTCTGAGTGCTTTCTAGTGATCATCATAATGGTGCCCACCCTTTACCTGTTAACTCCACCTTTTGATCACCACCCCGAGCCATAAAGGTGCACAGCTGTACTTGTGTCAGTAAAGCACCAAGAGAAGGGCCTCATACATTTAAACCCAAAAGGACTGTTGATGACTTTGAGCTGGTTTATAAAGAGTTAAAAACCTACTCTGGTGATTGTGTTCCAAGGACGGAAGTTTTTAGTTGCAACTAGGGATGTCCCAATCAGGTTTTTTTAAACAAACAAATGCATCTCCAAACATCATTAAATCAGCCTTCTCTTGAAAATATGAAGACATTATGTAAAACTCTTCTGCAAATCTTCATTTTTCCATTTCAATGCACCATAATGTTTCCCACTGGAGCCCCAACGCACCACAGCACACAGGGTGCCATTGTGTAGCTGATTTAGCTATTTCATTGACCTTTTTCCTGCAGGTTTCAGCGCAGATTTGAACACAAATGTCAACACTGGATTACTAAAAATTTTACAATTCTAAAGTCCAACATGTAGTATTGACCAGAGGATATCATATGGGTGACCAAAGGCTTAAGGTGATCAGCCAATTATGTACTTTAACAAATAGATTTATTTGGGTTTGTACTTTAAATAATGGAAGAACTGAAATACCTTGAATAAGGGATTTATGTACAGCTTAGTACTCTTATTGATACTATACAGCATGAAGCTTTCTTGATACAATTAAAAATATTTACTAGGAATGCAAAAAATTGGATTTTTGAAAATATTCCATATATCGATATTTCAAAACTCATTTTTTCCAATACTGATACTTTTTTATCAAGGGCACAAAGTCTTATCTTTACAAATTTGACTTATTGCTTTCAATGTGACAGTCTATTTGTGTAGGAACTTTGTGAAACAAGAAAAGCAACATTTAACTCTTACATTTTTAAATGTACCAATTCATTGAATAAGTAAAACAAAACTATACATTTGTGTATTTTGTCAAAATTATAGACCATATATTGGATATATACGACCCATATGTATGGCCAATATATCGCTCATTTCCGATACTTAACTTTTTAGGCAGATATAAGCTGATACTGATATCAAACCAATAACGCCATGTTATTGGCATATATTCCTAATATTTACTCTCTTGTATATTTTGGACAGTTGATCGTATGCATTAAAGAAAAGTTGTTTCAGTATCTAGGAACACATATTTCTCTTTATAATAAATTAGCATAGATTATGAAAGTCTGACAACTCATACCTGATATTTTAGTCTTGTCTGATTGATGAAATGTTAAATGACGATATCATGCATCCGTAATATTTACTCTCTTTTCTATAGTGGACAGATAATTGTATGCATTCAAAAAAAAGTTGTTTCACTATTTTATGTATTTAGGAACACAATTAGCATAGATTATGAAAGTCTGACAATCCATACCTGGTATTTTAGTCTCATCTTGTCTGGTTGATAAAAAGTTAAGAGTGTTTTCATTATTAAAATCTACATTTTAGCAAGTTACCAACTCTTTTATGACATGTAGGAAAGGTAGTCAACTACCAGTATCAGAGTATGCAAAAGTCACACTGCTTTGATTTTTTGCCAATTGAAATAATGAAATAAAATGAGTGTATGCAGCATATCTGTAGTAATACCAATGAACTGTGGAAACCTCATCATGTCAGATACCAGCAAAATTCCAATACAGTGCATCCCCTACGTCCACAGATAGTCATCTAAAACTGGGTTAAAACTGCCTTCAACACATAAAATCCTTTCAGAGAAGACTGTGGCTGTTGAACGTCCAGATATTTCATGTTAAACGTTTGAGAAAAGAAAGCACAGCCGCCGAAGTGCTGTGTGCTTCATGGTCGACTATCATTAGTGGGCCATTAGCCAGTTAATGTCTTAGAGCTAGCTAAGCTAACTAACTACAGCTACCCGGCCGATTCACTTGGCCCCGTTTTCACGGAGTTATTTGTCGAGGCCTTTATAAATGTTAACGCCATACACAGCATTCAACCTTGATTAATCATTTACACGCCAACATTGAGTAAACTCTGTATTATGGGGAGTGTTAATCCACAACCCTGCCCAAAAACTGAATGCTGCAAATCCTTTAAGTGGCTGCGTTAGGGACGACGAGCATCTGCAGAAATGCACCTGTTTTATTCTAAGGCGGAAACGAGCAGCGAGGTACTGCTGCTGCTGAAGCTGGAGAGGCATCCACACCACAAATCTGACTGTGGCACAACACTACAGCTAACATCTGCTGGTAGCCACTGTAATAACAAGCTTTGTCATTGTAATAACCTATATTAAGGGGTGTCAATGGGGCCAGGTCCATCGTGTAGAAACACCGAGCACTTGAGTCGAATAGGAAGGGTAGTTAGCCCGACCGAGCGCTGAGCTAACTAACCAGCTAACGTCAAGAAAAGTATGCTGCCGATAAACATAACCGGCTACACGTCCTGCCAGCCGACAGAAGTCAGTGCTATTGATGAAAACGAGTCGAGTGAGTGTTAATGACGACAGTAGCATTTCTGAGGACAGTGCAGCCAAAACAGCGACAAAACCCCAAATCCAAACTGACCTTGTTAGCGAGCTAACGTTAGCTAACCCGCGCCGTGATGTCTCCTCTTCTAGCAGGAGGAAAGCTCCGCGGAGACTTCTTCCAAAATGCCATTAAACATCCGCGTTTCCCCCTTTAACTCCACGGACAGATATGTAGAGTATGTGAGCACAGTCGAGGGAGCAGATATCTCTCTGGTGTGGTAAGTGTACGGATAGTTCACCGCTCTATATTGTAATTATGTCGGGTAGCAACCCCTCCCTTGCTGCCTCTGTCCTCTTCGCAGACAGGTCTACAGGTTGAGGCCAATCGTGTGCAGCAGTAAGACTCCGCCTCTCTTGTATTTGGAGACATGCAGGTAAAAAGATCACTGCTCAGGGTACAATTGTTAGATGTTTACATGAACTGTGCTGGTAGTAGCGTCAGTTCAATCAATTATTCAAGATTACTGCATTATACAGTGTTGATCAGCATAACTCTCATGTTTAGTGCCTTGCACTAACAGCACCTTCAAACATCTCTGATTTTTCATGGACCATAAAAGGGCTCAGGGAGGTGAGCACAGATCTGGAGCTTAGAATAAATTAAGTGGTGTCTTACAGTTGCACGTTATTTTATCTTTAATAGGCAATTATAGTCATTTATATTCAAGGTATTTTAAATACAAGCATTCACAGCAAAACCCGCATAGTCCTATTAACCCTACCACCTTTAGTAATAAAACCTCTAAAAGTGCCTATATGTGTCCACGCCACAAAGAGTTGATTTAAATCTCTTTTTAGAGAGTTGGTACATTACAACTAATAAAGTGTAATTGTGATTTTTTTGTAAAAATGTAACACTTTCTAACGCTTAACAATTTGACTTGTGATCAACACTTCTATGTACTCTCTCAGAGTATAATTTTAACTATTAAAGTGTAAACTCCAAACTAACTCTGCAAGGTGTAAACACTGCTGTAGCAATTATTTGATACAGAAAAGAAGAGCAAGAACATAATTAACAAAGATGCCGGATCGTCAGCTCATCCCAGCCCCTCAAGGTCAGACACATAACTTCATTAGCATGTGAGCCTGATCAGATCAAGAAACAAATAAATAGTAAAATAAATTCATCAACTGAAATAAAGACAGTATATCTAAGTAAATGCTATGTTAGAGACTTCATAAAAAGAGCAGAAGAGAAAACAGCAAAAAGGAAACAAAGACATAAATATATAAAAGGAGAGAAAAAAAAACAGAAAAAGAAAAGGCATGACCTTAAAGTGCAGTAAATATAGAATGAAGTTGAAGTACAAATAATCAAACAGTTTTATGTATAGCAAAACATGTAAAATTGTAAGTGCTTTCCCAAATTTTGTAAAAAAAAAAATCACTCCAGGTATATTCAAACTCTGCTGGTTTGTCCTTCAAATTATACATCATCTATTCATTTAGTAAACATGAAGTCAATATTTAGTCCATGTCTCAATGTGGGTGGTTTTTCCTCTTTCCATTGCATTGCTGTACATTTATATTAAAACATTTGCATAATAATTCATAATAGTATCTTGAACATGTAACAATGTGGAACAATGTGTATTCTGTAATTTTTATTTAGATATTTATTATTAAAGGGTAAGTTGGTCAGTAGCACAGTGAGTTCATCATTTTGTTTACTATACAGTATGTGTAAAACTGATCATTAAAATACAATGTATTCACCACACATCCTAAGATAAATGCACGCTGTTCATGGATTATTGTTGCAGATTTTCTGAAACACAGGGAGGTCATGACTGTACCACTGCATACAAACAAATCAATCTAGTACTTAGTGCCTTCATTTCACTGACAAGTCGCCAATTCCAGAGCTCATGCACAGACTGTAGATTCCCTGCTGGAGCCTTGTAGCATTTGTTAGTACGTTAGCAGAGTGGATGATTGACACAACAGGTGTCAATCTCAGGTTCAGATTTCAGAGTTAAAGATGTTACTGTGACACCTACGTAACTGATTTATTGGCACTTAATTTTTGCTCTTTTTACAACTCCAACACTTTTTTCTATTGGGAGTACATTTTCAGGAATTTAACTCCACCCAGGATATAATTAACTCTGCACTCAAAGAAATTTTACCAACACCAACATTTTAATTCTTCTCAACTTGCTGTTTAGTTTTAAAATGTCAACTGAAGCTCATCATTTAGGAAAAAAAGGTAGATCCGCCTAAAAAAAATATATCATTTAGAGCCATTATTATTTATGTTTAATCATCCTCAAACCATTTCCATTGTTCCGAAAACATAATCAGAAGAGCAAATAGAAGAAAAGAAAACAGTACAGTGTCCCCCATAGTAAAATATTTACTTCTGACAAGGTGGTTATGTTTTTGCTGGCGTTTGTTTGTTTGTTTGTTTGTTTGTTAGCAAGATTGTGCAAAAACTACTGGACAGTTTTTGCTGAAATTTCCAGGAGATGTTGGTAATTGCCCAACTTAGAAATGATTCGATTTTGGTGGTGATCTAGATAACCACCATTAGCAAACAATCGTTTTTGCTCAATTACTGTCTAACTAATAATGATATCAACATGAGTGCTAGGTGTGGGTTTTCAGGATCAAGGAATCATATTATGATGGCAACTTTATCGTGGAACTATTGCTTATTCATGTGACAGCAATATGTGAGATACCTTAGCGCAGGTTTGTGCTCTCCAAGTGCTTTCTACTAATTATTGTTTTCACATTAAGCTACTGATATGTCATCATATGGGAAGACATACTTTAAACTGCATTAGTGTTAAAAATCAGTCTCTTCTTCTTTCCTTGTTTATTATCTGGCAGAAGTTGACCAAAGGCCAAAAAGTGCGCTACATGTTAACACAGAGTTTAGGTCAGTTTTCAGACTATTATTATTCAGACTGCAAAAAATGTTAGATGTTTTCTTTTGAATAATAAGGTAATTTGTTGTTTTGAACGGAAAAAAACAACCATAATATTTTCCTCCATGTAAATTATTTAGCAGGTGAGTTATTTTTCCCCTAAGTGTTTTGGTGTTTTGAGCAATTGTTCATCATCAGTTTTGGTCATGAGTCCAACACTTATATTTTTCCTTTGGTCTCAAGATTTTTTAGTGGCACAGTTTACCAAAATGCACAGGCTTAAAAACAATATTTTTTTGTTCATGCAACATAAAAAGGCAGAGGTTTACTGATGTTTCATTTTTTAAGAGGTATAACTTGGTTTGGGTAGGAAATTAGCATTAAAGTAATGATCAACATAACTAAAATTCTTACTGTACTTTCTGCTTTCAGTGCAGGGAAACCATGCTCATAGCTGCCTTCTCTTCAAAGGACGTTGTTTAGTCCGGTCATTTTTTGACAAGGAACAAATTTATCAGCTCGAAGCTTTGAAAGATGGATCTGCTTGATGACAGACATGGAATCTTGTAACTTTGTGCAGCAGATGGATCTGCCTGATTCACTGTCTGTAATTAAATGATCCATCTTTCCAATGTACAATGAGTGATTGGAGGCCAAAGCGGGACGGCCCAATTAGTGTCCTTTAGAGCAGGAAGAGCAGAGAGTTAGAGTGAGACGACAGCAGGAAGTGGCTACATGTTCAGAGATTAGCATAGATGCTAACAGTTTCAGTAGCAGTTTTTTAGATTTTGACGACATTTTTTTATTAAATGTTAAAAAAATATATCAGCTCTACAAACTCCTCTACTGTAAGGGTATTTTCACTCCTCTTCTGACATGTTTTGACAATAGTTTGTTTGACTAAGTGGCTGTAGCAGGGCGTTGCCTGCCTACTACATTAGCTAATTGGCCTGTAATAAATGTGATTAACATTGCGATCGTCCAGTTACCTACCGGATATGCTTTTGAAAGGCTCTGCCCTCCCCAAACACTTTCTATGGGCTGTTGCCCAGATGGACTTGTGAAATATATTGAATGGTCCATCTGGTGTGTCAGTTTAGGAATCTGGTGAATCGAGCTGCTTTTCCAAGGTTAGATTACAATTGCAAATAACAAAAATTAAACATACAACTTCCTTTATAAATCCTTTTTTTTTTAATCTATTATCTCCCTTGATGTTCAGTCAATATACTGGTCAGATTTTCCTATGCTGCTTCTGTCTTTAGATATCAATAGACTGGAGTGTTTGTGTTCTGTTCATGAATACAAAAAAACACATTAATTGTAAATAGGGATACACCGACTCTAATACCAGTGTGGGGTTATCAGTGCCAATACAAAGACAAGTACACATATTCATAAAACACTACCAGTAATGCAATAGTTTAACAGCAGTGTATCACAAAGTGGGGTCAAGAATACTCAAAAATGAGTATGATTTAAAATAAAACCATTGCCACTGAGTGAGATTTATGCCGATATGAGGGTAATACAGTATGTCAAAAATATCCTTATTTACAAGAATGTACATGACACCAATAATGGAGGGTTCTGTTGCTATTTTTAGCTGAGACCTGAGGCTCCGCTCTTGCTATTTGGAGGTTGAAGGCTGAAAAGATTGGAAGGTTGTCAGTGTTAGAGCAGGTTGTCAAAGTTGTAGCCAGAGAAGTCATATTTTTATTTAATGTGGATGACCAAAGTGCAGCAGACTACAAACTATGCTATGATAAATCTAAGAGGGGTGGTAAACATCTGATTAAAAGAAACTTTAATAAAACAATTGTCATGTTTCTTCTGAGTACTTGTACTTGTACTTGGTTTCGGTGTGCCCTTACGCCAGAGCTTACAATATATTTATAATTGATCTGAGAAAAGTTGTATCAGCCCATCCCTAATATTAAGATGCAGTGGTTATCAGCATCTTAAGAATATAAAAGCAATTCTAAATAATACATTTTTGTCAAATTTCTCCCCCCACTTTGCTCCAAGTTTTTGTGAATCTGGAGAATCTCCTTGTAACCCACCAACAAGCACTGTGCTATCAGACCCCCATGGAGTTACTCTCTTTTATTAATTCGTAATTTAGAATTAATTCGTTCTTTGAGCCAGGAAAATTACTGTTATATAACCTATTGTTGTTCACATATTAAGAGTACAACCCATGTCCTTGCTCTTTTCTCCTGTGTCTTTGTTCAGCTATCAGCCCACAAGGCCAAGACCCTCATAGCTTTGTCTCCAGCCGGGCACACAGATTACTTATGTTTGCATCTGTGAAATACTGTAAACATTGCTGGGATTTTCAGGTTGATGTTTGGGAGTTTGTAATTCAGACTCACACTGATGAAATTATTGCTTATCACTTTGACAAATTTAAGCTGATAGATGTTTTTATGCAAAAAGTCTCTCCAGGGAGAGTCTAATAAGAAACACTGTATCTGATTTAGAAGTGTTTTGCTCTCATTGCGCCCTTTATCACCAGTTTATCAGAGAGGACTCTACAAAGAATGAGCTCTCTTTGATCAAACATAAAATCAGAGCAGAATAACATGGTGCAGGGCATTGTGCAACAAAAGGAATTAAACAAAGCAAAAGACAAATTTAAAATACATTCTTGGCCTGAAATCACCCCTAACACTTTCTTGTAGCCTCCTTTGTGAGTCAAAGTTACAAACTAAGTTAAGAGAAGTATTTTTGTCTGCTGAGCCTGCTCTGTTTGCAAGAAATATATAAAACAAAAAACAAACAAAAGTTAAAATGTATCTCCAAAGAGATCTGAAATACCATGCCATACTTCATAGTTTCTTCCACTCACTTAAGAAGCCCTCTGTGCCCTATCAACCATGTCAATAAAGCCCCACCACATACCTCACTGTTTTTCTCTGAGGTATAGAGGAAATGTCTGAAAATGTTTGTGGTTAAACAGGTGCTTGAGTTCTCTATAGTCAAAAATGTGTGTCACATGTCTGAAATGTGGAGTGTTCATGTTCTAAAGGTTATATTTGTTCAAAGAACTATGCTGAATGATTAACAAAGTGAATCATTTCTCTGTTTGTTCAGGTGGAAAATATGTCAGAGGTATAGCTTATCTTCAAAATTTTGCAGACTTCAACCTGGGGTCATGTCATGACCATATTTAAGGCCTTACATTGACTTTTGTGTAGAGAGTGTCTGGTGTGAAAATCATACTTCAAAGGAGGAAAACATCTGACCATTTAGGGAAACTCTGTAATTTTATTGACAAGGTGTCTCGGGTAACTTAGTCCAGACGGCTTATCACAGACGTGTTGCACACAGTTTGCACTTGTGCATTTGCATCAGTGCGTCAGTCTCAAAGAAGCACTTGACTGCTTTATTGAACAGAACTTTGATATTGGTCACAAGATGCAAGCATGTGGTTGTTTAGGGACTCAAGGATGAAGACATGTCGGGTGTGAAATCATTAAGTGCCCTAAATCAAAGTTCAGTCTTTTCTCTGTAAAAGTAATTAGCCTATGTTGTGTCACCTTGACGACTTCCTGCCTTCTCATTTTAGGGTGGAGCAGATTGAGACAACGGATTGGAACTTCTGCTGAGTGGTTATACCCTCCTCAAGGTATACAAGTGGACAGTGAATGTACAGTGGTGAGGTAAGGGGAAGGTCTGGGGTGGTTTTGTAGTAATGGCATTTAGATGAAACCTTATATACCAGTGACTTTTAAATCATCCTTCAATGAAAAATGACAGTTGTGCAATGGTTGATATTTCAAGACAATATTCAATTCAGTATCAATAAAGCAAAGAATGAACATGAGACCCAAAGATATGGACCTTTGAAGTGTAAAATCCATTGAGTCGATTACTGAGTCAAAGTAGGTGCAATGTTTGAAATCCCTAAAAGCATACTTGAAACATAGTGTTTATAGGCAATGCATGAACGTGAGACACCATGACCTTCACTTTCAACCTATAAACTAAATAATGTGATCAAAGTAGACATTTGTGCTTTGTCTGAGGAGAATCCCTGAAGCAGTTGTCCCCAACCTTTTTGATACCACAGGCCAGTTTTATGATATCCATTGTAGTCGCAGACCGTTATCCACAGGAAAGCAGAGGCAGACGCGGCAATGGCGACAAACACATTGTGCAGAGTAAGTCACAATAGTGCAATACCAGGGGGAGCCATGGGCTTGTTTCTAAACCCTAATAAAGGAGCTTCACAACATCTTTCTCTGTTTTATCAGCTGCTTAATGACATTTAGAAACAAAGTCAGTTAAAAGTCACTTGTTGACATGGTCATGAATTAAACCCCTGAGCATAGAGAAGAATGCTGTAAAACGGCATTCGTACAATGGTGACAGTGTGTGTTTTATCCATCAGTCATCAGCCTGAGCTGATCTGATGTTTCTATCAATTACTGATGGTATCCATTAGTTCTTAAACTGAACTGATTTCTTCCACTGTCCAAATTGAGGGCTCCTGTGTGCTTGGACTGTTCTCCAGTCAAACACATCATGCAGTGTCAAATATTTTTAAAAAATCGAAAGCACAGGTGGAAGAGAGTAGGAGTACAGGGTTTAGCTGTGAATTTGTCTCCAGTTATAGTGCTCAGTTAATTACAGTGGTAACAGAGAGCCTGAATGTATAGTCTGCACAGTCAAGCTACACAGGGGAGATAAGTAAGGATCTGGTCATCCTTTTAAAATAGTACACCCTTGGATCTTTGTAATACAAAAAGCAGTTGTTAGCTTGATTTTTATTTTTCTCTATGGCCTGGTTCACGGCTCTGTGGCCGGGGATCTCTGTCGTAAAGCATTCAAGAGATATGTGAAAGCAGAATGAACATGAGGCCAAGATTTTGACCTTCAAGGTTCAAAATTTTACTAGATCACCATAAAGCCAGGGAACATTAATATGAAGTATGACAATATCACTCAAAACACTCTTTAGATTTTATATCCACTCACAAAGAAACATGGGACCCAAAAATAATGAAACACAAAACCTAAAGTCTGAGAAGTTTTTTGGGCACAGTTTGATGAAATCCCTCTAAACATTGTTGAGATGTGGCATTTACTTGCATACGGTGAACATGAAGCATCATGACCTTGACCTTTGAACTTTAACTTAAGAAATTGTATCAGTACAGGCTTTAGTTAAGTAGACATATGTGCAAAGTTTGAAACAAATCCCCAAGCAAGAGGTATTCACAAGGCCCAAAGATTTAAAAGCGTTTTAGTCCAAAATCATATCACTTCACTCTTGAATCGGGATGGACATCAACGTGAAGACTGATGAAAATCCCTCTTAGTATTATTGAAATATCCTGATCACAGGAAACAGATGAACACGATGAACACTCCATGACTTTGATTTCAACCTCACAAGTCCAACCTTGTCAATCTGTCCTTAAATCTTAGTGGACATCTATACAGAATTTTAAAAAGATCACTCATAGTGTTCTCCGGGTATCCACTGAACATGACGCTCTCTGCCATTTGACTATTGTAATCCAAAATGCTGTAAGTTAACTTTGATTCAGAGCGGACATTTTCACTAGGTCTTTAGAAGCCCCTGAAAGTTTTCTTGACATATTTGTTTCACAAGGAAAGGATGGTCATGAGACTCTATGACCTTGACCTTTGATACACAGTATCCAAAATGGGATTGGCTTAGTATTAAGACAGGGCAAACAGTTGTGAAAAGTCTGAAAAAAATCCCTTGAAAAGCAAAAGGGGATTCGGTGACATGGAACTGTAGCCTATGACCTCCGAAATGTGTTTATTTTTTCTTGAGTCCGAGAGAGCATTTTCCAAAGGTTGAAGATAATCCCTTCAAGTGCTCTGGAGGTGGCTTTTTTTGGCAAGGGGTGAACATGAAGCCCCAAAGTCTTGATCACCCTAGTGTCAGTTTGAATTTTAATGCAGAATTTGATTTAAAAAAAAAATCAGTAAGGTGTTTTTAGTTTGTTTGTTTAGTTTGTTCACAAGTAAGGAATATAAATGATACTCAGTGACCATAATTTTCATCAATAATTAAATTAAATCAGTGTATCCTTTAGTCAAAGTGGAAATTGGTGCATAGATTGATGAAGACATTTTAAATGGTTTTCGTGATATCCTGTTCACCAGAAAAAGATCAACAAGAGGTCAAACTGAATTTCTTTAAAGTCCAAAATCTGGTCAGTTCATCCTTTACTTGTTGTAGACATCTGTGCTACATTAAAGAAAATTCCCTCAAACTCCTTAAATATCTGGACATGTAATACAGTTTACCCTTGTTCCAGAATGGATATTTGTGCAAAGTTTTATGACAGTCCTTCAGAGCATAATAAATGAATACTTGAATCATAGTGTTCATTTGTACAAAATTTGAAAAGAAATTGCTGGAAGATTTTTAGAATATTGCGCTTACAAGAAATGGACAGACAGAGAGCAATCCACCTCCAGCTTCTGCTGTTGTGTTAAGGCACGAAAACTTCATGAACACATGGTTACGCTAGCCTGCAATCTTATAGTTTTAAATATATGGCACCAGATCTTTTGGGAACGGTACTTTAAAAATAGGAAGAAACAGCTTAAAGACAGAGGAACCTCTCTCAGACTGGCAGAAAAATGTTGAAAAAGCAGCATGCAGGTCTGTGAAAACAACTTAAAAAGAAACAACATTCGCTGAGGCCATTAAGCTGCCAAATAAAAGAGTGAAATGGGCATTCTTATGATTCGTTTTGCCAACAAATGATTCGATGTCTTTCTCCAAAGAAAATATTTGTGTGAAATATGTGGTGCCATTTATGTAATGCCATCATCACACATTATCATAAACTATAAAGCGTGTGGATATCTCAGGGCAAAAATGAGCTTGGTGTTCATGGCAACAGAGGAACGGCCTTCACGTACTAATAAATCCCTTGGCCAGCATGATTAGGATTTTAAGATAAGAGAAAGGCAGCCTGTCTATAATAGTTCACAGGCCTGTCAGTCATCTGGGTCTCTCTGACTCTTTGTTCACCCCTGTGAGGCGACAGCTTGAGAAAAACAGCATGCACGTTCCAAATACATGTAGATTTGAGGGAACAGACTGGAAAATGAGTCTAAATTAAGATTCTATTCAAAGGGAGCATGTACAGCTGATGAAATTCCTCCAGAATGTGTTTCCTATTACATGCAGAGGATTAATTATGACAAAGATGTTACATGGATTAATTCCTCTAATCACACATCTCACTCAGAACCATTAGAATGTATTGTGTTTAGAATTGTGTTATACCTCTTGAGCGCACCATCAGCACAGGCATAATGTCTAAATTGTATCACTGTCAGCTGAGAAGAATACACGCATTTTCTTGCCGTTCCTTCATCCGTTGTTTACACTTGAGACGTATTATAGATGAGGGATTTTCACAGTGCATACTCTCATTTTGCCTAAACACACATACAAACAGAAAAAACACCTGCAGGCCTACTAGACCATGATAGCCCCACCGCAGAGGGGGCTTTCATGTGATTGCACATATCAATCTGGCCCTTGATGTGTGAGCACAGAGCGAGAAAGCGAGCGGATTACGAATCAGCTGACTCCCCACATTTTCTTCCAAGTGACTTATTAGAAGGGTTATTCTGAGCGGACTGTTGGACCGCTTGGGGAGGGGGCTGAGTAGCAAGCCCCTCAATGGAGCCAATCTCCCCTTCTCTCACAGCGCAGATTACTTCAGACAACCGCTCTCGCTACCACTCAATAACAAGCAAGAAAAAAACCTTTCCCCCTTCTTTTTATATGTTCTGCTCACAAATCTGTTTTTTCTCCACCATTTTTTTTTTGTCACAATCATACTTAAGAACAGAGGTACTCAACCTTTCTCAACTCAGGGGCCACAGTGACAAAATTGTTCTTTGAGACACAATCCAAAAACTTCCCTGAAAACAATTTGATTTGAAAATAGGATAATAGTTAAATGCCATGAAAAAGTATTTGCCCCCTTCATGATTTCTTACTTTTTTGTATATTTGTCACACTTAGGTGTTTCAAATCATCACACAAATTTAAACATTAGACAAAGATAACCCGAGTAAATCCAAAATGCAGTTTTTAAATGATGATTTTATTTATTAAGAGAAAAAGCTCTCCAAACCTACATGACCCTATGTGAAAAAGTAATTCCCCCCCCCTTGTTAAATCATGAGTTAACTGTGGTTAACCACATTTTTTTGAAAGCTGAGTTCAATTTCACTGACCACACCCAGACCTGAATACTGCCAGACCTGTTGAATCAAGAAATCACATAAATTGAACCTGACAAAGTGAAGTAGGCTGCAAGATCTCAAAAAGAAACACATCATGCCACGATCCAAAGAAATTCAAGAACAAATGAGAATAAGTGATTGAAATCTATCAGTCTATTACAAAGCCATTTCTAAGGCTGTAGGACTCCAGTGAACCACGGTCAGAGCCATTATCCACAAATGGAGAAAACTCGGAACAGTGGCAAACCTTCTCAGTAGTGGTTGGCCTACCAAAATTACACCAAGAGTACAACAACGACTCACCCAGGAGGTCACAAAAGAACCCAGAGCAACATCTAAAGACCTGCAGGCCTCACCTGCCTCAGTTAAGGTCAGTGTTCATGACTCAACAATAAGAAAGAGACTGAGCAAAAATGGCATCCAACGGAGAGCTCCAAGGTGAAAACCACTTCTGACCAAAAAGAACACAAAGGCTCGTCTCACATTTGCCAAAAAACATCTTGATGATCCCCAAGACTTTTGGAAAAATATTCTGTGGACTGACAAGGCAAAAGTTGAACTTGTTGAAAGGTGTGCGTCCCATTACATCTGGTGTAAAAACAACACAGCATTTGATAAAAAGAACATCATAGCAACAGTCAAACATGGTGGTGGCAGTGTGATGGTCTGGGGCTGCTTTGCTGCTTCAGGACCTGGACAACTTGCTGTGATTGATGGAGCCATGAATTCTGCTGTCTACCAGAAAATTCTGAAGGAGAACGTTCGGCCATCAGTTCGTGACCTCAAGCTCAAGTTACTTGGGTTATGCAACAGGAGAACGACCCAAACCACACTAGCAAGTCCACCTCTGAATGGCTTAAAGAAATAAAATTAAGGTTTGGAGTGGCCGAGTCAAAGTCCGGACTTAAATCCAGTTCAGATGCTGTGGTGTGACCTTAAACGGGCAGTTCATGTTTTAAAACTCTCCAATGTGGCTGAGTTAAAACAATTTTGCGCAGAAGAGTGGGCCAAAATTCCTCCACAGCGATGTGAAAGACTCATCACCAGTTATTGCAAATGCTTGATTGCAGTTATTGCTGCCAAGGCTGACCCAACCAGTTATTAGGTCCAGGGGGCAATTACTTTTTCACATAGGGTCATGTAGGTTTGGAGAGAATTTTTTTTCTCTGAATAAATAAAATCATCATTTAAAAACTGCATTTTGTATTTACTCAGGTTATCTTTGTCTAATGTTTAAATTTGTGTGATAGTCTGAAACATTTAAGTGTGCCAAATATGCAAAAAAGTAAGAAATCAGGAAGGGGGCAAATACTTTTTCATGGCACTGTATATAATTTTTTTTGCTAAAACTTAATACTCTCTTTCTTGGTTTAAACACATGATGCTGAGGTTTTCTTTGCCTTTGCCAATAGTCATAATACTAAGCCAACTTTAAATACACTATGAAATAACAAGTTGCTTCGTTGGGTAGTTTGCTGACAAGCTTTTATCCTGCCTTTGCAGCAAAGGATTTTGGGTGTGTATTGATAAAGACATTAAAAAAATTAGATAAACTAACTTGTAAATCTTATCCAAATATAACCAATTGGCCTGCTGATCAACTCAGAACTCAACTTTCATTGCTTTTTTAGAACTTATGGGGCATAAAAAAAACTGGGGGATCTGTTTTGAAAACCAATGGGCCTCATGTGCTTGCATAGGAGTCTTGTAGTCTTGTCCATGATGGCCTTTTTTTCTGTGTCTCTGTGTCTCTGGCAAGAGGCCTACCAAAAATGGTCTGATTGCTAATAACATTGGCATCAATAACCTTTATTGTTCCTGTTTTTTTGGTTTTGAAAAATGTGGAGTGCAAACAAATCGTGAGACCTGGGATACATTATGACTGGTTGATAGAGCAGAGGGTGGGGCCTTAACTGGCTGATGTGATTCAATCATTTCTGTTGGTAATGTTTTCTTTGCAAAATGTTTTGCAGTAGGACTTCAGAGCCACAACTGGTCACGTACCTCAGGAACCACAGGTTAAGTTCCAGCTTTAAAATGTCTTCTCTTTAGTTGCCTTTTTCCATCCCCTCATGAAAAGGCAAAGGGACTCAGTAATTTGAGGGGACATCTCATCAAGACCAACCTTGAAACCTTTAAAAGAATGTGCCAGGAGCACGACATTTACCTGTTAAAAGTTTGGTTTGTGTCCTGTCTTTGGTGTCCTCTTAGACTGTCACTTTTTATGCTGAGCTGATAATAGAACAGGAAGACGGAGGATTTCCTGTCAGTGCACAGCCTGAACCAAAACACTGTTCCTGTTTGTGGCTACCCCTCTAGTTATCTGCTCTCACTGCTCAAGGTTTTTCAAGAGGCATAGTCATAGCTTCTGTATGTTTACACACCAATAGATCACTGGCAAGCCCCTCTGAAAGCACTATGACAGCATCCTCTTTCGAAAAAAAAAACAAATTATTTGCAAAATTACATGTCCCATTTAGATGAAAATTGGAACTTGTCATATTTACGCATATTTCAGTCTAAATTAATCCAATCTAAGTCCTGCTGAGGCAAGTTAGCTGATAATTTGAAAATTACACTTTGTAATTGATCCTCCATTTGAGACCCAAAGGCAATTATGGGGGATTGGTCATTAACTGGTCTGTATGCTCAACCAATAACAGATCAAGCCACTCCATTACTGGTTACACACAGCTCCTCATCAGAGCTCATTCTGAATATAGGTCTGATGAAAAAGCTCTCTACACTCTGCGTGACTGGCTAAGAGTTTTGTTATCAGAGACAAACAGGCGTAATGACTGTGAAAACATCAAAAGGATGTCAAATATAGAACTGTGGAAATGGTATGGCCCATGGATGACCCCAGTAAAGAGCACAAATCAAATCAGAGCTCCTTCAGCAGCCCCTTATTGTGTTTTGTTACTCTGTAGCAGTCATATGGAATATTGTTCATCCAATCATACTGGGCTGTAATGTGATTGCTCAGTACTAGGGCTTGGAAGTATTGACAAAACAATATCTCAGTGTTGTTCAGCTGAATATTACATGAAAACACTCCTCAATTTAATTATTTATTGATGCATTCATTTTTTTTATTTATGATAAAGAAACAACAAATGGTTACCACAATACCACGTTTCTAAACTTTGATATGACAAGTAAAAATCCAACAGGTCTGATACATGTTTGCTACGATGGCAACAAAATAGAAGTCCTGTAGAGCCAATGCTGGTCAATTTTAAGATTTTGGTCATCAAAAATTCTTAACAAATTTTTACATATTGTCTAAATTTTACAGACATTCTGGTTTCATATTTGTGGGCTGTAAAGTATTTATATGCTGTTCAGAACAATATGCCTCAGAATAATCAATTATTTGTTATTTCAATGACCCAAGGTATCTGAAAGTACAGAAACAATGAAGAGATGAACCTACACGATATCCCATTGATACCCACATCCTCATAAGATGACAAAGGTAAACAAATTTGCATTAAAATGCACTATTGACATTCATATATGAGGAATTATTATATATGCTATATAAATAAAGTCTGATTGATTGATTGAAATAACAACTAAAGATAAAAACCGAGAGAAATAGTGTATATTTACTCTTTGTGCAACTTCACTAGTGAAAGATAAAACTATTTTTTTGTAAGCATGTAGATATTTTAAGGGAGCTGTAATGGCAGGTACACATTGGAAACTAGAAGTTCTCTTAGAGCATAAACCTCCGTCGTGGCATTTCCTGCATTGTCGGGCGAGTTATTGTGGAAAACAAAATGTGAAAAACTTCACTATTTGCACTCTTTACAATTCCTTGAAAAATTCCCGGATCCACATCCAGATCACCACCAAAATCTAATCAGTTGTTCCTTGTGTGGTGGTCAACAGTCCCTGAAAATTGCATTGAAAAGTTATTCAGTTAGCAGCAAATATGTGCAAAAACGCCCTGTCTCGCACAGTCAACAAATCCTTGAAAAAATTCCTGGATCAACATATGATAAAAACTGTTGAGAACTTATTGAGTTATTTGAAAAGTTTGCAAAGTGCCCTAGCTTGTAGTGTGAATATGAAGTCCTTTAAAAGAATCCTGGATCTGCATACGATGTCGGATCAGCTTTAAAACCTTATCACTTCTTGCTTGTGCCATGACCAACATTCTCTGAAATGTCATCAAAATCTATTTATAACTTTTCAATTGATCATGCCAACAGACAAACAAACACTGTAAATCAAGAAGGCTTTCAAAATCACAAATGTAAGAGTTTTTATTTTTAATCTTTTTACGAAAGTCAGAGTGAGGGAGAATGATCCAAATCAAATCAACTACCTTTGTTTCAAACCAGCATTTATTCCTACAGGTACACTTGCACAAAGTTCAGGATTTTTTAGAATTTAATTCAATTCTCATATTCATATGTAGGTTGAAACACAGTCATTAACTGCAAAAGAAACAGCTGTGTAGGAAGTTTAAAACTGGGTTAGGAACAGACAAACTCTGCTACCCAGTTGAGGTTATGAAAGACAGTTCCATGTTAGAAGTTATACTATAACAAGACTTAGTACAGCAACAGGACATAAGGTAGTTATACTGCATTAACAATATCTTTCAAAGGCAAAGTTTTCAAGCAGTCAAGCTCTTTTGTAGAAGCACAATGACAAAGACAATGTTAAGATGACCTTAGACACGGCCAAGACAACTTGGTGCAGTAGGTATTTATGCTTACGTCTTAAAAACCGTAACATTTCCAGCAGAGCCGTTGGCTCAGTACTGGCAGAAACCAGTGGGACCCAAGTATACTTATCTACTGTCCAGAGAAGTCTGGCCAGAAGTTAATGGAAGAATTGAGGCCAAAAAACCATTCCTCTGACATGGAAACAAAGCCAATTGACTTGATTATGCATAGAAAAGTGGAGACTAGGGTGCAAAAACAAAAACAAAAAAAAAATTCAGGTTCTCTGAACTGATGGGTCAAAATATTTGGCTGTTGCAGGAGACTGTTTGTTTGCCAAAAGTATCTGAAGGCAACAGTGAAGCATAGTGGAGGTTCCTTGTGTTTGAGGCTGCATTTCTGCCAGCTGAGTTAGGAGTTTGGTAAGATTTATGGTATCCTTAATGCTTAAAAGTACAAGTAGATACTTATCCATCATGCAATACCAGCAGGGAGGTGTACGACTGGACCTTAATTTATTCTGCAGCAGGAAAGTGACCCCAAACCTACAGCCAATGCAATGTAAACTAACCCAAGCATAAGAAAACAAGGAGTCCTGAAAGTGATGGTATGTCCCCACAGAGCCCCAAACATAATGGAGTGGGCCCCCACAGTGTCATGCACTGGGTTAAAGGGATTGTCCATGAGACAGGTCAGCTTAGCCAACATCCTTCTTTAACTTCTCAATCATTTTAATTTGTAGAGAGCTCTGTCTAAATTGTAAAAATATTTTGGTAACATTTGGAAAAACAAGGCAGAACTAGGAAATAGTGAGTGACTATCACTTTTGTAGATGTTGCCAACATATTTAGGGAACTTAGACATTGTGCAGGAGTCTGCATGCAGTATTGTTCATTAATAACAAACAAACCAAATAAGTTATTTTTGCTGCTGTGGTATCAAACCAGTATTGGTCATATATGATTTTATATGATTTTTGCTCAGCCTAAGGCTTGAAATCTTTTGACAATACATCAAAACCCATCAGCATAAACTATATCCGAAAAAAATTGTTTTCTTACCCTAAAGCATGTTTTAGAACATAACAGTATATTTTAGAATGATAAATGTGTAGCCAAGCCCTACAAAACACCATGTATCAAATCCTGATTTTATTTTAAATTTTCTACCGTATTTGTCTACATTTGGCATTGATACCTTATTTGAGCCCAGCTGGGTAACTAAAATAATCTGTCCAATAATGAGGTAAACATCAGCTGAAACACAAGAGCAAACTTTGTTCTTATGACAAAGGGATTTGAACAAGTAATTGGCAGATTTCTAAAGCTTTGAATGTTTTCTGAATGTGTCATGTAAATAGAGAATACTCATTTTCATTTTGAAGTAAAAGTCTGTCTGTCTACTCTGATTTGAAAAAAGCAGACAGAAAAAAATAAAATGGCAGACATGAGACTTGGCAAACAACTGTTTGGTGCCAAGAATTTTTGGTGCTTGGAGTCACCATGTTTAAACACAAATACTCATGTTCATACTTGTAATGCCAAAGCAATGCAAATTTTGCCTTTTTTAAATGAAATGAGATTGATCTGTTTTTTTTTTTTATTAAACTATAGTCACTTTAGCAATGACATGGACAAAACTGTTTTTTGATAAAGGCTTCTATATCCAATGGAATTGATACTGAATCATTGCAATCTTGATGATATCAGGCAATATCATATCATTGTCCAGAAAATCTATGGGGATTTTGTATCATTGATGAAAGTAGTGATTTACACCACTAAGTTACACACACAATCAGTGGTGTGCTTGTAGCTGACCAGTGTTAGGGAAAAAATATCTTTCATTCTTCTATTTCATAATTTCACAAAGGGAGGAAAAGAGAGCCAGCTTCCATCATTCCCATTAAAGGACAGGCTTGGGGCATTGGTGGCCTAATGGTTAAGTCTGTGTACATAGCCATTGGACAAAGGCTTTATTTCCCTCCAATCTGCTCAGAAGCTTCTTTCTTGTATCATTTCCCACTCTCTTACTCTCCCCAATTTCTGACTCACTTCATTGTCATATCTAAAACTAGCCTGTTGATAAATCTTTTTCATAAAAAGAGCCCGCATATAGCTGACTCATTCTGAAATGACTATTAGAAAAACACATTTTTTAACATGCTAGTAAAACAACTCTAGCAATTAGCTCAAAGCAACATGGTGCCCCACAAATGTTAGTTCGTTTTTTTGAGTTCTCTGTCCTGGGGGTAAATCTTTGTCAGAGAACTGTATCTCAAATTACACACACCATCAAACAGTAGCAGACAGAAATACATGAAGTACAGCCCAGAACAAGACAGTGAAAACAGGCAAAAATAAGAAATTGCCTCTGAAAGGGACCTTGTTTAAAACATCCACGAATGTTTCAGTCAGCATGAGCCCATTCCCCCTCTGTTACCTAAATCTGCCTTAAAAGAACAGTACAGTAAAGTGATAACAGAGCAGGTGTTGTGCCTGTGCTTTGGTATTTGAATTGCATGTGAGGACCTTGCAGTTGAGTTCTTTGAGGTTTGAATGTGGAAACCTATAATCTTGGTAAAAGTGTTGGTTATGTGTTTGTTCTTGACCCATGTTGTGCCAAGGAGCATGTTCAAGAAACAGGTGGAGTAGCAGCAGAATGGCTTGAGTAATACTTTGGTACAGCAGTTATG
Source organism: Cetoscarus ocellatus (assembly GCA_037902135.1). Taxonomy (NCBI): domain Eukaryota; kingdom Metazoa; phylum Chordata; class Actinopteri; order Labriformes; family Labridae; genus Cetoscarus; species Cetoscarus ocellatus. Next base: position 1,023,937 of record JBAMNC010000473.1, read on the forward strand.
GGAGAAGTCTGATCCTTTAGAGTCAGCACACAATCATCAGTCTGTCCCTGCTTGGTCCCTTTTCAATCAACCTTGAATGAGGCAGAAATTACTGTCCAGTATGAGTTTAAGAGATGATCCATTTTCAGCTCTTCTGTTATAAAGGTGGACAGGGTGCTTGAGTGGCAGGTTTCTTAACACTTTTTCCTATCATTAAACTGAAGGCTGGTGCCTTCACAGCACCAGGTTAAATGTATTTCTGTATTGTGGTTGTTCAGAACTGATTGATTTTTCAGGGTGTTAAGAATGGGAGTTGCAAGTTCTTTTAGGTAACCCCATTCATCTAATTCACTCACCATCATCAAACCAACGTGTAAAGCAACTCTTTATGTCTTCATTTTGATGTTGTCAAAATGCAGACCTGTTAGTTTGTGACTGCTAAACAAAAGTCTGTGCTTGGACCCTAGCTCTCTTTGCTCAGTGGGTATGTGCTCATGAACAACTTGTACCTCAGCTCAGGAGGTGTGCTGGGCAGCTTGCTGGACTACAGTCTGTTGCTGTCAGTATGTTTCATTCATTCTTTGTTGGGGGAGAGCCTGCAGTTTAAATCAGAAGCCATGTAAAGGCCTTTTTCCCTCATTAGTCCACATTGGCCTATGGATTGTTTTTGTTCTCAGCCTCTTCCTGACCCATGTCACTGTGACTTCACAGTTTTATCTGGAGGCAAAAGATAGCAAATCTGGACAGGCTAGCAGGCAGCAACTGTGTGTTTCATTGTAGTCATTTGTTTAGGGCATGATAAGAAGTGAAAATCCTGAATAGCTTGTTTGAATACTTTTTAAGTATTTACTGAAAACAGTTTGATAACAATACCTTGTACTTCATAACCTGACACACCAGATGGACTGTTCAGTATATATTTCACGAGTCCATCTGGGAAAGAGCCCATAGAAAATGTTTGGAAATGGGCAAAGCCTGTCAATAGCATATCCAGCAGGTGAATGGACAATTGTTACGTCAATTATATTCATCATGGGCCGATTAGAAAATGTAGTAGGTGGGTGCTACTGCCGTGGTGTAAAGGATAGAATGTAAACCAAACAAATTCATGCAAACATGTTGGAAGTAGAGCAAAAATATCCTTTCTATCAAGAAATGCTTTCAGTGTTGTTATAAAGAAATGCAGTCCAGCTCTGACAAAACTGCTTCTCAAGCTGTTAGCATCCATACTCATCTTTGTCTGAGTATTCACTTCCTGCTATCATCTCGCTTGTAGCACCCACCTCTTCCTGCTCCAAAGGACGCTGATTGAGCCATCCTGCTTTGGGCCGCTTCCGTTGTGGATTGGAACTTAGCAAGATGGATCTGTCTGATCACAGATGTTAAACCAGGCTTTGCCATCTGCACTGCAAGGTTACAGACTTCATACAGTCTGAGGTATTGAGGCATTGTAGACACACTAATATCTGTTATGTCTTCATCCAGATTGATTTGTTACTGTAAACCTAACACGTACTTACATGCGTTAAAGCATGGTCTTGTCAGTTGATATAATCCGCAGAAGTCCACAATGCCATCATGTAAAAAGTGGGGCTTATTACTCCCTTCCAGCCTCACTTGTGATGGGAATTTAAGATATTTTTAGAGATCTGGATTATTTGGCTCAGCTCAGTGATAAGAGATGTCTTTTGGCTGTCAAACAGTTCATCTTTGGTACCATGTTGGTGTTTTATGTATATCAATCAACAACATAACTAGAAACAAGAAACATCTCTCCCTTTCTTTACATAAGACTTGGCTTTCCCAAAGCAATTTGTTTGCAAACAACACACCACTCACTTGTCACTCTGTTTTAACTAAGTTGTCACTTCAATCCAAACAGCAACCCACAAAATATTTTGCTATATGTTATATCACTATTGCATTTTATAGTGTTTAGAGCACTTACCCTCATACTGTAGTTAGTGATTACTTAATTGTACTTCAGTGAATGCAGCATAGGCTACAGGCATACTCAACAGGGACATAAATAATTAATAAAATGTAATGAACAAGCCAAAAACAGCTGCTAATTAGTCAAATTCCACTCTGCAAATCAACCTCACATCTCGCCAATTTCACATCACAGAGGCATCGCATAACACCACTGCCTCTGTGGTCCTCAGTGTTGCCCAGTGCTTTGTGCTCATGAGACCTTGCTGATGTAGCATAACTACCTTGTGCCTCTTTGCTTTGCACAGTCTCACATGGTGTGTTACCAGTAACAAAAATCTGTCTTCCACAATTTCACCATGATAGCAGTTAATATACATGTATTTATAATTGGTCATTCATACACGGGACTATATCCTACAAAATTCCTGACTTTGTGCGAGTGTACCTATAAAAACTGATGCTGCTTGGAGGGAAAAGGATGATAATTTAAATGTAGAATTTTGAAAGCATTTTTAGGTTCCAATATTTTTTTCACATCTACTTAAAACCTTTGCACAGTACTTTTTTGTGTAGTTTTTATTATTCTCTTGGAGAGAAATATTAATAACTGGGGAAAATGAAGGCACACAAGGTTACAAGAAAGTTGTAGCATATTAGCTGGCATTAATGTTATGCCGGGTACGCACTGCCTCAATTCAGCCATTTTTATAACTGACTGCAGTAACTTATATTTCCAATTTTGCTGGTTCAAACTTGTAACAACTTTTTTTTATTTCCTAAACAGTAGTGATGTGAAGGTGTGGTCCCATCAGCAACGACATGTGTTGATATTAAGGTGGAAAAGAGAAAGTTGTCAGAAATGTCTGAAAGTTAATAACATACCTGAACTTCACTTTACCTTACACGTAGGGCTTACCCCCAGTTTGTGGCCTGCATAACATGTTTAGTAGAGTCAAATGCCTGCACGGAGAGACAAGCCCGTTCAGCGTAACTTGACTCTCCATGCTCTCCTGTTACCTCTCTGCTTTTAGATAATCATCGCCCCTCTTGTTTTCTGCCCTTGGCAGGCTAAGAGATTTATTAACCAAGAGGCATTGTGTTAGCTCCCAGGAATGTGCTCTAGTTTTGTCCAGTGGACCCAATGGTGACTGGCACTCACACCTAATGTGGCAGGCAGTTCTGTCTCTCTAAGTCTGCGTGGGCTGCCATGTGTATTAAACAGAACTCCTGCTTAACATTGGTCTGATGCCCTAAGCTCAGAGAGGATGGAAATGGGGAGAAAGCCTAGAGATTCCAATTGAGGGTCCCAGGTGTGCGTTTAACTCAACCTATCAATTTGGGCCCTGGGTGATGAAGACCACAAGCCAGATGATACAATGAGTCAGGGGTGGAGGAAGCATTTCCAGCATGCCTTATTGCCTCACTGGTCACATGGCAACGGTACAGACTGAGATGAAGTGAGTCATGGGCTGCAGGAAATACAGCCACACATCCATCCAGGTGATGCATTAAAAAAGTGTGAATTTAACCTACACTCCTTGATGGATCTCTCATAATCTTGTGTTACAGTCATACCTATGAGAAAAGGTGACCAGGAGAGAAAGAAAAAGGCTGCATTCATGCATCTGAAGCCGCCTATTATGTGCCTCCCTATATCCACCCACTGCACTTTCCAAGGCTGTTCCTGCTCCTGCCTCTGACGAAGTGACTCCCTGTGATATAGCCCTGCTCTCAGAACAGGCAACACGGTGCCAATGCCAGAGTCCTGTTATCCAAATCCGTCGGCACTGTCTCATTTAACAGATAAGAGGCTAATCTACAGGGTGGGCCGGAGATACTAAGGCACAAACACAAGGCCCCTCTTGTCTCTTACTCTCCATTCTCCACATTCCTGGAATGTGTACAGACATGTGCAGACAAACAAAACCTTATTGAAGGTCTTTTCTTTTGTCTCGTCCAGGCTCAGATGTGTGTCACAGAATGTAAATCACAATGTATTTGTTCTATTTATCCGCCTGGATTGTTTTAATTTGGAAATTACAACCCTCGCTTCCTTTTATTTAACTCTGTGGAATAATAGCAAGCAAAGAATTATAGAACCAAAAAGCATAGCAATGCTGGTGCAAAGACTCTTGTTTTTTTTAGAGTTTATCAGTGTCCAACAGGAAATTGCATGCTGTGCCCTCACCATTATTTCATAGTATTTTCACTAGGGAAGACAGACTTCTTAAGGCTCAGATTCCCTTAAGAAATATGACAACATTATATCTGGTGGTGTGTGTGGGTTTTTAAAAAGATATTCATTTTTTTCCACAGTATTGTCATTTAAGCTGTGGTTGGTTTGGGCTGTTGTTATTTGTGCTATTGCAATACCCAACTTAATTAAGTCATGCCATTTTAAATGCACAGCTTTTTAAAAAAGACATACTTTTATCTACAAAATCCTTTGTCAAACCCACCTGTGAGGAATTTTTAGCTTGTTATGAAACAGACTGAAATTAATACTGATGTTGCTATGTGAGCGACAAAAGTAAATGAGACCTTCATCACAATTCTTGGCTGTTTTTTAGTTGTAAGTGAGACCGTCCTACAAAGCTTAGCTTTCTTAGTTGTTATTTTTAAAGCCTTAAATCACTGCCATTGGGTAGGTATCAGCCAAGGGATAAACAACACTCCACAAAAGCAGCCTTTGTAAAGAAAAATCCCTAAGAAGACTTTTTGCAGTGAACATAGATATTGACTGTTAAAGGGAACATCATTAAAAAAGACACCTTTAGTATTTTTTGTACACCTTTCCAGAGGGTCTTCCATCTGTGTCCAAAAACATTCAATTTAACTTAATGATCAATCTGGGTTCATTGTGACATCACATTAAGACATCAAAACAGGACCAACTCTTCACCTGGTATCCACTTAGAGATGTCGGCCACAGTAGCACACAGTTGTGCTTGTGCTGGTACACCCCAAGAAGGGAAAGTTGAGGTCAGAAGGACTTCATTTTTATGTAAAGAGACACAACAAAACCACCTGTTTTGAGAAAGGCTGTGTGGAGCTGGTTTGCTTGGGGTCAAAAAACCTCCTCTGGTGAATGATTCTTGTTATATTATGACAGAAGCACATCGCAGACCTTTAAAGACTATGTCACCTGTAAGAGATATACAATGGTTAGAATATGTCATTCTTAATTAATACAGAAATCAACACTGATTGCATTAATCAGTTAATTCTGTAAAAAGCTAAATGAAAAAAGGTTTTAACGTTACCAGGTATTATAAAGTTAACAACTAAACATTGTTTTTTGCTGTAAAAGAGGCCCTGATAACCAAGAAAAGTCAAAATTACATGTTTATCTATTTTGAAAATCAGACAAATTTTTTACTTCTAGAATTTTTTTTCTAGGGCTGTTTTTTTTCCAATACTGTTGCTAAATTAAAACTTCAGAGGTATTCATAACTTTGGTCTGGTTGCTTTGTTCTGGTTCAGATTGGAAATAAAAGGGCTAAAAAATTTGCATACCGTAATTCTTTTGTTTTGTTTCATGTTCACATGGCAGTATTTTGAGGCGGGTCAAATCACACAAAAAGGCAAGGTTGGGCTAACGTCATTACATCACAGCCAGCGTTGCTATAACTACAGGTGATGCTCTGCATCATTGGAAAGAAGCTAGGAGGGTAAGCTTTCTACTAGAGGAGGTCAAATGTGTCATGAATGTTCATACAGATTTATCAATGTTTGACACGCCTTATGATAGAAATGTAAACAAACTCAGTGCATGAAGAAGATGCTTTTAACACTCGTAACACTTGTAAAAGTGTCTGCAGCGAAGCTGAGAGAGAAAAGCAGAAGGCAACTTTAAGAAGGATACATTCTTCTGCTTGAACTAGCAGGACTACAGTCTGGGAATCCAACCTAGTGCTTAAACTGTTAGTGTTTACCTGTTGCTACTTTCATGGTATGTTGTGCCTGTGCATGGAGAGTGACTCTGTGGGATCCAGAACATTACTCTTAAGTGGTACTTTGTTGTAAGCCTCGTCGCTTGGCAGTCGTAATGCAGTTGTTATTGCTACTACAATAGTTTATACTACAACAGCAGTGTGATGAGTTAACTCATCACCCTGTATGTGTCAGTTTCTGGTTCAATTGTGTCCTCACTGCAAAGAACCACTACAGGGGCCAAGACCAGCTCTTTCTGTCAGACTTGGCGCAGTGGTTTGTGGTCATAGGGATCAATTGCAGCAGTTTAACACCAACTTTTCCTCAGTCTTATAGTTCCATCTCTAAGCAGCCACTTTATCCTTCTTTTGTTTTACTGTTAAATTTGTTTACATTCAAGACACAAATGCATAGGACACTTTAACATTCTAATTGGTGACTTTACATTGTCTGTAGTTGTAAGTTTGACTGATGTTTGTCTTAATATGTTAGTACTGTGGCTGACAGACTACAAATCCATGTTGTGTCCCGCTTCTCACCCAGTGACAACCCAGATAGGCTCCAGACCCTCACCCCAGACCTGTATGGGTTGTATCTGCTAAGCAGTACAGATAACTGATGATGGATGAACCACTGTCCTTACTCCTGTTGTAGAAGTTAATGAATTTATGCAGGTCAAGCAGTATTTCATAGGAAAAATGCCCGACAAAGATGGGCATTTAGTTATGTCATTTAATAATCTCTCCAGGGCAATGATTCTCTACTGGAGGGTAAGTGGGTCACAGAGCCATTACCAGTGAGTTGTGAATGGCAGCCTTGAAAATTTGTTATGTCAAAAAGTCTATGAAGTGCTTTTTCAAACAGGTTTATTTTGCCCTGTTTCTTTGTTCTGTTGTTTTTTGTACTGTCTAAGGTCTTAACTGCTCTACATTTTACTGAATAAATCTGACTGGTTAAGATATATCGGCAATTTCAGCATGATTTTCCGTGAGAGGTGGTGTTGGGTCTTGTGGCTAGACCAGTTAGAAATCACTGCTCGGCAGTGCAGGAGGTGGTGTACCCTTGTTCAAATTGTCTGTGATTTATCGTACTATGTGAGAACAGGGTTTGGATCTTTCTACTTTCTTGGGTAAAGTGGGTTTAACTGTGGTTAAAAAGACACATTCATTGCTGTGCAAGCTGCTGCAATGAAAGTCAGTAGCACAATGGTGTCACATAGTGGTGAAAAATTACATCTTTCACATGCTTTCTTTCTCTCCCTCCATGGCATGACATGATGCAAGTGAATCCAAGAGACAAACATGACATTGACAGAAATAATATGTACTCAAAGTTTGTGCTTGGCAAATAACTACGTTTCAGATTCAACTGAAATTTTGTCTTTTCGTGATCAGAAAACCAAGATGTAGGGTAAAACAATTATCATGTGGCGCTTGTTTTATCCATGGGTTTTAATAGAAAAAGACAAAGTAGACACACACATTCCTGGGTGGGTGCTGAATCAAAAAAATCACATGAAAAAGCACACCAAATGTTGCTCTCTTAAAGGATTTTTATTTGAAAATCAGTGATGTTTCCTCTGAGGAAGAGTAGTATTGCTCAAAACGTCCCTGATTTTGAAGTAGAAATCCTCGAAGAAACCCGCACATGTACGAGAAGTACATGCAAACTGCTCACAGAAAGGCCCAGTCAGACCTGGGTGTCAATTCAGCGAATCCTCTTGCTGTGAGGCAACAACTCCAGCCCTGGGGCCCAAAAATGACATACACCAAAAGTTGAAGGAAAATGAAAAATCTTTTACTATCCCAACAAACATGTCCTTGTCCATAAATATGCTAGAATGAAAAATTCTTGTTCAAAATATTTAATGAAAAAGGACAGGTAAACAGGCCAACTGTTATTCAGTTTTTCCTTTCTTAGTTAGATACGTTTTTTTGACATTTTAGTTGTCAAACAAAGCATGAGAGAGCTCAATCTGTAGTTCATCTGATACACGGTCTAAAGGATGATTATTGCTGGTATGCAAGCTAGCTTCTCAAACCAATGAATAAACAACAGTTACAGTAATTAAAGCTGGGGGCATAGGAACATGCTACCACAAACAGACTCACCAAACAGCTCTCCAACAAAGTGTTTCTCAGTAATTGTTTCTGTCCCTTTGTCTGCTGCAAACATCCGGCTTTTATCCTTTCTGTCAGACATTTCTCACTGCAATCATCCGCACTGATGAGGAGAAAACGTTTGTCCTTCACTCTCAATAAACGTGACACAAACAAGAATATGAGGAGCTCATTATTCAGGAGCTTTGGGTAGATCTTATGTTATCAAGTTTCGGCAAATGTATTCATAATTTTTTGTTGCTTTCTGATATCAAAGACAGCATATTCAGGCTCTCTTATGGTTCAACTGCTAAAGTCAAAGGTTACAGAACTCTATCAGAATAGACAGTGTTGTCAGAGTACTGCAGTGTTGTGAATAAGTACGGTATTGTGCTCCAGCAAAGATCTTATTACCTTCATCCCTCCTGAGTGCACGGTCAAGATCAAAAGCCTTCAGAGGCGACTCTGCATACCTGAAACATGAGACTGAACTGATAGCCCTCATAGGGAAGTTTCTGTGAAGTGCAAACACAGGAGGGGGATTCTAAATCAGTGCTTTTTTCTTTACATATTATTACTACTTTAACATATAACAACTGTCACATACAAGATCATTCAAGTGACTTTACACTGGACTTGCATGTCCTTTCTTTTGTTTACAATTCAATTTTTTTATATATGTATCTGTACATTTTTATATACAAGTATTTTAGCCATTACTTTGTTAATAATAATAACCATTATTATTATTGATAGTATTATTACATCTTCTTATTTTTATTTGTACTTTTGTAAGGTGACCTTGAGGGTCGTGAAAGACGCCCTTAAATAAAATGTATTATTATTTATTATTATTATTACTTATTTAGTTATTGTTTATCAATTGTTTAATGCCATGACACACTAAAAAGCTTTAAAAACCATACCATAAGGACAATAAGTCACCAATTTCCAGGGCTTCCTCTTGCAGTAAGTAAATAATAGATAGCATGTAGGGGCTGCTCCACCATATATTTATTGTCTCCATGATATAACACATTTCATTTCTGACAGTTACAATGTGTTGCCTTTTCTTGTGTTAACAGAAGACCTTTATTTCAAAGGAGCAATGTCAGGAAGTGGGGTGCATATACCAGCAGCGACTTGAATTTAACTCAGAGGTTGGAAATACCAAAGCTGGAGAGAAATTAGACTAAATTCTCACAGAAATTACGACACTGGGAGACATAGACATACGTTTATACATGCATAATTAAAATGTCCAGAGTGAATGGATGAGCCGATATTGTCAGGCTGTGTTTGCTATTGTAAAAAGTAGAGAGGTGATCATCTTCTCTGTGAGTTGGTGTGGTACAAGATCATTTAACAGACATGAGATTACTACTGTATTTTTCAAGAGGCTTAATTTTAATTCTTAGTTTTTTCATCACTGTAAGCTAGGTCTTGTGGTTAATGACAGTTCTCTGTTTAAACAAACATATATTATTAATTGCTTTAAAGCAGGGATGGGCAACTTCAGTTACTATGAGGGCCACATAGATTTTATTGTCAATTCCTGAGGCCCAGATTCTGAAAATCCTTAACACTTTAAATAAGACTATCACAATATTAAAGAACTTACCAAAATGATTTTGTGTTATATCATTATTCACATTATTCTCTTTCTACATAATAAAATAGCCTAAACAACAATGTGTTGAAAAAATAGATTTTGTTTTGCCTTATAGACAATCAATATCTCGACTCTAACTACGAGTGCCCCAAGAGCACCAACCTCTGCCAAGGCATCCCTGACACTATTTGCCCTATCTCTCAATGTTTACAAATCATTTTAAGATATTCCTCGATCAGCATCTAGAATCACATCACTGAAATCTAATCACTCTATGACTAACGCTCCCTTAAAATTTCATCAAAATCTGTTCATTACTGTTTGAAGTATCTTGCCAACAATTGCTGGCAAAAACACAACCTCCTTGGCAGAGATATTAATACCTACTTTAACATGTTGTAACTAATGTGCAAGAGCATGAGCCTATTAATAGTTTATTGATCTTCACATTGAATTAAATCCAAATGAAGCTGCTTTTAAAAATACCATTGACATACTTTTTACCTGCCATTAAGTATATTTTACTTGCTTTTTAAAACTCTATTTCTAAAAGTATTGCACAGATACAATTACAGCCAAAAATGATCACTAAATTACCGCAAAGAACAACACATTCAAATTTAATTCAGATTTTATAGATACATCTAAAATTTTTATAGGTAGTGCATGATGTTGTATTGGTATCTCAGTCAGATAAGATTACATTCAGCAAATTTTGCCATTCTTTGTATTTGCAAATTGTTGATATTAAACAATAAATCATAGGCTGCAGTGAGTCAGGAAAATGGCCACATATGGCCCCCAGAACCCCAGTTTTTCCACCCCTGCTTTACAGGAACATTGAGCATATATAAAGGATATAACTATACACTGCTTAACAAATGCAAGTATTAAACCACCACCCAGTGTAAGGCTGATGCCACAGCTGCCCTAACTTAACAGCATTGGTAGTTACCAAAATATATTATGTTTCTGTAATGGTTAATGCATGAAGAAGCTTTTTCACTGAAATGATATTTTTAATGCTAAAATGTAATTATTGTTGTTTTCTATATATGTTCAAATTTACAGTTTAACAAAAAAGAAAACTGAAAAAACAGTGAAGCACATTTTTGTTTCTTGATTAAGATGTCAAACTGCAATTATTTACTTGCATTCCTGAACAGAAAAATCAGTTTTAGGAGTTGAATGTTATGCTTGATTAACTTCTGACTTGTCAGAAGAGGCCAGTGTGCCGGCTCAAATTTGAGTACAAAAAGGTGAATTGTCCAATAACAATAACATTTTCCTTATTGAACAAGTTTTTTTTTAAGTATTTCTAAAATATTTATGTTCTCTCGATTTTATGACAGGTGGTCCAATAACTTTTTTAAGCACTGTACATATGGTTTGGTATATAACCATGATTATTTTTTTCTTCCTTTTGTCCTATCTTTAATTCTGTCTTTCTTTCTGTCTGTCTTTCTATTTATTTTTTTTCCATTTTATTTATTTTTTTATTTCTGTTCTTCTCTTCTCTTGAAATAGGGCACATGTACACACGTGGACAAAATTGTTGGTATCCTTCCGTTAAAGAGAGAAAAACCCACAGTGGTCACTGAAATAACTTGAAACTGACAAAAGTAATAATAAACAAAAATTTACTGAAAATCAACTAATGAAAATCAGACATTGCTTTTGAATTGTGGTTCAACAGAATCATTTTCAAAAACAAAATAATGAAACTGGCCTGGACAAAAATGGTGGTACCCCTAATGTCATATTTTGTTGCACAACCTTTTGAGGCGACCACTGCAATCAGGTGATTTCTGTAACTCTCAATGAGACTTCAGCACCTGTCCACAGGTATCTTTGCCCACACCTTGTGAGCAAACTACTCCAGCTGTCTCAGGTTTGAAGACTGTCTTCTCCAGACTGCATGTTTCAGCTCCTTCAACAAATATTCAATATAGATCAGGACTCATAGAAGGCCACTTCAGAATAGTCCGATGTTTTGTAATTAGTCAGTCTTGGGTGTTTTTAGCTGTGTGTTTTGGGTCATTATCCTGTTGGAAGACCCATGGCCTGCCACTGAGACCAAGCTTTCTGACACTAGGCAACACATTTCACTCCTGAATGCCTTGATAGTCTTGAGATTTCATTGAACCCTGCACAGATTCAAAATAACCTGTGCCAGATGCAGAAAAAAAAGTCCAGAACATAACTGAGCCTCCTCCACGCTCCATAGTATGTACAGTGTTCTTTTCTTTGTATGCTTCATTTTTTCGTCTGTGAACATAGAGTTGATGTGACCTGCCAAAAAGCTCCAGTTTTGTCTTATCTGTCCAAAGGACATTCTCCCAGGAGCTTTGTGGCTTGTCAGTTTGCATTTTGGCAAATTCCAGTCTCGCTTTTTTATGATTTGCTTTCAACAGTGGTGTCTTCCATTAAGTCCACTTTGGCTCAATCGATGCGATCTGATACTGATGTACCTTGACCTTGGAGTTCACCTCGAATCTCTTTGAAAGTTGTTCTGGGCTGTCTGGTTACCATTCGTATTATCCATCTCTTCAATTTGTCATCAATTTTCCTCTTGCAGCCATGTCCAGGGAGGTTGGCTACAGTCCCGTGGACCTTAAACTTCTGAATAATATGTGCAGCCGTAGTCACAGGAACATCAAGCTGCTTGGAGATGGTCTTATAGCCTTTACCTTCAACATGCTTGTCTATAATTTTTTTTCTAATCTCCTAAGACAACTCTCTCCTTAGCTTTCTGTGGTCCATGTTCAGTGTGGTACACACCACGATACCAAACAGCATAGTGACTACTTTTCACCCTTTAAATTGGCAGACTGACTGATTACAAGTTTGAAGACACCTGTGATGCTAATTACAGGACACACCTTAGTTTAACATGTCCCTATGGTCAAATCATTTCAATCTTTTCAAGGGGTACCATCATTTTTATCCGGGCCAGTTTCAGTTTTTTGTTTTTTTAAATGATTCTGTTGAACCACAATTCAAAAGCAATGTCTGATTTTCCTCAGTTAATTTTCAGTAAATTTTATTTATTATCACTTTTGTCAGTTTCAAGTTATTTCAGTGACCACTGTGGGTTTTTCTCTCTTTAACGGAAGGGTACCAACAATTTTGTCCACGTCTGTACATAGTGGATTTGTTCACACATTATTGAGTTTGTAAGTAAAACAAATATGAAGAAATTGCACAATCCCAGCTTTCTGTTTTAAATGCAAAGAGAGGATTGCAGCATTAGAGTATTTAATCTTCTATTAGTTTCATCAGATATATTCAAATCAGATGAATTAGTAGGCTTAAATAATGCAGAATCAAGTAAAGCTCAGTTATCAACTACAAAAACAAGTTATCTCCTCATGCCCTAATTTAAATGATTTGCTGTTTTTTTTGTTTTTTTTTTTATTCCCCTCTTACGCATGGCTTTGAAACAAATGCCAGAACTTCCCACTCTCTCCACCATACTTATCAGATTGAGTTCCTGCCCATGGGCTGTTTCCAACCACAACACAAGACAGCATGCCGTCATAATGCTGCCTATATTGCCTTCTTTTTTCCTTGCACCTGGGAATGACACATTATCCTTTGGCCTGTAGGAGACATAGCCTGCAGCAGCACTTCTTCTCACATCTGCCATGATCTCACCCTTTGCTTTTGTTTTTAACCGACACTGAATCAAGACCGGGCGGCACGGTGGCGCAGCAGGTAGTGCACGTGCCACACAGCAAGAAGGTCCCCGGTTCGATTCCCGGGTCCGGCAGGGCCTTCCTGTGTGAAGTTTGCATGTTCTTCCCGTGCATGCGTGGGTTCTCTCCGGGCACTCCGGCTTCCTCCCACAGACCAAAAAACATGCTCATTAGGTTAACTGGTCACTCTAAATTGCCCTTAGGTATGGGTGTGAGCGTGAGTGGTTGTCTGTCTCTACATGTTGCCCTGCAATCGACTGGCGACCGGTTCAGGGTGTACCCCGCCTCTCGCCCAATGACAGCTGGGATAGGCTCCAGCCCCCCGCAACCCCGAAAGGGATAGTCGGTATAGAAAATGAATGAATGAATGAATGAATCAAGACCTTAACAACCCAGGGCGATGGCTGCTTAGTGAGACATTTAACACTTGGGTTTTATTATGTCAAAAGTACCTGCATAAAACTGCAATGTAAAGTGTTTTCATTAAAGCTAAAATATGCTTCTAAACAGAGCTTCATCTATATGAAATGAAAGAGAAAATGATCCCTCACTTCTATCAAACTGAAGTGAAGAGTGTCATAAAATAAACTCTTCAAGACATCTTTTATACAGCTTTGAAAATTTCTTTTGTTTTAAATCAAGAAATCAAAATCAAGCACCACAACAAAGCACACTGGTTTCTGGTACCAGCATGTGGTGTATTATTACTGAATACTCTGTTTACTGTGCAAACAGTTCCTTTAAGCTGTGTTCTTGCTGTGTTTAAATACAGGCTTTGTTCAAGGACACAGCTAATAAATGTTAAATGAAACATGAGCACATCCAAACTTCTTAACATATCTTAGTTTGGCTTATCTCTATTGTTTTGGCTTGTCTTCTGCCGAGGTCAAGACTACATGTACCTTTTCATCTGTCATGATGTTTACTCAGTCAGATTAGGTGATTACATGGATTTGAGCTGTGACTCTGCCGACAAGCACGAAAGACTAAACAGTTGAAACCGACTTCACATAATGACTGATGTGATAATGTCAGCAAAGGGAGAGGCAACACCAAGGACAGCGAATAAACAGACTTGCTATGCTAATGTTTATCCCTAAACTTTATGATGAATGGTATATTAGCTTTGTGTTTTAATCTAGCTATATGCATACTCCGTCTTATAGTTCCATCTCAAGGCAACAACTTTGCTGTGTTTACATCTGTGATAGTCCTTCAATGAACAAAGTCTGTGACGTGCTTGAACAAATCATCGGAAGCAGGACAAAAACCTGGTGTGCTAGACTTTCTGGGGTTGCGAGGCATTCCAGAGGGGACTTTCATTGATGTTCACTTTGACACACTTAACAAGACAAACCAACCAATTTTCATGGCCAACAAGTCCCAAAACTCTACAAGTGTCAAGTTGGGCAGCATCAGTCATAAAACCAGCAGTGTGACCTTGGCGTATCTTATGTTGTCTTGTCTTGATCAGCCAGGATTTGATCCAGTTTCGGTATCAAGAGTGCCCAATGGAAAATCAAGGACAGCAAACACTCCTGCAGTGCACCATATTCAGTTAAATGTAAAGGAGAAAGCTTTGTTTATATTATCTTTGGTGCTGGAAAACCATTGCACCAAAACATGTTAACTTCAAAGTACTTTAATGCCACTAATTTTTTGTCACAAAATTGACGCATACACATGAATTTTTGACCCCCTACCACATCCGTACAACAGGAAGTCAGTTAAGGTCACAGCAGTAGCATCAACTATGGCACACAGAAATGGTTTTAGTGGTCTTACATATGACAGGACTGGCTTTAAAACTCTGCCAGATATCTCTCTCCACAGTCCAAAGTTTCTGTTTTCCTAACCGTGTGACTTGATTGACAATTGGAGCGTGTTTAGTCTCCTAGAGAGCTCCCTTTCCCTCACCTTGATGAGGATTACAAACATGAAGTAGCATCTTTTAACACGTTACTTCTAAACTGATGTGAAGTCAGGATGCTTTTACTTCTTTTTTGTTGTTTGTGGAGTTGGTAGAGATGTTCATACTGCTGAGTGACCAACTAGAGAACTAAAAAGTCACAAATTTCAGTGGATGAGTCAAAGGTAATCTGCACCCTGTTAATTAATTATTTCATTGTTTTCTGCTCTCCTACACTGTTGTTCACTGTCAAGCTGTTCTCCAAAGTTAAGCTGACATCGCTAATTGCAGAACTTCATTATTTTGCCATTCAAAATGAAAACAGATTTATTTAGACAGGAAGTAAATAAACCTTAGCAAATGCCAGTACAAATTACAGAATAAACCATAACAAAGTCAAATTTATAAAAATATCTCTTAACTTAATAGGCAACCTTTATTGTTGTACTCGCACAGAAAAATGAACTAAAGATGAACTCCTGCAATGTGTCATATTGGAGCACTTTTGCATACTTCTCAGTAAACAGCAGGATCAAATACTGTATTTGACAGAGTAAGGATTCTGAAGCTGCCTCCTACTTCTGAGTTCTCTGAGTTATAATTTTGCATAGGTTCACTGTATTTGACTGGAATGATCTAGTATGCCGAATTTGAACAACAGTCCATCATTGCCCCGTTAGTTCCAAAATGTGACTGACCCTGTTTCTGACACATTAGGTCTCTCAGAACAATCCAGTATCCATTCAGTTTTTAGTATTGAGTATCATAATACTGAACTTTGTATCAGTAGTAAAGTGAAAGTTTTTCTATTATGACAACACTTATTGTTTGAAAACTTTTATCCATTTAGCTTTTCATTTTAATCGGATTTTACATTTTAATGTTTTTAATTACCACTCAGTCATTATGAAAAATGAAACTAAGAACAATAAATCCCCCAAAACATACTAAATTTAAGTAAAATTACTGATTTAAGAAACTGCTCAAAAAAGTACAAGTATACAAAAAACCCACTCAACTACAGTAACTTAAGTTAACACATCTCCTCCAATTTCAATCCTGACCAGAACAAATGCAAATTAAATTAAATTAAATTAAGACAGTCTAATGTAGCTAAAAGCAGGGTCAGACAAAACATTTATATTTTCTCTTATGATGGTCACCTTGTCACTCTTTTTCCAATTTGTAGAGACATTTCATTGTAGAGATGAAACAACAAATAGAGATGAAACAAGCACTTTTGGGGGGCCAGTGAGTCCCACAACCTTAACATTGTTGGGTCCAGCCATAATCCTGCTTAAATCAACTTGTCTGACCTCAGCATGGGACACATAACAGCATTTAGTCATGCCAGTGGGGCTTGCTTAACCTTTAGTGTGCATCTTTTTCTTCTTCAGTGTTTTAAAAGAGGGTTGTTTTCTTGTTTTGCTTAAAGAAAGACCATTAGCATCACAGATAGCATCTTTGTTGTTGCTTTTATTGACACTTTTTGACCCACCCACCAAACAACCAATGAACTCACACATGGTTGCAACAATTTCAGATAATGTTTTTACGTTTGTATCAGTAATTGAAAGGTGTAGCTGTAGGTGTATTTTTCCACAAATCATACTATGATGGTTTTCAAACACACACACTAATAACCTAAATATTTGACTCCTCCACCCCCGAGACATAAGGCATTTCCATTAGACCATCTCCTGAGGCCACACCGGTGGGCTGTATGTCCCTGCATATGAACCTTGCAATCTTGTCCATGATGGCTTTTTTAGTGCCTCTAGTGGGGGGCCTGCTGAGGAGGATGCAGTCACATGGAGCTTTATGCTCCACTGCACTTTGATGGAAAGCTGACAGATGGGCTAGCAGATTTGTTGTGGATGGGGAGTGGGTCAGCTGCTTTGCAAATAATCAACACATAACCTGATCTTTGTTTTTCATCTGCCATCTATGGTTGAGGTGAGCTGAGAGTGCCCTCTGTTGGTTGAACAATATGAACAGTTCAAATACGGATTTTTATCCCCCAAGTTCAAATATCAAGTGTTGATGATAGCCCTAGGTATTAAAACAATGAAAGCGAACTATAGTCCACATATTAACAGAGAAGCACATATGAATGAAAAACACATATAAAAAAGGTTATTGCACATTAGTCAAATGGCACAAGATCTGTGTATTGTACAAAAATGTACTAGGAAAAACCCACTAGATAAAAACTTCATGATGTTTTTAACAAGGCCTACTCCTTCAGCCTTATATAAAGTTTTTTTTTTTTATCGAGGTGGGCAAAAACAGGTTTGTTAAAGGCCTCTGAATGCTTTTGGGGACTCTGTTTTGTCTGCCAGATGGTATGAGAGCTTAAACTCAGAGTGGAGGATGTAAAACTCAGTCTGAAGCTTCATCCAGTAAAAAAGTGCTGTAGATTCAGCAGATTATTCCCCACTGCTAATGACCAGTTTGGCAAATGATCTTGGCTTTGATAAAAATATCAAACATGCAGCTAAAGGTCCTTTGATCACCTGGAACAGCCTCCTGTGGGTTTATAGGGAGCTCATCTGTGAACTTTTACCGAAGTTGCTCTAAGATGTGTCTGTTTTAATCTCATCTCTTTGTAGTATAATGTTTTAGTTTCTCATATTTCATTTCATCTTTATGTTTCGCTTTAGTTCCAGCCACAGCATAAATCTGTCTCCTTCTCTGATCTTGTCTGCATTTTTCTTTATTTTTTTTTGCCTCTGCACTGGTGGCAGCCAAGGCCTGAGGCAAATGTTTTCTGATTGTAGCGTTTAATGCAGTACCTTAAGTGCAGTCTCAGGGACTTATTTAGGCAATGCAAACATCTCCACTCTGATTTAAAATAAAAAAGATTTGATTTTGGAGGTCAAAGGTCATGGAGACTAATGCCCATCATTTGCTTGTAAACAGCATATTTCAAATATTAAGGCTTTTTTCTGACTTTGCAAAAAATTAAGAATGAACTAGCTGGATTTTGCAAGTCACACATAAAAGATCAATATCATGAAGCTTCATGTTTATCCTACAATTGTGTTCACTATCTTAAAAAAATTACTTTAAACAGCTGTCCACTCTGACGTAGCTGATATGCCTATCAAATAATGAGACTACACTTATGAGGATAAAACCCCATGATTCACAGTCACACCAAGAGTTACATATTAAAGGTTGGGTATTCAAGCACAAGTTTCCGTAAGTGGCATCTTTAGTTCACTCCAAGCTACTGATTGAAGTGCATGTGCTTTTGCGAAGGCATCGACAAATGATTAGCTTAAAAGTTAAGGAAACCTAAATGGAGACCATTTCTGCTGCCATTCCTATACTTAATCACCAGTCATTCCCAAAAATTTGCTCAATTTGTTGAATGTTTTTTAGAAGTTTTTGATGTGCATGGGTGCCTGGGATGTTCATCGTCTTGGACATCCTCTCTGCCCTCTCAAAAACTTTTGTGACATTCAGACACATGACATGCAGTGTTCCCTACACATATCAGTTAATGTACAAAAAGATGTGGCTGCTGTTTTGTTCAGTCTCACCAAATATTTCAAGTTAGCGTGTTGCTCAACTTTTAAGCTAAATGTTTTTCGAAACCTTAGCAAAAACATGATTACTTTTATCGGTAACTAGCAGTGAACTGACGATATCGCTTTTTGGAAACTTACAGCAGCTGTGGTGAATATCCAATCTTTACAGGTATTTTTAAGTGGGGTTGCTAGAAGCTCATGGCTCCAGTAAAGATGAGTGCAAATTAAAGAACTTGCGAGCTTTGTCCCTTGGTAGAGATATTGGGGCAGATGGTAGCTGATAGATGGCATTACATGGTGCCACCAAAAGCCTTGTAATTAACCCACTATAGGTGGGTGAAAAAAAACTGACAATACACTACAGTACTTCACAGCATTAACATCACCTCAACAAAGCCCCTGTGTTTAGAACTATTGTATGTTGGGATGTAGGGGTTATTTATCTCTCTGCTATCAACTGGTAAGGTAGTCGGAGGAAATATCAAGCACTACTGTCACTAAAACTGAACTAAAAATTAGCATCAAATTAGTCAATCGTTGTGGGTACAACAGGGTATCTTAATGAAGTGGAATACACGGAGGAACTTTGGCAGATGAAGTCACAGGTAGAAAGAGGAATGGAAAACAGAAGAGCAGGACAGATTACAAGTTACCTGGTGGTGCAGATGCATGAACTGTGAGCCCATGTCTGCTAACTCAGTGGTCCATTGCTGTCTCAAGTGGGACTTAGTAACGTGGCTTTTCTTGGACCTTGATCAGAGCTCTTACATTTCGGTAAGCCTTCAACCTGTTGTCGTGTGCCATAGTCCTAATCGTTGAAATGGAATGCAAACACAAGTCCTGATGTTCATATTTATAAAAACAAGACAAATGTATCAGTTTTTAGCGGTTTGTGCTCCAGTGACCGCTACCTGACCCCCGCTGCAGCCTGCAGCACTCTGACCTGATCTAACCCTGCGTTCAAAAGCAACAAAATCGCCTGTCAATGTTCTAGTTGCTCACATCGCGCTGCCTGGCAGTTGAAAACACACAGCAGCACACAGGCAGGGGACGCGATGTGAGCGACCAAAGGGGCAGGGCTTTCAAGCTGTGGTGCAGATGTGCTCTGGATGACCATATACTGTCATTCTTGTTTTCACGCTTCTATATGTATATATAAAGATTGCACAAATATTACACAAATAAAGAGACATAAGCACAGGCATGTGACCTTTTAATAGTTGCCTATTTGATTGTTATGACTTTACCCCCCTTTTCATGGAACGTTCGCACAAAGTGGGAGGTTGTTTGGGAAGGGAAAAAATGTATTTATGATGCACGCGGGACTTCGGTTCCCTCTTTCACCATGGATTGCACTTGGGAAGCCGAAGACAGCAATGATAACTTTTTCCTCCATTGTTTTCTCATCCTCCCTCTCAAAATCTTCCATATGGAAATCCAAATCGGCCCGCAGTTGGCTGTCGCCTCGGTTGCACCGCTGCTCATTTGCATAAAGTTGAGCTTCTCTCAACTTCAACTTGTTGCTCACAACGCCTATATCGCGCTGCTCCACATCGCTCGTGACTCTTGCATCGCGCCGCTCGTCGCCACCGTAGCTTTGATCGCCCTTCGATGTCGGCGATCATTGAAAATGAATGGCAGCTGGACGCCAGGGACACTCAGATTGCTTCTGGTGTGAACGCAGGGTAATGAGTGAACTGCTGGCGGAAGGATACGTAGCCCTACATTGCATCACAAAATAGTTCTTAACATAGGGGCTTGCCCAGGAAAGTTAAATGCTGTAAAGAATCCCACTGTAGTGTGTTGTTGAGCCAGCCTAGTTTTTTTTGAGTACTTTTAACCTTTAAGTCAGTTAATGACAAACTTTCAGTGGCACCATGTACTGCTATGTACAGGCCACTTTTAGCCTACGGATATCTCCCCCGGTGACAAAGCTCGCAAGTTCCCGAACTAACCCTTTAATTTATAACACTCAGTGTGACTGTGCACCATGTGGTTGTAATCCTCATAAGAACAATCTCATTATTTGATAGCCATGCCTCATATATCAAAAATGTTTTAAGGCTTTTTGTAAGCTTTGCACAAGTTGTTTTCCCTGACTCAAGGATTAAGTGACTGACTCGAAGTCAAGGTTACTGGAACTCATGTCCATCCTTTGCTAGTAAACATAATTTCTCAAGATGTCCTTGAGGGATTGTCTTCAGATTTTGCAGCAATTTCTACCCTGACTTCGGGGTCAAATGTGAAAGTCATGGATCTGCATGTTAATCCTGTGCTTGCTTTACAACAGTTTCCTCTATTACCCAAGGATTAATTCATCAGACATGCTAGGTACAAGATCTTAAGGTCTTTCTGCCTCCTGATCATGCTTAAATTTTGAAAGTGATATCTCAAGAACAGAGAATTTTTGTCTGACTCACAGATGAAACCTTTAGAGTTTGATCTGAAAAGGTCAAAGTCTTTGGGCCTCATGTTCGTCCTTACAGGGCTTCAAGGAAAAACACCATTGCAGAAGCCCCCCAAACCCCTCTCCTTGCCTCATCATTATACTTTCACTTTCGCTGCACTTGCATACCAGGTTTTAGCTCTAGTTTCAAATGCAGTTGTATGACCAGCATTAATGAAGTTTTATAAACTGAACTAGTAGCTATAGATGAAATGGCAGCACTGCTCAAAGAACACTTTAATGTAAACCTAAATGTAAATAGGGTTTCAGGGAGTAACTGGTCATCCTCAATACCTCTCCTGCATGAGTTGTTTACTCCTTTGAGTACATACAAAACAGAACAACACTCGTAGAGCAAACCTAATCCTTGTTCTGTAAGCTGTTTAATTCCAAATCTCCTATTAGTATTCCAGCTCCAGTCGTTTCTGTCCAATGTCTCCTTCTTCCCCATTGTTCAGAATAACACATTTGCATCAACACAAGCCAGGAAGATATAATGCATGGCTGATATATGGTAATGTGCATCATAAAACACATCACCATCCTGCATGTAAATTCATGTAATTATCACAGTGGTAGAATATATAAGAGGCATAATTGTGCATTCTGTAGGCAGGATCACCAGACATAGAAACACCTGTAGCTTCTCTTATCCCGTGAACTTTTTTTTTGCTAGTTTTTACAAGAATCCCCTTTCATGTCTGATAAGTAAACATCCAAAAAAGAAATGTCAAGCCATTCGTCCATGCTTCAGAGAGAATCAAAGACAAACACAGCTTTCAGGCAGATAAAACCCCTGCAGAGGAAGCAACTTTAATGAAAAGCAAGTCCCGCTGTGAACTCTGGCATGTGGAAGCAGATAAAGGCAGAATATGTCTTCAATCACCATTTGTCAGCACAAAGTTAAGAAAGGCTGTGAAAATTCAACAAAGAATGTTAAGCCGTGTTTGTTAGTGCATGAGAGGATGGCAGAGAAGAATAGAGATGCTCCACGGCTGAGTAATTGTAGTTGTCGCCTTGGTGTCATCTCTCGTTGTTTCAGTGTCATTTAGTATGTGGGCTATTTGTTAAGCTTGAATGCTTGCAGACAAGCAGGGGTGATATACATTGTGTTTGCCAAAGCAGATGGGGAGGTCCGTGTACCACAGATGATTTCAAATATGAACAAGGTTTTTGGTAAATGTGACCTAACTTTGTAAATTACAGCTCTATTTGAATTCACAGATTGTGATGCTAGACTGAAAACAAATTAGAGCAGCTCAGGCTTTGATGAACTGAATAGCGTTTGTACATTCATAAAAGAATCAACCTTATTATTACTCACCTAAAATCAAGCAAATCATAAGGCACACCATCAATTTACCCATGTAACATATCTTAAACTATCCTCTATTGCATGCTTAGTATCTTATCAATCTGATAAGTATCCATGAATACATAATAAAATTGGACAAACAGTTACACATCTGATCTGCAGTTTATTTGAAATATTGTTAAATTTCATGAATTTAGCAAACACAATCAAGCCAACAATAGACTTGATTTTTTTGAAAGTGGGGAACTAATAATAGAAGTTCTAATAAAGAAAACTGAAAACTTGGTCAAAGGTTGATATGTGGTTGCAATTATAGTATTTGGCTGTATAATTTCCAAGGGCACACCCTATCTTGTCTAAAGGCACACTGGTATGTGCTACCTTACCATTTGGGAACCAATACTCTAAAGCCAGATATTATATAGTGCTAACAACTGCTATTGCAAAGCTCAATGCACACTCACAATTTTTCCTCAACCCTTAACTTTGGTAGCAGTTGCAGCCAGTAGCCAAAATTCAGTGATGACAGCAGCTTGACCAGTCCGAAACATAGCTGTGATGCTTTAGGATCATGTTTTGTAGTTTGTTTGCACTTAGTTGCAAATACAAATTGTTTTTATGAAAAAAAAAAAAGTATTTGTTCGCATTTCAGGGCACCTTTCCACATTTTCGATAATAACTTGAACAACAATGTCAGAAATGCAACTAGTTTACATTTCTTTATGTTCATACTGAAAGTACAGTATGGTAATCCCATCAACAGGAGGCTCTCAGTCAAAGTAATAACATACATTGACATGCGGACCTTTGCTGCTTCCCTTTTTTTGTTGGTATATTCACAAAGCATTATGGGATCACTTGCAGCACAAACCAGGAGAGTCACTTTTAGCAAGTGTCAGGATGACCTGACATTATGTAAACACAAATTTATCAGTATAATTTTCAATAAAACAATCTCAAACTATGTTGTTCCTCCGTGACCTTACCAAAGCTAACTGTAAATTCCAGGGTTCAGTGTCCTTTAGCAGCAGTCACAAGCAAAACAACAGAGATTTCTACTAGTGGAAGGCTATGTTTCAGCTAAGACAGAACATCTGACAAGGATTTCAGGGCTGTTTTGATTTTTGTAAATGATCAGAATTATTTTAATCAGGTTGTTAATCTAGTAATAGCTATGTATTTATCTAACTTTTTAGTTTGGCTTGCTATCTGTGGCATCCTTTCCTCTGGCTTTCATATATTCTTTTGGCATTACATCCAGTGTTTAAATAGTCATTACTTGTCTTTTCATGACAGCTCTGTTATGACAGCACCACAATTAATTTTACCAAAATAAAAAAATAAGGTTTTCTCTGTCCATAATAAAAACTGTTGAAAATATTTGAGTTAACATAAGTACCTAACGAGAATATATATGACATAAGTTTAGTTGATTTCTACATAACACTAAGGTCCCATCAATCCCTTTAGAGGATGTGAATATTTTTGTTTAACAAATTTGTGTTCATTGATCTCATGGCTGCTTTCAGGGACTTTTCTCACTAAACTCACACAATTTTCCAATCTATCTCAAGAGGGAACTGCTTAGGTTTTGGAGGGAAAGGTGATATAAGTAATATGACTTATAATTTCCTAGATTTTTGGCTTAGTTTTTTTTTTTACATTTTAAAGTGCAAACTTCACCTGTTATAATAAATGTAAGGTGCTCTCTGTAATCAAAAAAGAAAAAAAAAATCTCATTTAGCCCACTGAAGCCAAAAAAGATCCACATTAAAGTTTAAGTATAGTATAGCCAAGTATAGCCTCCATTCCTGCTTCCACGACCCTAAAAGCATACAGACAAGGATTCAAATTTCCAGCAGGTGGATTTTACCAATAAAAATATCAATATAAATATCAGGGGCATAAAATATACAAACTATGTATAAAGTCAAAAATGTACCCGTCATGGCTTTGATTTTTCCAGGTCAATCAAGATTTGAGTTTAGATCAACATTTAAAATCCATTTGTTTTCAAATGTATTAATGATAGTTTTCTCCAACCCTGCCACTCACCCCCCCCCCACCCCACCCCACCCCACCCCACCCCCCCCACACACACACACACACAGACTTATGCAACGGTGAGAAAAACTGATTAATTTTTTAGAAATCCCTCAGCCTGTGTAGCTCTGTGAGTTTGTCCAGCTCTGATTGAATAAGGCCCCATTGTGTCAGTAATATCCTGGTATTATAAATGCTGAGCATCATAATGGCTTCACATTTCTTTCCCTCTGTAGCTGGCTGTGTGTGATATTACACAGCACACCTTTTCTGTTTCAAAGCCACATCAACATGACTGATATGTGGCTGCGCTCTGACCCACAGCCCCCTAGTGGTGCTTACATTTAGTATTCTTGTGACAAACCACCCCGCCTGTCTCTGTAAGATGGATCTGAGATCAAACAGCACCTCCTGCTGTTTGAGAAGCATCATTTCATTCTGTCACTGTGTCCATAGAAAGTTACTCAGTGATGCTACAAGAGCATGATTCATAGGCTGCCATTATGTAGAAGCTCCCACAGAGTGGCAAGGTTAAACTTTAATAAGCCATATTCCTCCTCTACTGGTAGCTATCAACATTGTTAGACTGTCAGAAGATTTAAAGTGTTCAGTAATGTGTCTGCCAACAAGGTTAAGATCTAATGCAGCTTTATACACACAATTCAACTGAGTGACTCAAGGTTTAGGTAATCAAGCTAGATAACTGTGTCTCTATTGACTAAATATGTGATCCTGTTGGTGCTAGAAGTATGTGTGAACCTGACAGCCTTTTGAGTCACATTTCTATCAAGGGAACTATAGAGCTAATAATGCCTGTAGCAGACTGCATTGAATTTTTCAGAGGTATATATTTACTTACAATCCAATTTTTATTCCCAAGAAAGCTCAATGGAAGTTTTCCTTAGAGTAGATTCAAAATATCTAAAGGTAATCATTTATTTTTCAGGGGTAAAGTAAATTTAGCTTTATTAGAGCTATGAGCAAAATTAAAATGTTATGTCAGATTTAAAGAAAGCAAAGATGTTGTTATATCCCCCATATGAACAAATATCCAAGTCAAGAAACCCTGATGTATAATTAGTATCATTTAAAGCTGTAATTTCAAACCATCTTCCCTTTAGGCCCCCTAGCATGGATCTTTATTTAAACATGTGTAGAGTGCCAAATTTAGGTGTATTTGTTGATTCACAATAGCCCTGATTAATATTGAATCACGTCTGCATAATTGAAATTATATTTTCTAGACTTAGTTTTGCACCTTGCTGCGCCGGACTGCGCCGTGCACGAAAATTGCAAAATGCCCTGGACACACCCCATTGGCGCAGCGCAGTGCAGGTGCGCCGCGCCTGCGCCTGGTCTACGAAAATAGAGCTCATAGTCTCTACTATGTTAGATTGACTGAAGCCTCTCATTGCAATGGTATATTTGTGTTAGAAGCAGATGTGGCACAAGAAATGCAACATCTAAATCTATTGTTTTTGTTTTTGTTTTTTTTTCAACTATAGACATTGGGTGTTGATAAACTGGGGCATAACTACACAATTGTACATACATGCAATAAAATTGAACGATTTTTGTAACTGATATGTCAGCAAAAATATCTGTAGAAATTTCCATATCTGTAAATGGCAGTATTCAACTTTTTGAGCTTTAATCTGTCGATAACAGGACTGTGCCCATTATGTGGTACAACCCGTAAATTTTGAGGAGGTGGATTTGCTCTTTATGCCATGTCTCATGCAGATGGTCAGGGATTTAACTTCACAAGCCCCTCACTGTCACATGTCAATATGTCCTTGGGCAGGACCCTTGACCTCAAATTGCTCCCACTGCTGCATCAGTGGTGAGTAAATATGTAAGAATGGATTAGTTAATACTCGGAGTAAATCTTCCATTAGGTTACAGTTCCATTCCATTACAATAACGGTGGTCACGATTTGATTCAAGATCAATTTTTGATTCAAACTGATTCGATATTCACAATACATTCTCTATTCATTATAAAAAGTGTTTATTGTAGGATCTGCTTCTGCCTGTGGAGCACTAAGAGGCTGGATAATTTGATCTTACACAAAAAAATCAAATGTGCCCAAAATATCAAGCTCATGTTTTTTTAAAGTTTTCGTCAGTGTATTACAACAATATAGATACACTGTGGACAACTTAAAACAAAAAAAAACATTTATGCTTAGGTTGAAAACAGTTTAATATAAAAGCTGGTAAGACACTGGTAACAGACAAGGAACAATGCACCCGCTGTTTGGTGTGTACATAGAATGGAGAAAGAGGCTGTGCGAAAGAACACAACAGCCTGCTGTGCTGGGCCACTGCTGAAAGTGAACTTTACATGAACGGAAGAAGGTTTAAAAATAGGTGTATAAAAGTCATTTATTTCAGGCATTCAGGGGCATCTCGGATGCCGCCATCGAATCTGTGTTTGCGGGTGGTGACAGTGTGGAAGTTGTGAAGCGGTTCACTTACCTCAGCAGTGTAAGTCATCAATCTGCCAACTGTGAGGCTGAGATCAATCACAGACTTGGCCTCACTTATGAAGTGATGAATTTGCCAGACAAGGCAGTACTGTATGGCAGTCAGGCATGGGCATGTCTTTAGCTCCTTGGTCCTACTAGTCCTGCTATTCTTTTGTGAGGCCTGGACAATGACTAGTAACCAGAGACACCAGCTAGACTTCTTCAGGACTACTTCCCATCAGCACAATTTTGGTTAGCATTGGCAGGACCATCTGACCAATGCTGATGTGCTCAAGAGGGTAAGAATGGTAAGGGTCAGCTGCTGGTTATGAGAGTAGCAGCTGCGCTTCTACAGGCACCTGGCGTGCTTTCCTGAACCTGATCTAGCTCACCAAACACTGGGTGACCTGGATCTGGTGAGGTTGGACCAGACCATTAGAGTGATTGCATACATTGTGGAGGAGTCATCTTGGAGGATACCTGGACAAATGCGGCATTGGTCTGGCACAGGCCTGGATGATAGCTATCAGGAGGCTGAAGCAATACAGTGGTGCAGGAATGAGTCCAGAATCTCAAAAGTGAGTTAACATTTAGCACTTCATGGTTCCCAACCCCTAAGTATATGGGATTTAGAATACCAGTTTCAGATACATGTCAGAAATAATGTTTGTAATGGACACAAGCACACCAGACTTTAATGTTCAATCAGAAAAAATAAAAAAGCACCAGATATTGTGTGATTTCAAATTTTGAAGAACTGTTGTGTAATTAAAAGGACAGTTGCAAACAAACTGCTAATAAGGACTACTTAAGTGACCAGAGACCTAATTGAAAGTATTTCTGATGGTTTCTTAATAACCAATAATTCATACACTACTGCCCTAGCCATGAGGATCAAGTTGATCAGATCATTGGATTAAGAGGGAGTTCTCAAACAAGAGTTCCCAACATGACTGTATACATTGGAAATGTTGCAGTCGCTTCAAAGTTGAACTGTCATGTTGTAGTTCAATAGTACCTTAATGCTTTTGTCTCTGGCTGATTATGTTTATGCTTAAAAATCTTGTAAAGTAGTTGTTTTTTTTGTGAAAATTATCACAAAGAACAGAACATGTAAGTTTTATATTTTTTTGTTTACTTCAGCAATGATCCAACAGTAAAACGTCCCATAGGCTTTAAGCATGTCTGCAGTTGAGAAAACCAGTGAAATGTGAAGTTCTGCATTGGCCTACAGAAATTCGTAGACCTGCACCACTCTATACCGCAACCAGGTTGACATGGCGAAGTGCTGAACTGGCATATGCTCCCATACCTGACCTGACCAAGATAAAATATTAATTCATGGACAGTTTGAATTGATTATGCATCTTTTATAAATAGGATTTGATTTAAATGCAAAGGATATTTTTAGACACGTCTTGGTAAAACTGATGTTCACTCAACATAATGTCCTAGCCTCCAACATCAGTGTGTGGATGTAGTGTGAATGGGGAAGTGTTACCTGTGATTGAAAAACCATATGATTAGTTAAATGACTGAAGAAAACACCAAACTATCTGAATCTGAGGTATGTTGTCCAATATTTATTTTTTTGTTTCATTCACTTAAAATTATCTCTAGTGCTGTGTGTTTATTTTCTTTTTTAAAATTCTTCTGTCATTGTTATTATTTTTGGTCTCAATTTCTATATACAGATGGCTTGTAACCTGTTTTGGCAGGAGAATATTATCTATGCATGACCCAGAGATAAAATCAAACTAATCCATCAATCCCCTGCCCGCCCCTGCTCTTATTTAATTAATGCAGTGTCTCAGCTGTCTTTTGACTCCCAGCCAGGATGAAAATGTCACCATCATACAGGCAAGGCAAAAAGCAACTGCTTACAGAGACAGCATTATAAATGTCAAGCAGTGATGAATACAGGCTTTTATTTAGCAATACAAATATGATTTCACATCCATTCTCTTCTCTTCCTCTTTTGTTTCAGAAAACGTGAGTCACCTAAGAATCAACTCTGTGAAATAGATGGAGATGTCAGGCTCAAATTACCAAGACGCTCCCATCGTCACACAGGAGCAGTGGGAGCTGTCGGGGGTGTCGTGCTCCAGCGTCTTTAAATTAATGAGCCGTTTGTCAAGTGAGAATTCATCATGGACGCACACACCTAGCATAGTGTGAAATAGACTGACTCACGTCACTCTGCCCCCTGAGTGTTGTTAGTTTAGCATGTCATAAAGAAGTATGCCACTTGCTTGAGATGTGTGCTCTTCACAATGATACTGATTAGTGTTGTGTTATAATAAGCAAAAATCAATAACACAGTACCAGAGGTAGAGGAGAGCCATCCATCTCACTTGTTCTTCTCTCTTCTTTGTCTTGGGTCCCCTCAGGAAAATGAGGATATATTTTGGCTTTTTGCACACAATCAGACTGCAATTCAGAACACTGTAAACACTCTTTTTTTGAAAACTGTTGAGAGGGTGGGCGTCATGGTGGCGTAGTATGTAGTGCATATGCCTAACAGCAAAAATAATGCTGGTTTGGTCCCGAGGTCAGTCAGGACCTGTCTGTGTGGAGTTTACATGTTTTTTCTGTGCATGCATGGGTTTCCAGGCACTCCAGCTTCCTCCCACAGACCAAAAACATGCTCATTATCAACCTAATTTGGTGACCTCAAATTGCCCTTAGGTATGAGTGTGAGCGTGAATGGTTGTCCTTCTCTCTATGTGGCCCTGCGATCAGCTGATGACTGATTCAAGGTGAACCCCGCCTCTCACCCAATGTCAGCTGGGATAGGCTCGAGCCCCCCCACCGCGACCCTGAAAGGCATAAGCGGTATAGATATTGGATGCATGGATGTTGTGAGGGTGAAGATGCTCAGAAACTCTGTTTACACTTTTTATGTGTAGACAGGAAAATAATGTTCTAGGCTTGAAACATCCACCACACCATGCGCCTGTTTCCTCTCAAACAGATGTTACCGTGTAACATGATTTCTTCTGTTTGCTAGAGAATTGTTGCATGGTGGATGTAGCTGAAATTTGGCTAGTTTCAATGTTGCAAACTGGGCCACAGTGCTTTCACTTACATTCACACATGCTCCTCCACTATGTTGCTGCTTTACACAACAATTTTGTGATACAAACCCTGCTAACAATCGACACTTGATCAAGCCCCACCCTTGTTGGTTACGGTTATTTGGTTAGACAAACTCTCCTGTCATCAGGTCTCTTCTCTTTGAAAACAACTAAAAACACCCAGAGATTTGGATTACTTTTTTCATTGGCTTTGATTATTGATACTCTGGGCTTTAGTAATATAATAAAGATAAAGAGAGATACGAATGTATGAGGACGACTCTAAGTCTCTAAAAACTTTTTGAAATTGTTTAAAACTTTATTGATGATTCTGGTGTCCTCCAGCAGTACATACACAAAGTGCTGGTCAAGCCAAAAGAGATACTGTAGATGGCATGTGTTATGATGATATATTTTAATTTGTCAACTTAGACCTGCGCTAGTTAGTGGACATTTCAGGCGAGCATTGAACATTTCAGCACACTAATATATATAAAATATGTTGTTGGTAAGTTTGCAATGAAGCAATGTTATTGCTGTTTGTTATGACCAAACATCAGTTATTGTGAGTACTGATGAAAATATTTCTCCCTTAAAGCATGTATTTGCACTCAATAGTTGATTGGTGAAGGATTGAATCATCAGTGTTCATTAGTGCAGAGCTCATTACCAGAGCCTCCCTGCCCCCTCAGATCCAAGCTTTTCTAAAGAAGAGGGGAAAAGAGCGACAACTAATTTCACCAGAGATTAAATTTTCATTATTTTATTCAACTTGAATCAAATCCTTGCTTAATAGACACCCAAGACATGATGTAAGCTGTCAAACACACCAGGACACAGGACCTTTA
This sequence comes from Cetoscarus ocellatus, assembly GCA_037902135.1. Classification (NCBI taxonomy): domain Eukaryota; kingdom Metazoa; phylum Chordata; class Actinopteri; order Labriformes; family Labridae; genus Cetoscarus; species Cetoscarus ocellatus. The sequence continues at coordinate 1,054,838 of JBAMNC010000473.1, forward strand.
AAGTATCTAGAAAAGTTGCAGTTTTGGTTTCCATCCACAACACACAAATGTCAGCATGATGGGCTTTGAGTGATGTTACTGACATTTCACATCCTTTGATGTGGCACATGCACACATTGCAACTGCAATGATAAAACAATATATTGTTCATCCCTAGTTTGAATCATCCTTAGAGTAATACTATTACATCTTGATCATTTTACTAATTTGAATTATTAAAATGTGAAAATAAAAGGACTTAGGATTTACTTCCCTTTTAACTGATGTAAGAATAATATAAGTTAGATATTATACTATTTTAAAATTTAATTAGAATAAACTTAAAAAAAGAGTTTTAAGTTTCAATTTTAGGTTGTTGGTTTTCATTTTTATTTACTGTATGTATTTTTTATAACATGAGGCTGACGAGTGCTGGGTGAAAGGGCCTGCAGTGAATAGTTATAGAGCACCTCTGTGAACAAAACAAAAAAATCACAAGACTTCTCCTTCACCCCCCTTTGCCTATTGGCTTGCAGGGTGCCTTAAAGAGGCAGGAGCTCTAACAGAGCATTTCAGACAGAGAGAGAATACAGCACTATCAGGGGTTGTCTCTAAGTCTCTCTAGAGACGTTTCTAAACCTAAAAGGTTTGTTGTACATAAATGATTGTGAACATATCGTTGCAGTCATCAAAAATATTTTTTTTAAATGTGAATTCAGGCAAAACATGACCTCTTCATGCTTTAATTGCAGAAATAGTAAATTAAGTGAGCACTGCACTGAACTACAATTGGGTGAAAATTTTCTGAGTGCTTTATTTTTCCTCCAGAAAGTCTCTGTGTTTGGCACCATTTTACAATGCAGCAAAAAGCTATGTGTTCTTCCACCTGTACATGTTGATTCTGCCAATCTGCTGTTTAAGCTCTAAAGACGAAGGAAGACATAAAAGCAGAGTAAAGTAGTACTGACCCAAATATGAATGCTTTTGACTCAAGTGACAATGACGTTCCTTTTACTGTGGCTGCACAGGGTTACCTTTATTAAGTAAACAAAAGATTCTCAGGAGGAGAATTAGGAATTAATGCACACAGGTGAACACAGCCATTTTCTGCATCTTTAAATAGTGTCAAACACCAGGACTTCCTTTAGGAAAAATAATGTGCTGTAAAACTTTTTGCCCAATACATTTGACCCAACATACAGTAGTTTGATAGCTTGTCTGTATGTGGAACTCAGTGAATTGCAGGAAATATCCGTACCCACCAACAGCTGTGCACATTAATGATATTCTGAGCTCATTCTTCTTGAAGGGACAGAGCTGATGGGAGCCCCTTTACTGACTACTGTCAAGTACCTGATATAACCCAACTTCAAAAATACAGAAATATTTCTTAAAGTCTGCTTGAATGAACTAATGTTTATTCCCAGCTATACTTATATTTTTTACTTTTATGTCTTGTATTATCTGTCATTGTAAAGCACTTTGTGACATCTGTCTTGGAAGGTGCTATAGGCTATAGATAAACTTCACTTTATTTACTTGGGCTAGTCAAGGGGCCCTTTTTGCATATTTGCTCTGGGCCTAAAGCCTCTAGACATGTGTCTGTCCATAAAACCACAGAAACATTTTTTTTCCCCAAGGAATAAACCACATTGCTAAGTGAGCCAAACTGCATTACGAGAATGAAGACACAAGATGGCGCTGCGCGAGAAAAAGTTGGAAAGGGTGCACGTAAATAAACTTCAAAGGGAAATACCGACGGCTCAAATTTTACTGAAGCAGGACGCAGTACGAATGAATTTAGCCTTTTATTTGTTGAAAAGTCCAGCTAAAACACGATGCTTTTCGTTCTGTTACACATATTAGCCTTTAGTGTGCAAGATATTAAAGTTAAGTGGCGAACGTAGTTTAATTCCACACTGAATTGCAGTCGACATTTGTAGAAATAAAAAAAATGTAACACTACGTTGACCTTCGTCGGTTTTGCATGTTCTCGACGACAGGGCAATGAATGAATCTATCGCACAGTCACTGAATGAGCTCCCCGGCCATGCTGTGATATCTCCCCGCACAGAGGTTTGCTGATCCTGGACGCGTCAGTCTGCGGTGCTGCGCCTGGCAACAGCTCGCTGCTCAGGAGGCGAAACACAGCCAGGACACAGGAGTTTCCGGCGGTCTCAGGCGGGCTGCCTCGGTTAATCGTGCCTGGAGTGAGACGGGGTGGTCGCCTCCTGCATCTCCCTCCTTTCTCTCTTCCTCCCTCTCTCTATTTCTGTGTGAGTGTGTGTTGGTGTGTGTCCCCTCCTCATCGCACAGGCGCCCTGCTCTCCAGTCTGCTGACACACCGGGAGGACAGTCCGCTCTGCACGGCCGTGTCATTGGACTTTATGTGGATACAAATCCTGATTGCTGATCCATGGGGAAACTTTAGCCTGCGATCACATACATGAGAACTGGTAAGGCACTTTGGCTATTTTTTACGAGATATTTGCGGACAGCTTGTTCCATATTTTCCAACTTGAATCAGCTATAATCCATTAGGGGACGTTCTTGGTCGTTATTTCTCTCTGGATCTCAGTTTGATACATCTAATATAACCAAACAGATACATTTGTATTCCAGATTCATGCTGCAACTCATCTAAGTGAGTTGTAAAAGCAAGATCACACCATCTAAGCCTGTGGTCCTCAATTGGTCAAGCCTCTGGAGCCATTACCATCTTATTACTTAGAAACCCAAATTTATGAAATTTCCATCATTCCTTCATATTTTATGGAAAATGTAGCAGTTCGGGGCTTATATAGGGCAGGACATGACAGGGCAAAACAAAATAACAGTATTGACAAGCGCATCGTTCCAGATACCCTGAGGACATGCAGTTCATTTTACTCCATTTCAACTAAATATTTTCTTTTAACTTGACTGAAAATGTGTACATTTCGCCATTTTCCAGAATTATCTAATAAAAACTAGCATGTTTACCTCAGCAAAGGAAATTAATGAATTAAAACTGTGTGTGAACCACCCCATTTACAAGTTATCACAGAAAACAGAGTAAAACTAGAAGTGCTCTGGAACACAAATCTTCGCTAAGGCATTTCAAGCATCGTCCACTGAGTTATTGAGAAAAATGTGGAAAACTGCCTTATCTTGGACTGTTAACAATTTCTTGAAAAAAAATCCTGTATATACATCCAGTCATGAGCTGTAGAGAACTTACTGAGTTATTAGCAAAAAAGTTGGAAAAGTGTCCTATCTTGGAATATTAACAAATACTTTTAGCATTCCTGGATCCATATTTGGGTTTGGATCAACTCCAGAGTAAAATCACTTTTCCACTGTGCCATGAGCAACATTCCCTAAAAATGTAATCAAAATTTATGATGAACTTATTAAGTAATTAGCAAAAATGTGGAAAACTGCCCTGCCCTATCTCACAATGTTAACAGATCCTTTGAAAACTTCCTGAATTTGCATCTGGACTCAGATCACCACCAAAATTGAATGAATTGGTCCTTTGCTCCTTTCCGGCCCATTCTTTAAATGTTATTAAACTCTGTTTCTAACTGTTAGAGTTATCCTGTTAGCAAAAATAAAAATGGTATGAATGTGTTTGTTAAGGGATCCCAACCACCATAGGTTTTATTTCAAAATTTTACCCTGACCAACTGAAAGGAGCCCCATGTCCCACTTTTGGGTCCCAACCTACCAGTTGAGAAACAAACAATTTTTTATGAATCTATACTGCTCATATAAAAAACGCATTTGATTTTACTCTGAAACACTCCTGCGAGTTTAAACTGAAATCCCAGATGAGATTATGAAGCTATAAACTACTTGGTCGGATAAACCCAACATATGGAAGAGCGTCCCTGGATGAGCTATGGGACACTGTAACAAGGGGGACACAATTGCCCTCTTGTGTGTGTCGTGCGTGTATGACTGTGTGTGAAAGAGGACGGTTGTATGATAATGAAAGTGGACCCCGTTGGGCCAGGCCAGTACTGAACACAAAGATCATTCTCAACACGCAGGGTACTGTGGGCGCCTGTGGGTGCTGAGGCAGCGAGTGTGTGTGACAGCACCATTATTCACGAGGATGCCTAATTGCATTAGTCTTAACACAGGATGGAAAACTGTCTTGATAGGCTGACCTACATGAAAAAAACAAAACTTAGTCTGGCTGTATTTTAGCTTTGCATGTTTTCTTTCAATTCTCCCTTAATGCTGGCTAACTACATGTCCAATTAGGTCATGGGTAGTCTTCAAAAGACAGTTGAATGTTGTTTGGACACTGTTTCCAGATATGTCCAGTGTTTCCTTCGACTGGAAACAAGTCATAGTCTGTTTATAATCGGCGTTTAATGGAGTAAAATGTGCCCTCTTTCCACTTCCAGTCACATGTTTTGAATCATTCGGCCTATATTTAACCACTTCAGCACAACAGGCCCATCTGAAATCAAACTGACTCATTGCTTTGGACTCTTCAGTGCAATAAAATCAATAAATGCAGCCTCTAAGTAGTGATAGTGGAGCAGCTGATTGATTCAGGAAATCATGGTCCTTCCGTGCTGCCTGGAGATGCTCATGAATCTTGCATGTGCGCCTCTGTTGAGTGTGTTTGTGTACAAAACTCGCCTCAGACAAAAGTGAAGAGAAATATAGGACACATTTGAGAGAATGCACATCACTTACCAGCTGTTACCGTAAGATGCAGAATTCATTTGGCTGTAATGCATTATATGGCTGTTTTACTGGAGAAGTAAAGAAGGGCATGATTTAGATTTATCTTTCTCTGGCATATAACAGGGATCAATAAGGAGCAGTACTTTTTGCTGCATGTGTGTAGTGAAGGAGGTGGAAACTATTTATTCCCGAAAGAAGGAGAGAAGAGGAACAGGAGATACATTGTGGCTTGTGTAAGAGACGTCTTTTAGAGGCACTACAGGGTAGCTGAAAAACAGACCACCATGTATTGCTGACTCTCCGTCCAATTGCAATCCCTTAATGCACTCTGAGAGACGGAGATCTAATAAGAAGTGGAAGAGCATCCTCCAATAATGAAACCCCACCTGCATCCGCGCTGCAGAGCGATGGGGGCCGGGGCTGAGAGGCTTCATAAATAACAGAGAGCAGACCTGACACATGCTGCTCCAACGTCTGGGAACTGCCAATAATCCCTCTCATCTACTAAGATGCTGTTCTTGCAGAGTGAGAAAAGAGGGGAGGAGGAGGAAACGCAGGCCCCGACGCTTCGTTTTAGTTTGCAGTCATCAAGTAAAAGCAGCCCAGTGCAGCAGCTTTAGTGTGTTAAATAGATCTGCAGCGAGAGATTGGAGATATTCAATTACTTTTTTCTCTGATTAGGAGCTTCCCTGCATGATTTAGCCTTTAATTACACATAGAGGCAGATTGACAATTTGGAAAAACATTCTGAATTGTATGCAGATTTTCTGTTTTACTGTCCTGATTTCCTAGCTTGGTATCAAATGAGTCCTTAATGGCTTCAACGCAGACTTAAAAAGCGGTAATAACTTGTTCTGCTGTGTTTTTTAAGAGGCGAATCATTATCCTTGTCTCCACTCGGGCGTTAATTTAGATGTTGTTGTCACAGGAGCGCTGTTGTGTACAAATTAATTTCCTCTTCAATATGTGAGATAAATCCCCTGTAGCAATTAACCCGCATTTGAGCAATTAACCTTTGCTTGTCGTATGTCTATTAAATACACACTCAAAAGGCTTTGCTCAGTCAAAATGTTTTTGGTTTCCTAAGCATGAAGTTGCATTTTGTGCAAGAAGCGGTATGAAAGGAAAATCGCATGACTGCTTGTTTATGTGGTTTGGTAGCTTCCACACAACAAACAGCGTTGTTGTCTTTTCTGTGAAGCCCTCAATGAAGAGTGCCTTTCTTCTGAGGCAGAGTGTGACCCTCGCCGCCGTTCTTAAGCCCGACCCTGTGCTTGACAGAGCCACGGGCCGTCCCCCGGCTGCTATGAAAAGATAGCACTGTGTTGTTGAGCTCCGGAGATTGACCCAGCAGGCCCCGTGACTCTCCTGTTGTGTCTCTCAAAGAGTCTCATGAGCGTGATTTATTTAGTTCAGAAGTCGACCACCCCCTCCGCTCTTTTAAAGAGTGGCTTTCATGCTGTCCTTACTGTACTGACGAAAGTGACTCAGGAAATAAGGATAGGTGTAGCTAAGTACACCGCACCAATGACTAAGTGCCGTATTTGAAATGCTTAAAAGTCTGCCTTCGTGACAGTAATCCGCTTTGCTCTTCAGTACACTAAATGGAGGGTTTCTTTCAATTGGCCATCTGCATCAGTGTGTGCGTGTCTGTTTTTGTGTTGCGACCAAGAAGGAGAGAAGCTTTTTATCCCCCCCCCCTTCAGCTGCCGAGTGCCTGAAATATTTAACAGGGACTGCACTATTTTTGGGTTTGTGCTCGGTTTGTTCAGGAGCTTATGTAATATGTAGTTTTAGCTCAACATGCATGGCGCTGTTGTATACCAAAGACACACCAGAGACTCGAGAGAGAGCGAGGATGCTGCATGTGATTTTTGCAGCCACATCAAAAGCTCTGTCCAGTAAAACCAGAGCCCCCTTCGCCATCTGTGCTTTGAAGAATCCAATTGCCATTTTGAAGACACTTTCTTGAGTGTCAAGGAAGCTGGGCCCATCCATATCTTCTCATGTTACTTGTTTCTAAGAGGTATCGATCAGCTCCCCTCCCTCCTCCCCCCAACTGTCCCCATCTCCCCCTATTTCTTTCTCAATCTGTCTCCTCCCCACCACCACCACCATCTCTCCCTCTCCTCCCCTCTCTTCCCGTCTCCTCTCTCCTCTGAGGTGTCAGATTCTCTGACTCATGCCCTGTTGTGGAGGATGGGAGGAAAAACAGGGATGAAAGAGAAGAGAGGGGGGAAGTCATCCTGCAGATAGAGAGAGTGACCTTCATCCAGTAAGAGGGATGGGATAAAAGCGAGAGTTAATACCCTGCCAAAGAGTATTCTCCAGCATGCCAAAAAAACCATTCAGAATGATATACAGTCGCTAATAGAAGCTCTCTAATAATAAGGAGCATGCCATTGTGAGGCAAGGCAAGGCAAATGAAGAGAAAATTCCAGCGTTGAATCCAGAGGGATAAACAAGCTCGAGAAGCCAAAGTGTATAATCGAATGAAAACAGCACTGCAGCATGTGACGTACAAAGCCAGATCTTCCTTCTGTAAGAGATCTGAAATGAGAGCAACCTGAGACTGAGCTTCAACCCAGCAATTTAACGAGAAAGTGGCTTCAACTGTTGGGATGATTCGTAAATCGCCTCTGTCGCCTTACAAGTGAAAAAAAACAAGGCATTCTTTTTGTTTACACATCCTTGATGTGATGATTACAACTTCTCTTGCTTTTTCTGGGGGAATACTGTTTCTTTTTTTCTGCATGGATATCATGACAACATTTATACACATAGTACACTAAAGTTGACCAAAACACCTACAAAGCTTAATGCAGATCTAAAGTCAGAGTCTTTTTTTGTGTTAATTTCTGCCATAACAAGACATTCAGATATTAAAAAAATATTTCTTTCCATCCATTAGTTTAACACATAAGTACATGAAAATGTCCAAATAAAAAAATTAAATAAAGGTACAATTACATACAACAAACAAGTACAAAAATAGAATGTTCAAGGATATAAATTGGAAATTAGAAATAGAATACAACTGTGCTTTGACTAAGGTAAATATAAAGGAACTGTTACTTTAGCTGTTACTTTAGTAAGACAAAATATAAGGTGCTCAGGAGTTTCCTTTTTTCAAGAGATATTGCTTCTTCTATAGGATTCTAAGAGGTCTCACAAAGTTTTAGAAGCTCCTAAAGGTCCCATGTTATGAAGAAAATACATTTCCCAATGTTTTGTTATTTATAAAAATGTGTCCATGGCCCTCACAAACCCCTCCAACACAAGGAAAATCTTCCTCTGTTGCTTGATCCACCTTTTCGAAAATGTGTGCTTCAATAGTTTTTCCCCTAATAATGCAAAAAGGGGATAAGCCACCTCCCTAAGTCAGGGGTTTGTTCGGCCCACAGCGGGCTTTAGGGGAGAAACATAGGCATGTCTTTGTGTCCACAGTAAACAGTAGAGCACAGCACTGGAAAGCCTAAGCCAAAGCCATTTCTTGAGAGGTGTGTGGTCAGACACAGCTCATTAGGGTTTATATAGGGATAATACAGAGACATGAAAACAAAACACTGTATTTTTTTATTTACACATCCTTTATTGAATGAATACTACTCTTTTTTGGGGGCGGGAGCATAATGTTTTATTATATTTTGTGATAAAGGGTCATGACAAGAGACAATTAATCTTCCATAGGGCTCCTGATGATTCTCAAAAAGTCTTGAGAGATCTTAAATGCCCCATATGATGCAGCATATATTTCTTAGAGGGCATGTCTGTGTGTCCAAAGTTAGCATTAGAGTACAGCACTGGAAAGCCAAAGCCACATCCACAGCTCATGAAAATTCACACGAAAACAGCCCGTTCTGAGCAGAAATTAAACAGAGGGGTTTAGAGGCATGGCAAAATTCAATATCTGAGTGGATTTTAAGGCAAAAATTCTCAAAATATGTTCTTGGGACATACTAGAATCATTTGAACTAGCTGAAAAGAAGTAAAATAAGTGCACTTTAAAAATCTTAAATACTATTAAATTCAAGTTTTGTAATGTAAAGTCATAAAAAGTCGTATTTTTAATGGTGAGAAGTCTTAGATGGCACTTTGGTGAGGACTATCCCTATCAACTGTTCTTTGGACTATTTTGAGGTTGTTTTGGAAACATCAGAATATAAAATTACATGTCAGCAATGCGACACTTCACCATTAAGCATTTGAAACCTCTCTGTCCATATGTGTGCTTATACTTTCTCATGTCTGCTTCTTTCTTTCTTTTGTCGTAGAAATGTGCCGTACTGTCCTTCTGTTATACTGATATTCAGCGCCCTGACATTTCATGTGTCAGTAAAATAATAATCTCACCCAAACAAATCAATATTTTAGTGCTTTACAGAAAAAGAAATTTAATATACCCCACCTGTGTCAATTGCCATTTGTTCTGTTGTGCAAAAATGGCCTAAGTTAGTGTTGGTGGTTTCTAAATCTCTCTGCCTTTAATGGACACTATTAGACCATATTTACAGTTAAATGATGTCAATTTTATTCTGCGAGAATGTGTAATTTGTTAATTATGGTAGAAATGGTAGGTACCAGCAGTGTTTTTATAAAGGATTATTATGAAGTATTTCTTCAAAGTTTTGACAAAAAATGCATTAGAAAACCAGGCAGAAAGCATTTAACCCTTAAAGTTTCTTGGAGAGGAGTACCCCCCCTCACACAGTTAAACAGGAAATGTAATTATCTTTACAACTGTGCAGATTAAAATTCAACCTTTATTTTGTGTTATATTTACGTTTGTTAAAGCCCACTTTTATTATATTCTAATATTCTAATCCTAATGTTGTTAGTAAAGGTGTTTGGTTGAGCCTGTACACTTGTAACAAATTTGTCCAAACACAGTAAAGAAAGGTACCACTTCCTTATTTAGAGCCACAGAAAACTTGAAATGGCTTCAATTTTCTCAGTTCAAACTCCAAAAAGTCCTGAAGAGTCTTGAATTATTTTATCCAAGGGTGTAGAAGCTATAGCTGGGCAGTTAATGGAAGTTTAATTTTATATACAATTGCTGCATTCCACAAACTGAGTAATTGAGATCAAAATTACTGTGCCATATGACATGTTGATGTTTTTCTTTTTTCTTTTTCCATTATCATTAGCATTATTTTGAGGTTTTTGTATTTTTACATTAATATTTCTATGTATTGTTTGTTGCTTAATGTTTAAAATGATAGTGTCAAAAGCATATACATTCACTGGAAGCATTTATTAGGTGTTTTAAAATCAGTGAGAATTCGTATTTCATAATCGTGATCTCAGTACCTGTTAAAATGATCATTATTATTATTATTGCAATAATGGAGCAGCCCTAGTAGGAGCTTTGTTTTATTTGTAACATTAAATTGCAGTACATACATTTCCCCCTCCTGCATGGTAGCTAAACCCACACTCACCTCAACAATATCATTGCATGATATCAGTATAGGCATATAACAGTTGAAAAGCTAATTACAAGTGGCAGATATAATCATTTCTGCAGATATTTACATCTGATATTTAAGCTGTGAATATTAGTACAATTTACACATAAATTTGGACAGTCTGAAGCAGAATTATATGACCCACATCAGCTAGAGTTTATTTTTTTATAGTCTTTATTCAATATTAAAAGCAATCCAAAAAAACTAAAGCTCTTAGGTCAAACCTTCAGTGATCAGAATGATAAAAACTCATGTCGAGTTAGGAGAATTAATTATAGTTTGAATCTAAAACCCTTTTGGGGCATATGAGCATATGAACCAAGGCTTTACTAAAATACATATGTGTGTGTGTGTGTGTGTGTGGGTGTGTGCTGTGTGTATTGTTATTAATAGCAGTATCCCCTAAAATGAGTATTGATTATTGACATTTGGACACTGATGTAAATCTACTATCCTGCATCCCTAGAATAATTAGAGCAAGTTGAATCATTATTTGTAATAAAATCATCAATAGTACAGAAGATTCATATAAAATCATCAGAGTAGGGTAGGTGCAGGATGAAAGAGAAACATACGAGTAAAACCAGATTTTTTCTTCTTAAAGAGAATCAATTTTAGATAAAATCATTACAGTTGAAGTCAATCAGATCAGCCAGAACATTTCCAGAACGTCATTTTTTTTAGTTGTTTTTTTTCCTCCAGAGTGAATCAAATTGTTTGGGGCAAAAAGAAGAGCCTCAATAAATAAATGTTTTAAAGCACTTCATGAATTATCATAAAAGGCATTACTGAACATGAAACCCGGGGAAAATACTAAACAAGATGTGAATAACTCTGAAAAATAAATCAAACAAAATAAATTAATACACTGCCCAAGCAAAAAAAAGACAGAAAAAGATAAATCAATACTTGAATAAAACACCAGGGATCAAATATGAAAAAAAAAGAAAGTGAAAATTGCTTTCAAGTGAGATTTCAAAATTAAAGAACTATGTGCATGTTTTGTGTATACTTATGGATTGAATCATACTAAATGTAAGACATTTGACAGCATCATCAACTGGGATTCAATACGGTTGTTTAATGCTTCTATCAGAAGATTAGCAGCTGGTTAAATAAAACAGAATCCATTTTTATACCTCTATGTTGTAAAAACTGCTGCAGGGCAGGTGTCAGACAGTTTCTAAATGAAAGCTGTGAAAAAGACTGTTTACATTTTACTTAGTAATTACTCGCAGTTAGATGTACAGCTGCTCAACCATGAGAGAAATTAGTTTAATGAATGGTTTTGATTGATCTCCTGCATCACACTAACAATAACACTGAACACTTCAAAATACAAGCAACTGGAAGTGCAAACCTCCGACAAAGCATTTCAGGCATTGATAGCTGAGTTATTATCCAAAATGTTGTAAACTGCTCTATCCCGCAATGTTAACAAGTCCTTTAAAAAAGAAAAACCCTGTTTGGCTCAAATCTTAATCTCAAAATCTGTTGAGAACTCTTTGAGTTATCTTGCTCATAGATAGATGGACGGATGGACAAACAAGCAAACAAACAGGCGAACACCACCAAAAAACAAATTACAACTCTGAAAGTATTTCTCGAGTGAGAGTTTGTTCTAGGACATGGCTCACGTTTTGTACTTAACACCACGGCAGTAGTGCCTGCCTACAACATTATGTGATTGACCAGTGATTAATGTGACTGACAGGATGATCATCCAATCATCTGCTGGGTATGCCTTTGAAAAGTTTTACTCATTTCCAAACACTTTCTTTAGGCTGTTGATCAGATGGACTAGTAAAATATATTGAACAGTCCATCTGGTGTGTCATGTTACCAACCCTTAGCGTCAGACCAAGGTAAGAAAAGCTAAATGGCCAGCATGTAGTGTGGTATAGTAAATGGGTTTGGGCCTCTGTGTCCCCAGTCTAACTAATGCCAGTGTAAATAAAGGCTCAGACGGTGTCACACTGTGTCTGGAACCAGCAGTCACTTGGGAGATAACTATTGACAGTGCTGAAACCCGCTGCTGTAAGACTCATTATCTGTCCGTTTGTTGTGTTTTATCCCTGCTGGCAATGATAGGAAAGGGAGAAAGTACTGTAGTTTAGCTCATTTAGAGGTGAGATCCTTTGTGAAAACAACAGAATCAACACTTGATCGATGTATGTTTCTCACAGAGCGACCATGCTCTTTCAAGGGTGTACATTTATTAATAAGCACTGAGCCAGAACTAACTAAACACTGCTGCAGCCTGACAGTCACACAGACTGATCGCCCAGGATAGACTGCAATAATGGAGTGTCAATTACTGTTCATTAGCTGTCGGATTCACTCGTAATTATGCAGATTGTGCAGTCAGATTGACGTGATGGTTAGTTGCAGTGACAAGGAGGCCTGAAAGTATCGATTTCCCCACTTTGAGTCCGACTGCCCGCCTCAATAAATCCTACATGTTTTGTTAATCCTCGGATGTTATCAGATTATAGCTGGAAGTGGAGTTACAGAGGGCATAATGGTGGGAAATAATCTGTTTTTGTGCAGTGATGAGAGACCTTTTGATCAGGGAGTCAAATGTATGGTAAAAGGATTAGAGAGATACCAAAGAGTTTTCTTTCAAATCAGATCTCCTTTAAAAAATGCTCGACAATTCTCCAAATTCATAATGTCAGCCAGAAATCCCACGCAGTTTGAGAAATTCCTGCATCAGTAATTTTGTCACATAATTTACAGCGACAGTCTCTCACAACTTTTCTGTAGATATTAGCAAATTGGCAGAGGATTTTATTCACTCTTCACAACCCCACAGATTATGTAAAGACTGATTTATACTGTTTATGATGCATAAAGGCCTTATTTTCTAAAAACTTAGAAAAGTAGTTGTTTGAGCCAATAATCCTTACCAATTTTCCTACAGATTTGTCAATATTTGCAGAAAGACTTCTAGTTTCTTTCACTCTTGAAAGCAAGATTATGAATTTAGATTCTCATATATAACTATTTTGTAGCATCATTTCAACCCCTTGATGCTGCTCCAACGTTTTGCATCTGTAATCTTGAAACAATTCCAATGTTTACTGCATTTTTAAAACCATTTTTGTGCATCTGCAGAATACTTGTGATTGTATTTTGTTGGATGTTGTGACACCTTGTCATGTGCTTAAAAAACAAGAATGAAAGACAACACGAATCAATGGGACAAAGATGAATAGTGCAATACTTGGAGGTGCTTGCACTTTTGACTGCTCTCAATGTTATAAGCTGAAATAAGACCTCAAAATCACCTTTATTATTACCAATTTTTCCTTTACCTTGACAAACTACATCAGCAACATTATGTGACTATTCTGAGAAAGACAGCAAGATGTTAAAAAAATGTAAAAGAAACTTTAGGATGCTATAGTTTATAATAATAATAATAATAATGATAAACAATTCAATGGAACAATAACAGGGAAATAAAATAATCATATTTATTTTTTTTGTCTAATGCCTTTATAAGGAATAAATACCTTTAAAAATTTTAAAAGAAATCATATCAGGGACTATGCACTGTATATCATATTGTAACTTAAGTGTTTTTGTTTTTGTTTTTTTGCAGGAAACTTTGTAGTTCTAGTCACTCCTTACAATTGTGCATAACCTGTATTAAAGCACTGATATGATTGTATTTTGAATACATTTCTCATTTCTCACACAGAAAAACACTTTAAGCTTCTCTCGAGATTTGTTCATGTCAGCAGAAAGTCTTTTCTCCCCCAAGTAGTATGAAAATACAGATAATTTACTGTTTTTATACATAATAACCTCATTTATTATCAATTGAAAAATTAAATGTCTGAACACAGTTTCCCATAGATGAAGTAATAACTGCAAGAAGTCTTGAAGCTAAAGATAGCATTGTATACCTTTGATATTTCCATTTTATTTTTCTATTTTCATAAAACACAGATGAAATAGTGATTGAAGTTTGTTTCAACATCTTTATTGTGATATGTTTATTTTTCAGGATCACATCCATGATGTTACCAGATGGCTCTGAGCAGATAGTATTTTACAGCAAAACTTCTAACAAGACAAGATAAGACAAGAAAGAAGAAAACATTTAAACAGATGGCTATCATAATAAAAGGCATCATTTCTGTCAGAAATCCTATGCATTTAAAGGCATTTCTGTATGAGTTACTTCACTTTTATAAAACTGCACAAGTATTATAAAATCACCAACACTGAAGTGTTCTGTTTTAAGTTGTAGTCATATTTGATAAGCCTTAACAGTAAAGATAAGGGTTCAAGTCAGCCAGATCTCTCAAACGCACTTGATGTCCGTACACAGGAAACTTAAAGCATTTCCAATGACACAGTTTTGCAGCAGTTTTCCAGCAGATTTTTCTTAATCATCTCAAGAAGTTCTAATGTGTCCCTTCAACAAAACAGATTACTAGCTCTGCACCACTGTTACTATGTATTTGAACCTAAATGGAAAAAAAACTTTTAACTTCCACACTAAGAAAAAGTGGTGATTTTTGTCACATTTTGTCCTCGATCAGTTGTTTTTGTGCTGTGACAAATATTTATGAAACTTTTGACCATTACCAACGGTTGATTTGGGAGATTAAGGTAACAGGTAGTTAAATTAAAATGATCAAAAAATTACAGAAGAAATTTAAATAGAATTACACAATGTGTTGCTGAGGCCATTCTTTGTTTTCATGACCTCAGATCAGCATTAATAAGTTTACTTGCTCTGACAAATTAACTGCTTTATATGGAGTCTATTATTCCTGGGGTTTTTAAATGCATCCAAGTTTCAGCACTGATAATACGTATATATATATATATATATATATATATATATATATATTTTTTTTTTTTTTACGTTCTCCCCTCTCACTAACATTACAATAGCTCTGTAGGTTTACTGTCCTTAAAGACCCTGCTTAACCTTTTGGCAGAACACACACTATCTATGGTTTTACATTATTCTGTTTATGCCATCTCATGTTGCTGGACCAACCCCACCCAGATGTTAAGAGTGATTTTTTATGTCCTTTATTTACTGGTTGGTTGGAGACTTAGACTTACACGTACTAGAAACGGTGACAACTGTGTTGTTTTTCAAGTGGAGGGGTGGGGGGTGGGGGGTGGGGGGGTTATAGAAGTTGAGATGCAATGAGTTATACAGTTAGCATGGTTAATGACTCTACAAAATCAAAATGTCAGCCTCAAATCTCATACTTTGAACACCTCCAGTGACAGACATGGCCATTCATTTTAACTTACCTGCACATTTGACAAAATCATGCTTCAAATGATTTAATATGGCTCTGCATATGTTCAGAGAACATGTAGATATTACATTTATTTTAATATGAATTAATGCTCTTGACGATGACTAACCAGAAGTCGTACATTGTTTAAGAAATGCATGCATCAACATTTTTTCTCAGCACTTCATGTGAGTGAATTGTTTACAACATTTTTCTGCATAAATTCTTGTTTACATTGAGATAACCAAGCCAGTTATTACAGTTTTCTGTTATGAGTTAGATCCTCATTTTTCAACCATTGACAAATTCAAAAATTTAATCATGAATCTCACACATTTTTAAATTCCTGCAGGAGATTTTTCTGTCAGACTTTGAATAAGAAACACTTAAGTTCATTGCAGTTATCTAGAACAAAGGTGGGCAACTGTTGGCCTGGGGGCTACATGCGCCTCCCTCCTTCAATACGGCCCACTCGTAAATTGTTAGAAAAATGTATTTACATGAAAGAATATGCGTCCAAATCTGTTGTGATAGTACTGAAAACTGTTACATTTTCAAGTAGTCGTTATATATGGAGTCGTTATATAATAAAGCTGTCGTATTTTTCTGTAAAATGTTTTATATGTGTTATGAAATGCATCCATAAAAGTAAAGACAGAAATGTATGACAAATAGACTTAAATTAATACTCTACAACTCACATAAAACTTTTCAGAAACAGGCTTGAATTCTGTGTTAGGATCATTAAATTAGGTATTACTACTTGCATTTGTGTCCAAATTCCTTAAATATGGTATCATATATTATTATTTATGCTATCTATTTGTTTCTTTTGTTTAATCATGAGTGCAGTCTTCAAGTTGAGGACATCCAACAAATTGCAAGAATTTGAACCTCTAGAAATGAGATCAAAATTTATGGGGCCCTCTTGTCAACAGAAGACGCCCATCTCTCATCTAGAAGATCTGTCAAATTTATGGGTTATTTTTTTGTCAATTATAAAACTCTACAGAAAGTAGAAGATGATATTTTAATGTTAAATGTAAAAATGCTTTGCGTCAGCCAGAAATGCTTCACAGTTTTAGAAATTCATGCATCAGTATTTTCTCAGCTCTTCAGATGAGAAACCCTTGTTTAACTTTCCAGCAGATTTTTCGAATATCAGCAAGAAATCTTGTAGTTTTATTCACTCTTCCCCACCCCACAGATTATGGATTATAAACTCCCAGCCTCAGGGTAATCTTATCAGCGTCGGCCCACATTTAGGTACAGAGCTTGTTGCCCTTCTCTCTGACTCCAGGAGCAGCAGGCGGCCCCGGGGCTCTGATAACCCTCTCTGGAGCCTTGTGGTTGACAGGCGGCTCACTCTGCAGGGCTGACACGGTTATGCTTTAACACCAGATGAAGCCGCTGGCTGATAGGAGAGGACGGTCCCCTCTGCGCGAGGGCTGACCCCTCCCATTATATGTGACAGAGAGCTGAGACAAGACATGGTGAGAGATGAAACACTGCTCTTTAATTTCAGGCCTCTCCTGTTTTACAACTACGGCCCGCTGTCTCTGTTATTTTTTTTCTCTCTTTAGTGGAGAGATGGTGGTGGTGCAGACAGGGGAGTTGAAATCAAGTGCTGTAAGACGTACGGTTGTCATCTTATCCTGTCAATAATAGAGCAGTTTAATTCAAGGATTTAACAGCACATTGATATGAACCAGTATATTTCTCAGATAATCAGCATTTCCAAAGCGCTGACAGGGTGGTTAAAGATAGAAACTCAGGGCAAAACTAAGGGCCAATTACTACCAGGGTGCTCTTGTATTAAACTATTTGCATACTTCCCAAAAGGAACTCATTCTTTACAGTGTCCTTGAAAATTTGTTAGTTTACTTTGTCCTTCCTTGTCTTTAATGCTACAAAAAGGAAAAGGAGAGCATAATACAGGTAGCCTGAATATTGATTAAACATTTAAAATAATGTTGGACACTTCTAAAATTTCACAAAACCAGAAAGGTGCTTTTATTACAAAGTGTGTTCTATTTTTCTTGATTTTTATGGTAATTCAATTTGTGCGGTTTCACTCTTGAGGCTATTTGATGGTTCTCAAGCCAGACAAAACAAGGATTTGCTTTCATGCCAAGAGTAGCACTAATAAATTTACCTACACTTTTGTAATACATTAAAATAGTGTTTAAATGGATCCTTTAGGGTCCCTCTTTTAGGGATCTGGCTTCGGATGTGTAAAATATAGTTATTGAGTTACTTGAGCTCTGCTATATTCTTTCACTAAAGTTGGCACACAAGGCAGCGCCAGTAAGGAATGACCCATCGAATAGACCTGACACATCAGATGAACTGTTTCACATATTCATGGGATATATTTACATCTGGGTTACATCCAATAGAAAGTGATTGGGAAGGGTAGAGCCTTTCAGGTTAAACTGAAGGGTGATTAAATAAATGTTCTGTCCGTCACATTCATTACAAGCTAATCAGAAGCTTGCGGTCACTGCTGGCTTTCAGCGTAACTAACCCACACTTACTACAGCCCCTTTTTTTCTCTTTGTCCAGTCAGTTTTATTGATTGATTGTTTGATTGATTGACAGCTTAATTACAAACTTCTGAATAATAAAACTTACAGTAAATAAACAATAACCTATACTGGAAAAAAGACAATAATTTATGTTTCTGCTTGAGGCTCTGCATGATAGACAGACAGAATGTGGCTTAAGTCATCAAGTAATGAAAACTGTGACAAACGTTTGTTTAACTTTTTTTCTTTCAGATTGTTTAGTATTAAATATTTGTAAGAGCTCAAAACTAGATTAAATGAAGTACAGATTTTATTTCTACTCATACTGCATCTTTTGAATGTGAAGCTCTCTTTTCAAAATGACTGTGCCATGGCTCACAACCATGCTAAAGCTCATGAAAACTACAAAACATTGTCTATAAAGTAGTTTCACAGCAACATATATATGTAAAACAAATCAAATACAAACCTTGCACTCCCAATAGCAGGGTGCTTGGCCCTCCCATATACACATATATATAATATTTTTTTTTTGTTACACCTTACACAAGATGCTAAAAACAGGTTAAAGAATGCTTATAAAATGCTAAAAGAATTTTGTATGGACATGTACGAAGAAGTTTAAATAGCTTCAGTAGAAGACATCGAGCTGTGTGCTTTAATTTCTGTAGCAGTATTTAAGTATAACAGTGCTGTGTTAGATTGTGAATATAGTAAGATACACAAAAAGAGTCTTTGGAACACAGATGTAAAAATACTAAAGAAAATGCATTGGTTTGAAAATAACTGTCATCCCTAGTTTTTTATTGATGAGCTGTATTTGTAATACAATGTATTAATTACTTAATGAGGTAAAAACAATCAGCAGTTTGATTACATTGTTGGTCTCTTGTTATTCACAGGCCCTTAAAATTGTCCCAACTTTTCTGCCCCATACATCCCCCTTAGATTTGTCATTGCAGTTTGTGAATGTCTGTTTCTCTGTGCACTGACTGGGCGGGGTCCTTCTGTGATAGCATGATGTCACATCTATTTGCTTCTCATTATGTATGAAACAGCATTTGGCTAACAAATCAGATTCTAGCTCTGTTGTTGTTTGCCTTAGTTGTCATTCACACTGTCCTCAGGAAACAAGTAAGTTTGATTCTGTTTGCTCCATATTTGGTCATGAATATTTAATTTAATTGAGAGTGAAAAAAAAAACACAAGACTTTAAGCGACTTCTTGGGGCTTTTAAAATAGCTTTGTTTACAGCAAAGTAAAAGTATGCCTCATTTGAACAGGAGCTTGAGGCTGTACAGTGTATACTCTCTTCTCTCTTGGCTGCATGGCTCATAAAGCAACATAACCGGTGAATCCCAGCACGACTGGTGGCTGTAATGTGGGTAAAGCTAATCCAAACATGCAGCGCGTCTTTGAATATTTCATCCACATGGAATCGAGTCTGTTTAATCAAGAAGACCCTGCGTGAAGCTAAAATCCTGCAGAAATTTAAGAATTCAGGGTGAATGCTGAGTCCCAGGCAGTGATAGGCCAATAATTTCCACTGCTCAGAGCTCTCAAATTCATGACAGATCTCCAGACGGCCTGTTTACATGTGTTGTTTGTTCCCAGAGGGTCTCATTTAACTTTAAGTAGATGACCACTGTTGCAGGAGGGTTGTGTTTATTTCCCCCATCACACTGTATGTGTGTTTCTTTCTTCATCATTGCCGTCTCAGGACATGACGCTCTCATTGTGTCATCGCATGTTGTCACACATGGCAGCACTTTGAGTGTGTTCATGACAGAAAGCTGCAGAAGAATCCTCCTGTGAAACTTCTCCGCAGATCAAAGACTCTCTTGAGTTTCAACACCGTGCCTTTTGTGTGTGTTATTGTGTGTGTGTTAGGGCTGGAAAAAACTGACGAAAAATCATATCACTGTGTTTTTCCAGTCCAGTCCAATCCACATTATTATATAGAACAATTTAAAAAACATGACGTTTACAAAGTTCTGCCCAGCGACTACAATCAGAAACAAAATAAAATAGAACAGATAAAACTAAACAATAATAGAAAACATGAAAACACTTTAAATACAACCACAAAAGATAAATAAAACACATAAAAGTATTTCAAAAACAGAGCTTAAATTGAAGACAAAGAAAATTAAAAACACGAGGACAGTCACCGCATATAAACATAGAACCACACAACTCTTGTGTTGAAATAAAAGCCAACAAATAAAAACTGGTTTAAAATTGAGATTTAAAAGCAGGTAAGGTTGAAGACAATCAGATTTAAGGAGGTCGTTCCATAATTTATGTGCCACAACAGAGACAGCTTGATCAGCTCGAATTTTTAGCCTGACCTTTTGGATGACAAGAAGACGTTGCTCTGCAGACTTTAAAGGTCTCGACATTTTAATCAGAGATGCACAGTATTATCGGTGCAATATCATTATTCAAATATAATTGCCAAAAAAGTTGTTCATTGGTATTAGCAGATATGAAAATTCCTGCAGATATTAACAGCTGATATATTGGCCATATAAATCCAATATTTTTCTCAGAATATAAAAATTCACCATGATGGTCTACCTCATCAACACTAAATGTCCACTATTTTATATCAAAAATATTGTTTAATAAAGAATAAAATTTAAAGTTTTTTTAAAGATAAAAAAAATTTCAAGGGACCTTGAAAAAAAATATTGATAAGGGCTGTAATACATTTAGAGGTATCAGCATATCTTATAACAGCAAAAATCTGATATTGTGCGTCCCTTAATTTGCAATACACTTTTAATCTTTCCAGTAAAAAGGAAATATTTGTAGTTGTTGTCATATAACGGGGAATGTGGGGGGTATTAATAAGTCCATACTATGCTTTTTCAAGTGCTTTTTAGTGCTTTCTGCAAGTCTTTTCTGCGTAATAAGACCACTATACACAAGACAAAAGGCCTGTTTGATACCAAGCAACAGAAATATAATTATCATACAACCAGTGTTGGCCAAATTTGAATTTTGAATGATCAAAATTTCAGGCAAATTTGTTTACACAGATTCAGAGCTCTTCTTGCCAGTGCTTTAAGTTATCAGATAAGAAGAGTTGACATCTCAGTAACACCTGTAAGGCCCTTTAAAATTGCTCTGTGTGCATCTTATTTTTAGAATCAAAATATCACCCAGAAAACAAGAACACAGAGTCAAGAAATCATGATCTACCAACGATAGATGCTGAAGACCAGGAAATGGTACCCTTGTAAATATGAGCCATCTCGTCTGCCATTGTTGAAGCACAAGTCCTGTAGCAGTGACAGTAATGAATGTTGAACTATTTTACAACAAGAAAGCTGGAAGTGCGGTGTCAAAAATCAGCTGGCGCTGAGGGCATCTTTCCACCCAGGGCACTGAGCACTGTTATGGCTGGGCTACTTTGTTTTGGATTTAAAATAGGCGCTACCAGCGCCGAATAGGCTGCCTGTGGACTGAAGCCCTAATGCATCATTGTTATTAATGCCATCAGTTTTTGTGTGGCGCAACTAGTGCACACATTGAATAATTTTGACCCCCAGTCCAGTCCATTCTTTGAGAAACCAGGAAGCTATGCTGGAGTAATTTTGTGGATGACACTGAAAAAATGCAGTAAACCTCTGCTTTTTCCTAGAGCTCGACATAATCTAGTGAATTTCTGGTGAAATTAGGTTAAATCAAAGACCAGTAGGGTGATTGTACAAAATGCATCACTTTTTCTGTTGTTTGGTACTATTTCCAAAACACACACTCTCAGCAGAAGGACATGTAGGCTATACAGTGTTCCAAAGTAGTTACAGGAGTACCAGAAGTTTTCACTCAAAGTCACATGATTACTGTAGCGATATAAAGCAGTGTTTGCCTGCTGTTTCCCTTCTTACATGGGCAGAGCTGATTGTCATAACTTCAAACATGGGAAGCAATCCCTCCGACCCTTTAACATTCTGAGTATTTTGTAGAGCAAGCAATACATTAAAAACAGAAAAAACATAACTACTTTTAAAAGATAATATGTTGTAATAAATAATCAGAATAAGAAATATTGTAATTATCCTCTAGGGGAAATTTAGTTGCTCTTATACACAGTACAGCAGTAGGAATATCAGGTTTCGACGTTAAAATGGATAAGAGGAAAAAGTATTTAAATAAACAAGTTGCAACATGCAGAATCTTTAAGACATATCAACTTCCTTATGCAGGAGAAAAATAGACAAAATAAGTAAAAGAGAGACTATGTTGAAGTCTTTTTTAACTACATAGTTAGGAAAGTTATGATAGTTGTGGAAAGCCAAAATTAAAGTTGTTAATCCAGAGACAGTTAATTGTCCATCATTATTTGATGATACAAAGGGTAAGGACTAAGTCATTTTTAGTCATACTTTTTTAGCATTCATGGGGTTCAGGGGTTGGTCTTTGCAAGTTTCCCCCACTTTTTCAAATCTTGTTATTTCATTTGTGCAATTAAGACAGTGTTTGGGAGTTTGCTTGCAATTTTTTTGTTATGAAAACTATAATTTGCTTACAATTGGTTGTTTGGGACTTCTTTTTTGTATTGGTATCATAAAGGTACTGATATAATTTGATTTCAAATAATGTGTTTCCCTGTAGACTTAACATTTGAAATATTTTCTGTAGTCAATGAACATATATCTTTTGGTGCCTCCTACTGTGTAGAGTATTTTAAGTGAGCATTAGGCCTGCCATAATTTTATATTATATTTAACATTGTACCCAGCAGATGAAGTCAGAGGAAATGTATAACTTACTCTTAATCCAACATAAACTATGTAAGAACATTTTTTTGCCTACAATCTTATTTGAAAATGAAGAAAAACTCTCTTCATTTCCCAGCCCTACACTATTTCTGTTATTGTGTGTGAATATTTGGCTCCTTTTATCTCAGCAGCTGTAAGCGTGTACGTGTGTGTTTTGTTTTGGTGCACACGTCTGACTGCCTGTCTCCATGCGTGTGTCAGGGATCTTGCCAGCATGTGTGCGTGTGCGTGTGTGAATGGTCTCTCACCTCTTGGCCTTCCCGTGCTCGTGTGCACACGTTGACACCCTCTCACTTACTGCTCTATATGTGCTCACTTGGGGGACACCCTATCCCCTCTGCCTTTCTGTGTTTATCGAGTAGACATTTGATAACCCCCCCCCCCCCCCCCCCCCCCGACGCCCCTGTGCTCTTGGGGGTGGGGGGGGGGGGGGCTGTTTCCATCAGTCGCCATGGAGACAAGGCATGTTGTCCTCATTCCTTCCTCATTTCCTCTTAGCCGTCTGTTTTGCCGGGTGTGTGAGGGACGCGGCGGCCTCAGAACAGGTGTCCACTCCTTTAGACAAGCAGGTTGTACAACATCCTTTTCATCTCAAAGTCTCTCTGGCTCAGATGCTCCTGAAAACATGGCAAGAAAAAACTATTGCTGCTGGCTGTCGGGATGCATGCTGGTTGCTTTTAAGCATGACATCTTTGATGTATGCGCCATGGAAGGAAGATAAAAACACACCTCTGGATGTCCTAAAGGAAGCTGTGGTTTAAACATCTTTTGGTATTAAATTGGGTCATCTTTTTTTTTTTTTTTTTAATATCCGAGATAAGTTAAAATATGTTTGGCACAAAATTATAACCAACAAATCATTGCTGTCAGGCACAAACCTCCCATCTCCAAAATTATCTTCTTTTAAAGAAAGGAAAAACAAGTCTCTGTACTGAATGAATAAATATCATACTGCCATGATTACAAATTGGTTTTTGTTCTTTAATGTGATTAAAGTAAGTTAAACCCACTCACCAACATGAAAGATGACTAACAGAACTGTTTTATGAAATAAAAAAATCTAAATTAAAAAACGAAGATAGGAGGTTTGTGCCTGACAGTGCAGACATTCTTTATGTTATCGTATCAAAAAAGAATTAAACTCAGCCTATGTGTGTGTAGAATACTGCATGTTACCAAAAAAGTGAATAAATCAAATTTACCCTCAAGAATTAATAAAGTCTATCACTTCTTCATCTTATATCAGTGACGAACCGTGATATGTATTTCAGTACCTCACTTCAAGGTTTCTACAAACGTGTGTTAATTTTAGACGCTGTTCCTCTTCAGCAAGAGAAGTTTATTTATAGAGCGTCATTCAGACAAAGAGTGTTCAAAGTGCTTTTCATAAAGAGTACCAAGCTTTAACACATAATAATACTGGAAAAGCAATCAGAGAGCGCAGACCTCCGCCAAGGTGATCCGGATCAGTCCCAAAATTTAATCATTTCTTCCATATCACATTTCCAACAATTCCTGAAAATTTCATCCAAATCCGTTCAGAACTTTTCAAGTTATTTTGAACACAAACAAACACACAGACAAACAGACAGATAAACGCCGGCAAAAACATAACCTCCTTGGCGGAGGTAATAATCATAAGACATTAAAACACATAATGTATTAAAGTTTAAGACCAATGGTTATAGAAGTCTGAAGCAAATTGCTATTTAAAAAAAAAAAAAAAAATTAAATATCCTAGAAGTCATTGTAATGGCATAGGCTGACATGGTTTGTTTGACCATTACTCCAAAATTAAGATATACCTCCTTTACTGCTATTTGTGACTGTTCTTGTATAGGAAAGACATCAAATTCACACAGAAAAGGATCAATCGGAAGAGAAGTAGAGGATAAAAACACACCTCTGTAAATCCTTAAGAAAATTATGTTTAAAAAATGTGTTTCTAATTGGTGGTATAGATTTTTTTTTGCTAAAGGATTACTCTGCTTAGTTTAACCTATATTTTTTTGGCCTGGATTTGTACTGTCCAGTCTATTTTTAATTAACCTGTAGCATTTTCTAAAAGGCAGAATTTAACATAGCCTGCTTCAAAACACAATGTTTGTCCTCCACTAATTAATACAGAAAGTAAACAATGACAGCAAATACCTTGAATCATGCTCATTTGCTGAGTCATTGACTCTAGCCAATTAAATAAGCACATTGTGCTAATCGTCTTTAGGCACCAACGTCAATAAGGTTTGGCAGCTTCATGCAACTTGCTCTTGTTTTGTGTCTTGATGTGGAAATAAGCCATTAGTGTTTTCCCTCTCTGACGCAGTGTTGTTCTTATCCTAAAAAGTGGTGGGTCCAGTGGTATAAGAACTGTTTTTTGGGCAACCAAATTGGATTGGCCAACCTGAAATCCTAACCTTTTATGTGTTGATATATACATAGGTATATCCAAGTGGCCCTGTAATTATCTTAATTTTCAGTTTGTCCCCCAAGTAAAAGTTTGGACACCCCTTACCTAACTAGAGTGATCAAAAAATGGTATTTTCTTGTAATGAAAGCTACTGACATCTTAGAAGGTAGAAACATGTATAACTTTTAGACTATTCTCAATAGACAAGTTCTTCATAGAGCATCAGTTAGAACAGTTCAAAGTGCATGGCATCATGAAAAGGACAGAGGTTCAAAGCAAAGCATATCAAAGTATTAACCCAGATACATCAGGTAACTAAAACTGTGGCCTTTTTTGTGCAATGGTTGAATGTGTTACTATTTTCTTGAGTTATCAATCCAGTTTTTGTGTCAGTGAAATGTAAAGAATTCCAAGAACACACTATACCCTATAAAATATATGTTTCCTGGGGCTGCTCCACTGTGGAATAAAATCATAATCATGATTATTTCAACAGATATTGAAATCACAATTATTAAACTCAAATATTCCATGATTTTAATAAATATGCACCTCATGCTTTCATTAAACATACGCTGACTTTCGTTTTGATCATTTATGAACAGACAATACATAGAAGTATACTCATCAAAATACAAATACTCCAGAATAATGCCAATTATAACAATGGTAAAAGAAATTAAAGTTCAACATGTCATGTTGCACATTAATCTCAGCTTTATTATTGTGGAAGGCAGCACTTTAGATTAAATGCCTTCAACTTTCATGGTATCTGTGACCAATGGTCTAAATCAGGGGTTGGCAATTAAGTCACTTTATGTCGGACAAGAACACAATCAGAGGTTAATAGATGATTATTCAATAAATGCTACCCTTGTTTTCCTAAAATAAAGAGTTTTAGTTGATTTTGCCTCTACAAGCATTAAATAATGTATAAAGGAGAGAGAGAGAGAGCAGTGGGTTGATCGACAATTGGTGTCTCCACAACACACAGAATAAGAGACAAAAAACATGAATTATGTCTTTACGCTGTTTGTATTATATCTGATCAAACTTAGTTTAATTTATTGGAATATTGAGGAAATTCATGATGAAAGCAGCATTTAATAGCTAAAAAAAAAAAACAATTCAGGTTCATACAGACGTGTTCCTGAGCTTTTTGTAATTAATAGATCACTAATGGTCCACTGCTGTCCATCTCATCCGTATGTTTCAGTGAGACAGCATCAATCAATGAACAGTCTGCTTCTGTTTGATCTGCTCTCAGACAGACTGAGAAGCCTATAAAAGATGATAAAACAAAGTTTTTGTCTCTTTTTTTCACCTGTTGGCTCGCTCCTTTTTCTATGGCTCTGTACCATTTTCTTTCTCTTCTGCAGCAATCTCTCATCAGCAGGGGTCAAGGGGAAAGAGCGGCTGCCTTTGCGTTCATTAGAATTAAAATATACCCATAATTACTTTGACAAGGGCTCAGTCAAGGTGAGCTGCTGTAGGCATAAGGTTATGAGCCTGGGAAGAGGGGAGACTTCAGGAAGCTGACTGAACCAGTGCAGTGATGAGCTGTATAAGCCAGAGGTCAGAGGAGACCTCATTGTTGATGTGTCATTTAAGTAAAGTTCTGTCTGTTTGCAGACTTCTCCAGCTTTGCACAGCACATTTTTGGTTCTTCACGTTTTTTGCCCCTCATCACATCTGCCTCAAAACTCTCCCTCACCACAAAAGTACTTTGGTTTATCAGATGTGCACTGAGCAGACTGGTAACTTAAAAAAAATCACCCTTAATCTGCAGAAATAAACGTCTTTATCTCGCTCTGTGACATTACTCTGGTGTGGAGGCTGCACTGAGTGGCTGCAGCAGGAGAGGTGTCAGCTGATGCTGTGCCTGAGGCCTGTGCCTTGTTTGTTAAGAAAAATGAGTAAATACATATATAAAGTTATTTTCCAGATCATGGTGAGGGCCAGAAATTTTTACTGGTGGGCCAGGTTTGGCCCAGGGCTTGACAATTAGCGGTCTAAATCATTCATAATAAAAAAAGCTGCTACTTATATTTTAGAAAGTAGAACCAGCATATTAGAGCCAAAGAAATTCTGAAAAATGTGTTTATTTTGTTCCCAACAGTCACTGATTTAAATTGGAACGAAATAAATGCTTCAGTTCTAGTTAAAATCCAAATGGGCTTAGTGTTGCGGAGAAATTTTGATTGATAGTTAGCTTAAAAATGACATAAAAAGTAGAAAACAAGCTTATAAAAACATATTAAAACAAGCTCCCTGAAGAGAGTGAAACTAATGAAACTTAGACTTTACTTGAAATGGATTATATTTTGCTAAATAGGCATATTATAGACAGTTGTTCTTATTGTAAAAAACCTTTTAATTGAGCATAATACCTATCATTCTTTAACAACATAAACTAAATGAAAATACATCTTAAAAACTCCAACTATTGCCATGCCTTATTTTAATCCAAGTTAGTTATTATTTCTTAAGTTTAATTTTATTTCTGCACATGATTTACCACACAGGGTAATTTGTTTAATTTTTTGATTTATCTGTCTACTTACTTGGTTTGTGATCAATGGAGAGAGACAGTCCTGGCCAATAAGACCTTAAACTTCAATACAATTTCATTAATTACACTTAGCTTGATTTTAATTAGTCTGTGGCAGACTGTGACTCTCTTACGTCCATTTGTTTCTGTGTCAGTCATTTGGTTAAACAGGGTAAAGCCTAACTCGGTGTATAAAAGATGAATAAAAGCAGTGAGTCGTAACGAGGAGCCCCAGAGTGCAGGATGCAGTCAGGCAGAGTAGGACCAAGGTTACACACTCGGTGACAGCGCTGACGGCCTGTCTGCCACTCTTGCCTGTTCTCGCTGTATTGTGGCAGCCCGGCGTTGCAGTCTGCACTTTGCTAATTCCCTGTTCTGAGTTAGTGGGTCTAATTTTGAACAGAGGGCCTCTGTTCATCCTGGAACGCTGCTGCTCGGGATTCTGGAAATGAAGAGTTCAGAGGCTCTCCGCCCTCATGCAGACACAGAATATATGCCTTGTTATCAGCCCACAGAGCTGCACATAATGACCCCTCCAACCATTAGCTCCTAATGCAATCAAGTGCTAACATTTTAGCCATGCCCCTCAGAGCCCAAAGATAATGAAGTTAGCCCACGGGTTGCACAAATGTGCTCTGTGATAACACATGTGTACTGGATGCATCGATCAAGCTTTGCGTCATGATTATTTGGCCGTTCATCTGTCGCTGACAGCCAGCAAAATGCTCCAGTTTTTGTTTATCTCCATCTCAATCCCTCTGGGCTTTGTTTGATATTTATGGAAATTGTATGGAGATGAGCTTCTAACTGATAGTTTTATAAGTCAATCATAAGAGTGCCTCTTACAGACGCAGAGGAAGTTTGATTTGGTGCAATGATCTAATCCAGTAAAATGATACTCTGCCCCACTTTCTACAGCATATTGACGGGCAGGCGTGTCAGATTGTGCTGCCGCCATGGCGAGAATGTAAACCCATACGTGCAGGCAGGCTCTGTGTCATCTTAAGAAGGATGTGTTGGAGCATTTGAACATGTCTTTGCAAGCATTCAGTGCATAAATAAATCAGCGGAGCAGCAATGGCCTTGTGCACTAAGCAAAAGCAATAAACCCTCCTACAGTACGACGAGTCTCTCAGGAATTGGTTTTCATTTAAAATAACATCCATTTATTAAACTTGATCCCTTCACATAGCTCACCAAATCCAGAGACAGCATGCA
Source organism: Cetoscarus ocellatus (assembly GCA_037902135.1). Taxonomy (NCBI): domain Eukaryota; kingdom Metazoa; phylum Chordata; class Actinopteri; order Labriformes; family Labridae; genus Cetoscarus; species Cetoscarus ocellatus. The sequence continues at coordinate 1,083,741 of JBAMNC010000473.1, forward strand.
AATTTATTTAAAGAAGAAAAAATACGCACACTCATATAAAAGTCAGGCGGTGTCAGAGGGGTTGCTGCCGTGGGTTGGTATACAGTGGCTCTGTGGGCTGACTGGAATGCACTTGGCAGACAAACAAGTGGCCTTGATGAGTGAAAAATGAGAGGATGGCTTTTATTGCTGTGTTGTTGTTGCCCAATATGAGAGCTTGACATCCATGAAGATCAAAGATTTGTCTGCTAGGCATGTCTGATGACAGAAAATATCTAAAACCCATCATTAAAATGAAGTAGTTCCCTATTGTTTAATCAGAGTTAAAAGAAAAAGCTTCTCATGCTTTTCTGGGAGAAAAAAAGGGGGGTAAAAATTAAAGAAATTTCTAATTTTGGATATCTGGCAATAAAAAATGAGTGGATATTTCAAAATGTGTTCAAGTTGATACTGACATTTGCACTTTCACATCCTGTTAATTTATTTGTTAGCTTCATTTTTTTGAAACAAACATAACACACAATATTGTACTGTACACTAAATTTTGTTTTTATTAACATTTAGACCAATAGACCAATCACCAATAGAAACACCATTGTTTGTGTTTTTGTCAAGTGAACTTTACATTTTTTGGCCCTGCTTAAGTTTTAACCCTTCGTTTTTGACTGATTTTGAAAGATGATTGCATCAGGTTAAACCATTTTTTTATTTACTCTTTGAAAGCTTTATTTCGATGCATTTATAAAAGCTTTATACTCCTTTTGTAATTTATTTTCTTTTGATTTTATTTTCATGAGACTATTTATTTTTGTGTGAAAAAAGCAAAAGTTTTAATATTTTTAATGTTGTTTTGATCAGAGCAGCACTTAATGCTAGATGATCGCAGTTTATAGGTTTCTTGTCTCTTACTTTATTTTTAGTTTCTTTCATTTCTTTCATCTGCAAATTATTTCGCACCACATATACCAAAACATCTACTCATGACTTTCATATTTTCTTTTTATTTTGTTGGGCTGTCTTGAAAATTTCCTGAATTAATCTGGGTTAGCTGCATGTGTGAATGCGAACAGCTGAGTTTTTCGCCAGAACTCAACCCTTAAATACCCTGCTACCCCCTGGAATCCCTACCCCAACCCCCTGCCCACATTAAATGTCCTGCTGAACTAACCCTCTTTAACAACTCTGGTTCATTTGGACTCACAAAGACAGCAAATGCTAAAACACCCATATTTCATTGTTAGTTCTGTTTATCAAAGGCACTTGTGAGGGGTATATAAAGAACCATGCATTTAATTTTAAAACAATTTGAAAAAAAAATTAAACAAAATGTGTTAATTTTTATTTATTAATACATGAGGAAAAAATCTAATTGACTCAAAGACAACATTCAGGTGAAGTCAGTTTCTTTGTAGTACTTGTACAATACATGTAAATGTAGTTTTAACAGTTCCAGTAAAATTTACTTCATCTGCCTTTTTGAGCGTCAGCAGCACTGCAACAGACAGCACAACACAAAACAGAATTTCGCCTCTTTCGTGAAGCTTATACGTTCAAAATTAGATCAGTACTTATTACTGAAGTACAAATTTGAAAATATCCTTTTCAGCTCACTGAGCCGCATGTGTGAACACAAACAGCAGGTTTTGCACTCAGTCTGTACTCTGCAATTGTGCTGTTCACCCCTTAGTATTTCTCTTTGACTCCATTAACTTATCAGCCCATTCATGCTGCTGATTCAAGCTATATTACATGTGCCCCTGTTATGTTTTTCCTCAACTCTGAACCTTGCAGAGACAAAAGGTCCGAGTTAACCTCCAGGGTAGTGCTGTGTGTGTGTGTGTGTGTGTGTCTGCCTTTCTGTGTATGTGATGCACGCACTCTGTCATGGTCTCCCTTACTGTTACAAAAGCTGTATCACTGTTAATTGACACAAATATCACACCTTTGTAGAATTCATGTAAATATCTTGATGTGTAATAATGACAGAATTTTGCACGCTTTAGCCTCACAGCTACACAAACATAGATTTGTGTATTCTGCCAAAGTGTGCAACAACGTATAGTTTAGGTATTAATATCAGTAGAAATTCTATTACCTGCTGTTACAATGGTTAACTTTTTAAGCCATGATCTGTGGATCATCATGCAATACTATTGTGAATCCCTATAAAGGTAATATGTTTACTCTTGCATGAATTTGAACACACATTCATGATTCCCAATGATTCATCCAAAGATCTTTGAGACTGCCTGACTCCATTAGGTTGAGCATAGTTTTTATGCCATAATTTAATGGCAACTCATTAAATTCCTATGAAGAGTTGTTAATAATAAACTGTTACTCTTTTAGGGATCTTTGGATGTTTCATCTTGTTTCTATAAAATGACGTTTTCTTTAATCCTGCCTCAATTTGAGACTACATTTTATTTATAGGTGCCTCTCTCAGCACCCAAGGTCACCTTACAAGGTAGAGTTAAAAACAAAATAAATAACAAGATAAGAAAGGATCAATTTACACTGCCTTGGGCCTTTGTACGGCCATTATTGCAACAAAACAATGAATAAAGAATTAGTTTCAAATACACCATGAATGTAAATGTAAGATTACTTTAATACATATTTTATTAACAGAAACACAGTTGTTTGTGATGTTTTAATTGTAGATACAGATACATACATGAAAGATACTGCAACACACATTAAAAGGCTTTTCTGTAAGGATATGAATAAGGTTTGCCTTGAAGTTTTGCCTTGTAAATAGGTCTGCCTTAGACAAAAGTAGTCTGAAAACCACTGGTCCAGATTGTTAGAAATTGAAGGATACTCTTAAAAAGGCAATCAAACATACATGAAACCGAATAAAAATAATAAATATATAGCTTTATGATCAGAAGTTATAATGCCAACATTTTACTTTTAAGTTTAAAGGTAAACAGCAAAACTAAATTAAATGTGCTAAACATGGAAAAGCAAAGCAAAGTGGATTTTAATGCAACAAACTAGTAGGTTGTTAGAGTTCATTTACCTTTCTCTTTTCTGAATGCATTTACTAATCATTCACAGATCTTCATAAAAGACCTTAACAAAAGCCCACTACAACAATATATCTACTAATTTCCTGTAAAGTACAAAAGCAGTTGTTGAAAATCATTACAGAAGTATTTATATTTTCATTTTGTAATGCAACTCACTCATGCGTATGGCATTGCAGTTGAAAATAAGCCTGGAGCATTTCATGGCAGATTTTGTTAATCTTGTGTTTACAGTTTTGGGATGTACACAGAATTGAGTGGAGGGTTATATTGAGTGAGGGGGGCACACGTGGCTCATCTGCCAGTTTGATTTATTTGATATCAGGTCTAATTTTTTTCCACACGTCTTTTTTTCAGTGAAGATGACTTTAATGATCCCTCATCAATGCAATAACCTACATATTTGCGGTGTTATTTTGTGGTGTTAGCATGATGCCTTTAGCATTCTCACCTTCAAGTCATTTCTTTTGTTAAATCCAGAATAAAGTCTTGCAGATGTTTCTTAATGGTATTCAAGAGTTAGGAGCTTCATTTTTCCTCATGCTCAGACATCTGTTTTGACAATAAAGTCAGAAGAAATAAAAAGGGAAATGTAACTGGATGTGTGGGAGAAAAAGAGGCTTTCAACAAAACATATGCAGCATTTTTTCCAGCTTTTGTTCATATTTGACACTGTTAAAATATGAGGGTAAAGGTTTAGTCTGACAGTTTTTCCTGGAAGATATTCGAAGTGTTTCACTCAGGTTGTTTACAAGCCAACAGACAGAGCGAGCTGTGTCAAGAATTTTAAAGAAAGAGCTCAAAATGAAAGAAAGGTTCAAACAGCGGATTGCCTCTCTTCTGTACACAGCTGTCCAATCACTTTGTGAAGTGGGTGTGAACAGCTTATTGGCTGTTTTGGAAAGTTGCAGATAAGGAGGTGCAGGGTTTCTGATGCAACCACAGAGCAGCTTTGATGATGACTGCTGCCAGCTTTATTCTTGATTAAGTAAAAGAAAATGACATTATCTTGATCCTCTTTAATGTGAAGATTTTTCGCCTATCTTGTAGTTGCATGGCAGCAGACTAAATCTGCTTGGTTTCAGACTATTTCTTTTATAAAAGAGGTTTTCAGCATGTTTTGATGAGGTTCGTCAGCCTCTTTTTAATAAATTATTTAGTAAAGAGTTCTAAAATGCAGTATATCATACTACTGTGTGTGCTCCTCCAGTTCAGTTGCCTCAAAGTCTTTGAAAATCTGGAGTGAGATTTTGGTTACATGTTCAGTATAATGTCTGTGGTAAACACAAACAAAATTGTTTTTTTCTTTTTCTTTGTTTTTTACATTAAATGAACAAGTCATTCAAAAGCTGGGTTTTTCAAGGACATTTAACATCTACATTTTTGATTGTTTTTGGAAAAAAAGCAAACAATTGCCATAACCTTGCGCAGCAGCTGGACCAGCCTGATCAATGTCTGTAAACAGGCAGATCCATCTTGCCATGCTCCAATCTACCATGTTCGTGCTCGGCCCAAAGCAGCACAGCCCAATCAGAGTCTTCTAGAGCAGGATGAGGTGAGAGAAGGCAGGGGGCGACTGTATTTATAGAGATTAACATAGATGCTAACAGCCTCAGTAGCAGTTTTATCAGATTTTGACCACATTTATTTTTTAATTGAAAAACAAATAACACTGCAGACTTATCTGTAGTAATAATATTTTCACTCCACTTCCGACATGTTTTGACCTGAGTTTGTTTTATGAATTGGCTCATCTTCTGTATTGCAGTAGTGCTTCTATGGGCTCTTTCCCAGATGCATTAATGAAATATTTTCAACGATCCATCTGGTGTGTCAGGCTAGATTTGCCAGTAACATACCCATGACCTCTTATATGATCAGGTTACAGTAAAACTGAGGCTCCACCAAGTGTTATGGTGTGGTTCAGTACAGATCAGTACAGCTGTACCCTTACCTGGGGTCAGGGGTGTGAGCCAGATAATGATAATTGCATTAGCTATGAAAATGTGTGACATCACAGCGGTGCAACACAGTGCTGTATTCTGAAGTAGAGTGCAACGCAGTAAATTAAGACGTACATCCACCATTTTGTGATCTTACTTCTTGGCGTCTGCCTGCCAATCACAACAATAAATCAAGCTTTGGAAAAATACAGCCAAACATAAAAGAAGTTTGGAAAATTGCACTTAAGGCCTCAGAGGAGCATGTGGCTATCTGTTTAGCTACAACCTGAGGGGTCAGATCAAGTGGTGAAGTGCAAAATAGCTATTAAGGTACGTTTCCCAACATTTGATGGTGGAAACATCAATAATTGTGAACTGTGTCAAATAAAGCTAACCCAGAATGCTTTGTGAAAATGTGCCATAAGACAGTCTGCTGAGAGACCTTTTTGAGACAAAATTATCTCTTATGCCCTCTCTCCTGAGATCACGATTCTATATCTGAGTTAGTGGATAAATAGGCATACATCAAGAGTGTTATTTAAATAGCATACTTTGTCAGCTGGCAGGTATTTTTAATTTTATACAATTAACTTTGACAGTCACTACAAACAAGCTAGAATGTTCACCTTCGTTAGTCTAAATCTGAGCCATCAACTTCACCATTCGGTGGTACCCCAGCAGTAAGGGGAGATGAAGTCATGATTTTTTTAATGTCAACGTCACCGACAAAAGCAAGTAATAATACAATTTACAAAATTGTCAGTGAAAGCTCTGGAGGCTAGCTATTGTGGCTACAGTAATATCAAGGCTGTGAGTGTTGTCCCTGGATCAGGATTCCCAGTAATGGTGATTTACAGTTATGCATTATTGTAAATTAGGTCTGATAACAAACCCTTAAGTGTGTAAGTTGCTGGTCAGAGGGATATAGCCTGAACCTTTTTTGTAAATATATTTTCTTTGGGGTTTCTTGAGTTTTATTTTTCATATTTTTAAGGGTACCTCAACAGAAATAAGTTTGAGAAACACTGTCCTAGACTTGCTATTCTCCCTGTTTTATACAACAACTGAAGCTGCAACATATGTGTTTTGATTTTAAAAGAAATCCAGGACACGTTTTCTCCACTTAACTGGCCCAAATAAATTTACAGGAAGCTTATAGTTAGCTTTAGCCTTATGTCACTGCTTCAAAAGGCATGAAAGCAGTGACTTTGTACCAGAAAAATCCTGCTGACTATTGTAAAAGTTGTTTGAAATATATTGTGATAAATTCAGACCTGCACATTGTATTTATCTCAAGCGTTCATATTGCAAAACAATTACTTTCACTGTACTAGAAGATACATAGACAGATTGACGGGTAGAGAGATAATACACAGTTCAGGAAGAGTCAGAAAACGTTCGTTTGTTACACTATCAAAGAAACACACAATTGAAAATAATTTTATCAAATGCTCATGAGACAAGCTCACCTTAAGCAAAAAAATATGGATGTGTGATGTTGAAAATTGTGAAGTTAAACATCTGTTTTTTTCTGTACAATCCAAACTACAAAAAAACATTTATAGACCATCATCAGCTTGTCCTTTACCAATCAGGTTTAAACTTAAAATATCAGGAAAGTAGTGTTCACATGTGCAGATTATCTGGATAAACAAAACCTTTAAGATTCATAGTCAGTTTTTCTGTTCTTTTTCCTCATTTTTAGCCACAAAGATTGTTTTTGCAATAATTACAATGCATGTAGGAAAAATAGTTTTGGACTTTTTATTGATTTAATCTGGGTAATGCTAACTTCCTGGTTGGCATGTTTAATTTAATTATGTCTCAATCAGTGAAATTAATTTGAATGAAATTATAACTAAGTAAATGTTGAATTGGAAGCATTTTTTATGTCCTCTGGAAAATTATCAGAGATTATGACTGCCTTTAAATTCAGTGAGAAGCAGAGTGTCAGCAGTGTCGCTGGCAATGGACTATATTTATCTATCTGTAGACACATGTAAACAAAAATAAAAAAGGAGGAACATGAATTATGCCATAAAATAATTATAAACATCAAACTGAGTCTGTGAGTACGCAGGTGACTCACACTAATCATGGCAGTGAATGTCACAGCACTGACATGCACATAACGACTGCCACATTTTCATTCTGGCAAAGCTACAGATGCTTCTCATTTAACGTGTGTGTATAAACTGTGCTCTGTCTCCTCATCACATTTTTTTTTACTTCTCTCCTGAGTGACTTTGACAAAGGATGAAAAAAATGTCCCTGAAATAACTTCAAATACTTTCAGATTCATGAAAACTATATTGAAATGAACTCATCAACATTACATAAATCTGTAGCTTATCAGAAAGAGTACTTGCTTTTTTAATTTTTGTCTTCTTATTCCAAATATCGCACGTGTCACTGTGTATTGGTTAATACAGAGACAAAGATTTAGTTACAATGCAGTGGTAATGTTATCAGCAAAACGTGGTAAAACTGTTTACTAAAAAAGAGAAGGTATACCTTGTTAAAACTAAATTTTTCATCGTATTGTTTACTTTTGTCAACACGGCAAGATGAGACTAAAATGTTAGGGATGAGATATCAGGCATTCCATGATTTGTCAGTTGTTCTCAGTAGAAAGTACAGTTTGTGTTTGCAAAGGAGTGTCAAACAGGCTATTGGTAGTAATAAAACGATAAAAATCTACCCAGAAAATACCCCCTCACAAGTTGAAGTCCTTCATTCAAGGTTTGTCAGTATTTTCATCAGTTTATCTTTGATCAATTAAAGTATTGATAGTACCTTAACATGAGTAAAGTACAACCGACCCTTTGTCAAGCCCCATCCTCACACTTAAAACAAAGGAAAAAGGTGGTTTTGACAAACTTTCATTCATATTGAATTAATTTGAGTTGTTTCAAAATGAGGCCTCATTGAAAGAGCAAAGACAAAACTACGGTAGGGTGTATTAAGAAAACTCAGAATCTCATGAATTCTCTTAAATTGATTGAATATGTTGATGATCTCAGTGATGTCATCCATATTGGCCATCCACATCCAAATGTTTTTACTTTTCACTCTAAACTAAATTTGTTAATGTCAAAACATTTTATCCTACCTATAAATGTAGAAATGTTTTCTTTATGATTTCAATGTTAAAGTAGCAAAATTAAGATAACAATTTGTCCACAATGCATTAAAATCAATTCTGAAAACACAGAGGTTGTCTGACTGGAGTAACCTGCTTTCAAAATCTCATTAACCATACCAGGTCTTAATTCAGAATCCTAAACTGTGATTGGTTGTTTTTCTCTTCACAGGTGGATTTAGGTTATAATAAATGTTGGCTTTTCTTAACGGGCTGCTTAAAGCTTTGTCTTTGTTCCAATCTGACATCTTTCTTTTACTGGAACTTAAAATTGTGCCTTTTGACAAAAACCTCTTTCAATCTGCAAAGAGATAGGCCCAAAAGATTTAGATGTTGCCTTTAATTGTTTTGAAATAGGGATAAACTTAGAATATACGTAAATATCAATGGTAATATTTTGTATCTATTTGATAATAGATTCTCACAACTTTTATTGTAGTCAGAAAATATTTAAACTTGCCCACCTTAGAAACTTTGGGTGGTTGGTAAAAAGGCAGAGAGTAAAAAGGTTTAGTCCTCAGAAGGGAAGACCAAAAGATTGAGAACTACTGGTGTAAAGACAGAAAATTATTTGACTGTCAATAAAAAAATAAATAAACTCTTTATCGATTAAAACTGAACGGTTAAAAAAAAATAAAAATAAAACTTTGGAGGTAAAAATGACTTGAACTAATATGTATTTTTTATGTAAGAAATAAGACTAAATTTAAAATAACTGATAAATAAACACTATGCCAGTGACCACCCAGCGTACTACGGCCTGTGACGGACAGTACAATTTCAGTCAGTCAGTTTGACCTGATTGTGTTGTCACAACCTATGGTGTGTTGGCCTGATTATGGATTTAGGGACTGACAAACATTCTTGTAGTGTGACGGTCCGTGAGGCTTTCAGGACACCGCATGACCCTGATCCATAAGACTGGCACATTTGAATTCTTCTCTCTGTCTTGTTTGACTCCTTAAATCAATGTTAACCATGTGTATCCTGTGGTGAATAAGATGATGTTATCAATCAGTCAAGGAATCTTTGTATAGCTCTAAAATGTAACAAATGCTATCTGAAGACACTTAACAAAAGAGTAGGTCTAAGCCAAACTCGGTTTATTCTGTTTGTTCTTTTATTTTATAATTTTATTTCATTAAGCTAGACCCAACATGAATCCAACATATATAATAGAGCAGGGTTGCGTATTTTTGTACGGTAGCGTGGAAGTTAGCATGGCGCAGGTTCTCACGACTAAGAGCCTATGGAATTTTTCTCTCTGTTTTCAATCATTGCTGATGATAAGGTCTGTGGCAAACAAAAAGTAATGAAACTTACACGTTCAGTTCTTTGTGATAATCTTAATGAACAAACCAATTTTTCAAGTTTTTTTAAGCTTAAACGCGATCATTATTGAGTAAAAAGCTATGAGTAAGCTACTATGGAACTTCAGCATGGTGCTTTAACTTAGAAGCAGTTACACTGTTTCAAACATATGTCTTGATGAAACCTCTCGTTTCAGAATTTGCTCTTAACTGAAGGACTCATCAAGTTGGTCCTCATGGCTGTGGCAATGGTGTATAAATTACTGCTAATTTGAAAATGATCAGAAATGCTTGCTTTAGTGTAAGCTGCCATTTTTGTAGTCCTTGTTAGCAGTTTTAAGCACCATCCTTTTAAATACACATCAACGCTTTGAAATTAAAAAGCTGGGCAATAGCAGATGCATTTTAATATTTTAAATTTAGATGTTAAAATCTTGTACGCACATGTTAATCATGCACCTTATTCCAGATGTTTATGTGAAACAGCTATTTTGCAGTCCCGTATACTTTCAGCCTTGGGAACCAGGAAGTGCTAAATGCTAACTCACTTCTCGGTTTTGGACTCATTCCTGCACCACTGTTTTGTATTATATGTTAAATAACAGATTGTATAGCATAATTCATTCTCATTTGCTAGAGTGAAGTTACTCCTCAAACCCAATCTTTTTTCCGTCTGGGCAACCAATTACAACTGGGTGACCATATTTTATAGCTGAATAATCTCTCTCTCTGTTTTCTCCTCTGTAGGTACAGCATTTGTGATATGTTAGACTCAGAAACTGGTTTTAGATCAATTACTTTGGTAGCAGCGCCATTAAATGAGAAAACAGCCATGTATTTCAAAGTGTATGCAATTTGAAACACTGCTCAAAATGAATTGGCGTCTCTTCTCACTTTGCACGCTCATTCTCTGTTACGAACATAAAAGCCCTGTATAAGATTATATTTATGCATTAATTTATAATTCTATTTAAACAACACTGTCTAATGCAACATATCATTAAAAAAAATATTGATATATTTTAAAAACTCAATATGTTGCCCAGCCTTAGGGACCCTCCCTATCAAAGCCATCACAGTTATAACATATATCATATTATGTTGCTACATTTGGTTGTACTTTGTTTTTTTGTTTTTTTCTTCTATTCTGAGCATGAGACCGCTCACATCACAGGCACTGCTTCTGTTGTAGTCACAACAGAAGCAGTGCTTCTCCTTAACCTGCCATCCTATGAACTCACGTACGGGTAACAGTCGATAACGTCATGTCGTCAGCATATGATGGTTGCTTAGCATCACATTTGTGGTCTGGCCAGTCTGCCGCCCAAGACAGGCAAGATTTTTATCGAGCAGTCTGACATGGTGCCATTTTAAATGACAAAAACAACTGAGAAGTCTAATCCAGCCATTACAAGGAGCCCTGATTTAATACAACATTGCTGACACAGTTGGTGCTTCTGGTCAATAACCTGCACACACTGCTCCTCATCCTGATTTTGTTACGAAACATCATCAATATTGAATTGTCTCAAACTAATGAAAAGCATCTTCACAGTAAGACTTGCTTTTAGGGGCCTTGGGTGTGTTTGGATTTAGCTTTGATTTGCTCTCTTTTTACTGAATGTCTTTGATCTCAGTCAATTATCATTCAGTCAACAATGCACTTTAACACAGCAGAAGTACGCCATTTCCAAGAATACAGCCTTTAGTTTTAATTTTAGCCACTTTTATCTCAAACTGGATTGACGAGTGTTTTCTTCGGTAACAATCAACACTTTATTTTTAAACTCTCTCCTCTCTCAGATCAGCACTGAAGGACCTTGGAGAGCCAGAGAACGAGCACTGGCTTTCGTCTGACTGTGTGACCAGCGAATGAGCCTTGTTCATGCGTCTCCCTGCGTGCCACTCCCACACCACTATGAACTGTGAGCAGGACTTTGGAGACGGGGGCTTGGGAGTGACCCTCACACTACGACTGCTCATGCATGGAAAGGTACAAGCCTCCTGCTCACATTGTGCATTAATGAGTGAGTGCATGCCAGAGCACTTTGGGCTCTCTTAGGCGTAAGGTTTGCCACAGCCTCATGAATAAAGAAAAAACATTGAAGTGATAAATAATGGAGTGCTGCCATAAAGGATCAGAAGTGTGTTTTTCTCTTTTTACTTTGTTAGACTGAATGAAATGTGTGTAATTTTTTACTCCCTTGTCTTTTAGGAGGTTGGCAGCATCATAGGAAAGGTGAGAGTTCATTTTCTTACTCTTTTCTTCTTTAAAACTGTTATAAAAATGTACAAATTTCAGGAACTCTGCTGTTTTTTTACTTTAATTCTTATTGTGATAATGATTTTGGGATTGACAGTGTTAGGAATGGTAATTATTACTTGCATAATGTCAGTATATCTTAAAATACAATTGTAATTGAGGGCGAGGGTGTACTGCAGTGCTTCCCCTTAAAGGAGATGCATTACTGGGACGTACCATAAAAAACCTGCCTTGTCTTTAGAAGTTTTTTCACAGGTTTGGGTATTCAAAGCATCAACAGACCCACAGAAAAGTGAATAAGCTAAACCAGTCCTTTTTTAGTGGTCTATCTGTGCATGAAAACCTGAAATCTGTTCATGAACTGTGATCAATCTGACATCAGAGTTTGTCTTTATCATACTACCCGCCTTTCCCATAGTATCTCCACCCACTGATCTCCACTCACAGCCATAAAATGCACAACTGTATTTGTTTTGGCTTTCCCCATTCAAAGAGACACACCAAAAGTGAGCGTTCTGAGAAAGGCTGTTCAGAGCTGGTTTATGCAGAGTCAAAACCTCCTCTGGTGTTTGATCCTTGTTATTGTTTTGACTAAAGAAAGTCACAGAGGTAAAAACATTTAAATTCTGAATTGGCAATACATCGACCTTACATATCGGCCAAGTATATCCCTTATTACAGTCAGTAGATAATGGCCAAAAAAAGTTCAATATTGTTTTTGGCAGATACAAATATTTCTGCCAACATGTGCAACCAGTATATTGGCTGCACATATCATCAGTATGTATCTGTTATATTAGCTCAAATATTAGCAGAATGAATGTACCATAATTCTTTACCTTATCATCACTACACATCTGCATTAAAAAAAATCAATAGGATCATGCGGAAGAAATGTCATCTTTCTTTTTTACATTTGTTTCCTATACAAATAAAGTGTCACAGTGTCAATTTAAGTAAAGTGTAGACTGCACACTCCTGACCAAAAAATATCTGTATGGGTGTCTGTGATAATGGGTTTGAAAATACCCGCATATCTGTTATTAACAAGATATTTTTACTTTGTGCACTGCTGAGCTGTCTGTACAGTACTTTTTATCTCTAAAAAGGCTTATGAAGCCTAGTTTTATTGTTATTACTTAAGACTAGGGGTGTTTGATATTTGATTTTTGCGGATATCCAATATGCAGATATTTTAAACTTTCTCCCCAATACCGATATTGGTATCAACTTTCTTTGTCAAAAAAGCCTCCACTTTCCTAAAATGAACTTGTTCCTTTCGTGATGGCAGTCTATTTGTGTTAGAAACAGCTGTGAAGCAGGAAAACAACATTTTGATCATCAATAAATGACAAGTTTTAAATGATTAAAAGTGGTCATTTGGTGACGATGAGGTCAACCATTATGTTACATTTGAACATTCAACGAGCATTGCAACCAATATATGGGATATATATGGCAAATGTGAATGGCAAATAATATTGGTATTGGGAATTATTTGCTGATACCAAAAATGACATCATGCATCCCTACTTGAAACAGTGGTGCTCAACTGTTCTAACCTTTAGGACCCCTAATAAGAAATTGCAACCCAATCATTGCAAATTTTACATTTTTTCAGTTTATTGTTTTACAGTTTGGACCGCAGATGAAATCAAACATGACCAAGACAAAAGACAGGACAAAACCATAATGTTAAGAGGGAGTATCAGTGCGCAAGTATAAAACAGACATGCATGATTACATTTTACTTGACTCAATTACCTGGGATAATGGAAAATTTAGTATTTATGTTCCTAGAAGAAGAGATGTATTAGTGAAGATTGCAGGATTATAACCAAATGTAGATATTTCATGAAAGAGCAGAGTAAAATTAAATGTGTGGGTGTATGTTTGCTTGAGGTTTTCACGTGTGATAGACTTTTTACTCAACTTTTATGGGATGCCTACAGCAGAGGGTATTTTCATGCTTCACTTTCAAACAACAGAGTGTCATAGAGACCCATCGTCCATATCAATCTAAGTCAGTGTTTTGTTAAAATGTAACGGATGCATATCTTCTGAAGACTTTTATACATAAAGGACGTCTTGCCATAATCTTCTGCCATAGGCACTAGGGCTGAACAATATATCGTTATCGTATCGATATCGAGATATGGACATTCAAGATATTAATATCGAAAAGCAACGATATAAACAATATAGATTTCTCCCGCGCTAAAACTGCACTTTCCACATTCTTTCGTATTATGATGTTTTCATTTTTCTGAAAAATGTTTGGTTTTCACCGAACCTGTAGTCATATTGTATTGTATTGATATTGAGATATCTGGCATGGATATCGAGATATGAAATTTTGTCCACATCGTTCAGCCCTAATAGGCACACATTTAAGATCCACTGAAACCGCTCCACAGCACACTTTTACTACCCCACCACAAATACAAAAAACATTGGTTTAAGACAGCTTTTGCATACATTTAATCAGAAGAAATTGATGACATTTTTTTTATCACTGAGTTTCTAGATTTGTCAAAAACATTTACTGTTGGATTGTAGGATCAAATTTTGTTTGATTAATTTTATGTCTGTTTCAAAAACAAATAGATAGTACAAAAAGAGTGCTGGGTAAATGTGTGCATTTCTGTATCAGCTGAAGTGTGTTTGAAAACATTGGCAAATAACATTAAAATATAATATCTTGTATCCCTACTCTTTTCATGGTGATTCGTTGGGTTTTTATGGCTTTAATGCAGTGTTTTCTCTCTCTTTCTTTAGAGTGTGATTTGTTTCATGTACAGCACTTTGTAGTTGTGTTTTGAAAGGCTCTGTATTAATTTATTTAAAGCTCCTGTGAGGAGTTTTTAGATGGTGATGAAACTGACTGAAAAACAGGTAGTGATACCTCTCAATTACTTGCAAAAGCAAACAAGACCATCAGGGGGAGCATTTATTTTTTTCTTATACAGCCATTCCAAATGCCTGCCAACACATCTGCTGTGGGGTAGGTGTCCCATACGGAGATTATCAGTCAAAACAGCAGTTTTGTTATATTTTTAGGCCAAAACTCATTGACTGATATTAAGCTACTTGCACACGTATAAGACAGGATCCTCTGAATTCCTGCTTTTATTACAAGGGGCTCCATTAACAACACAACCTAAATGTTTACAGTTTTAAATTTAGTACTTTAACACAGAAATATTTAACTAGAAAAGCACTCAGAGAGCGCAGACCTCCACCAAGGTGACCAGGATCAGTCCCAACATTTAATCAGTTCTTCCATATCCCATTTCCGACAATTCCTGAAAATTTCATCCAAAATCCGTTCAGAACTTTTCAAGTTATTTTGAACACAGACAAACAAACAGACAAACAAACAGACAGATAAACGCCGGCAAAAACATAACCTCCTTGGCGGAGGTAATAAATGAATTAAATAATGTGATCATTATTTTAGATGAATTGATTGAAATCAGGGTTGTAGTTTTTATTTTTATTTCATTTAGACTTTTTCAGCTCCATTTTTTAAATAAATTATTAATGCACATTACTAACTTTTGTTTAGGTTATTATTTGAACATTTTTAGTTTAAGATAATCATTTTATTTATAATGATATTTTTCCATCTTGTGTGGTGTGAATTGCATTGATTAAGATCTAAAGCGACTTCTATCTTTAAGGAAATGATGCCAGTTTTATGTCTGTGGTCAGAAAGCTCATCCAAATTCAGACTGATAAGCTTGATACCAAGTGTTTAGATAGTTCCTTCATTTTAGTTTTTTAAGTTAGTTTGTTTGCACACAACATAGTTCAGTTATTGTTTTTTCGTAAAGCTTCACTCTGATTTCAGTTTGATTTAATGTCAGTAAGGGTTCTGACAGGTGCTTGAAATATTTGAAAAAATATTGGTGCATTTTTAAGGTTTAAGGAGTGGTATGATTTTGGATTTGTTTGTAAATGTTTGTCCATCAAGAAAAAAAGCTGATGAACAATTCACTTTTTAAACAGAAAGATAAAATAAGTCAAAGGGTCTTTCATGTAAAATGATAACCAATAAGCTGATAGAACAATGATGAGAAAAAAGCAGTTCCTATTTGGCAGATGTATTTTCAAGCCCTTCAGTATATGCATTATCCCTTTCCAACAAAGGCCTATATTTTTAGAGTTTTTCCTCAAACATGGTCTGCATTAAACAGAGAATTGCACCTACAGTGTGTGACAAACAAAAAACACGCAGGTTTCAGATATGATGCATTAAAAAGTAATAATGCAACATAAAACATCAAAAATGTTGGTTTGAAGCTGGTATGTTATACAACAAAAGGAAGAGGCGTGGTTCTCTTCATTACCCACAGATGAAGCCGAGGCCCGTCGTATTTTTTCATCTTTGTTTTATTGAATGTAATGTCAGGTGTAGATACATGCTCAGCCTTACATATGCTCAAGAGGTTTCTAACAATAATTGCCATGCTTTGGCAGCAGTGCAAAATATTTCACATTGATGTCATCCAGCCTTGCCAGAAACCCCTTCTGATATAAGCCCATCCCCCCCCCCCCCACCCACTTTGGGAATTACTGGCTTAAGGTATCATTCATTGATTTTCACGAGTCATTACATTCACGTGATGGCTTTATTGATGAATTATGTTGTTTCTGCAAATGTTTTTATATTGGCTTCTATTGGCTTTGCTCTAATTTGCCATCTTCCAGACTGCAACTGCTAGACACAGTTTTGTATGGCTAAAGCATAGCATGATTTTATATGACACAGAGTAAGTGAAGAAGTATTGTCACATATACAGTTAACTAGTTTTCATAAATGCTGAATGTAGCACAGCTGAAAAATGTTAAAGATCTACCTCGAAAATGCCCCAAAAGTGCTTGAATTTGACCTGGGGAATTAGTATTAATCCTGGTTGCTTTTTCTGGATTCAAGGTTTTGGTATTTCCTTAACAATAACCTTGGAGAAATTCTAAAAGTGTCAAATTTGATAACACTTATAACTTCTGGTCATTGTTTTATGCCCTAATGTCTTTGTTGAGGTACAATATGCCTGTGTAGGATAATATTTTCTCTTTGTCTTGACTGTACTTTGTAAAACCCCCAGTGCACAAAGCCCTCTAAGAAACAATCCCTGCTTTGAATATCCCCTTCCTAAATGTAATTGCCTTATATCAAACCTCTTAAGGCCTCACCACCACCCACACCTCCCATAATGCAACAGAGTAATCCATCAAACAAAAACATCAGTGCATTGAAGGCAAGCCCCCCCGCTGAAACTGAGCTCCTAAGACGTATTACCGTTGGCCTCTTGTGGCACTTTTAGCGTCTGTAGGGGGGGCGCCTGGCTGCCTTGTGGTGCTTCAGTGGCTCCTGCTATCACGCCCTGTAATACAACACCTACAAAAGACATCAATAGAAGTAGGAACAGGGACCAATGATGAAAAAAAGTCGTGCTGGAGAGAAATGTCACAATGGATGCTGCAATGTGTTGCAGAAAGCAAAAGAGAAAATAAAGACTGAAAAGAGGGAGGGAGACAAATGGAGGGTTTGAGCTTGGCATACGCTCTGCAGCTCCACAGAGAGACACTTGATCTGCAGTACTTGGGCTAATAACTTGCCACTCCAAGCTCCAAGCCTTTTCTCCTTTCCTTTCTCTTTGGCAAACCTCTCATCGCTATCCCATCATTAGGAGGCAGACTCCAAGGCCAGAATGGACCACATGTAAAAAGGATCACTGAGAAAAGGAAACCAGCAAACATGAAAACAGTGTGAGATGATGCTATTGTTGCTGCTTTTCTAAGAGAGTGGTTGACAGTGGACTCAAAAGGTGTGAACTGCGATTTGATAGCTTGGATGGGACAGAGCTTACAGCGAACAGGGGACAGAAAAAAAAGAAAAGACAATAAAAAACGCAGAAGAGGACAGGCTTGATAGGAGGTCTATCAAATCCTTTATAGGTTTAAGCACAAACATGTACATGATCATTTTTTTGGTTTTGGAAATGTTTGAATTTCATTTTGATGGATGTTAGTCATTTTTTTTTTGTGGTTAAAAGGTGAAGTATTACCCCAATAATGCCTCTTAACACAGTCCTCTGTGGTCTAAATCAGGGGTGGGCAACTGGCTGCCCAAGGGCCACATTTAACCCTTCATTTCATCCAGTGCAGCCTGCCAGTCAGTTTCAAACTTTGAAAAACTGCAAACATGGAGATGAAAAAACCTGTATTTTAGTCTGAGTAGTCAGAGTTGCCATTCTGACCCAGTGTACACAGCCAAAACGTATTTCAACATGCAAACCAAAAGTATTTTTTAAAAAGTCTTTAATTTTTTTAAATGATAATTCTTAAGCTTATTTAATGACTTCTGTAAAGGTAATTTATGGAATGTTATAAAAGCATTCGGGACAAACGGGAGTCAAATAAACTTAAGTGATCATCAATCAACAAGATTGTATTGACTGCCACCTTGGTCATGGTTACTTTTGTAACAGAAATATCCCTTACCAATTGAACTCATTGATAATTGAATATAAAATAAATAAACCAAATAAAAAGTATATATTAGTGTATTGCATTAAAAAGTACTTTAAT
Organism: Cetoscarus ocellatus; assembly: GCA_037902135.1. Taxonomy (NCBI): domain Eukaryota; kingdom Metazoa; phylum Chordata; class Actinopteri; order Labriformes; family Labridae; genus Cetoscarus; species Cetoscarus ocellatus. Next base: position 1,102,007 of record JBAMNC010000473.1, read on the forward strand.
TTAGCTTTAATTTTATGTTTAGCTTACTAAATGTAGCTTCACTTTTTGGTTTTAAGCTTGAAAATATAAGTAGACATTCTGATTAATGAAAGAAATTGCTGTTTTGTTAAATTACTAGTATTTTTGTTGTCTTATTGGCAGAACCATTTTATATGAGAATAGCATTAATATGGCCCTCCTGGTAACCAAAGTTGTCCAGCCCTGGCCTAAATTAAACTTCTGTTCTGGTTTAGTCGAAACTTTATATGGATCAAGAACCAGAGGAGATTTTTGACTTTGTATAAACCAGCTCTGAACAGCCTTTCTCCACACTAGCTGGTTTTGGTGTGTGTCTCTTTAAATGCAGATGAGCTTCTCTCCAGCCTTTCCCTGTTTGGAACATGAGCACAGCTGTGTGCTTTCACTGCAGCTTGTCAATGTGCATTTAGTGCAAAACATGGTTAATGGAGGCAACAATCCATTTTTGATTACTTACCCCCATCACAGGAGGGTGACTTTTATAATTTTATAATTGAAGGAAGGCCACATACAAAAAAATAGAACAATGACTGGGTCACTTTTATGTGCCTCACATCTTAACTGTAGTGTGTTAAAGCCAATGGCTTCGGGATGGCCAGTCAGATTTCACTCTGCTCTTGTCTGCCTTTGGTGCAGCAGAGAGGAGCTAATCTACACAATCAGACTCAAAACTACAGCAAACTGCACAAAGCTGGCAAACTTTTTAGGATTTTTGATAGATGAGGGGGATAAGCCCAACATGATTCACAAATCAGACTTTTGTATTCATCAGTGAATGCAGACAATAATTATGATCTTATTTTATGCTGCAGTGCGTCTGCTTCAATGCACCATTCAAACTCAAATATCATAAACTCATATATGTCTTATATAACTTAACTCAAAGGCCATGTATTTGACTGCCTTTCAAAAGCTTACATTTGTCCCAGATTTCCTAAGAGCATATTTTTTTAGTTCCTTACCTGAATCCAAGCAGATATTGTATTTTAGCATGCTAATAAGCCCCTCTGTCACAGCTCAGAGCTGGGTTTTTTTAACGTTAATCCTCAAGCAGTGTGTCTGATACTGTCCCTCTCAACAACCGAATGTGGCTTCAGCTTTCCAGTGCTGTGCTTTAATGCAGTGCTTCCCAAAGTGGGGGTAAGGACCCCACCAGGGTCACGAGACACAAAGAGGGGGTCACAAGATTCTCTCTGAAATGTGAAGAAAATTACAAAACGATCTCAAATAGTATATTTCTCTCGCTATTTTAAAATATGTACTTAACAACAGAATTAAAACACTTCCACTGAAACTGCAATAAACAGTTTATTTTTGTTTTATTGGTCCCCAAAACCAAAATGACTGTCAGGATGATACGTTTCAGGCTGTCTGGGAGACGTTTAGGCATCTGCAGCCCTCTCAGGGTTCTGTTTTAAGCCTTTAGAAAGTGTATTAAGGAGTGCATGCGTTTTGGCCAATCAGGGCACAGTCTAGGGAGAGCACCTCCATAGGCTGTACTCCTAAGGTATACCTGCTATTTGGCCAATCAGGGAGGGCAGTCTAATTGGCTGCTCTACTAAGGGATACAGGTGAGGAAAAGTTAATGCCACTAACCCATTTAAATGTATATTTGCATGCAGACTAGCTGCCCACTATAGCTTTTAGCATGTGCTTTACAGTCAATGAAACACAAAACATTTTGGTATTTTTAAAAAACCTACACTTCCTTTGTCAGAGTGCGTGTCTCTTCTTTAAGGAGGGATTTGGCTGCCAGTCCTGCATTATACTGCCCAAGCTTGATGAAGTAGTCTTGTGTGAAATGGCTTGCACAGGCAAACTTTTTTTCATGATTGCTGACATTTTCCTCAGAAATAAAGACCACCCATTTAATTTTGGGTGTTCAGAGGATAGGATGTGATGTAACAAAAGCTGGTGTCTGCAGCCAGTTGTAGAGCACTTACATGCTGAAGTTTCCCACTTTACATTACTCAAGAGCCTTTGAAGCTTGTTAGAAAACCATTGACGGACCTTTGCAAATTTTCAGACTGGAGGTTGGAGCAGGAGCAGGGTGGGTACTAATTTGATGATTCTCACTGTGACATAACAAAAGGAGAAATATTTCATGCTTTCAAATGTAGGCAGACCACTAATAAATGACTGTTTTTGCTAAAATCAAGTTTTGTTGTTTGGTAAATAATCTGGAAACCCAAATATATGAACACAAAAACTGAAAGAGTTGTGTTTTTATAATATGCCCCATTTGAGGCTAAAATATGTAAAATGCTCCTATTACAGTGTTCTGATTTGTGAAAAAAAGCCTTTGATATATCTAAGCTTCAAATCCAGAGGAAGTCTTGATTTTTGTAGTTGTTATAGACCTTTCTGCTGCTGGTTAGACCCCTACTGGTTCCTTCACCAATTGTTTTCTGTAGTCCAGCTGTGTCTGTGTTTATTTGATGGCTTATGTTTTGGTCACAGGTTTGACAAACAATCATAAACATATTAACATCCATTTCCATGTAGTTCTCAAGAGAGAGTGAAAATGAATATAATGACTGATGACCCCACAAAAACATTGATTCAAAATGTTTTTACATTGCTCTGTTGATCACTGTTTAAGATGTTTATTGTGTAGAAGTACACACTGCAGTAGTTCTGACAAAACTTTCTTTTCTGACAGAGGCTCAAGTAGCATAATGCTACTGGGATGCTGAAAAAGCTCATTATTACTTGTTTATACAAAGATCTCTGTGGCGATAGGTGGAAACTCTTGTTTTTTCAGGTTTGCTTGTATAAAATAGAATTCAACTTTGCTCATGTTCTTAAATATTTTATTTTCTGAAAATGTTTTTTTTTTCCTCTGCTGACTTTGATGCACTGCTCACTTGTACAATTCTGTATGCAACAAATTTGAGAAGTAACATAGCAATGCTGTAAACATGTTTTAGAATGTGTGCCAAATCTTGTGACAGGTTAAAGAGGAAACTCAGCTAAGTATCCACAGCCACAGCTGGTCTAGAACTAGCTGGACTAGAGTTGGCATTTCTAAAAATCAACAAGTTGTTAACATGAAGAAAACATGGCAGAATCCTCAAAACATGGCTCAACCTGAGAAACCAATACAACACCATGCACAAAACAGGATATGGAACAGAATTATTTCTATATATTGTAGATTGTTTGTTAATGTTTTGTTTTTTTGCAAGTCCTTAAAGAACTTTCTGTTGTATAAATGTTTCTCTAAATCTATTTTATAAAGCATTAGAACATAATACTAAGTGTTAATTAATACTAAGTGTTAGTTAATACTATGTTTATAAACTGGTAAAAGTGTATTGTCCATAAAAAGGGTGAACACTCATTATTTTAATGCTTTTAAAAAAAAGGCAAGACAAGGCTACTTTATTTCATGCATACAGGAATTCATAGTGCTTTACAGAGTTCAAAACAAAGACATGATGACATTGAAAGCAGAAAATAAATAAAATTAGCAAATGAAAGACAATGAGATACAATTCTAATATAAAAAATGAGAAATAGATCATAAAAAATGAATATATGTTGAATTAAAGAAGGATAAAAGGAGAAAAAAAATAAGAAGAACCTGACCATATGGTGAATATAAAGGGTTTAAGATCTGTTTTAAAAGAGTTCACAGATGTAGAGGGTCTCAGATTCTCTGGTAGTTTGTTCCACAGTTGAAGACTGAAAAAACTCAAAGTAGCTTCACCCTGTTTAATCTTGACCCTGGGAACAGTTAACCTGTCCCAGACGACCTGAGGGGTCTGTATGCCTCATAGGGGACTAAGAGATCTGAAAGGTATTAAGGCCCAAGACCATTAAGCGCTTTGTAAAGCAGGAAAAAGATTTTTAAAACTATACTCTGACTTACAAGAAGCCAGTGTAGTGATCTAGGGACTGGTGTGATATGATCTACTTTCTTGGTGTTAGTGGAAAAAAAAGGTTAAAAATGGCTTTTCTTCTGTGCAAATTGGCTTAATTGGCTTTAATTTCACGTCAAGCTTGTTTAATCATGCATGATTATTTGTGTTTGACCTATGATATATGAATGTTGGTATAATCATTTATTACGATACAATTTTATTTACATTTTTTGTTAATTCATATCCATATTTTCCCATTACACCTGACAGTTTGTAACAGCCTGACCCTTAGGCAGGGAAAAAGGTTTTATGTGGCCCTCTTAGTAATCAAAGTTGGCCATCGCTGGCATAGAGGAATGAGTATTACAGCAGCATGAAGCACAATTTTAACACAGACTTATTTGCTCTAAAAATGTGTTTAACTTGTACAAATGCTAAAAAAAACTTTGTACGGAGAAAAACATGAAAAGTGGAGGCAAAGAATGAGAAAGAGATCCCAAATAAATAAACAATTCCTTTAATACAGTGTTATAAACAAATAGCCTCAGTGATTTATGACTTATCTTCCTTTGTAAAGACAGTATAGAAAGAATAAATTCAGAATTAAAACACTGTGTAAGAACGTGGATAGTCTTGTCATTGAAAATCAGACAGTGATTTTACTTTGAAAGCACACTGAAGGTGTTACCCTACCTCACGTTAAGGCATTAGATGTTCTGACAGGCATGGTTACACGCTGTGTGCAGTAAATCTGCTTCTGCACAAAGATGAGGTTTTTAACTCCTGGAGAATGAACAGTTGTTCTCTGTCTCAAGAGGGAAGTACACTTACATTCTCTTCATGTCTTGATAATTAATCCATTTATTTCAGCATTTTCCAGAATTATAACTGCATTCAGAAACAACTTGTGCTTCCATATTTTGTCATCGGTTAGATTGAGAGCCTGCTAGTGGCTGAATTTCCATACTTTGCATTTAAATGTGGGGTCCCATATTAAGGGACAGTTAAAATGTGAAATAAGTATTTTTCAAATTGAGTGTATGAGATTCTGTTAAGATTTGTCCATCTTCTTTTTTCCAGAAAGGAGAGACAGTGAAACGAATACGAGAAGAGGTAAGGAAGCTTTGCAATGTCAACTTCTCATGAACTGCTGTATTATTAGTATGGAAGACTTCCTTTGTGTACTGCAGGTTATGCAACTGGCCTTTCAATTGGATTTAAGAGACTATTTTTGTTCTTGTTTGACCAAATCTCCCTTTAATTTCTACTTGCTCTTTGACCTCATGTCCAGCAGGTTTATTTCTGGCAGAAGAATAATCCCTGTGTCTGAAGGTGTCTAATACTGTCTCAGCTGTCTAGTATTTGCATGTATTAATAAAAGCGATCGTCTTTTTGTGAGCTTTGAGTCTGAAAAGCACACAGAACAGGAACATTGTACAAATTACCTTCTGGGCTACAACAGCACCTTTTCAATTTAAAAAAGCCCTCTTCATGATTCACTACCTTATCTCTGCAACTGCTTGCAAACTAAATCCCCTTTTCTTTCTCTTCCTCCCTAAAACAACTGCCTTTTTATCTCCATCCTCACCTCCATTTCCTCTTCTTAAATCTCAAGGGTGCAGCCAAACTAATGCTGCATGGTTAACTTTTTGTATTAAAACATAATTAGGCCCACACTTTGACTCTACATTTGATTCTTTCTCTGCTTGTGAGGCTTTTATGTCAGGCTTTATGAGGTAGAAGGATAATCAGAAGAGCAGCAAGGTTGTGGGACAATGTTGCCCTGCAAGGAAGCTAGATAAGACACTCAACAAACCAACCAACCATCCATCTGTTCATTCATTCATCCAGCCTGTTATGGCCTTATTTTTTACCTCCTGACTGCAAAAGTGTCACCCTGTCACTTGGACCTTAAAGCCACAGAGGGACTGTGACTCATTGGAGTGACTGGAGAAAATGTTGCAGAGGTCAGAGCACTGTCCTGTGTGTGTGTGTGTGCGCTCATGTGACCTAAACTCAGAGAAACGCAAGGACACAAACTGGAAAAAGAGGAGGGCAGGAGATTGATCGTACGAGGGCAAAACCCAAGGGAGAAACTCTATGAGGTCATTGGTCTGAGATACAGAAATGTGCTGTTTAGTGTTGCTCCTCACTTCCTTTGGCTCACTTGACTGTGCTATCTGTGGGTCGTCTGTGCCGTACAGCATGTCTTTGAACACATCATACTGTTTTAAACTTCACCACAGCAGCAAAAACAGAATAAATTTGCTCACTAGGCACGTTTGCTTTCTTGCCTGGAGAAATATTATTAAAGATAGTCAACATAAACACTGTAGGTATGAAAAAAGCTGAAGAAACCTGCCTAAACCAACCCCTCCTGTGATTAATTCATAATCACTACTTAACATATGACCAACTGCATCATTTAGATGGTGGTGTTTGCCTGGAATTAAAAAAAAACTGTTATAATATATTAACTTTAAAAAAGTGAAAGGTATTACATTCAGCAAGGAGGTTATGTTTTTGCCAGCATTCTCTGTCTGTCTGTTTATTAGCAAGATAATTCAAAGCATAAAGAACAGATTTTGATGACATTTTCAGTGAATGTTAGTCACAAGGAAGAAGTAATTAAATTTTGGTGGTGATCTGAATCTGGATGTGGATGTGGATCCAATATTTTTTTCAAGGATTTGTTAACATTGTGAAATAGTGTCAGAAATGCCTTGGAGGATTATGCTTTCGGAGCACTTTTAGTTTATAGATGTGTTAGCTTTACAGTTATCTAATTAGCATACTCACTTGGAGTGTGACAAATAGGGGTGTTAAAGGTATTTGTTTTTTGATGCATCATTATGCGACGTTGAATGGTTCTGCATTGATGCAGAGACAGAACATTAATGAGTATTGCAGCTTAGGCTGTACTCATGTTTTTTATTTATTTATTTTGGTTAACAATACAAAAGCAAGTGTTTTGATCAATATTTCAAGAGCATATAAACTAATGATGGACAATGTTGTATTAAGCCAGATGTCCTCATTTGTTTAAAGAATATAAATATACATGCATGGGCTTTTCCAATACCAGGACAATATCAACAATATAAGGATGCAGCCAGTCAGGGTGCTCTGTGATATTAGATCTAGTCATGGCCAGAATAGCGGTAATGAAATAAAATCAAAATTAATCCATCTGGATCAAATTGAATCATGTCTTATGTACACTTTTCTGACTTTACGCCTTTGTCACTATGATAGCACATGAGATGAAGGCAAAACAGAGCACAACAGTCAAAAACATGAACCACTGCAGGCAGTTAGCAGGCAGCACAGGAGTCCAGTTGTGTTTGTTAAACATAAACACAGATAGACAAGCATTAAACATCAACCTATTAGTTGCTTTGAAAAAGCTTGAGCAAAAAGTATCTTTTGGGTTCATCCACCCTAATGGTGAGATGCACAATCATAATGCCAAAACTCTGCCTTAGTCAGCACCTCCTGTAGATGAATGTAGGTAAAAGCACAAACTAGACATGTAAGGGTGGCTATCTTCCTTTTTATGATTATCTTTTGAGGCCTTTTGTTGTTAAAAAATAATGGGGATGAGATAGTATTACCTGAGTAAACTTGAAAGCAGTGCAAAAAAGCTACCCTGGACAAGAGTGGAAAAAAATTGTGATCCTCAAACTGCTGTGTTTAATGAACATGCATTGCCTATTATTATTACCTATTATTACCCATTTTAAGAATATGTTTGAAAGATTTTTAGTTGCTTGCATATGGGTTTGCCGTACACAGTTTTACACAGGAATAAGACAGGATTTATGAATCATAAACTCTAAAAGCATGGCAAAATAGATAAAACCCTACTGTACAGCTGAAAAAATCAGTCTTAACCAGCACCTTCCTCAGAAAACATCTGCCTTAGAGTCAGGGTTGTTTGCTGGTTGGCTACCTTAATGCAGTGCAACAAAAGTACTGTTTTCAGTTTAGTTTATTTAAGTGTACTTTTATTTGAAGTTGGTTCTTTTTTAGATCAATAAATATAAATGAGATTAGATCAGCCTTGTTACTGACCAATCCCATATTCTCCATAAAGAGCAGGAGTTGCTGCCCTTCTGGCAGGTTTAGATTTCCTTGTTGTAGACCAAACAGGTTTAAAAATTCATTTATCCCTGTGTCTTAAAACTTTTAAATCGTAGGCAATGGACTTCAAAGTCTTTTCACTGGCACTATTCAACCGTGATGTTATTTATTTTTTATAATGGTCTGGAATTGTTCATTATAATTTAATATTGTATGCTTGATGGGAATGATGTCAAAAGTTGTCTTTATATGGCTGCAGCTGGGTGAAGAGACTAAAACAAATGTCTCATTCTGTTGGACGGTAAAAGTTAATCTTGAATCAGCATAAAAAGCAAAAACACAGCAAAACTTCCAGCCTGGTTCTGTGGAGGCTGATAAAACAAGCAGTAGGCCAACCAGCCACCTCCTTACAAAGACCATCATCAAAGAGATGTGAAGTTTTCTGTGGGTTGATTAGCTTGTCGGTGTTTAGTTGTTCTGCTTAAGATTATTAGAGACATTAAAAAAGGCCAAGAAACAATATAAGATTAACCTGGTTTGCATAACACAGAAAGAATGACATAATATCTTGCCTGGCTCTAATCCTGAAAAAAACAAAGGTTTACCTAAAACAACACCTCCTGACGATTTAACCCATATCGAACCATGTATGCCCTTTTTATATTTCAGTGTGTGAACAATATATAAACACATGTTAAGAGAAAAAAATATTAAAGAAGCAAAACTTTGAGTTGTTTCAGGTAGGTTTGGATTGGATAGTCAGTGACTAACTCTCTTTTCTGTATTTTTTAGCCGTTTTTTTCTGATTGATAAGACAAAAATATTGTACCGAAGTAAAAGTACTGTTATTTTAACTTTAACTAAAGTACAAACAAAAGCAAAGTACAAAAGTACCTCATCAGAAATGTATTTACAGTAATGACTATATCAGTTCACTTTTCTGTGTCATGCAAGTGACAACAGCTGGTTTATAACTCGTAATAGAGAAGTTCATAATGACATTTGACCCTAATAATATAGTATAATAACCACAGAGAAGCAATTTGCTCTAAAATATATGAAATTGGAGGAAGTATTAAAGGTATCAGTGATGTTTTTTGTACACTCTGTGAGACATAGTTTTCATAAGGCAAATAATATTAACAATGGAAACATAGAATGCCAAATGTATAGCCCTTATCGCACATGCAATCCTGATATTTCAAAGATAATACCAGGGTATGCACACTTGGTCCTCACAGCAGAATGTTTTTTTCTGCAGTTTGCATGTCAGTCATAAAGGGGTGCAGAAGGGGAAAAAATGCTCCCTGGTGATGCAGGTAGATTTCAAGGTGAAGTCTAGGTGGAAATACCCTTCGGTTTGCATTCATTTATGCAGCTCACCTGAGTAGTTTCAGGATAATTTGCTTTACAAGCCTTTATCTGTAAGTGTGAGTAGATTTCAGGCAAAATTTCCCCTGATAAATTAATTGCTAATATATTTTACACACTCAATGATAATTATAAACTGGTAATTTCAAAAAGTTGTCAACACCTTGTGCACATCCTGTTTCTGATCAATAAGGTGTTATGTACAGCCTTGCACACAAAGATTTTGAAATCATAACCAATTTTGAAACAGCTAGAGACTCCACACATGAGGACAAATTAAGACAGATTTAACAACTCAGTGTTCCTAATATGATAGTGGATGAAATATTCATATCACAATTTATATCCTACCTTCAGTGTTACATGTTACAAAGTGTATCAGTTGCATCGACCAAAGAGTTGAGAGGCACACAGAAAAAAATATGAAGCTTTGTCACTATGTGCACATTAGTTACACCTGAGGAAGAAAGTTTCATTTCCATATTCAACTCTCCAGCTCTTTCAATGCACCAGAGACCCGGTGATGATCGCTTGCAGCAGGTGTACTGGAGAACTTTGATGATGATGTGTAGTGGAAACAACACTTCTGATGTCCAGACGCACATTTGAGTTTGTGTTTTTCCCAATCAGCTAAACCTCTCCTCTCCTGCAACTGTTTTGATCTGTCCTGTCAATCCTGTTTTCCCGATTCCGGCTGGTCTCACAGGATGATGTCATCAGCCCTCCCCGCTCACCTCAGTGAATTACCGGTGCCCTGATAATTCACTGCAGCAGTCAGACTTGAGCTGAAAAGACTTTACGCAAATAAAAAACAAGGGGGGCACGAGGAAATTATTTAAGTCCAATAAAAAACTCAGCTGTTTGCATTTACACATGTGTAATGTCTGGATAGTTTAAGGGTTTTTTTGCAAGCGTGAATGGGGTTTTAGTTACCTTTTACCCCTGCCCTTTTTTGTTGTTTATTGAGAGGCAAGCATGGGACATGATTACCTTACTTCATTTTAACCTGACACACCAGATTGACAGTTTAATATTGACTAAATATGAACAATATATCATTTAAATATTGCAATTACAGTTTCTGCACGTGTAACAGGATGTGCAATGTCAGGTACATGACCTGAAACACATCATTCTGCCAACTGTGTGTTGTTTGATGGAAACCAAAACAGCTGATTTGCAAATATCCCAAATAACTGTATATCTGCAGTCCAAGCAGTAGACAATGCCTGTCACTGATATAGAAATGTCCATGAAAATGTAATGTCTGATAAATAGCAAGTAGCATCCATGCTAATCTTCATATGAGCAAGCATTGTTTACAGGCTTGCAGCCATTTCTCACTGTCGACATGTTTGTAGAACCTGCATCTTTCTTCATTAAGAATTCTAACTAGTCTGTTTCTGCAGGCCGAGCTCATTGGTTCTGGCTTGTAGCTTTTCATGTCTGTAATCAGGCAGATTCTGCTTCACTGCAAGGGTACTAACAGTTAGGAGCAGAGGAGAAACAACTCTCTACAATGCAGCGTCCGTCTTTGAGCACCATTTGTATAACAAGGAAACACATCTTTTTTTATTTAGTAAGAGGTCCAGGCAGAGCAGTTTCCTTACTCATGCTGTTTTTACATTAGCATTATATTTAAACACCTGAACTGGGACTGGCATCAGCCATCTTGTGTTATACCTTAAAAATTCCTGTAAAATCTGACTTCTGAATTACTGTTTTCCACAGAATAACATCTGATATTTACCCCACAGAGCAGTGCTCGGGTCAACATCTCAGAAGGCTCCTGTCCAGAGAGAATCATTACCATCACCGGCTCAACAGACTGCGTTTTCAGAGCTTTCACCATGATCACGTACAAACTGGAGGAGGTAGGTGTAACTGCACTGCATGCCAGTTAACCCAACTGAAATCAAGTCAGCCTTTGTCTATTTAAGTTTTACAGTTAAGATCAGTCCAATTGCAATCAGAGGATAGACATGGCAGGCCTATGGAATCTGGAGTCCTTTTGAAGCCCAAATTATTTGTTTGTGAGAGGTTAAAAAAAAACAAGAGGCCATTTCACCAGGTTATTACAAGAAATCATTTCCTGAGCTTCATCTCGACATCAGCACTAATGGGCTTTTATGGCTATCGATTATACTCTAAACTGAGGAGATGGAAGGAAAAACTTCAGCTGTGTTTCAAGGCACTCGACGTGCTTTCAGATAAGATTACAGTTTAGAGGAAAATTTGGGATAAGTGGATTTAGCTGCTGTCATAAAACCATTTCAAAGTAAGTCTAAGTGGAGTGGTGCTGTGATGTGTGCTGTACAGTAAATGAGTTGTTTGTAGGGCCGTCGCACAAAAAGTCATTTTAACTGTGTCAGAATAGGCGTGAATGATACTTACTGTCACCTACTTCTGTAAGGGATTTTTGAATTATCTCCTCATCAGCTAATGAGCAATAGATGACGAGTTCCTCCTGCTATTAACCGCCATGGTGACTGTCCATCAGTGCACTAATTAAAATGGCAGTGTGAGAAGCTGTCTTCACTCTGATTCAGCATCACAGCGGACTCTGGCAATAAAACAGGTGTTCCCTGCTCAGGTCGACAGCCTTCAGTAAACACACTCTGGCGGGGAGCACAGCGCAGGATTCATTAAAGATCGCACACACTCACCCCTTTACAACCTCCTGAGTTTCCATGGCAACATGTTGGCTGACCCACTGCGAGGCACTTTCAGCATAGTTGAGTTATTGTTTGTGTGACACCTTTAATTAAAAACAAAGGGGAATATTCTGCTTTTTGGCCACTGAGTATTAGACTTGGCATTTGCTCCTGTCTCAATAGTTTGTGAGTACTCAGCCGCACATGCTCACTTAGTTCTTTTATTTGGCAGATGATCAGTTGTGCAAATCACGTGTGTGGTTTTGTCTGTTTTATGGATGAAGTGCCCCCCTATTAGTGCATGAGGGTAAGTTTTATGTAAATTAAGTGATGTTATCATGTAAGAAAGATTTTCTAATAACACTGAACACATAACAGTATCATACTAGCATTTTGTTTTGATCTATAGAGGCACAGCATGCATGAAAGTAGTATAATCTGTCTATATTGGGGCTCTAACCCACCAGAAATGTAATATGCTTTAGGGATTTAAGCCCAGAGGCTCTTTGTGTGAGCAGTGCTCTTATAACCCGCTGTCTTATTTCCGCCATTTCGCTTTTTTTTTTTTTTTTTTGCAAAGATGGCACAGCGAAGTATGAGAGTGCTCACAGTTGTTAAGACGAGGCTTGTATTTTTAGATCAAATCCAGAAAATGATGCCCAGAGTCTTGTGATTGTACAGACGAGCTACTAATGAGACGAGACGTCAGAGAGCCTGATCCGCTTCACTAAATATAGACACGGAACAGAGACGCTCAAGAGCCCACATCAGAATATGCTTTTTTTCATTTCAAGTTTACGGTTATTGGAAGCATTATGCAGTTTTCCTTTATAAGTAAAATCCCCTGAGGTTACACATCTACACTGTCCCCTTCTTAAGTCAAGGTCTGCACTTTTACTGCAAACACGAACTGCTCAAAAACAAGCACCATGCTTTGCATTCTGTCACACATTTGTTGTGGGTTGAGCTCTGATGGGGGGAGAGACAGTGAATCTTATTTACATTTCAAAGCTTCGCACAGACACACAGTTCATTAATTAAAAGCTCGATCTCCACCCACAGCAGAGACACAGGATGTTTGCTACCTGCTCTGCAAAAAACACAACACAGTAAGCTTGATCCAAATAATGTTTTGATGTATTGGGTTAAGCTCACTCATAAACAAATACACAGTCCGTAGTATTGTGATATGTGTATTTTTGCCTTTGGCTGTTGGTCATACTTTCTGTTTCTATCTGTATCTGTTTCATTTATCAAAATGTTGAACTCTTTCATACTGGTTCAAAAAGTATGCCAACTCTTCTAATCCAGTTATCTCAAGGTGTTTATAAAACCACCACTCCTTTTTTGATCTACAAAACATGGTGCATTTTTTAACTTAACTGTGTCCACACACAGGCTAACTAGCATTTACTTGTCATTATAGATTTAGTTGGCACCTCATCATAGTTTTATGTTTGCTGTCTTTTTTTGTGTATAATGCTAAAATGTTTTGCATCTTAACTTTGTGTGTCACTCATTTTACATATGAATAATGGGCTATATTAAAGGTATGTTCAGAATCAGAATCAGAAGAATCAGAATGCCCTTTATTGTCATAATACAAAATGTACAACGAGATTGGAGAGCTTCTCCTTTTTCAGTGCAATAGACAGCTAGTTAAGTAAAAAAATAGTTATAAGTTTAAAATAGTTGTAAGAAGTATACGTACAAAATATATACAAGATAAAATCCTACTGGACAGTGCAATTGAAAAAACTCTATATACAAATATGAGATAGAAGGGATAAATATTAAGAATGAAATGAATATTTCTATGTGTATGGAAATGTATTGCATAGGATGTAGAAATGTATTGCACAGGACAGCTAAATATATACTGTACACTTATAGTGCAAATGGTGATTAGTACTTACAGATGATTATATGTCACATATTGCATGTGATGAATGTTGTTATACTCATCTATTTTTAAACAGTTTATTTTGATTTTATGAGCATAATGAGCACCAAAGGACAGCCAAATTGTATTAAGTATAAAACATCTGCATTAAAAATTAGGTATTAATGTTCAGTTCATAAGCAAGGACGTGCAAATGTCCTTGGATTTTAGATCCTACAGAGGACTAAACTCGCCCTCTTTTGGATGGCTTGAAGCCACTGTGTTCTTCTAGTTCTTTGCTTTGGTTGGATGAAATATTCATAAAATATGATCTTAAATATTTATTGTAGCACAAAATGGGCACCCAGCATCATCCTGAGCAGTTTGTTTTCCCCTACATCGTTGACCTGATGTGACATTTTCCAGGCATTCCCATAGAATCTGACTTAACTTCATTTACTGAGGAAGACAGCAGTTGACTGTATTTTATATTTGAATGGTGTTTCTCACTTTGAATATTTTTTTTCTTACAGAAAATGGAGGGACAGTATGATTTTGCTTCCGTCGTGTAGTTTTGACTGACCAAACCAGTCATCAAAAGCCAGTGTAGCTCACCTTTCACTCTCTTTCCTCTCTTCTTTCAAGAAAAATTGAAATGAAATAGTGGACCCTAAAAAGCGAAATAATGAACGTATAAAAGAAACAGTAGGCATCAAGCAGCATGCTTTGCTGATATCAACTGATAAACTGATATATATTTCCTGTGAAGTCCATTGGAACACAAACGCTGTCTCTGTTTCAGGAGAAAAATTACGAGAGCCCCCCCAAAACTATAATCCCAGTGCTGTGCCTGATTGTTGCATCTGTTTTCTGTCCAACAAACACAGCCTGACTGGTATCAGATACACTATCACCATACCAGGCCAAGCTATCTGTAACAGAAACAGAGGGAAAGGTTTTGGGCTATTATCTTTCATTATTTGCTTGGTTAAGTGTAGCAGACACAAGCTAACTCTCTTCAGCATTGTTGTCAATATATCAGGCTAAGCTAAGTGCAATAGAAACATGTTACTGCTCTTAGCTGTTTTCTGTCTTAAAGTCGAAGCCAGCTGCAGCACTGCCTAACCATTAGCTACTTTCTGTCATTATATTGAACCAGCCAACTGTACCAGACACAAGCTTAGAGATCCTTTTTTCATTACACTACGTAAAGCTATTGCAGAACTGGGCTAACTGTCAGGCCTGCTGACATTATTTAGTCTTTTTGTTTGACTAATTTCAACAAATGGGCTAGCTGCAGTTATTTGTTTTCTGTTACTGTAGACCTAGATAACTAACAGTCACGTGTTAGCAAGCTAAATTCTGTTATTGAAAATTGAACTCCAATTAGCGTTTTCCTGTCATTACAAAATCTTCAAGAAGCCTTAAATTAGATTCTTAAAATGTAAGGCCATAAAAAGTCTTTAAAAGTTTCATTTTTTCTTCTGAGGTCAGACATTTTAAATGCCTCTTCGACAAAGCCTGCCTTGATCAAACAATACTGTACTTGGTATTTTGTATATTAAGTCTTTTTTTGGTTATTATCTTCATGTGACAATTGATGGCATTTTCTGTAGTTCATGCCTTTCCATCTATGTCAATCCTAAGCATGAGCGGGGGCGTTAAGCTGAGAGGAGCCCTCAGTGTTACACAGATTTCTCAGAATGATTTAAGACAAGAAGACTTTTTTTTTTCCTTTTACCAAAGAGAGGTCTTTGTTATGGGAAGCTTCAGAAAACACCATAAAAACATGACGGCAACATGATGTACTGTCATCTTTAGATACATTTCCCCTGCCTTGTATTTTTCAGTGTTTTGGACCATGGTGCAAGAAAGTGCGTTATGTTTTTCCAAGTCTTAGAAAGGTTTAAAAGTCAGAAATTTGGTTTTTTTTAAATGTGTGTAGAACCCTGAACTGTGATTGTTTCCTGTCACTGTACTAGGATTAGCTAAAACTGCTTTAATCATTTATATTCTCAACCAGTTCCTATCAAGAATACCTATAGTCAGCTGTCCTTTAAATGTTGCTTATAGCAGTTTTTGAGCTTCAGGTAAGAGGCCTTAGTGATTGAAAATAAGGATGAAATATTGTGGGAATGCATGAATTCCCAAATTGACTCTTATGACCTTAAAATGAGTCACAAATAAAAGAAAATATTCGTTTCTTCAAAATGCTTAAATTCACTTGGTTTCAAAAGATCTCTCTGAAAGAAACTCCAAGGTGACTACTTTCGTGTTGCTTGCAGAGGGAGAAGGACACTCAAACAATGTGTTCTGGCTCAGTGTTACTTTGTCGACTGAAAGGCACGAAGCAAAATTTGCTCAACAGCACTACTGCAGTTTATGTCTCTCCTTTAAGCTGTTCATATGGGGATTTTACAGCCTCTTAGAGCCCACTATGCAGTGGATTGCATACATCACCAGTCAGCCTCCCTCCTATGGATTCCAGCATGCATGTAAAATCCACATGCTGGAGTTAATTAAGTGCAAATGCTGGATTGCTCTTTGCCCACGCTGCCTCCCATCCAAAGCTCCACCTGCCACTTCCAGTATGGATCCCATCAGCTTTTTTCTGATGTTCAGTTCATTTTGATGCAGTTTAAATTGTCTTTGGCAGCTTCTTATATGTATACTGCCTGTGTTGGTCTTCATTCTGCTGAGATGTTAATAAGCAGTGATCTGTTGACTTGGCTCAACATGATTCAACATAATTGGCTATTCACTCAAATTTTTTTGCTTTTTGATTTCCAATATTTAAAACTGTCTGCCAAGTTTCTTAATGATTGAAGATTTGACAAAACTGAAATTGAAAGTGTTTTCTGATAAGTGAATCCCAAATAGACAAAATAAAGTGCGCTGAATTCAATTTGATGCCTGCAACGTCCAAAATGTTGGAGTTAATCCCTCCTGTGTCTTTTCTCTCTCTCTATACCCCTTCTCATCCTGACCGCCTGATCTGTATCCACCGGGAGTCTCTCCCTTGATTCTCTCCTCCCTCTCACCACTTCTCTTCTTTGCTCACATCTCCCTCCAGGACCTGACTGCATTGGTGGCCAATGGCACCATCAGCTCCAAGCCGCCAGTCACCCTGCGGCTGGTCATCCCCGCCAGCCAGTGTGGCTCTCTCATCGGGAAGGGAGGGGCAAAGATAAAGGAGATCAGAGAGGTGAGCTTCCAGAACGACAATCTACTCCATCCTCCTCTTCCAAGAAGGTTCAACACAGAAATGTGAGGTGAACAAAGCACCTGCAGAGGAGGAGAAAATGGAGCTGGGAGGGAGAGAGATATCATTTACCAAATTCTGCTCCTTTCTGCCCTGCTGTGCTTATTGCCTAGTTAGAGGAAACTGTCCTTCAGCTTGCTTTATTTTATAAAATGTTTGTATTAGACACCACTCTTGAAGGTAAAGGCAATCTGTATTTTAAATATAGCAAAGTTGAAGTGCTGTTCCTTATTATCTAAATAGCCCAGATATCATTTGTTTATTCAGGTCATACTAAAAAAATATCAAATCTACAGTTATTTGGCATTCAAACAAATCAGAAAAAAAGACTTTTATAAAAAACTGAATAAAAAGAGCATGCAACACAAGCAGCCATGTGTAGCTGTGTTGTCTCTAGACACAATGATGCTTTGTGACAAATGCCAATAGAAGCAGGCAAACAGTCATAGAGGGTTTGTATGTGACGTCACTGTCAGTCTGAGACACTAGAGTTTCAGCCACTGAGTGGCCTGGTAGCAAGAATCAGTAGGAAGTAATCCAGTTGACAAGTAAAGAGTTCGTTGGGGGACAGTGTTTATTTTGGGATCCTCATTCGATGTAATGTGTTGTAGGAGACATTTTAAGCTGTAACATTACCCAAATGAAGACACAGGACAAAGCTGTACTGTTACAATAGCACAAACTGTATGTATACTTTTACAGGGCTTACAGTCATTCATCAAGTCATGATTACAATAATGAACCTACCTCTGTTCTCCTCCTGTAGTTTTTATATACAGAATAAGGAAAATAAAAAACTTAAATTGTAGCGAATGGACCATTTGGTTAAGAAAATACATCTAAGATGACAAAGCATCTAAGAACAGCAATTATTTTTTTATGCTAATGCAAAACCCCTGCAAGGTCTAATTGCTACAGCTGGTTTCAAAGAAAAAAAAGATTGAAGAAAATCAAACACATAAATGTTATTACATTAAATATAATCAGCAAATAAATTCAACTTTTTAAAGATAATTTTTAGGGCAGTTTTGGCTTATATTGACAGAGGAGATTAAAAAATGGGTAGAGACAGTAGGGGAAGACACAAAGCAAATGGACCTTGAACTTGATTCAAGCCGGGGCCACTTGTAAAAGTCAAGGGCCTCAGTATAAGGTTCTTGCATGGTTGCAAACCACTTTGAAACACCAGCACCTGAATTTGATTTTACTCATCAAATAGAAACATGGCACGGTGGCGCAGCAGGTAGTGCACGTGCCTCACAGCATGAAGATCACCATTTCGGTCCCTGGGTGGGACAGGGCCTTTCTGTGTGGAGTTTGCTTGTTCTTCCCCTGCATGTGCGGGTTCCCTCCGGGCGCTCCGACTTCCTCCCACAGACCAAAAACATGCTCATTAGGTTGATTGGTGACTCTAAATTTCTCTTAGGTATGAGCCTATCCCAGCTGTCATTGGGCAGCTGGGATAGGCTCCAGCACCACCGCGACCCCGAAAGGGATAAGCAGTATAGAAAATGAATGAATGAATGAATGAAATAGAAATATGATTGCCATGTTTTTTTTTCCCCAAGCGATCCATCCAATCTAATAACAGTTCATGTCTATAACACTGAATTGGTTTTGATGTTATTATTAAATGGACGGCAATGAAAGTTTTAACAGCTGTCAAATTCAAGCAAGCTTATCCCCAAAGAAGGACTGGGTATGTTGATCTCATTTTGAATGAACTTCAAATCACATACATACATACAGCATGTGTCACTGTTACATCATGCTTTGTCCTGTGCCTTCTTTAATTCACAGCTCCAGAAATTCCTATGATAGTATTTCCCACAGTGGTAGCGCGTTCGGGGGGCGGTCATCTGTTTTTTTAATTATCATTATTATTTGAGGGCAGGGGGTGGTACTGCTCATTAGTCCCAATCAAAGTAAACTGTCCATCAGTAATACTTCTCCAAACAAAACACTGGTGGCTACCTGAACTTTCTAGCACTACGGGAAACACTGCATATATGGAGAGAGAACATCATCAATAATTGTTAAAAACTTGATGCTTTCCAAATGAATTAAAGCTTTCTACAGCAGTATTTTCCACTGGTTCTAGTCACCAGTCTATACTTTTTTCCTCTCAGTTGCTGGATCTTCAGTGTCTCACACTTATCTGAAATGTCAGTGCTTGTCCTCTTTTGTGTATTTTCTAAAGTGTTAATTTTTTGTTGGTTTAAAGTCAGCCAGATTGATCTATGCCTTGGCTAATTCCATCCATAATACACTACATTTGTTTTTCACCAACAGGAAGACAATGTTCCCATTAAGCATTGCAGTGTCTCTGAATGTTTCTTATCCCTGCAAAAGGAATTACCACAACATTAATTATGGAGCTTCATTTGCGGTTGTCCACCCAATAAACTGAAACACTGCATGTCTTTAATTTTCAGCAGTAACAGTTATCCAGTATACTTAATCAAAGTTTGAAACTCTTCCTTTCATTTTGTGTACATTCAGATTAAGCAAACTGGGTTTTAGCAAGTGAGTCAGTCCAGAGTCTCGGGGCTCCAGCTTTGAAAGCCCTGAGTCACCAGTCTGACTATGGAAATGCCCAAAGAGCGGCCCATCTGAAAGGGCTCAAAGGCTCATAGGAGTACAGTGAATTGTCAATATGATCAGGAGCCTGCTTAGATAAAGCCTTGAAGCTCAACTGTGACAAGTCTGAGATTAGCAAAGATGGTAAGTTTCTTTCTATGTGAACTACATCCATTTTTACCCATACACTCCTAAAAAGAAATCACAAGATTTCAATCATGCTGTCTTTGAAATCTCCCTGTGTTTCTTGATCAAATCTACATCTTATTATGAAGTAGGTATTCCTGGTTGGTATACTGGTTGGGGTAGACTCAGGAGGCAAGACATGACTTGAAAGAACAATACAGAAATGGTGGATAATGTGGAGATAGAATTTGACACAGCAATGATAATTTTTGCTTTCATATTGTAGTTACATGTAGTCATGATATTTTTAAGTGAACAACACAAGAATTGAGAGGAACACAGAGGATAATAGGAGACATATCAGACCCATTTACACATGCAGAAAAGCTAACATATTAAAATAAGACATAAACACTAAAAATTAACTGAATAGAATGTGCAAACATAAAAAAACTGAAAGGCATTCAAGAACATGAAATCAAGGAAGATTATTTGTAACTGAATAAAACAGACTATAATACAAAATAGATGAATCAATATATGTGTAAATAAATAATTTTACTAAAAATAGAATGAAACTGAGATGAATGCCAGACTAGAGAGGGAAACAACGTATGAATCTCACAAAGGATTTTATTCAGACCAATCCAACAGTGTGAACCAATGTCAAGTTTACAGCAAACTTAGTAATGGAGGGTCTTCATCACACACATGACGCCACAGTCAGCGCGAGTGGGGAATGCCAGCCACTGAGTGGCAAAAGCAGACTGAGTCACAGGAAAGTAAGCAGCCAAATACTTTGTCTCATGTTTTTTGTTATTATTATTTTACAATGTTAACCTCAGGCAATATAAAACCTTGGCTGATGTTATTGAAATGTTTGCTTCAGCATCAGGGTTATGAGGAATCAAGCTGTTACAGCAACTGGTGTTATATCACTGAGCATACATGTATCCATGGATTCTCTCTGGCCTCCCCGCTGCCTCCCACAGACCAAAAACATGCTCATTAGGTGGATCGGTGACTCCAAATTGCCCTTTAGTATGAGTGTGAGCGTGATGGTTGTCAGTTTCTCTATGTGGCCCTGTGATTGGCTGGCGACTAGTTTAGGGTGTACCCTGCCTCTCCCTATGTCAGCTGGGATAGTCTCCAACTCCCCACAACCCCGAAAGGGATAAGTAGTATAGATAATGGATGGATAAAATAGATTATTAAACTAATGTCACTTCTATTTGGCCAAATACTGTTAAAGCTTATTTTTTACAAGATGAATGTATTCGACCTGTTCGGGTGTCACACTAAACGTGGTAAAACTATAGAGAAAGCCTGTCTCATCTGAGATATGTGCAAAATGACACAGACACAGAGTTATTGTCACTACAGGGCTTTAACCAATTAATCAGGCTAATGAATGCTGCAAAATAAACATTTTATTATGACTCCAGAAATGTTATTTTTTCATTTTAGCATACATCAACTTAGAATTTACTTTTCCTGTAATAAACATCATCAGAAATAATTACCACCATCTATTTTCTGTACCACTTATTTCTGTGTCTTCCCACTGATATAATTTACAGGATATTTATTCTCTTTGCCACTAAGCAGGTGGAACTACTTGCTTCGCAGACATATTGTGACATGGATGTATAGTCTTCATAGATTTAGACTCGTAAGGAAGGAAACTGTGGAGACAATACAATCTGCATAGATGTTTTCACACAACACAGTATGACAGAGCAGTGTCAACTTTAAAAGAGAAAACCTCCTGTCTTTACTGAGGCTCAGTTAAAACATCAGGATTAAAACTGATCAGATGTGCTGCCAGAGACATCTGACTCTGTAACTTTAGCTGTGTTCTGATCTACAAATAGAGTCTGTCTCATTTTCTGTGCTTAGACAGATTTTCTTGTCTTGTTCATAACACAAATTTGTTTCAGTTACAGTTTGGTTTTGTTTGTTCGGTTGCTACAGGACACAAGCTCTCATATAGAAGCATTTTGTTATGTGTGTGGTTCAACAATGGCCTCCAGAAACACAGCAGCCTAATATAGATGTCGAGAACAGAGATAAAAAGCACTTCTTCAGCCCTGCAGACATTGCTTTTTCAGAAGTGAATCAGCTGAAATGGAGAGAATTAGATCTGCAGACCATGTGTGGCTTTCATTTTTGTAACCTAGCTGGACTTGATATCAAACAAACTACATCCTTGGTGTCTATCTGTATTTGTGGAGTATAGTGAGGTCAGTAAAGCCAGGAGAAAAACACAGGAAGCAGCCTTGGCCTTATAATCACAACTGGTCCAATCTGTAGAATCAAACTTAATCTCTTTTTTTAAACCCCTATCATTTGCAGAGCACTGGAGCTCAGATACAGGTGGCAGGGGATTTACTGCCAAACTCTACTGAGCGAGGGGTGACGATATCTGGGAATCAGGACTCTGTAATCCAGTGTGTCAAGCTCATCTGCACGGTAATCCTGGAGGTAGGAAGTGTCCCATTCCTTCTTTCATTCACCTCACTGACATTTTGTCAGAGCTCTGCCACTGCTGCTGCCGCAACGTGAGGGAAATAATTGCTATCAACGTGCATGTTTCATTTCACCAGTCATTGTCTATTCCACTGCAGCAGAAGTTAATGCATTTTTAGTAGGCTGTCTTAGACTTCCGTGTTATGTAACGCTATCTCTGAAAGAAGTCGACTAGATATAGAGTGCTGCAGAAGAAGGAGTCAGTTCACTTATCTTCATCTCATTTAAAGAAAGTACACAGTTCCTGTATTGTTTGGACCTCTTGTGCCTTACTCTGCCGGGTTAAGACATCACACAGAGCCAAAAGGTGCAGCTCAGGTCAGAGCTCAGCATTGTTGGAGAGGACACTAAGCCGCTGACAGAAAACAAACTTCCCCACAGCCAAATCTGTCCACCTTTGGACAACAGCTCTCTTGAGAAAATCGAGGAGGAGATGAGAGGAAAAACAACCCCGAGCACAGTTTCTCCCTGTGTGTTCATGGAAGTGCACAAGTCCTTTTTGTTTTAGCATCGCAGCTGGACCTGACTGACTAATTGCTAGTTTGATTCAGTTTTCCAGGGCTTTCTTCAAAGGCTTCCAAGTTTCATTAGGATTCTGTACCAGCGGCCGCTTGCTTTTGGCTCCAAGATTTAAATTATGCAAAGTTATACAAAGAATTTGCTGTGACTGCTGCGGCAGAAAAGATGCTCTACATTTTTAAATCCGGAAACAGTATAACCAACATTGCAGCCACCTGATAAGATATACAGTGTCTTGTACACTGACTAATCCCCCTTTTTTTAGTGTTTGAAGAATTTTGTTGTCAAATTTCTCCCTGTCAGTGGGTGCTTGATTTCTCCAGAGGTTGGAGCTGTACAGAGCCTGCAGCTGCAGACTGGAGCTCAGAGCTGTTATCTGCAAAGAGCTCTCACTCCAGCACTTCAATTATTCAATAAATGAGTCATATTATCAAAAGAAAACAAGGAGAGGGATGATGTTGGTGTCATTAGCGGCATAGTCATTGTATCTTAACCCTAAGTTCCAACTGGTCCCTTTTGGGAATGTCTATATTTTTATTTTATTGCTGTTTTTCCATCAATAATTTATATGACACGTCATTTGGTAGAAATGTGCACTTCCTACAAATTTAATAAGTTGAACTCCTTTAGGGCTTCCATTAGACCTATAGCCCTGTGTTATCAAACTAGTCACACTGAGCCTGTTAAGGCCAAAAACATACCCATTATAACTGATTTTTGATCACAAGGCCTCTGGGGTTTAAAAAAAAATAGGGGTTGTGTAAGTAAGGTCATTTATACAGGGGATTTTTCTTTCACCTGACAGAGCACAAAAATTTATAAAAGTTCGAAAAGCAGTTTTATTGGAAATCATTGACATGTTCCAGGCTGTTTCAATCCATTAAAAAAGTCATTTTTTGCATAATTTTTCTTTAAATTAATATTTGGGGCATGTTATACGTATGTATGTATGCCTGTATGGTATGTAAAAATTTAAAGGTACAAAAATAAATGTATTTTTTAAACATGTGACCAGAAATTTTGTTGATTGAGATTTCAGATGAAGTAAAAAATAGGAAATGATATTGAAATATAATAACCCCATGGCTAATTTGTGATGTGTCCAATTTCGTAATGCAGTGGGCTACGTCTGACTTTTTTCTTTAAGATGATGCAGAACAATGATAGAAATGCACTCAAATCAATTTTACTGATCACTGTCATGTTCCGTTTAATATAAATCACAAATATTGTGTCCCTTTTAGCTTTGTGTAAATTGGATTTTTTTTTTGTGATTTTTGTGTATGTGTGTCGATGTTTTTTTTTTTTTTTTTTTTTTTTTAATAAAAATGAAAATGCATCATGTATTCAACAGAGCTCATGAAGGGTTAACCCTCTGAAAATTTATATATCCTCATATTCATGAACAGGACTGAAGCTGGGAAAATATCTGATTCAGTAAAAGACGCAAGTAATAAAAAATAATAATGATAAAGTGGCACTTATCTGGTGTTTCAGCTTTTGGGACACATCATGCTGACAATGTGTTAAGTCTTTTAATGTAGGTAGGTAGGTACAGTTTATTTATACAGCAGTTTGCAAGAGCAGGTGTAGTGAAGCACTTTGCAATAAAAGATAAATAAAAAGACATAACATACAAGTAATTACACAATAACAAACGCAGACAGATCAACAAAATAAATTGGTCTTTAACTGCAACTTGAAACTGTCTATTGGGTCCACAGTTCTCAGTGAAACTTGAGAGTTAGTGTACCAGAGAGTAAAACATTATTTTCACTCACTCTAGTAATGATGCGTGTATTTATGTGGGTGTGGAGGGTTTGTTCATGTCTTTTAGTGTTTTTCTGGAAGATCTAATACAACTCTTTTTAGGGATCTAATGACGACTAACTCTTAACATGATACCAAGCATGATATTAGCTCCGCATTTCAGCTTCTGCATCATTTTGTAGTTTCTATAACAAAAGGAGAATGGAGTTAATATTTGAATAAATGTGATATTTTTTCAAACAACATGAAATGCTTCCTCGTTTTTTTTTTAAACAAAGTGATACTTTTTTGGATTTTGAAGTCATGTTATCACTAAATTGATGTATACAGCATATCTGCTTAAACAACACCAACATTTTCTCACAAACAAAACAGCAATAGTTTTGCAGTCCTTTTCAGTCCCAGTTATTTGAATTGTACCTGATTTGTACTGATTATTGTATTGTTTTGCCTGGTATTATCATGCCCTAACCCCTTACTTGTCTTGTTTTGACCCCATAGTCTCCCCCGAAGGGCGCCACCATCCCCTATCGGCCGAGCCCCTCACCAGCTGCAGTCCTCATTGCAGGGAACCAGGTGAGAGACTGAGATCTTTACACAAAAGTTAGTAGACTTATTATGTAAAACACAGCTCAGTGGTTCTAATGTTTCCTGTGGTACCTCCAAGAATACTGTAGAAGTACAGTGTCTTTATGTCAGAATATTTAAATGTAATAATAACACTAAAAGAATATATCACAATATTGATTAGAGATGGACAATATTGGGTTTTTGTCGATAATCCAACATCCAGATTTTTTTCAAACTCATTATCATGGATATCAGTATTAATACAAACATTTTTGTCAAGAGCAAAAAGCCTTTATTTAACTTACATTGACCTGTTCCTTTCATATTGACAGTCTAGTTATGTTAGAAACAGATGTGAAACAAGAAAAACTAGATTTTATTCTTCAGTTTGATGTTTTTGATTTACAAAAGTGGCCACAGTGATGTGAGGTAAACCGTTACAGTACATTTTTACATTCTTCTTATCTTGCAGCCAATGTATAGGATATAGTATATGGCCAATCTGTACAGCCAAGATATCGGCTCTAAATATCTGTGAAAAATGTCATATCTGCACATACCTAGGCAATTATCTGCCAATATCGATATTGTTCCAATAACTTTGCTGATCTATATTATTGATACATTTTTCAACACCAAAAATAAAGGAGAACACATGCTCAAAGGAGCACAACCTCAGCAGCGAACAAAATCTGCATGTTTGTGCGGAGGTGTGTGCATGTTTCCAATTTGATGAAAGCAGTGTTTCTACTGCTCTAGCATCTCAATGTGTAACTGTTAGAGAGATAAACCTATCAGTCATCACATGATCAACAGCAGTCAGCAGTGTATTATAAATATTAAATCAGTAGCACTTTTTTACCACACAGCTTTGCCTTGCAAACCCAACCAACTAAAAATGGCTCCAAGACCCAGTTTTGGTGCAGACATACACAATTCATGCCTGGATTGTGCATGCCTGCACGCATGCACAATTCAGGCATGTTTGTTCAATATGTGTCCAAGATTATGTTTAAACAAGATTGTTGCTATTTTGGTAATATTGTTTACAATTACCTTGCCACAATGAGGATGTTAAGAGGTACAGTGTTCACTAATATAATCCTCGTCCTGAAGTCATGGTTTACTCCAAAGTTTTTAGAGCGTCATTTCTCATTTGACATTTTAGAAAAAAACATGAATTTCTATTAAGGTTAGACAGGAGAGTTTGTTTTTTTTCCCACCGTTTTGCTGTGGTTTAAATCAAACAAATCTGTATTAAAACAAGTATTGCCTCATGATGTTGTTTGATGAAAGAGTTATAGCTGATCAAAGTGGTCATCATCAAAACAATGAAAAACGGGAATGTTTACAGTGGTCATACCAATACAGACAGAAAATGGTTAAGTCCTGTCAGATCCCGTGTAGAAAATAATCTATTGCCCTCCATTGATTTTAAGTTCAGTCAGGTCCCTTCTTTTCTCTTTGTCCCCTGACAAATATAACAAAATAGAAATGAGTTCTGAAATCTGCTGTAAGACTGGATGCACTAGCAGCAGGGTTAAGAACCCTGAACTAAGGTTTTGTAAGCTGCTGGACAAAAAAATGGAACCTTTAAGACAAAAGCAGATACAGGCAGTAAGACGAAATGCATCAGCAGGAAGAAGCAGAAAGCTGTAGGACACTTGGTATGCCGATGTGCACAGAAAGCCTTTTGGTGCTTTTTCTCATGCCAAGCTTTTATTAGATCTTTTATAGCATTGGGGATGTAACTTTCAGAGAGCTGTGGGTATGTGCCTTGATTATTATTTTATGAGTCACAGTTGCTAGTTTGGCCAACAAATTCTAAAAGCTGAGCTCTATATTAGACTGTACAAGGTTTGCTTTGTACCTTTGTGTGATTAAATGGCCATTTTATCTGGTGATTGATGAGATAGTTGTAAATGTCAAAGTGTTTCACTTGAAGCCATTCAGAGAGATCATTTTTCACTTGAAGGCAGAGATAAATTGACAGCATTGAGTTTCTGTTTTTTCTCTGTTCAGGAAAAGCTGCTTTAATAATGCTCTCACTTGCAAAAAAACATATGTCTAGCAAGCTCAGACTTTGTAAACATTTCAGCTCTTATTCGATATAGTCCTCTCTTCTGCTTGGACTGGTTTTAGAGGATGTGAAGTTTCAGCATCATGACGTCAGTAGATCTTTGGTAGTTCATTCACTGGAAGCTGACAAGCCGCAGCCAATACAGTGACATATTCCTACAACATCTGTGTTTTTAAACATTCTTTGTTGCCCTAACAAGTTATCATTTTTCCACTTTTTTAAAGTTATATACACTACCGGTCAAAAGTTTTAGAAAACCCCAATGTTTCCAGTTATTTATCGCAACTCAAGTCGTGCAAGTCCAATGAATAGCTTGAAATGTCACAAAGGTAAGTGCTGTACTGCCATAGCTTAAAAGAAAAGGTTAGGTTACTCAAAACTGAAAAATTATGTACATTTCGGAATTATACCAAAATGCCTCTTTCAGTGAACATGAAATGGGTTAACAATTTAAAGCTATTCTTCAGCAATGAAGGTTGATCAAGCCTTGAAAGCTGGCTCCACTTATTCCTACAGGCGTTCCAACTTTTCTCGATTGCTTACAACCCCCTCCGTCTGCCTAAAAGCATACCCTGTGGTACCATACCCTTGTGAGCATCAGTTGAACAACATTGTACTGCAGAAAGTTGTATGTTGCTACAAAAATGGCAAGAAAAAGGCAATTAACAATGAAAGAGAGACAGACCATCATAACACTTAAAAATGTAGGTCTTTCTTACAAACAAATTGCAAAGAAAGTCAAGGTGTCAGTGAGTGCAGTCTTCTTCACCATCAAAAGGCACTCAGAAACTGGAGGAAACTCTGACAGGAAGAGGTCTGGCAAACCCAAAGCCACAACTAAATCACAGGACAAGTTTCTGAGAGTTAACAGTTTGCGTGACAGGCGGCTCACAGAACAACAACTTTAAGCACAGCTTAATAGTGGTTGTAAAAAGCAAGTCTCAGTTTCAACTGTGAAGAGAAGACTTTAAGCTGCAGGTTTGACAGGACGAGCTGCAGCAAGAAAGCCATTGCTAAGACGTCAGAATAAGACAAAGAGGCTTGCCTGGGCCATGAAACACTGCCATTGGACTACTGAAGACTGGAAGAAGGTATTATGGACTGATGAATCAAAATTTGAAATCTATGCTCCCAATTGGTCAGGGGTTCATCCTACAGCAAGATAATGACCCAAAACATAAGTCCAAGCTATGCCAGAACTACCTCAGAAAAAAAGAACAAGATGGTAAGCTTGAAAACATGGAGTGGCCAGCACAGTCTCCAGACTTGAACCCCATTGAGCTGGTTTGGGATGAACTGGACAGAAGAGTAAAAGCAAAGCAACCTACAAGTGCCACACATTTATGGGAACTTCTGCAACAGACGTGGGAAGAACTTTCTGAAGAATATTTGATTTCTATTGTAGAAAGAATGCCTTGAGTGTGTTCAGCTGTTATATCTGCCAAAGTTGACTACTTTGATGAGTCAAGAGTTTAGAATACATTTTGGCCTATAAATTGATTTCATGATTTATTTTTTTTTACTTTAATTGCTTGTTTGTACTATGCTTTCATTTCAGAGTCCAATAAGACAACAAACTGAATAATTTTCAGTAAAAAACTGGAAAAATTGGGGTGTTCTAAAACTTTTGACCGGTGGTGTATATTTAATTTTTGTTGGGATGAGGTAGTAGATAGAGCTGGAAATTGTGAGTGGAAGTGGTGAAAAAGATGTAGGATAAGGACAGCAGGTCAGACTTAAACCTGGAGCATTCTCTTGAAGATGCTAGCCTCCATATGTGGGGCACAACCATAGACTGTAGAAACATTTTGATAAAGCCAGTCACGCCAGCTACTGGAAGGAGCCTTAGAGTTCAGTCAGTGGCAGCCGCCGTGTGAAAAATGCTGTTTCACTAACCAACTCTGGATCAACCTAGTAACAAAGGTAAAAAAGGTACTAAAGACCAGTATCGACATTGTAAAGGTAGTCTTGTCAATCATGTACCTAGTTGTGCATAACCTCAAATTCTTAATACAATAAAGATGGAAAAATATAAAACAAAAGTGATCATCCCTGGCACAATGAGATGATTTAAACTCACTAACTATTTGGACCAAAGCCATTTATTTTTGCTGTAAATAATCAAAACAGGAAAAGGCCAAAGAAGATGTTCTGCTTACTGTGTATTATGAATGAGACTCCTGGTGTTCCTGCAGACAGACAACACCACAGGTTGCTGGTTAAGCACAACCTGACAACAAGGCCACCAGCAATTTTAAAATTACTGTCGACTACATCTGCTTGATTATGGTTAAAATCCTCATCACAGTTATTTTAATAGACATTGAGGTCACTGTTATATAACACTATTACTCACTGATGTAATAATATGCACCACATGCAGTCATCGAGGTGAATAGAATAGAATAGAATAGAATCTTTATTGTCATTGTACAAGTTCAATGAAATTAAATGCAAACACTTGACACTATAATTTGGAGCACAAAAGAGGCAATAATTGAAAACATTTGTGAAAAAATACAAATTCCTAAAAATAATGATGGATGGAAAAAAAGACTAAACAGTGCAACTAGTCATGTTGCACAATAGTCTTTTAATTGTGATTATTTAATTTTTCATAATTGTAGGAGGCAGTAATTGCTAATGAAATTGAAATTCGATTAATTGCCCCGCTCTACTGTCTAAGTAGCTTTACTTTTGGCGACAGCGTTAAGGACATCAAGAAGTACAAGCAGACTTCTTAGTTGCTCTAACAGTCGTGAATAAAACTTAGATTTTAAGGGGAGAAGCAAAGTGCACAATACACAAGCTTTGGCCTCATGAAGAGTCATGAAGAGACCAGTGAACATGTAACTAAGATTTATGCACAGAGAACTAACCAGTAGATCAAATACATTTTGAAATGTATGACAATTGTCAACCATGCGCTATTGAAAAATGCTGGCTCTGTGTAAGTGACCTGTAGATAGCACTTTGTTCTTCATTAACACACATTGTGCTCGGCAAGATAGAGTTTTTAATATCTATGTCAAATGACAGTGCTAGAGCTAGCTGATGTCATTACAATCAGTTTGTTTTATGTTGGTTTAATGTGTATTCAATAATAAATGCCAGACCTAATGCTTTATTGAAAGATTACACACACAGCATTATACGTACTGACTGCAAGACATTGTTTGTTATGCTTAGTCTAAATGGAGAGTTTCAGGTTTACTTATTCTATATTACTTTATTTTATGACATTTATATTATTAGTAAAATCAATTGATACCAATGTTACAAATACATCTGTCCTAAAAACAAAATATTTTGTCATTGGTAAAAGACTCTTAATTCACTCAAAAAAATGTTGGTAATTTTTGGAAAAAAAAATCTGATGGAATTTGCATGGAGCAATAATATTGTTGTGCAGCTGGATCCACCAGTTTCCAAGTCCGTAACCTGGCAAATTCATCGTGCAAATCTCCGAGTTAAAACAACTGAGCTTGGTCTGCAGAGGCACTGTCCAGTCACCGTCCTTTAAAGCAGGAAGAGGTAGCAGCTACAAGAGGGATGACAGTGAGACGCAACTGCTGTATAGAGATTAGCACAGATGCTAACAGCCTCAGTAAAAGTTTTATCAGATCTGGACTGCATTTTCTATTAAATGAAAATTGAATAACAACACAGAAAGCACACTTTCGGTAGAAAAGGTGTTTTTGCTTCACCTCTGACATATTTTGGTGAGCATTTGCTGTGAGAAATGGCTCACATTTGTACTATACACCACAACAATGCCCCCCTATTACAACAATGGCCTGCAATGAATGTAATTGACAAAATAATAATCCATTCACCTTTCTGATATGTTTTTGAAGGGTTCTGTCCTCCCCAAACACTTTTTATGGGCTGTTGCCCGGATGGACTAGATAAATACATCCTGTGTAGTATACTGTGTTAACAGAGCGATGGTGTCTGATAAATTAGACATTATTGATTTTTGCAGTCTTTTTTGTCTTTAGTTTTCTGGAAGTGGCGTGCTCATTTTAAATGTCATTAACCATTGTCAATAATGTTTCATTTGTTGAAAGTCCAAAATTGTGATCAGAATCAAAACTAAAATAATTGTGCAGCCTAACTACTGATCATTAGATTATTAGATATTTTGTCATTGCAAAAGAAATTGTATTTAAGAATTAAGAGCATTTTACAAACTCAGTATCTGTAAGTGATACCAATGTATTTGTACCATTAAGACAATGTGAGGGAGTTTTCCCTACAATATTTGAAAACCAAAAAGTCACCAGTTATAGTTGTCCAATGTCTCTGTTTTTGTTGCCATGTTATCAAATAAGTATAAATATTGTGGGTTTTTATGCTAGAATCATAACACAGTTTCTAATTCTGGTATTGCAGCAATCATTTATTATTTCTTTGAAGAGACATATATATGATCATGTTTCAGCTGGATATGCTTAGATCTGTTTTTTTGCCCATGACATCCAGCCCTTAAATGTTTGCCATATTTTTCTGGAGCTGTTAAAATCTTTTAATTAAACTTGTTAAGCTCTAATTAATGAACATTATGGTGCTAATGGAAGTAAATCAAGGACAAGACCTGACATGTATATGGTGCTAAATTTAGGACGATTTTTGTCACATGGATCCATCTCCTGAGCCACATGACTGTGTGGACAAAATCTAGCAGAAATACTTTCTCCAACATTCAGGATAATTTACAGTAAATCAAAGTCATTATTAATTATCCCATCATCATTACATTGTCTCCCATGTAGACTATGAAGTGAGAAATAACAGGCAAGCTTTAGTGGCCGACATGCTAACTTCCCATCCTGAGCAAATCTGAAAATCAGCCTGAGTGAAGTCAAGGAGGAGGTTTCACTATTGATCAAATATTTTGCTCTTGGCTCATGTTAGAAACAGGACTCTTGTGGGTGCTCCTCGGTGAGGGATTGGGTGGTTTTTGGAGTGTGTGTCAGAGTGGGGTTGAGTGGTGCAGATGCCGCTGTTTGAGAAGGGACAGATATCCGCCCTCCCATGGAGCAAGTCACAAGATTAGCGAATGAGCCTGGAGGTCTGCCTGCCGTCTCCTGCAGCTCCAGCAGCAGCCAGATATTCTGCATAGCTGTCAGCAGTTCTGACGTGGTTTGTGCTGCCTCAGACTCCGCTCAATTTACCGAATGGCTTTGTGTTTTTGATATTCCCTCGTAATAAGCTATCAAATTAAACCCGGGGCGAGGCACTGGTCACTGGGAGAAGCTTTAATGAAGGCAGCACAGTGATAAGGGATGTTTGTATAATTTGTCAGAGAAGGAAATGAAGTGGAATGGGAAAGGGTCTGTGGATGAGTCATGGCCTATAAGCCTGTTAGGTGTGTTAAAGTGTCAGAAATGCAGCCTCCAGAGACCATCTCAGGACAAATTTGATCTGCAGTGAAAGCCTAAGAACTATGGAATTGGGAGTTTTTACTCATTATTTTGACGTCAGATTTACCATAGAAGGTTTCAGCTTGTGAGCACATATTCATTTTCACTAATCATCTCTCTGGTTGCTAAAGTGTAGACTGTAAACAGATATACACATGTGTATATTTCAGTAATGAGCTGCATATTTTCTCTTTCTGCTTCCCTCTTGTGTTATAGGTGTTCGAGGCATCAGATTTTGCACCCCATCCTCTGTACTCAGTCACCCAGGGGGGCCTGGACCTCCAGCAGGTAACTGGATAAAATCCCTGTTTCCCTGGAACAGAATACCAAGTATGTAAATTCTCCCACCAGGGGGCTCTCAATCAAAACAACATCAAAAGTTGACGTGTGGAGGAGTATTTTTGGCTCTGCCCACTTCCTCTGCCATCTTCTCTGCCCCACTGTGTGACAACCTCAACAGCTACACTGGAGCACATTGATTTAAATGCTCTGATTATTTAAACCAAGCAATTCATCCAAGTGTAGCTTTATTTAAAGGAGACAGCTGTTCCTATTATTCATGACATAGCTAACTAACAACAAGAATACACTGAATGTGCTTAAACTAAATTCTTTTTATTTGATTTATAGAGCTAAATGGTAAATATATAGATCTCTAATGAGACCACTCACTCCCTTTTGCCCTTTTGCCCTTTGTTGAAGTTTTTCATTTGTAAACCTCCATTGTGTTTTTTGATTGTTACATGATATATACCATTTTGTAATGGTGGCGGTGTCAATTTTTTGACAGAGGTTAAAAAAAGAGTGCAAATGAATCTTGGAATATGTTTTATCATGAAGGATCCACTGGATTGATCCTCCACTGGACAGGGTTTAAAGGCCACATTTGGAGGATTGTTCAGTATAGGACAGCTTTCAGCATGGCTGTGTGATATATGCAGCCAACAAATGCTCTCCATCTGCTACATCTTTTTAAGTGGGACATATTATTTTTAATAAAAGAATCAGGCTAATATCTTAAAGTATTCTTGAGTTAAATGCATTTAGAAATTAGTTGCAATGTGCACCAGAAGGGGCACTTTTTAACTGCTTTTCTTGCTCATTAAATAAAATTCATCCATGAGATGAAATACAGCAATCTACTTTCGATAGTGGCCCAGTTTGGTAGTTCATTGGTAGTTAAGCCCAAGTCCATTTACCATTTACTTTGAAGTAGATACACCTCAAACAGAGCAGTTTTATGAAAGAGAAGCCCAAGTATTTTGAGTTGCTCAGGGAGCACAAACCTCTAGCAAGTCATTTATGTTTGATCTTGATCTGGATTCAAAATTAACCGTACTTTTGCATTGACCCATATGACGTACATCTGCGTCTTTTCAAAGCATTACTGACGTAATTAGCCCAATTTTAGTGAAAATGATGATAACTGCCCTATTTCTTTTGAATAGTTCAATAGTTTCCTAGAACCGTTTATTGAGTTATCTTTCACACAGACAAATTGACAAACAGACAAATGTCAGTAAAATACATAACCTCCTTGGTGCAGGTAACAACATAAAAAAAGGTATGCAGCAGAGGTGGGCGGAGCCTAGTAGTGTATCTCTATTTAATTTGAGATTGCGTAATTGGGCCACATTGTTATGGGGGGTCAAGGGTGGAGGGGCAGGGTTTGGGTTTTACATTGGGACCTTGGGTGCCAGAACATGCAGCCAATGGCAGAGAGAAGTTGTAACACAACGTAAGTAGTAGTTAAGTATATAAAGCTTATAAACTGAAACAACTGATCAACTAATGCATGTATATGTGTCATAAGATGAGTCAGTCTAAAGTAACTTGGACTTTTTGGTGATAAATTCTCCGTATGGTACTTTAAGATGTCTTCACAACTCTGCTCACATTTCAAACGTTGATCTTTTACTCCACAGAGAAGTGCATTACTGAGTTAAAGGCCGGTGTAGGTCTTGGTAGTGGTGAGTGAGAGTTGGGGCTTGTGTGGCATGTCCAAATTTACACAGTCCATCATCTGGCACAAGGCATTAAAAACAACAGCTGAGTGTAAGCTGTGGCTATTGTTCTCCCCCTCCTGTCATAAGAGCTATAACCCCCTCCTGAAACACGATGCCATCACACAGCACCACCGCAGCTCGTCCGGCTCTTTTTTAAGTCCTGCCCAGCTCTGCACCAGAAACATTTCGGCTTTGCGAATATTCCTCCCATTACAGCAATAGCAGATGCTGTCATAATATCAGAATGAGAACATAAGCCTCTGACAAATCAGGCCTGAGATTGAAACAAAAAAAAAGATAATTGTGGGTAATGAATTCTAAAAAGTTGACGATTTTGATCAGTCATGCTGTAAATGAGAGGATTATTATTCTAATTTGATCTGTTTTCTATTTTTTTCCCCCCTGATAAAAACAAGGCCGTAATGCGCTGATGCACCATAATGGCCGGGATCTCCTCTTCAGTTTATGACCACCAAGGAATAAGAGCCAGACTGCTGGCGTCAGGCTGAATCGAATTAGAACAGAGAGAGCGAGAGACAGACAGACAGAGGGATAGAGAGGGTAAAAGATAGAAAGATGAATATACAGAAAGAGGAAAAGAAAGGATAGATAGATAGATAGATAGATACATGGATGGATGGACAGATAGATATTGAGATCACGGTTATGAAACATGATTATGATGCTTTCATTGAACATATATGCCTTGGAAACTATTATTTTAACATTAAAGAAGAATTGAAATATACTTGTAAAAAAAAAAAAACCTCAAAATAATGCTAAAAATAATAGTGGAAAAGAAAAACAGGTTTATCATATTAAGTGGCACAGTAATCTTTTAATTTTGATTAGTCAGTTTTACAGTTGTGAAAGGTAGTAATAAAGGTCAAGTGTCATTGATAAAAGGTACGATGAAAGAATGATGATGCCTCGGTAGTTTATGTCCTTGTATTTCAATGTATTGAGGCTCTCACCCCAACAGCTTGGGTTCACTTCTCACCTTAGGCCTATCTCCCATGTGTCTTCCCCTGCTCTCTCACCCTTTAGTTTAGTTTATTAGTTTATTTAGTTTGCACAGTTAGTGATTACATAAAATCAATTGCAAATATTTAAAAAAGAAATGTGTCAGGAGAGGTCAAGAAGCCATCAGGCTTATGCAAGGGACCTCACATTTCTATGTGGAGAAAAATAAAAAATAAAGAACTAGAAAGCACTCGGAGAGTCGCATTTTCCGCAATGGCGGTTTTCTTCTGGATCGGATTGCTTCCAAAATCTAATCATTTGTTCCTTATCCCAATACGGACATTCCCTGAAAATTTCATCAATATCCGTCCATAACTTTTTGAGTAATGTTGCTAACTAACTAACTAACAGACAGACAGACAGACAAACCCTCCCAAAAACATAACCTCCTTGGCGAAGGTAACTATCAACATTTCAGTAAAAACACAAACTATTACATGCATACACCTACATGTGTTCGTTCATTTTTTAAAAAGAAAAACAAATGATCAACAATAAAACAAAAATAAACAGGTTCAACAAACAGAAATATAGCGAGTATAAAAATGTTGACAAAATTTGAACAAATTTGAGACTTAAAGAAAACCAAGCTTCATGAATTAAATGTAAAGACAGTTTTCTTTTTAAAGGTTTGTAATGATGATGAGCTCTCTGTTACATGTCTTTTATCATTCCATATTTGTACACCACAATATCTGATGGAAAACTGACCGTGTTTAGTTTTATAGAAAAGTAGGTGAAGATGACTAACCTGTCTGGTATTACATGAATGAATCTGTGAATTTAAAATGAAGAAATTTCTAAATGATGATGGTAAACATAAAGGTGAGAACATGTATTTTTGTACACCCTTTCCGACTCTATTCCCTGTCTCTCCACTTAGAGAAAGTCAAAATACCAAATATTAACTATAAAAAACCAAATGAAAGACAGAGAGATCATAAAACAATCAGTCAATCTTCATTTGTTTTGTGCCAAATTACACTAAATGTTATTTCAAGACATTCTGCAAAAGAGTGGGTCAAACCTATACTCTCTTCTTTAAAGACAGGATTGAAGAAAAGAAAGAAGGTCAAGACAGACAGACATGCACAAAAAGAAAGACAAAAAAGTAATAAATGAAAGGAAGACAGACAGAAAAAGAAAGAAGGGAAGATCCAAAAGAGGAAAGGGAAAAGAAAAGCAGTTGAAGTGAGTGGATGTGGATTGGGAGAAAAGCGGGTTAACATATGTGAGTCTGCATTATTCAGTATCGGGGGATGGGTGATGCTGCAGGTAGACATGAAATGAGGGTAGAATGAGCTAGAAGGATGGCTGCTGAGAAGAGAAGCAAAACACAGAACAAACACAGGTCAAATGATAAACACTGTTTGCTACATGAATTAATAACTATCCACGTTCAATATGAGGAGAAAAAGAAAACAGTTTTCCATGATTGATGCTGGTTCCTGCACTGAATTTTACATGACTGCAGCTAACAGAAAGGATTGATTTAATGATATTTTACAGCCCCGAACAGGAACAATTTGCATCAAATAAATGTTTTTTTACAAATCCTCTGAAAGGCAGTTCAGCTGAATTATTTACCTTGTCATAACCAGCAGATCAGAAGGATAACTTGAGCTTTATATGCTTTGATAGCTTCGTGGTGTGTTTAAAACTCAAATACAGAAGAGATTAAAGAAATTTGAAGTATTTTCAAGCACAAGTTTAGGAATTTTACAGTCAATAAGTTATTTGTTTTAATATTCTTTATTTATTTCAGATCCCTATTAGTCAATGCCTCAGCAGGGACTATACTTCCTGGGGTCATATTAAATTTCAATACGAGACAATTACATTTAGACGTTAATATTTCTGTATCAGGGATTGATGCTTGTCTTTTCTATTTATTGTTTTAGCACAACAGATTGTATCAGGAGAATAGCGAATATGTATGTTATCAAACAGAGCACTGACATGTCTTATGTTGCTGTCCCACTACAAGCTAATTAACAAACACAAAATATGGTGTTAGCAGTAACACGTTAATCATGATGAGATTTTTATGTCAAATATTAATACATTTGAGCATTTTAAATTAGTTAAATTTGCAGCAAAGTTAGGCTACAGCAGCAGAGTACCTACCTTGCTTCCTGCCTTTAGGTGTCTCGTCTTTCACAGTAATGCAAAATGAGGACACCTCTCTGCCTAAAGATGTCTCATTGTACTTAAAAGAAGAAATTATGTATGTACCCCCACGTATTTCTTAATTTATAACAGTGTAAAATGTCATATTTCTTGATATGATCTTGAACTATGTAGCTGCCGCCTATGTCTACAGCGGGGCACACACAATGAGCTGACTACCCGGTTTTTGGCTCAATTTTCCTCTTTTCAAACCCAAGTCAGCAGAGGCCCGACCATCTGATGGTTTATAGATTATCTTTTAAGATTTTCCTGTGGTATGAGGCAGGTTAAGAGGGACCTAAAGTTACTTTACATTTGAAGAGAATTTGGGCTGCCCTGTGCTGAAATCATAAATATCAAACATGTTCAATATTTATAATCAAAAATCTTGTTGTTTTGGAAGTACTTCTGTCGCATGGAACAGAACAATAACCAAACAGGAGGCCAGCAAGCAAAATCAGCCATAGCAGTAATAGATACAGTTGGAATCTATAGAAGTGCCAGCAAAACAACACAGACCACTAAGTACAATGCTTCAAGGCTGCTGGGTGCCCATTTTGTGCTACAATTAAAATAGAATAATATATATTTTTAGAATATTTTATCCAACCAAGACACAGATCTGAGTAGAAAAAAACAGCAGCTTCAAGCCATTCACACAAAGGTGGGTTTAGTCACCTGTAGGATTTGAAATACAAACATTTTTATGTCTTTCCTCATGAATCGAACATTGATAAAATTTATTGTTAATGTTGCTTTTTCATAGTTAATGTAAGTTGCTGTCCTTCGATGCTCATGGTGCTTATAATGTTACAACAATTTTGTTTTGAACTCTGTGAAAACAAAATAAACTATTTAAACATTGGTCTATACAACTTACCTTTCATATAGACCGTTATTCAAATGTTCATGGGTCAAAGTCCTTTAAAAAGTAAAAAAGTAAAACATTTTGCCACTATGCACACTAAAGACAGCAAAAAATCATTAAATACAATATTTGAATTTTGGGGAAAAATATTAATATCCATTCAACTAGCATAATGTTATATTTACCTATTTAAACACTGTTAAATGGCGTTAGGGCCACCATTACCCCCTTTTGCTGATATAATATTAAGTTTTATTCACCTTTTTTTGTTTTTAGTAACTACGATGTTGTCTCTTAAAATAAGCTCCCAACAGGAGGAAAAGATCTAGAAAAGCACTTTGTCCTTAGAGTGGCGTCAGTCATTTATGACATGTAGACAACAATCTGAATGTATTTTTTTTATCTATTAACATATCTTTCTTAATCAATTGACAGTAATAATTATTTAACTTTATGTCAACACCATGTGATGTTGTTGATAGACGTGATAGCTGTTAGCATTAGCATCAGAGTTTTAAAACTGGCTCTTTTGCAGTATTACAGGCTGGGGAAGGATTGTTTTCCCCTGTGCTGATGCCCTGCCCCCAACTATGACGTGGTGCTGTATCTACTGTAACTATATTAAATGCAAATATAAAGTTTAATGTACATCAGAAATTGAGATCCAAATCGTTGATTTGTGGCAACAACACAAATGTTTCTACAACCTGTCCTGTACAACATACCAAAACCAAAATGAGAAGAGGAGAAGTTGGACTAAAGTTGCTATTGCTATGGATATTCCATGTAGCTAATAGCTAGCTAAATTAGATTTAATTCCTCCTGGTAGTCTTTGGTTTTTTTTGTTTACACCAAAGTCACTTTTGACTGATGGAAATTATGAGCTGCAAAAATAAAGTCTGTGGTTGTTGGTGAATGAGTTGGTTAGTGTGTGGTGTGTCATGGTGATCATGTCATTGCACATTACACACTACAAGAACAAAACTGTAAATCAGTATTTGTCTGTTGACTTAAGTGAGGTTTTCTACAGTTTCGTATCTGTTAAGATTATAATATCTTTACATGTGTGCCACGCTAAAGTAAGCTCAGCTCTAATTCAGATCATACAGTACATTACAGTACAGCACATTCAGTGCATTCATCTGAAATTGAAATCAAGAAAAAGGTAAAAGTTAATATGGGCATGCAGAATTTGTTTTTAAAGCAAAGCAATAAAATTTTAAATATGCAATTTCTATAACTATCAGAAAACAGTGATTTAACCGCGTAGCACTTCAAGATAGCGAAAATGTAAAGTGCAATATAAATAAATTTGTTATTATTATCATTATTATTATTATTATTATTAAATCTGAATAATAAAAGTAGTTTAACAGCCCTAAAAAAATGAATACACAATTTAAAAAGTTCTGTATATAGCTGACAAAAACACACAGAAGGAGAAATTTGCAAAAGAAAAATAAATAGGGACAAAGAATAATTGTGTAAAATAATAGATTAATAAATGGTTAATGGTAATGTTAGTCTACTCCAGCCCTTGTTCTAGAAAAAGTGGATCCACTCTTTCACAACCTCATCCAGCTGCTGAATTCTCTTTGGCACATCTTTTAATTTCTCTAAGTAACAGACAAGTCAATTTGGTTTCTGCTATTATTCCAAATATAAAGCTCTTTCTCTGTTAATGTTTGAGGTGTGACCAAAATTGTTGTATTGTTACTTTTGTGTATAACAAGCTGCATATTCATTTTGTCTTCTAGCTTTCACAACTATTACTTTTTTCACAGCTGTTGTGCATTCATCATTATCAGCAGGGGGTCCTCTGCAACTCAAACAATGGATAAGTAAGGTTGTTTTAAAAGAACATAACTCCCACATGAAAAACATAAAATCTAATAAGCCTTTGTGTTCTTTTTTTTAAAAAAAAAAAAAACAGAGCCTTTTTAGTCAGGATAGTCCACTAAAACTTTTCACAAAATTTACTTAACAGCCCATAAAAAAAGTAGTCCACATTGAGGTCTGTGGAATAAACTGAGTAACGGGTACACTCTGTCTAGAAAGACATGTTCCTGCTGAATATTTTATATTTCATCTTTTATGCTGGGAGAACAAACTTCCATTAACCTACATTTCATCCAGGGTGGAAGCAGAAGCTGTGACGTTACTTCAAAACCCTGACGAGAAACATTTTCAACTCTGGTTTCTGTATGCACTGATGAGGACAAGTCAATATAAGCTGTAAAATTTGCTCCGTTTGGTTGAACACTTCTCTTCAAAGCTGCTTCGTAAAAACTAATCTCTCTTATTGTGAAAAAACAGGCTTGTATTGACAGTGAGGCACTTCCATTAAGAGGCTGCAGATTTATGGCCTGTGCGTGATGGTTTATTGCTGTAATTTACCTAATGCAGGATGCTCTCCTCTTCCAGGCCTACACTTTGCAAAACCAATACGGCATTCCACACTCAGAGGTACAGCCATTTGTGGAAATATTATGATTTAATACAGTGTGAGTAGTTTACGGTTTTAGTGCATTACGCTCTGCTTTCTGTTCTGCAGCTGGCCAAGCTACATCAGCTGTCTATGCAGCAAGGCCTGAGTCCAATCGCCCAGCCGGCTTCCACTATGATACCTGGTATGTATCTCCGAATTAACAAGTTGATAATAAAGATGCACAATATGTATGGTTTTTTTATTTCCTTTAATCAGGGAGTTCATACATGGTACAAGATTCAACAGACAAGTGCAAAGATCTTTCTGCGCTAAAGTTCTTAATGAAAATATAGTCATACAAATACCATTTAAAAAAGTCCATCAAAGCTTTTCTCTTTCTTCTTTTATCCTATATTTTACTCTAAACAAACAACGAGGTAACCTGTCACACCAGATGGACCCTTCAAGATACTGTAATTCACTAGTCTATTGATCATTCCGTCAGTCACATTTATTATGGGACAATCAGATAATGAAGTAGGTGGACGCTGTGGCTGTAATGTAAAGTACAAAATTCAAACCAATTTGTAGAACAAACTCTCACAAAAACATATTTTAAGTGGAACGATAATATCTTTTTTTATGGAGGAATGCTTTCAGTGTTGTTGTTTTTTTAATTTTAGCAAAGAAATGTGTCCCACATCTGACAAAATGTCTACTGAAACTGCTATGATCAATTCTAATCTCTTTATGAGTGGTCACTTCCTGCTGTTGTCACCCTCGTAGCTCCCACTGCTTCCTGTTTTAAAGGACACTGATTGGGCTGTGCTGCTATAAGATTGATCTGTTTGATTACAGACATTAAATCAGGTGGATCCAGCTGCACTACAAGGTTAGCAATGAGCATCTGATCAAATAATTAGATGTCACACTCCAATTTATCTGCAAAGATTCACTCACAGCACAATCTTGATTGCACTCTAGAGTCAATTGCACTCTAGAGTCAATCAAGCAAAGTAACTAAATCATGTTTGATCCCCGTGAGCTGATATACCTGACCTCTGTGACCCCAAGTCCTTAAATTCCTCCTTCACAGGAAAGGGTAAGATGAAACATTAGGACCACTTTTTACAATCATTTTAAAAAATAATCTACAAAGGAGTCCCTTTACAAGCACCAAACATGTTATTTGTTTTAAAAAGTTGTACGTTCACGATAAAAAATATTTTTTTTAAAATATTTTTTTAAGTCTTATATTTCAACCTCATAAATCTGAAAATGTATTCATTAGTCTTTTCAATGCACTAAAGGTCTTGATGAACAAACTATTTCAAATAATGCAAAACTATGTTTCCTCTGAATAGACCCAATTTTTGACAATGCATCTTTAAAGTCCAGATGCTAATGACAATTTGATGACTTTGATGACTAAAACCAAAAGTATTTCCTCAATACTCAGTCCAAGTCAAAGGTACAGTTTGATCAGGCTTGTCAGCGCTAACATGTTGCAAAGCAAACCGCTTCATCTGGCATGATTTTCTTTCGCACACGACATATTTCGTACTTTATGATGTCAAAATTCTAGAGTTTAGGAGTCTCGTAAGTTTATGACTTTGTAGCTGGAAAGTTCTGAGTGTCCTTGTAAATTTGCAATGCTTAATCACCATAACTTATATATAACTTATAACTTATATTAAAAAGATTGTTTATTTCGATATTTTAGAGTGGCCCTTCTACACAGTCATAGTCTGTCCATGTTTTGAGTTTTATGAATTTGAAACAGCCTTTCAGTGATAGAGCATCAGGCTGTAATCACTCATATCAACTTGTAGTGTGCTTTCAATTGAACATTAAGTGATAGGGCTCCCAAGGAGGCGTGACATACAGTTTCTAAACATTTGTTGCTTCCATGCCAGTAAGGTGCAGGTCTTTAGCAGTCCACAGTGAACATTAGTTATCACTCAATTATTTCAACCACCTAACAGTGATGTAGTGTAATACGATGCTAATAGAGATGTTTTGTTATATGATCAAATCATTGCCATATAACTGGTGTGAGCAGAAAATAGTTAAAGTTTTTTTCTTAAAGTGTGGGCCACAGCATCTGGTGGGCTCAGTGAGTACTGCAGTTTACCCACACAAGGTCATGTGTATTTAACAGAAACCACAAAGACAATTTTAAGACAGTGAATGTGCCTGAAATCATCCTGAAATGCCTTGTAGTTTGTTATTGTATTTTTAAGTCCCACAATAAAGAAATAGTTGCCTGATACTTAAACCAGTATGCCACCTATTTATATTTTTTTTTTCTGAGGAACATGACCTACATACCTTTATCTCTGTAATGTAAGGGGATTGCATTCTGAAGAAATACTTTGAATATTTATGAACATTATAATGGCTCTGCATACCAGCAGA
Organism: Cetoscarus ocellatus; assembly: GCA_037902135.1. Lineage (NCBI taxonomy): Eukaryota > Metazoa > Chordata > Actinopteri > Labriformes > Labridae > Cetoscarus > Cetoscarus ocellatus. The sequence continues at coordinate 1,145,655 of JBAMNC010000473.1, forward strand.
ATGTACAGTGGTTTGTGAGGTTTTGAGCAAGACGTATAGACCTCCCTCCATTTATTTGTTTTTCATTACCATTCAATTTTGAGTGGACTCTAAGGAGTTACATGTTGGGTCTACACTACAACCCTTTTTAATGTTTTGACTTGAGAATAATTTGTTTTTGTGTGTTTTCTTGCACTTTTTATGGAATTGTCTCGGTTTAGCACCCTAAAAACCTGCTGTTAATTCAGGAGAATACATTTTTATTTTGAAACTATAAAAAGAGATAGATTTTTTATTAACTGCTTCACAGAGCTTAACATCTGTAGGCAGGTTGTTGTAGTAGTGTTTTGGCTCTCAAAAAAGCAGATGCAGCTTGTCCTGTTTTATGTCAGATACAAAAAAAACAAACAGTCACAATTTGACAAAAAGGTAAACTCTTGTACAGGAGAGATTTGTTCTTCACAGTAAAAAAGGTGTGTAGTGATTGTTTTTTTTGCTAAAATGAAATGTTAATGTACACAGTCGGTCAAAAACTTAAATTCAGACTTGTGAATCAGATTTACATGTTGGTGAATCTCTTTCATTTATTTATTTTGCTATCAATACAGGTCCAATCAAACACTCTAAACTGTGACCGAGCTGCCAGCAGTTAGTTGTCTTTGTAGCTCCAGTTAGCAGCTACTGTCATGCTGCTGAACTACCTGTGTGTAAACGTGTGCAGTGAACAAATAGCATCTCATAAGAATAACTGAGTTCTTCTATATTTTGATTTGATAAAATGGAGATGAATTAGTATTTGCTTTGCTTTGTCAGGTTAAACTCAGTTATAATTGTTTGACCACTGCAATGAGTAACCATGTTTAGAACAAGCATGTGGACCTAAGCCTCCAGAAGAATAAATGCTTGTTATCACTGTTAATGCGATGTTATCACTGTTAATATTAGCCCCACACAACTCAGTAATTTAAACTCACTGATGCTGTGTTAAATAAATAGCGCTCTGGCGTGACTTTTTTTTCATTCATTCTTTAGACTAGTTGTATAATCATGATTTACTTTCTGTTAAATCAGATTTTTTTTTGTCCAGAAATATTGCTAAACATTTGGATATCAGCAAAAACAAATGTCATTCATCCCTGTTCCGAATCTCTTTTTGTTCAGACTTGTGTTTCAGTCTAACAAATGACTGAATAAAGCAGACACCCTCAGCCTTCGCCTTTGCGGCGCTCTTTCATCTGTTACTTGTCTCCGATTCTCAACCTGCATTAGACATGAGAAGAAAATAATCGCTTACATTAGCCGCACTGATTATGGGCTTGTGTCAGTGAGGAGGGAGGAGAAGAGGCTTTATAGCTCCCTCATAGAAACTATTATGTGAAATGATACGTTCGGCAGAGTCAGAGAACTGGGTGAGAGAAAAGAATGAGTGCGATGTTAAACATCAGTCCATTAAAATGGAAATTAACTGCTTTACTATATCTAGCACTTCTTCGCTCAAAGGGTTTCTTTCTCAGCATGTGAATAGTGTTTTTATGTGTGGCTTCACTGACTGAAGGAGTGAATGAATAATCCAATGTCTGATATGTCAATTTTATTCAGTGTGTGCTTGTATTTTCTCTTGTCAGGGATGGACTCTAGCTCTCAGACATCTCAGGAGCTGCTTATTCCCAACGATGTAAGGAGAACAACTTACTTTCACTGTTTTTATTTGTTTGATGTTGCTTGTGTTTTTTGACAAGGAGGGAAAAACAGGAAATCATCGCTCGTCTTTTGTGTTCACAGCACAGAAGCAGCAGATTTTAGATGCAGTAGCTGCTACAGCAGAGACTTCAAAAGAGACGAGAGACATGTTGGCAACTTCCTAATTATCCCCATTATTCTAACCTCAGACTAACCCAAGGTTAAAGGGATTCTTAGCAGATATGGATCCTTTGGCATTATTGTCTGTGCTGCAGTTGCAGTGTCTTAGAGTGACTCCCATGAGTGCTCGGTAAATCCTCTCATGTTCCCTGACCTACTTAGAGGCTGTCTGCTGTCAAAACAGCCAATAAGAAAACAGACAAAGATCCTTTCCCTCTTCACTTAGCCTCCGCCAGGGTTTGATGAGATGTCTCTCCAATCTGAGAGCACAGATCATAAAAACTGAAAATCATTTTAAATGGGTCCTTTTACATGGTCACTCCTTATATACTTGTCTGCTTTTGGACAGTAAACATCTGGCTGTTAATTGCCATAATTTGCTTCCTATTGGATCTAATTTTGGGAAAACTGAAGGAGATGAAAAGCCCCCTCCTGATGGAAAATCTATAATGAGGCCATTTATAATTTATGACTGAATTTGCAGATGCTGTATCCAGTTTAAAGCATAACCACATTAATCTAGAGAAGGAAATACTCAGAAAATTGAATAAATCCTGAAGAAATGCCCCAAAATTCAATGTGATAGTCTTTCTCTGAATACTTTCTTTATTTTACGCTTTGTTTCAGACCCATAGAACATGTCAGCATAGATAAATTAAAGAGATAGTTCAGTATTTTTGATGTGGGATTGTATGGAAATCATTAGAATAGCCGGTACATTAGTTTGTTTTTTTTTTACCCCCTTGAAGGAGAAAACAAACCCTGGACAGCACTGGGGTGATTGTACGCCGCACAACACACATCTGCATTGCTTCACTTCTTTGATAGCAAGCTTCTAGCACTCTTTACTGAACATGTTTTTGACACTTTACCTTTCCCCTGGAAAGCCCCTTTGTTTGGGCTCTGCTTAAACGCACTGAGTAGCCCAAGTGTCTTTTTACCTTGGGTGAAGTAGTACAAAAAATAAAATTGATTTAGTTTGTCTTCTTCTAAAATTCACCATATTTCTCTGAACTCTTAGCCTCATCTGTACATGTCAGTTTCCGTGTAAGTTCTCTCCTAAAAGGGGCAGAGCTGACTTGAATTACTATGATTAAAGTAATGACCACTGACATGAACTCCATAAAACCTCACTAAAACATACTGAACAGTACCTTTAAGAAATACTAATATAAAGGCAGCAGAGGAACAACAGCACAAGGATCATCTTGTTAAAGTTCACAAGTTTACTGCGACTAAAAGACAGAGATTTAATCTTATCAACTCGATCATTAAGCTTAAAGCTTTCTAATATGGACGTAAAACATTTAAGTAAACAGCTGGGAGCTTTAATTTTAGCACAAGTTACCCAAACTGCAAGTAGGTGTGCATTTTTGTGTATTAATTCTGTTTTTATAAAGTGATGGATCATGGTAGTCAAGTTACATTAAATATTAAATATGACTTTAAATATCTTTTAACAGGTAGGCTCATTGACATGTTTGAACTTCTTGTGTAGTTTTGTTAAACATTTCTGAAGGGTATTTTTCTACCCATCTTTGTATGTTTAGATTTTATAACGTGTAAAAGTGTGATGGGCCTGAGAGCTATATGAATGCTATGTGTGAAAACTCAATAACTGGAACATATTGTTCACACCAAGCAGCATAAAGCTTCACTACCTTGTCTTTAAAAACAAATGAGTATTTAAGGTGAGTGTGAGGGCATTACATATTTTTGGGGATTTTTTCTTAGGAAAACCAACCATATCTTCTTACAAATTTCAAGAATGAGATATATTTTAAATACTTAAGCAATAATATTCCCAAGAGTGAGAAATAGTTAAGACTGAGCGTTTGCTGAGGTTGCTTCCAGACTGTAACCAACCTTCATAAGAATTGCTCAGTCCTTTACACTTTTAGATTCATGCTTAAGATTCATCTTTTCATAATGCTCTCTATATAATTTGATGTTTCCCCTTTCTATTTATCTTATTTCATATTTTCAAGGAAATTATAACTTTAATGACTGTTTTGTTTTTCTAAATCTGTGTAGGGTTTTATCTCTTTTCTTAATATTTTTATCAAATAATTGATTCATTTGTAGTTCAAGCATTTTATTGTGAAAGTAATAGTAAGGAAGGAAGAGTTGCCAAAGAAAAGTCTCCCACCAATCAGGAAATCAGAAATGTAACAATCCCTCTCAGTGCGTGAGCTCAATTCAGTAAAATTTTTAGAGTTGAGGTTTTATATTTAATTCCATTTTTTGTACAAAAAAACTCACCAACAGAGTTATGCAACTTAAACAATGAAACTAATGAATTGTTAAAATATGCTTATTGAAACAATTGAGCTGAGGGTTTTATGGGAAACCTTTGAAGCTAATGTAATTCAAATGTAAAAAAAAAAAAACAAACAAGAAAAGTCCTGGAAGATATTGCTTACCTCCGCCAAGGAGGTAATGTTTTTGCTGGAGTTTGTCTTTCTGTGTAAGCAAGATAAATTAAAAGGTTATGAAGACATTTTCAGGAAATGGCGGTCACGGCGCAGGTGATGATCTGAATCAGGATGAGGATCCTGGAATTTTTTATAAGATTTCTGAACAGTGCTATGCAGGATTATCTTTTCACATTTTTTTATGATAACTCAACCTGACAATGTTGGAAATGACTTGGTGGAAGTTTTTGCAATCTGAGCACTTGTATTTTGCCAGTGCTTTTGCTAAGATGCATTCAGAGTTACTTTACTATACAAGTGCTGAGCAAAAACACAAGAATGATACACTCCAAATAATGTGGTGAATTTGTTCGTGATTGATCAATCAGTGCCAAGGTCAGATGTTATGAAGGCCAAGAGGTGCTTCAATGAAAGAGTGCCAAGTTAAAAATGTTTTTTAAAAACAGTTTTTTTACTAAAGAAAATAACATTTTTCCTAAATTGTATTGTATTGTCTATCCTTTGGCTTGTAATTTCTACATGTAACCCACCAGCTCAACCATTTGGTAGGGGTCACTGATTTTATACTTTGGGTGTATGGTGTGTTAAAAAAATAAATGTTGTTTTCAGGACCCCAAGGGGACAAAAAATATGTCATACCTACACATTTGTCATAGCCATTTTCTCGGTAAGTGAGTTAAAGGGTTAAGCTCAGTCTACTCCAACACGTTATTGCTGATCATTCATTTCCAAAAAACTCAGTGGAAGGGATTTATTCTTTTATAAAAGTATCTATGGGTGTCAATCATTTCAGTCTCTTTAATTAACTTTATATGAAATTGGTTTGTGCAGTTTTCTGCCATGCTGAGACGTGGGTAGCACTTTGGCAATGCAGTTCCTTTTGGCCCTGCTGTCTTTCTCTTAAAATACAGAAAAGAGATTGATGAGGTTTCAGCGTACTGTATAGGACACGGTCACAACCCCCCAAGCCACATTTCTAAAATGCCTGTCGTTTTTTTCCTTTATGTAAACCCCCGCGTGGCGAGTGGCACAATGCATCAGAGGACTGAGGGAGTCCAGTTCTATACGTGACAGGGACAGCTGTGAGCTGCAGCCATTGTTCCAGCAGAGAGGACTTACAGCCATGACTGAGCCTCCTCAGCTCTCCGTCCCCCCCACAGGACGACCGAGCTCTGACCACACAATCCGGCTCTGTGTGCTCACACACACTGAACACTGAGGAGGACTCCTCCACACACACGCACAGATGCATTTGAAACTGCTTACACCCAGTCAGCAGTATACACCGCTCCTCTGCAAGAGGAAGATTTAGCCGGAAGAAAAATGGCTGCGCCCTTCAACATCCCATCCCTCTTCCTGTTGTCCTTTCAAACGACTGCCTCAGCAGGAACTCAACAATATATAGGCCACTTATATGAAGAGCAGAAGCAGCTTTAATGATTGTATGCTCAGGAAAAATAATCACCGCAGCCAGCATACCTCAGGTGCTTCCTGTGAGATTTATTTAGCGCCGGCTGCATTTTTAAAGTGTTTTTTTTTTAAGGTTGTTCATACAGGAATGCTGTTGTCTGAGGTCATGAGCACCAAAGTGGGCGAGCTGTTGACAGCTGGCGTCTATTGACAGCTGCTTTAAAAGCCCAACGTCCAGAGGAGATTCTTGGTCTCAGAGGAGGGCGGGAGGCGGGCCCCGTTATCTGTGATATGAGGTCTGTAGTGGCTATTGTCTCTGGAGTTACTCTTTAGGCTGGTCACTCTCTGACTCCACCCCCTCCCCATGAATAAACTGCTGAGCCAATAATAGCCAGGCAGACCAACCAGGTCGCTGTGTGACAAATCAGATGCTGTGGAACAGGCTGCTTACTTCTCAGGAAAGGAATGCAGGGACAAGTGTGGCATGGACACCTTGTTTGTGCACGTGTGTTTTCTTACCTATGTGTCAGCCGCCGCTAAGCTGCCACACACACTCACACACACACGACCAGTACTCCATCATTGTCTGACCCCTCACATGCATATCTGGCAGTATAACCCTGTCACTAAGCCCTGACACCCTGCACTTGAGCTGATATTCGCTCCTCAGGCCCTTGCTCTTTTAAATATTGTTTGCATTAACAAGCTGAGCACAGGCACTTTTTCTGTTAGGAGAGGGTGGCAATGGCCTGAGGACCCTTGCTCCAAGAGTCATCATGATATAGGCAGTATTGGGCAAACAGCTGAAAAAGTGTAATAAGTTGCTTTTAGTGATGATTATATAGATCATAAGATGGCTTTACACATTACTTAGTATCACAAGTAACTAATTGCCTCTAAGTTGCCTATTACTTTTCTTTTCAAAACACAGCAGGTAAAAACACGGTTCATTATGGTCAGATATGATTTTTCTACATCGTTGTGCAGACACAAACAATAAATAAAGATAACACTTAGATAACACTGTAATAGCAGCAGGACAAAAATGTAACTAATTAGCATTACTTTAATGATTGAGTATATTGCTATTACTGTTTAAGTAATTATTATTCCTTACACTACCAGTTATTTAAAAAGTATTACTGTTACAATTGTTCCCCAGTACTGGGTATAGACATTATAAATGAACATCAACAGTAAGTTTACATTTAAAGTTGAATGTCGTTTTAAATGGCCTGCAAACTTTTTATTTTTTTTTAGATTATTTTTTACAAGACAGTTAAGTGTGTACACACTCACAAACAATAAAACAATATATATAGAAAGAGAAAGTGTAATAATAAATAAAACCGGGGTGCTGGCTTGGCGAGTTAAAAGGTTAAGCTCAGTCTACTCCAACACAGTCTACTCCTTTTTGTTATCAAGTTATTTGTGCAATTCTAGCAGTGCTGTTTTTTGTGTTAATTGCTATTCTGTTTTAATTTAACACGCCAACCTGTTTGCCCAGTTAAGACAGTGATCCCTCTCCTTTGGTTAAAAAGGGATGCTCACAGTTTGGCACAAACAGGTTTGAAGCATTTAAAGAAAAGGGTAAAACCGGCCCTTCTTAGAGTCACTTTTCCAAAAATTTCAACATCTTTGTTTGATTTCATTACTAGTTGAGGCTCTTGATAAGAAAATGATGTAATTTTATTACCTGCAACAACATAAAAAAATTATTTGGTGTAATACAGACAGGGTCAGGAGAGTTCATTGCAATTTTAGTAATGCTTTCTAGCCTGTTTTATCTAAACTATTTTGTCTTTACCTTATAATTTAATATTGATTAGTTACAACTGACATTGATTTTTTTCAATTATTGAAGACAAATTCCTACACTCTTTCAGAGTAACAAAAAAACTTTTCTTCAAACGCAAACATATTTCTAGATTTGTATACAACCTATTTATTTATTTATTATTTACTTGTGTGAGCTAAATAATTCTGAAGAACATCATTTTATACTAAAATGAAAGGGAAAACGAAAAATTGCCAGCAACTCCTGTTTCCAAACTACAAATGCTGTTTCAATTCTTCATATCAATTGGCAGTGCTCAGACTAGTGCCACTTGTCGCAACATTGTCATACTTATGCCACCAAAACAGTTCTTTTCCCTTCTGTTTGTAAACTAGTGTTTTGGTCTTTGGTGTTGAAATATTGCAGCAACTTTCTGCACTGTGTTTAAATTCCACATGTATTTACGATGTTTTACAGTGCAAAAAAAAAGTTCTGGCAACCTTTTGCAGCCTATCTCAACTGCACAAATAATTGATAGTTAATGATTACGAGGTAAATCATAGTTTCAAAAACCCTCATACACATAGGAGGAGGCCTCCTGTGGGTCTTTGCGTTGGGTCTTCAAATGACTCACACCACCCCTGGGCGGCGGGTCAAGGTTGGCTAATGAAAGCACAACAAAAGTGATAATGTATTTTTGAATACAATAAAAACCCATGTCATTGTCTAATCTGCTCCCGGCTGAGAGAGAAGCCGACGGGTCTGTACATTATATATTAGAGTTATTTTCCCATTATGTTTTTCCATTAGTGCACAGATGCATCTTGCTGGGCGTGTGTTTGGGAAGTGATTTGTTTGGGAAGTCATCACCACTCTGAGAAATCAATAACCTTTTAGCCACTCAGATTAATGAGAGGCAAATGTGCCTGCTCTCGTCTCTTTTACCGGTGCACGTGAAGAAGCAATTAAGGGGGACTCCGGGTTGAGGGGGGGTAACGGGGGGATAAGTGCTTTTGACATGCATGATGGATGAGTAACCCACTGAAGACAATGTAATTTCAATATTTGAAGTGGTATGCTGTGAGGCGGCTCGGCGGTGCTCCACTTTTTGTTTCTGCTGTGGTGTTTTGCTCTTTTGAAGTCTGTTAAATCATTTCATCTCAAAGTGTATTTATTTATTGACCCTTTTCCTTGTAAAGCATCTCCACTTCTACTCAGTGTATCTAAAGACTGATTCATCTTTCCATTCATCTCGCCTTCTTTCCCTACAGCTGATCGGCTCGATCATCGGTCGACAGGGTACTAAGATCAATGAGATCAGGCAGGTGTCCGGAGCTCAGATCAAGATCGGCAGCCAGCTGGACGGGACGAGTGACCGCCATGTCACCATCACAGGAACACCGGTCAGCATCAACCTGGCCCAGTACCTCATTACCTCCTGGTAAGACCTGGTGTATGGACATCTAATTAATCAGTGCAGGCCTGAGAAAGAGAGAGAGAGAGAGAGAGAGAGAGAGGATTACTTTTAAAGGTCAGAGGTTATGGGATAGAGTGATATGTGATAATGAGGTATGTCTTTGTGCTGCTGGTAATTGGCCTCCAGGGAAACACTGAATGATTGGATTGTGTTGTGCGACAGAGAGGCTGTGTTTTTAAAGAATTCAGGTTTGCAGTGAAGCTCTGGCATCCTGTTTTTAATCAACTATTGTGATGTGTAAATATTGTGGCACAACATAGAGACGAAAGCTTATGGTGCTCATTAACTGACAAGCGAAACACAACAGATCAGCCACCTAAAATGTAGTTTATACCAAAATGATCAGTTTGAGTGATAAACTGAACAAAATGAGAAATAAATGAGATGAAGTTTAAACAATGAAAAACAAATACATGATAAAATGAGGCAGTTGCTTTAACAAGAAACACAGTAAAATGTTTGTTTTGTTTTCTTTTTTTTAATAAATATAAGAACTGAATTTATAGAGCTCACCTGGTAATACAGTTATGAAGCCCCCTGTTGTAGCAGAGACCATCTCAGTGATTAAAACAGTCACTCTCCAATGAATTTTACTACTCTCTGCCATAAAGAAGACAGAGAAACAAAAGAACTGTTTCTCCCAGGTTTTGTTGTAATTGACTTTTCTTTCTCATTCTCTGGCATTGAGGAGGGCCTTCTGCTCTGCTCTCTATGTCCAAATTAAAGTAATGATTTCAAATACTGTATATAGAAAAACTATGTGCTCAGAGAGCACAACTCTCAGCAAAGGCATTTCCAACATTTTTGGGCAAGTTATTGTGGAAAAGGTGGAAACTGCCTCAATCTACACCAATAGGAGATATTTGAAAAAGTTCCTGAAAATCCAATCAGCGCTCTCTTGTGCCATGACCAGTGTTCCCTGAAAATATCATCAAAATCTGTTGAGAACTTTCTGAGTTATTAGCAAAAATGTGGAAAACTGCCCTACCCCTCAAAGTAAACAAACCTTAAAAAGATTTCTGGATCCACATCTGCATTCAGATCACCATTAAAATGTAATGCTGTCCTCTTTTAGGTATGACTTACTTTCCCTGAAAGAATCATTAAATTGGTCCATTACTTTTTGAATTATTTTGTTAAAAAACTAACAAACAAAGATGCTAACAAATGCCAGCAAAAAATAACCTCCTTGTTGGAGATAAAAAGATTAATTTTACAGTCAATGTTAACTCAATACTCAGAAAAAGATTGCTAGCTTTCATGTGACATCACACACCCATAGAAAGCTTCTCTGAGGGCAAGGATTGTTTCCCACTACATAAGAAACTTTATTTAGGGGATAGTAGTATCAGTTGCTAATTATCTGTTTTAAGTACAAAATATACCTCAACAGTATCCCGTTTCATAAGGGAAATGTTGGGAGGAGTAAATTGTGGATCAAGGCTGTCAGAGGCTCCAGTGTGTCTGTAAGTTACAGAGACAGTAGTGCCACACAAGCATCTCCTAACCCTGACATATTTTTTTTATGTTTACTAGATGAGAGTATTTGGTCCTTCAATAAAATCATCACCCCCAAAACACTGGCCTAAATTGACAGCTGAAAGTGATCTTGATTCTTTCACCAATGATATCAAAGAGCTAACATTAGCTTATAACTCAGCAGAATTCAGTTAATCAGCAAAATTATTAAACTTACAGAAAACTGCCCCTTTATTTAAAGATTTTAAGACAGATTTTTTTAGTAGTGGTGCAAGGAGAAGGATTCTCCAATATGTTGTTTTTTTTGCATAGTTAACCCTAAGAAAACATCTGAATACAATCAGATAAATGATAAAAAGTCCTCAAATGGATTATCAGTTGCCAACAACATCTAATGTATCAAATGAGATAGATACAAAAAAAAAAAATTATATATATATATATATATATATGTTAAATTTTATGGAAATTTGATTTTTTTCAGGATTTCAGTAGAAAGTGAAATAAACATTTGAGCTCCAAAAAATTTGAATTTTCTGTCAACAATTTGTGTTTTCAGGCATTAAAGGGTTAAAATGCCATTCAGGCAAAGACTGTGCTGTTTTAAATGATATGAATATTCTCTTGGGTGCTGTCTGAGGGTCCAAAGTGCCTAAAACTGGTGGTTTACATCAGTAATCCCCTTTTCTGCATTTTTACAAGATGTAAGCATATTGTTTTGAAGAAATGAAACTTAAAATGCCTGTTCACAGCTCAACACAGAGATGACTGAAGGCTTTCAACTGATGTGATGAACCTGCTAATCACACATTTACGAAGATGAACACTTTCTCAAACAATTATGTAGCTTTATTACTTAACTTTATTAAGGAAAAATAGATGTTTTTGTTTGTTAGATAAGGGTGTTAAAAATGGGTCCCATTTAAAAAATCTCAGATTTTTTTTTCTATCCTCAGCTGTCCTCATGAAGCTGTTCTTGAATGGCTGTATTTTTCACACGTGTTCTTGACATGACAGGTGCCATGTCCTTGAAGCTGGAAGCTTGTGCATGTTCTTTCTAATTAATTAGAGCATTGTCCCTTTAGTGCCAGTATAGGAGCATGAAACCTAATGGCCATGCACGAACCAAGCAGCAGGCTTTACTGCTGAAAAATGAAATCAAAGTGAAAGAATAAGAAAACCTCCAGTTCCTTGAATGTTTGCTTGAGGCTGCTTTACAGTCTGACTAAAAATGATTTTTAATTGTTTTTATTTGTTTTTTGTTCATTTTTTCACACCATCATTCTGTAGAGTGGGTGGATTTTTCTAATTCATCTATTTTGATTTTGTTAATGATTCGAGTAATGCTTAACTGATATTACTACAAGTCGGCATAGTGTAGCTGTTTGGCAGGAAGTTTAGGACTGACCTCAGATCCACCTCTTTTTCTGTCTCAGTTGACCAAAACTATGTTTGAGACAGCATTTTCAATGTGGAGACTGCTACTAAGTTGCTTCAAATAAGTGGCTTCAAATGCTCCCCTCAATAACCAAACAGCTAATGTTACTTTGACTTGGATCAGTATTTTTACCCTCCCAGCTCCATGGGATCGTCAGTGCTCCCAAGCGATAACACTTAGATTGTTTGCTTGTATCTCTGAAACCTTATAACTGATCTTCAGGGGACAACTGGTGTGAATCCTTTCTTTTGTCAATTTATGGAGGAATCCAGGTCAAATATATATTTGCCAAAATGTTTTTATTCAGCCTTGAAGTACAGTGTTTATTTGGAAAATGTATTATTTGTTGATCCTCAGTGAAAAATCTGAAAAATTATATTTTTCTATATTTTCTCACCAAGTACGCTGCAGTGATGTTATTAGACCTCAATTTTGATTCTAATAGAAAGTGACAACTTCTGACACCAATAATATAATACCATATGGACCAATCAAATGCACCTTATTTCTTCTTTTATTGTTTTCTAGACAGTAGCATCCAATCAGGTGCAGCCACAGGTCAACAAGAGAAAAACTAGTTACCTGCCATCCCATTATCTATACCACTTGTCCCTTTGCTGGAGCCTCTCCCAGCTGGCATTGGGCAAGAGGCGGGGTACACCCTGAACCGGTCACCTACCAATTGCAAGGCCACAGAGAGAGACAAACAACCATTCATGCTCGCATTCACACCTAAGGGCATGTTTTTGGTCTGTGGGAGAAAGCCTGAGTGCCTGGAGAGAACCCATGCATGCTCGGGGAGAACATGCAAACTCCAGCAACCAGCAACCTTCTTGCTGTCAGTCACGTGCACCACCTGCTGCACCACCTTGCCACCTTAGTTACCTGCCAGTTCCCCATAAATAAAAATAGTGTAAATGGTGCCCCGTGAAAACATTTTAGACAGAAAATGCATCTAAGATTTTCACAAATAACCCTTTAGAGCAAAAATAAAAAAAAAAAAAAAAAAAATCTGCAGTAATGGGTGTGAATGTGTAAAGAGTTTTTGCTGAGACATTCTTGGCGTATTTCTATTTTTTTTGTAAAATAACTAAGGCTTGAGAGAACCATATGTAGACGTGAAAAGACTCGTTCATCATTGATCTGTGTGTGATTAGTATAAATTTCTGTGACTGACATCTATTGACATATGATTCTGACATCAGTATAACATAAATATTCGGATAGCCTAGGTTGTCTTGAAAAAAAAAAGATGCCCTAGTGTGATTGTGCTTGCCAAAATTGAGGTTTTATGTGCATTGATACAAAAACAACAGCAGTTGGCTTGGAGTTGCAAGTATTAAGCAATTCATGAGGCAAAAACAGAAATCAAATAAGATCTAAAAAAATGTACAAAATGTTAGAATTGCCCAAAGTAAGATAAAACAATTCCTGAATCTGAAGTAGAAAAACTTAAAAATAATAATCATGATAATAATTTTGCCCTGAAATAGAAGCACTTAAATGCATATTAGTGTGCTCTTTGTTTTTGGTCATGGTTAAAAACAAATACCAGCCAAGAAAAATTTGGTGAATGTCAAAACTTCTCATAAATCATCAGGCAGGTTTACAAACAACTTTCTTCCTAAGAGAGGTTGTTTAACAAGGCCCTTAAATATATAAAGCTGTAACAATAAAACAGGTATGCAAACAGACAAATGTTGAAATTGGCCAATATTTTTTCAGCATTAGTAAATAATTGTGGATGAACAGACGTCTGTGGCAGAGGGTTGTCTGTTGTGCTGTCATGTGATACTCCCAACTGCTGATCCAGAGAAATTTTCTCTATTTGGCAGATGGACTTGTCTTTTAAGCAAACTTTGATCTGATTTCAGAATTAAATGAGAAAAAATTTGTGTATTGCAGGAGAATTACACCTAGAGAAGTAAAAATGAAAATATTAGCAATGATTATGGCAGTCAACTAAGTTGCTAACATCAGTATCAGCCCTGTTTTTTGCAATTGGTGCATCACTACCATGAAGTATATCTCTTAACAAATGTGTTTCTTTTGTTTGCCTTAAAAAAGTTAACAGATACAGTGATGTACAGAACCATTACACCAAGTACACACTGGACATTACTTAAATCAGTGGTGCCCACAATGTATTGGCAATCATGGATTACTCTGTATTGTTTAATGCACATAAGTTTACTTGCCTTTAATGTAATTCAAATAAGGCCCTATCAGACACAAGTTATAAAAGAAAACAAACAATTTCAATAATAATGTCTTATTGTCCCTCCAGAGCGGCACCTTGTACACGTTGCCTTGTAATGATGCATTAACCAATCAGGGTGTAGCTATTGCTAAAATCTGATAGCTGTCAATCATTCAGTTTTTTAGCTTATACTGTCAAAGCTCAAAAGTGTAAGAGTGTTGACCCTAGTGGGTTCAAGTTGACCCCACTAACTTCATTTAAACAATTATTTTAAAACAGAAATGAAGAATATCAAATTCAAATTCCACACCACAGATTTTTTTTTCCTCATCAGTAAAATCTCACAAACAGGCTGCTTGGTGGATAAAATTAAGTAAAACGTAAAAATCATGATGTCAACATTGATCATAGATGCCCAACAAGATGAGGTAATGAAGTGGTAAAAATTTATATCCAATAAGGGCAACTTTCTGTGACATCATGACGTTCCCAAAAATCTGCTTTTAGGCAATCATTTAAAAGCTATGACTGTGAAACAAAAGTGAAGATTGTGACCTGATTTTTTTAGTGTTCCATCACAAGCTCTGTGGTTTAGGAGAATTTGAGCTTCAGGTGATTTTTGTTACAGCATGTGATGGAGCTGCTCTATCAGTCCTCTGTGCTCCTTTTAAAAATATCTCAAAGTGAAGACAGCAAGTTTTCTCTCTGGAAGGAATACTGATGGCTGAAAATACTTCTGGCAGGGAACAACACTCAAACAGATATACAGTCACGTTTTAGTGCAGGGTACAGCATGGTTACAGCATCCAGGCTGCTATTCAATACTTTTGTCAATACTTTGGAAAACTAAGCAACCCTACACGGCTTCATTTGTTGTCTGTCGAAAGTATTTGACTGTGTGGACCATGAACCATTGCTGAAATGGTTGAGGAGTAGAAGAATAGAAAAGACTGCTGTAAATTACTCCCAGAGATACCTACATAATCAATTGTCTTTCATGTAGACAATAAGTATTTAAATGGCCTTAACCAGACAAATAAGGGATTAACAGTGGTGTCCTTCAAGGTTCAAGTTTAAAGGGACAATGTGTAGCATTTTAAGTAATTTTATGAGCTTAAAACAATGTCTACATTCATAAATATGTCCTCATTTGTGTCAAATTGCCTCTGCCAACTATCGGACTTGTCCCCCTGAGCAAAGAATTTCTCATCTGTATTTACATTGAACGGGTAAGTCCTTTAGAGGCTTCCATGTCCTTCAGGTCTATAAAACTGATCTACGAACAGCCGAGAGGGACATAAAGCACTACATAGTTCTACTGGCTAAGGCTAAACACGTTTTCGCTCAGAAGGAAAAACTCACTTAATTTCTCCTCTGCTAAGAAAACAATGCTGTACACTTGAATCTCTTTTTTTTAGCCGAGCTTCTATAGCTTCATTTTCAACCCAAGAGCAATTCGTTAGCTCTGTGTGTTCACGTCTTGGTGTTGCTAAGGTGACATCTCTCCTGAGATGTGTTAAGCTGCCACCGAAAAGAAGTAATTTCCTATTTTAGCTGCTCATGATAAAAGCACACATTGATTACAAGTGGATACTTAATTTCCGAAAAACTTGTCAGAAGTGAGGTGTTTATCACTGATGAAACTAAAATGACAGGGATGCTCGATATTGGATTTTTTGTCTATGCTAACATTTCCAGTGCGTTACTGCCAATGCCGATGTCAATATTCATAACAGCCACTGTATGTGGTCAATATGTATTGTTGAAATACCGACTGTAAATACCAACTGTAAATATTGGCAATAATTTTCATATCTGACATTTATCTGCTGATAAGATATTGTTTCAACAATATTGTGCTTTCCTATAAAATGGCTATCATTGCCAAAGAGTGCTCAGAGCTGCAGTGGCTTGAGCTGCTCCTCGGACCAACATTAGAGTCTAATCCACTACTTCAATTCTTGGATTAGGTCTAAACACACAGTAAAGCAACTGTTTAAGCTGCTGTATTGGAGATTAAAATCGCAGCAGTGTTGACTCAAGTTGAATAACATGAATTTATTCTAGCAAATAGCATGCAAACGTAATGTAACCAAAAAGACTGTTGTACTGTTGTTGTTGTTGTTGTGCAGTTTTCACTTTTATTGTAAACACACAGCGCAGCACAAGAGGTTGGATGTGTGTGTATATGTTTCACTCTGCTCCTTAACTATTATGCAGAAGATGGGCCTCAAACAGAGCTGTCCGTGTCCCAAACAGACTTTCGAGAGAGACTTTGATGAATCCATGTGATGTCAGTAGTTTGATTATGAGTGGAGCCTTTGGAACGTTGTTGATGGATGTCGTCATACTGTACGTGCCATCTCAACCAAACTTTAGCTCAACATACTCACAGATGTAGAGGTCATATTCAGTTAACATTCATTTAATTTATTTGATTAGGATAGTGAATTATAATCAACAAATCAGTGCCAAGCACCAATGTAAATGTGCCAGAATTAGCAAAATGCCTCATCCATCTGTTGTCCTAAGACAGGTAAATACTAAAAACCATCAATCTAACAGTTATACTGTTTACAGGTGACAATACACAGGACAGCACACTAACACACTCTTTACAGACACAGTGGATTCATTCTATACATTAAAAAAATGGGCCCACAAACAAGGACTACATATCCGTTCAGCTTGTAGCTGTGTCAGTCATTTCCCTAATTTACAAAGCCAGAAATCTTCAGTAAAATAGAAACAGGCCTGATGAAAAAAAAATAATAATAATAATATCCTTTCTATAGAAAAGTTTGTAGTGTCGTTATTTGTTTTTCGTTCCATAAAGAAATGTGGTCCAGATCTAATAAACTGTGCTAATCTCTGCACTCCTGCTGTCGTCTTGCTCGTAGCTGCCACCTCTTCCTGCTCTGAAGGACTCTGATTGGGCCATTCACAATCATTGTAGATTGGAGCTTGGCAAGATGGATGTGCCTTATTACAGACATTGAATTTGGCTTATCCATCTGCACTGCAAGGTTAAAGAGTCACACAACAGAGTGGCAACTTTTGAATATACTTTTCTGTTGTTCAAGTTTTAGGATCTAACAACATCAAAATGCTCACTGAATTGCTTAAAATGCTCTCAACAGCCTGGTGTAACAGACAGAATAGTTAATTGAGACATATATTCTGCCTCTGACGTCATCATAGTTCAGGATTATAGGGGAGCCTTGGCCTGTGACTCTGTTTAGGATGTATCCACTTACTTTTCTATAGTTTCTGACTCTATCCACTGTGTAATTACATTATAGACAGGAAACCCAAAAGTAAATCTTGTAAAAAGAGATATATCTACCAATGCCCAGAATATCTCAAGTCAATTTAAGGATTTTTTATGTATGTTTAAAGACACCATAAGACTGAATGCATGAATATGAGATATATTCCTGAGTTAACTCTCAAACTTGTGAGACTTTGAAGGCTGGAGTCAGAGGAGTTCCCCTTTAATAATGAGAAACTTCACACAGTGTTGAAGCAACAGTTTAATCCTCTGATCTTTATTCTCTCCTCCACGTCTTCCCCACCCTCTCCGCCCCTTGCAGTTTAGAGACAGCCAAATCCACGGCTCAGGCAGCCACCATGGCAGCCCCGGTCGACCTCAACATGGCCTTCACCCAGCCAGCCTCCCCTGCCGCCTCCCCAGCACCCACCCTGGCCACCGTGGGCGCCCTGACCCCGGCTCACGTGCTGGGCAACCCCGTACGGCGCCATGCCCCTCTCAGGCCTGCTGGGGGTGAAGTCCGTCCCCTTTCTGACTCTGTCCAGCCCGGCCCCCACCGTGGCTGTCACTGCAGCACCCTCCCACACCACTCTGGCTGCGTACACCGCCAAAATCTCCACAGCCAACTGCATCAAAAAGCCAGAGAGACAGAAGTTCGCTCCGTACTGACGCAGCGGCGCGTCCGGGGGAAACGAAGGACAACTGCAGTGTTCTTCCACACACACACACAAAAAAAAAAAACGCCTGATGTAGCCATATTCGCCGGCAGAGACGCTCTTTGACTTTTATTCTATGATGCACCAACAGAGAAGAGACCAATGGAGATGTGGGTAAAGCTATTAAAAGTTATTTACAGTTATAGATAATTTGTGAGTTTCCCATGAATTGATGGACTGCTTCATCGTCACCTCATCACTGTTATTGATCACTAAAAAAAGGTTGCTCTCTTACCTGACATACACATGTTCAAACTTTAGTTTCTACAACGTTTAAATCAGGTTAAAGATCAGCTACAAGTATTTATCCTTCAATAAAATTTGTAAATTATACTCAGATGACAAATGCTCTCATGTATGATGCTTTTATACAATGTCTATGTTTGCCTCTGGAAGTTTTTAAGAAAATTTGTAAATGTCTGAGGGGTCAGGGTTTTTTTTTTTTAAATAATCTGTGCTATGGTACTGTACTTTCCTGTTCAGTGTTACATTCGTTTTGTTGGAATTTATTTTGAATGTGCAACTTGTTTAATCTTTATTTATTAGTATTGTTTCAGTTATTAAAAGTCTTTGTTTCCGGATGTGCTTGTGTCCTAGTTTTATCTACTTTTATGGCACAGAAACACGTCAATCTGCACATTTTCCTCCACAGGCAGAAGAAAACATCATTTGAACCCAATAAATGTCAAATTAATAAAGCAGCAGCTGCACAGGAACACATGTTCAAGCAGAATAAAACGAGGACACAAAGAGATTTCAGAGCCGGATCCAGGTTATTTTTGTTTTCTTTTTGAAGACAGGCCTGATGGCACTTCGTCATTTCACACCGCCGGAATTTATGAGACGCTTTTTACATCAGCATGCTCCTGTGCCCCGAACAATAACAGCCAAATGAGACAGAGCAACCCCAGAAGAGCAACAAAGAGCTCCAAGACACAAGCAGGTCTGCACAAAACCCCCAAAACCTCACACTCCCATACTGCTCTGTGGGGAGACGGAGCATCATTATACTAAATTTACTCACTGTAAGTCCCCTAAGACAGGATACAGTGAGACTTTTTAAACAGCAGAGTTTGTAAGAGGAGATGGAAAATGGCATGAAAATGAGAGGAGAAAACGAGAGGAGCCACAGTGATGCTGTAAAAATGAAATTCAGTTTCTGCATCAGCATGCACCGCAGCATCATGGTCCTCCAGAGAGGCAGCGAGGATCCTTCATCCTAACTCTTCTCTTTTTTTTCTGTTTTTTTTTTTTTTTTTTTTTTTTCAGGGACTGCATCATGGATCTGTGAGACACTGAGAGCACACACAGTCTTCATTGTTACCAAAGACACACACAGTCAAACACACACACACACACACACAAAGCCCACGCCTACAAGTTTTGTGTGTTATTCAGCCAAAGACCAACGAGCTGAAGGCTGTCGACAAAGAGCCTTGAGCTTCTGTTTTTTATCTTTAAGTATTAAAAGCCTTTTTCTTTTGATCCATCTATCTATCTAGCTATCTAGCTAACCATCCATAAATCCATAAATGCATAAATCCATGTTTCTTATCATTTATTATTCCCCTTATTTAATTTATCGGTCCAGTCATCTTCAATTTATCCCTTCATCTATTCTTTTTTCTATACACCCATTTACTAATTATCGATCTATCCATTGAATCACCCCTATAATCAGTGAGTCAGTCCTTCCATCCACTTATTCAACTTTACATCCTTTTAATCCCCCTTGTATCCTTTTTCAATATATCCTAATTTTTATATTCATTTGCCAGGTAATCTATCTATTTAGCTATCTATTTACAGTTATGTTCATAATAATAGCAGTGTGTTTAAAAAGGTGAGTAAACCTCAAAATTCTTCAAAAAATTTTTATTTTAATGCACACAAATGCATTGGGGACACTGCACATTCTATTTCAAAGCAAGAACATTGGAAAAAGTAATTGAATTTGATAATATTTTACAGAAAGTCAAGAAATATAATGTTCAAAAAAATAGTGTTGACATCTATATTTACAAACTCAAAAATGTATTGTATAAACTAAGAATTGCTTGATGATTCAACTTTCCTGAGAATCATAAACTAATATTTAGTTGCATAACCACGGTTTCTGATAACTGCTTCACATCTGTGGTGCATGGAGCCTACCAACTTCTGGCACCGGTCAACAGGTATTGAAGCCAGGACAATTGTACTACGATCCACAATTGGACGTAGTGCCTCATGAACAGCATTTTTTATGTCAGCCCACAAGTTTTCTATGGGATTAAGGTCTGGGATTGTGCTGGCCACTCCATTACTTGAATTTTGTTTGTCTGGAACCATGATTTTGCTCACTTGCTGGTGTGTTTGGGGTCATTGTCTTGTTGAAACACCCATTTCAAGGGCATTTCCTCTTCAGCATACGGCAACATGACTTCTTCTATATTCTGATGTACTCAAACTGATCCATGATCCCTGGTATGCCATAAATAGGACCAACACCATAGTATGAGAAACATCCCCATACCATGATGCTTGCACCACCATGCTTCACTGTCTTCACTGTGTACTGTGGCTTGAATTCAGTGTTTTCAGGTCGTCTGACAAACTGTCTGTGGCCCTTAGACCCAAAAAGAACAATCTTACTCTCATCAGTCCACAAAATATTGCGCCATTTCCTTTTAGGCCAGTCAATGTGTTCTTTGGCAAATTGTAACTGCTTCAGCACGTCTTTTTTTTAACAATGGGACTTTGTGGGGGCCTCTTGCTGGTAGCTTGGCTTCACATAGACGTGGTCTGATTGTTACAGTACTCACAGGCAACCTTAGATCTTCTCTGATCCTCCTGGAGCTGATCATTGGCTGAGCCTTTACCATTTTGGTTATTCTCCGATCCATTTGAATAGTCGTTTTTCTTTGTCTTCCTCGCCTTTCTGGTTTTGGCTGCCACTTTAGCATTTGATATCATTTTGGCTAAACAGCCTATCATTTTCTGAACTTCTTTATAGGCTTGCCCCTCTTTTATTAACTTCTTAATCAAAGAACGCTCCTCTTCTGAACAATGTCTTGAATGACCCATTTTACTCTGTTTTTCAAGGACAAATGCACAGCCAGCATATGCAGCGTCAGTTGCTTTCATCCTTAAATAAGGGCCACCTTTTTAACACCTATTTTTTTCACACAATCAATTACCTCACTAATTGAACTCAACACTGCTATTTTTTTGAACACGCCCCTTACAGTTAATGATTCAGTTTCACAGAATCAGCAGCATGCACGTCATGCCTGTTGGGTCTGTTGGTTTTCTATACCTTTACTAAACCTTCTAGAAACTTACTTGCAGTGTAGTAGCTGAAATTCTAACGAAAACAGTGGTTTATCTTGCTACTGATGTGGGACTGCTATTATTTTGAACACAACTGTATCTATGCACTGTCCATTCTTTCGTCTGTCCATCCATCCATTAATCCATAAATCTGTTTCTGTTCATATGTTATTTTCTTTATCCGTTTATCTGTCCATTCACCTTTAATTTATCTAATCATCCATTCATTTTTCCATTAATTCTAGTCCTATCTATCTATCTATCTATTCATTATCAATCAATCCATAAATCCTTCCAAATATCCATTGATCCAATCATTAATTCATTGTCCTTTCACCCCTATATTCATCTTCCCATTCATCCATCCAACCGCCATGTTGCTGTATATTAGAAAACAGTAAAAGCAGCTGGGGTGGCACGGTGGCGCAGCAGGTAGTGCACGTGCCTCTCAGCAAGAGGGTCGCCAGTTGATCCCCAGGTCAGACAGGGCCTTTCTGTGTGAAGTTCACATGTTCTTCCCGTGCATGCGTGGGTTCTCTCTGGACACTCCCAGTTCCTCCCACAGACCAAAAACATCCTCATTAGGTTGATTGGTGTCTCTAAATTGCCCTTAGGTATGAGTGTGAGCATGAATGGTTTCTGTCTCTCTATGTGGCCCTGCGATTGACTGGCGACCGGTTCAGGGTGTACCCTGCCTCTTGCCCAATGACAGCTGGGATAGGCTCCAGCCCCACTGTGACCCCAAAAGGGATAAGCTGTATAGAAAATGAATGAACGAATAAAAGCCGCTGACGTGATTTCTGACTGGACTATCAGCAGGTATCGTATGAATGCTTTTATACTGCATTTTAAAAGTTTGATAAGAGGCAATTTCTATTATTGTAGTTATTTTTCTGAAGAACACATTTCTCATAATTAACATCGCCCACTAAAGGACAAAACAGACCCAGCAAGATCAAGGCAAAGAATAAACAGAGGTGAGAAGACCTCAGACATCACTGATACTGAGACTGCCAAATAATCCAACAGTTTGAGTCTCTGTCTTTACATTGTTGTAAATGAGGATACCTATCAAGTTTAAGAGTGCATGCTAACATAGTGCTCTGTTATTATGTCTATTGTAGAGATCATCACCTATGAACTATAATTATGTAGTACTCAGAGATCAGATTGTTTCTCACTAATTAACGTGAAGCCTTTTGGGGTCAGTGGTGCCCCCTGTAGGCCACATCAGTGCTCATTACTGTGCTGCTGCTTTAAATGAACTTTGAGGCACACTCGTCCTCATTAAACTTGTCCGTTAAATCTGTCAGTTTTCAAACACACACTGTCTTATTTAAGGTCTCTGGATGAACAGCTACAGTTTAAACCCTCAGTCAGGCTGCAGTGCCACATCAAACTGTGATGTATTTGAATATCAAAGTGCAGCGTTCCTGACAGATTGAAGCTTGAGATGTTGAGAGTGGGGACCTTAGCTGTCACTGCAACTCAAGTCTTTGACTCTTTTTGTCTCTTTTTTCCTTCACTAGTGGACCCAGGAGTTGTTTGACAAGATGTTTCAGCCATTCACACACACACTGAAGCACACTGGCTGTGGAGTGACGTAAACTGCTCGATTCAAGTCTTGTATTTAAGAAGCAGTTTACGAGGGTCCTTAGCATATGATACTTGCATGTAGTTTACTTGACCTCCGTTTATTGCTGCTTGTCCTCAAGATCTTGAGAAAATGGCTAATAAAAATATCATACAAAACCAGCCACTGTCATCCCAAGATTACTGTAAAGTCTAGAGTATAAGACACACTACATAACTATTTTTTATGTTGAAGTAGGCTGTGTGCTACATACCCATCATGGAATTAAGGTAGCAATATAAAATGCTAAGACGAGCACATGCCCAGACACCATCCCTCATGACATGTGACCTGCTGTTAATGGAATTTGACACAAACTTGGGATTCCTGGCAACTTGGACTAGGCTGGTACTGCCACTTTTGTCAGCTTTTCTCCCTCATAAGATCATAATCCTGCACTTAAAGGCATATTTTTTGAAGTGAGATTGCTCAAGGCCTTAGTAAAATAGAAAACACTCAGAGAGTGCAAACCTCCACCAAGGTTGCTCACATATTGCTGTTACATCTATAAGCAATAGTTCCATGATAAAATTACCATTACAATATGATTCCTTGATCCAGAAAACCCACACTTAGCACTTGGAATCATGTTGATATCATTGTTAGTTAGACAGTTACTTAGCAAAAACAGTCATTCGCTAGTGGTGGTAACCTGGATCACCACCAAAATCTAATCATTTTTAAGTTGGGCCATTACCAACATCTCCTAAAAATTTCAGCGAAATCGGTCCAGCAGTTTTTGCATAACCTTGCTAACAAACAAACAGACAATCATATAGGCCTATCGGCAAAACCTACCTCCTTGGTGAAGGTAATATGATGGTTACCACTAAAGTGCCCAGCCAGCTTTGTGCCTGAGGAGAGTTAGCCAGTACTTATGCAAGGCAATACATAACAGTCAGTGGTGCCACCGACAGCCTTGTAATAATCCCACTTTTAAGTTCAAGCTGCACAGCTCAACCAGGTGCTACAGAGAGATTCTCTACAGTGTTTTATTTTTCCTTAACAAAGCCACTGTGTTAAGAACTTAAGTGTGTTGTGACACAGGGGTTATGTATCCCTCTGCCATCATCTGGTCAGAAGAGCAATAAAACACTAACTTCACTAAAACGGAACTAAATATGAGTGATTTTTGACTCGAGTGAGGACAACATGCCGTTGGTCATACACACAAAAAAATAGGGGTATCACTTTTGCACCCTAAGGTACATAAATCATAAATGTTACCCTGTTAGGTACAGAAATGCCCCTTAATGAGGATAAAGGTGTACCTTTGTTTTATTTGAAAGGAACAAAACATTGCTGGCAGAAAAGCTATGTAAGTGTACCTTTAATAAGCATGGGGTACAACCAAGCCAGTGTGTGCTCACAAGATCATCATACCAACAGAGGGGTTAACTGCAATAAAACAATACAACCAGCCACGGATTTACCACTGGGTGCATTGGGCCGGTGCCGGGGGCCTCCGACCTCTAAGGGGGCTCCTAGTCAAGCCTACTGTGTCATCCTGCCTTTGATTTTATTCATTCATTCATTGAACCAGCCGCCAGTCAATCACAGGGCCACAGAGAGAGACGGACAACAATCACGCTCATACCTAAGGGCAATTATGGGTCACCAATTAAGGAGGAAGCCGGAGAGCCCGGAGAAAACCCACGGATGCACGGGAAGAACATGCAAACTTCACACAGAAAGGCCCTGCCTGACCCGGGGATTGAACCAGCACTACCTGCTGCGCCACCGTGCCGCCCTTTGATTTTATTATATTTTAATATTATATTTGAATTTGTAAAAATAAATTAATGACACAATGTCTGTGTTGAATTGCATGAAAATCTGAATCATTGGTGTATACACACACACACACACACACACACACACACACACACATATATATATATATATAGGCTGGAAGGACAGCAAAAGGATAAGAAACAATGGTTCAGTGGAGCAGAAAACAAAAAGGCAAGAAACTAAAAATTGAGAAAGAGACTGAAGTAAGAAGACATTTGAAAGATATTTCCACTTTTGTTCATACTATCCACCACTTTGGCGTTGTAAGTGTGAAATGAGGAGGACCAGATTGGTGGCAAGAGAGCGGAGTTGGGAACACGTCGGCAGGTAGGCATATTAACCCCAAAGGCTTCTTCTTCCATTTATCAAAGTTTTAAAACTTATCACAAACTTTAAGACGTATCTTTCTATATTCTTAGCAGCTACTTCAGAGGAAAACATATTTTTAAGACTCATGTTATAGGTCAATTATGATGAAAGCTTCTGCACCAGCATGTTTTCTTGCCTGAAAAGGTCAGAAAAAAGTCAATTTTTGGGGGTCTGAAATGGAGAAAAAGTCATGTATTAGCATTTCATTTCTTCCAAAAATCTGACCTGCGGGAAAAATGCTTATAACTCATTTTGCAGTTTAAATATGACGAAACCTTCTGCACCGGCATGTTTTTCTCCTGCCTCATTAGATCCCAAAAATGTCGCTTGTTGCGTAATTTTTCATGGTCCGAAACAGTATATTTATCTTCATGGTCTGAAATGGCAAAAAAGTCATATGTTAACATGTGGGTTTTTTCAAAGCCAAGACCCTGACCATAGGGAAAAAGGCTTAAAAGTCCATGTTTAAGCCAAATATGACCAAACAGTCTGCACTAGAATGTTTTTTCAGCCTGTACATTACCCAAAAAGTCATGTTTGAGCTTATTATTTTCCAGAGTGAGAAATGGCAAAAGGTCATATGTTATCGTGGTTTTTTCAAAGCCTGACCTTAGGAAAAAAAGGCTTATAAGTCCATTTTTAAGCCAAGTATGATCAAATTATCTGCACTAGCATATTTTTCGGGTTGTGTAAAACTCAAAAAGTAATGTTTGAGCAAATGTTTTTTTATTTTGCGTGAGAAATGACAAAAAAGTCATATGTTGGCATATGGATTTTTCAAATCCTGACCCAAAAAGTCATGTTAGGAATGTATTTCTCAGAGTGCGGAATGGCAAAAAGTCATACGTTAGGGTATGGGTTTTTTTCAAAGCCTGACATTAGGGAAAAAGGCTGATAAGTCAATTTTGAAGCCAAATATGGCCAAACCATCTACACTACATGTTTTCGGCCTGTATATTATCCAAAAAGTCCATGTTTGGACAAAGTTTTTTCAGAGTCCCCAAACGACAAATAAAATCATATGTTAGGGTAAGGTTTTTTCCAAAGCCTGACCTTAGGGAAAAAAGGCCTATATTTCCAGGTTTAAGCAAAAAATCTGCTCAAACATGACTTTTTGGGTGTAAAACAGGCCGACAAACATGCTAGTGTTGATTGTTTGGTCATATTTGGCATCAAAATGGACTTAAAATGTACTTTTAAGCCTTTTCCCCTCAGCTCAGGTGTTGAAAAGCACCACATATGACATTTTGTCATTTTCCATGCCAAAAAAAAAATTTGGTAAAACATGAGTTTTTAGTTATTTCACAACCTGAAAAACATGCTAGTGCAAACGGTTTGGGAATTTTTTGCTTAACCATGGAAATATAGGCCTTTTTTCCCTAAGGTCAGGCTTTGAAAAAACCCTTACCCTAGCATATGGTTTTATTTGTCGTTTGGGACTCTGAAAAAAACTTTGTCCAAACATGACTTTTTGGATAATATACAGGCCGAAAAACATGCTAGTGTAGATGGTTTGGCCATATTTGGCTTCAAAATTGACTTATCAGCCTTTTTCCCTAATGTCAGGCTTTGAAAAAACCCATACCCTAACGTATGACTTTTTGCCATTCCGCACTCTGAGAAATACATTCCTAACATGACTTTTTGGGTCAGGATTTGAAAAAACCCATATGCCAACATATGACTTTTTTGTCATTTCTCACGCCAAATAAAAAAACATTTGCTCAAACATTACTTTTTGAGTATTACACAACCCGAAAAATATGCTAGTGCAGATAATTTGATCATACTTGGCTTAAAAATGGACTTATAAGCCTTTTTTTCCTAAGGTCAGGCTTTGAAAAAACCCACGATAACATATGACCTTTTGCCATTTCTCACTCTGGAAAATAATAAGCTCAAACATGACTTTTTGGGTAATGTACAGGCTGAAAAACATTCTAGTGCAGACAGTTTGGTCATATTTGGCTTAAACATGGACTTTTAAGCCTTTTTCCCTATGGTCAGGGTCTTGCTTTGAAAAAACCCACATGTTAACATATGACTTTTTTGCCATTTCAGACCATGAAGATAAATATACTGTTTCGGACCATGAAAAATTACGCCAACAAGCGACGTTTTTGGGATCTAATGAGGCAGGAAAACATGCCGGTGCAGAAGGTTTCGTCATATTTAAACTGCAAAATGAGTTATAAGCATTTTTCCCGCAGGTCAGATTTTTGGAAGAAATGAAATGCTAATACATGACTTTTTCTCCATTTCAGACCCCCAAAAATTGACTTTTTCTGACCTTTTCAGGCAAGAAAACATGCTGGTGCAGAAGCTTTCATCATAATTGACCTATAACATGAGTCTTAAAAATATGTTTTTCCTCTGAAGTAGCTGCTAAGAATATAGAAAGATATGTCTTAAAGTTTGTGATAAGTTTTAAAACTTTGATAAATGGAAGAAGAAGCCTTTGGGGTTAATATGCCTACCTGCCGACGTGTTCCCAACTCCCGCTCTCTTGCCACCAATCTGGTCCTCCTCATTCACACTTACAACGCCAAAGTGGTGGATAGTATGAACAAAAGTGGAAATATCTTTCAAATGTCTTCTTACTTCAGTCTCTTTCTCAATTTTTAGTTTCTTGCCTTTTTGTTTTCTGCTCCACTGAACCATTGTTTCTTATCCATTTTTCTGTCCTTCCAGCCTATATATATATATATGTATATATATGTGTGTGTGTGTGTGTGTGTGTATACACAATGATTCAGATTTTCATGCAATTCAACACAGACATTGTGTCATTAATTTATTTTTACAAATTCAAATATAATATTAAAATATAATAAAATCAAAGGGCGGCACGGTGGCGCAGCAGGTAGTGCTGGTTCAATCCCCGGGTCAGGCAGGGCCTTTCTGTGTGAAGTTTGCATGTTCTTCCCGTGCATCCGTGGGTTCTCTCCGGGCTCTCCGGCTTCCTCCTTAATTGGTGACCCATAATTGCCCTTAGGTATGAGCGTGATTGTTGTCCGTCTCTCTCTGTGGCCCTGTGATTGACTGGCGGCTGGTTCAATGAATGAATGAATAAAATCAAAGGCAGGATGACACAGTAGGCTAGACTAGGAGGCCCCCTAGAGGTTGGAGGCCCCTGGGCACCAGCCAGTGGTAAATCCGTGGCTGGTTGTATTGTTTTATTGCAGTTAACCCCTCTGTTGGTATGATGATCTTGTGAGCACACACTGGCTTGGTTGTACCCCATGCTTATTAAAGGTACACTTACATAGCTTTTCCTGCCAGCAATGTTTTGTTCCTTTCAAATAAAACAAAGGTACACCTTTATCCTCATTAAGGGGCATTTCTGTACCTAACAGGGTACATTTATGATTTATGTACCTTAGGGTGCAAAAGTGATACCCCTATTTTTTTGTGTGTATGACCAACGGCATGTTGTCCTCACTCGAGTCAAAAATCACTCATATTTAGTTCCGTTTTAGTGAAGTTAGTGTTTATTGCTCTTCTGACCAGATGATGGCAGAGGGATACATAACCCCTGTGTCACAACACACTTAAGTTCCTAACACAGTGGCTTTGTTAAGGAAAAATAAAACACTGTAGAGAATCTCTCTGTAGCACCTGGTTGAGCTGTGCAGCTTGAACTTAAAAGTGGGATTATTACAAGGCTGTCGGTGGCACCACTGACTGTTATGTATTGCCTTGCATAAGTACCTGGCTAACTCTCCTCAGGCACAAAGCTGGCTGGGCACTTTAGTGGTAACCATCATAATTACCTTCACCAAGGAGGTAGGTTTTGCCGATAGGCCTATATGATTGTCTGTTTGTTTGTCAGCAAGGTTACGCAAAAACTGCTGGACCGATTTCGCTGAAATTTTCAGGAGATGTTGGTAATGGCCCAACTTAAAAATGATTAGATTTTGGTGGTGATCCAGGTTACCACCACTAGCGAATGACTGTTTTTGCTAAGTAACTGTCTAACTAACAATGATATCAACATGATTCCAAGTGCTAAGTGTGGGTTTTCTGGATCAAGGAATCATATTGTAATGGTAATTTTATCATGGAACTATTACTTATAGATGTAACAGCAATATGTGAGCAACCTTGGTGGAGGTTTGCACTCTCTGAGTGTTTTCTATTTTACTAAGGCCTTGAGCAATCTCACTTCAAAAAATATGCCTTTAAGTGCAGGATTATGATCTTATGAGGGGAGAAAAGCTGACAAAAGTGGCAGTGCCAGCCTTGTCCAAGTTGCCAGGAATCCCAAGTTTGTGTCAAATTCCATTAACAGCAGGTCACATGTCACGAGGGATGGTGTCTGGGCATGTGCTCGTCTTAGCATTTTATATTGCTACCTTAATTCCTATGATGGGTATGTAGCACACTGCCTACTTCAACATAAAAAATAGTTATGTAGTGTGTCTTATACTCTAGACTTTACAGTAATCTTGGGATGACAGTGGCTGGTTTTGTATGATATTTTTATTAGCCATTTTCTCAAGATCTTGAGGACAAGCAGCAATAAACGGAGGTCAAGTAAACTACATGCAAGTATCATATGCTAAGGACCCTCGTAAACTGCTTCTTAAATACAAGACTTGAATCGGGCAGTTTACGTCACTCCAAAGCCAGTGTGCTTCAGTGTGTGTGTGAATGGCTGAAACATCTTGTCAAACAACTCCTGTGTCCACTAGTGAAGGAAAAAAGTGACAAAAAGAGTCAAAGACTTGAGTTGCAGTGACAGCTAAGGTCCCCACTCTCAACATCTCAAGCTTCAATCTGTCAGGAACGCTGCACTTTGATATTCAAATACATCACAGTTTGATGTGGCACTGCAGCCTGACTGAGGGTTTAAACTGTAGCTGTTCATCCAGAGACCTTAAATAAGACAGTGTGTGTTTGAAAACTGACAGATTTAACGGACAAGTTTAATGAGGACGAGTGTGCCTCAAAGTTCATTTAAAGCAGCAGCACAGTAATGAGCACTGATGTGGCCTACAGGGGGCACCACTGACCCCAAAAGGCTTCACGTTAATTAGTGAGAAACAATCTGATCTCTGAGTACTACATAATTATAGTTCATAGGCTGATGATCTCTACAATAGACATAATAACAGAGCACTATGTTAGCATGCACTCTTAAACTTGATAGGTTCCTCATTTACAACAATGTAAAGACAGAGACTCAAACTGTTGGATTATTTGGCAGTCTCAGTATCAGTGATGTCTGAGGTCTTCTCACCTCTGTTTATTCTTTGCCTTGATCTTGCTGGGTCTGTTTTGTCCTTTAGTGGGCGATGTTAATTATGAGAAATGTGTTCTTCAGAAAAATAACTACAATAATAGAAATTGCCTCTTATCAAACTTTTAAAATGCAGTATAAAAGCATTCATACGATACCTGCTGATAGTCCAGTCAGAAATCACGTCAGCGGCTTTTATTCGTTCATTTCATTTTCTATACAGCTTATCCCTTTTGGGGTCACAGTGGGGCTGGAGCCTATCCCAGCTGTCATTGGGCAAGAGGCAGGGTACACCCTGAACCGGTCGCCAGTCAATCCCAGGGCCACATAGAGAGACAGACAACCATTCATGCTCACACTCATACCTAAGGGCAATTTAGAGACACCAATCAACCTAATGAGGATGTTTTTGGTCTGTGGGAGGAACTGGGAGTGTCCGGAGAGAACCCACGCATGCACGGGAAGAACATGTGAACTTCACACAGAAAGGCCCTGTCTGA
Organism: Cetoscarus ocellatus; assembly: GCA_037902135.1. Taxonomy (NCBI): domain Eukaryota; kingdom Metazoa; phylum Chordata; class Actinopteri; order Labriformes; family Labridae; genus Cetoscarus; species Cetoscarus ocellatus. The sequence goes on from JBAMNC010000473.1 coordinate 1,176,547, forward strand.
CCTGGGGATCAACTGGCGACCCTCTTGCTGAGAGGCACGTGCACTACCTGCTGCGCCACCGTGCACCCCAGCTGCTTTTACTGTTTTCTAATATACAGCAACATGGCGGTTGGATGGATGAATGGGAAGATGAATATAGGGGTGAAAGACAATGAATTAATGATTGGATCAATGGATATTTGGAAGGATTTATGGATTGATTGATAATGAATAGATAGATAGATAGATAGGACTAGAATTAATGGAAAAATGAATGGATGATTAGATAAATTAAAGGTGAATGGACAGATAAACGGATAAAGAAAATAACATATGAACAGAAACACAGATTTATGGATTAATGGATGGATGGACAGACGAAAGAATGGACAGTGCATAGATACAGTTGTGTTCAAAATAATAGCAGTCCCACATCAGTAGCAAGATAAACCACTGTTTTCGTTAGAATTTCAGCTACTACACTGCAAGTAAGTTTCTAGAAGGTTTAGTAAAGGTATAGAAAACCAACAGACCCAACAGGCATGACGTGCATGCTGCTGATTCTGTGAAACTGAATCATTAACTGTAAGGGGCGTGTTCTAAAAAATAGCAGTGTTGAGTTCAATTAGTGAGGTAATTGATTGTGTGAAAAAAATAGGTGTTAAAAAGGTGGCCCTTATTTAAGGATGAAAGCAACTGACGCTGCATATGCTGGCTGTGCATTTGTCCTTGAAAAACAGAGTAAAATGGGTCATTCAAGACATTGTTCAGAAGAGGAGCGTTCTTTGATTAAGAAGTTAATAAAAGAGGGGCAAGCCTATAAAGAAGTTCAGAAAATGATAGGCTGTTTAGCCAAAATGATATCAAATGCTAAAGTGGCAGCCAAAACCAGAAAGGCGAGGAAGACAAAGAAAAACGACTATTCAAATGGATCGGAGAATAACCAAAATGGTAAAGGCTCAGCCAATGATCAGCTCCAGGAGGATCAGAGAAGATCTAAGGTTGCCTGTGAGTACTGTAACAATCAGACCACGTCTATGTGAAGCCAAGCTACCAGCAAGAGGCCCCCACAAAGTCCCATTGTTAAAAAAAAGACGTGCTGAAGCAGTTACAATTTGCCAAAGAACACATTGACTGGCCTAAAAGGAAATGGCGCAATATTTGTGGACTGATGAGAGTAAGATTGTTCTTTTTGGGTCTAAGGGCCACAGACAGTTTGTCAGACGACCTGAAAACACTGAATTCAAGCCACAGTACACAGTGAAGACAGTGAAGCATGGTGGTGCAAGCATCATGGTATGGGGATGTTTCTCATACTATGGTGTTGGTCCTATTTATCGCATACCAGGGATCATGGATCAGTTTGAGTACATCAGAATATAGAAGAAGTCATGTTGCCGTATGCTGAAGAGGAAATGCCCTTGAAATGGGTGTTTCAACAAGACAATGACCCCAAACACACCAGCAAGTGAGCAAAATCATGGTTCCAGACAAACAAAATTCAAGTAATGGAGTGGCCAGCACAATCCCCAGACCTTAATCCCATAGAAAACTTGTGGGCTGACATAAAAAATGCTGTTCATGAGGCACTACGTCCAATTGTGGATCGTAGTACAATTGTCCTGGGCTTCAATACCTGTTGACCGGTGCCAGAAGTTGGTAGGCTCCATGCACCACAGATGTGAAGCAGTTATCAGAAACCGTGGTTATGCAACTAAATATTAGTTTATGATTCTCAGGAAAGTTGAATCATCAAGCAATTCTTAGTTTATACAATACATTTTTGAGTTTGTAAATATAGATGTCAACACTATTTTTTTTGAACATTATATTTCTTGACTTTCTGTAAAATATTATCAAATTCAATTACTTTTTCCAATGTTCTTGCTTTGAAATAGAATGTGCAGTGTCCCCAATGCATTTGTGTGCATTAAAATAAAAATTTTTTGAAGAATTTTGAGGTTTACTCACCTTTTTAAACACACTGCTATTATTATGAACATAACTGTAAATAGATAGCTAAATAGATAGATTACCTGGCAAATGAATATAAAAATTAGGATATATTGAAAAAGGATACAAGGGGGGATTAAAAGGATGTAAAGTTGAATAAGTGGATGGAAGGACTGACTCACTGATTATAGGGGTGATTCAATGGATAGATCGGATAATTAGTAAATGGGTGTATAGAAAAAAGAATAGATGAAGGGATAAATTGAAGATGACTGGACCGATAAATTAAATAAGGGGAATAATAAATGATAAGAAACATGGATTTATGCATTTATGGATTTATGGATGGTTAGCTAGATAGCTAGATAGATAGATGGATCAAAAGAAAAAGGCTTTTAATACTTAAAGATAAAAAACAGAAGCTCAAGGCTCTTTGTCGACAGCCTTCAGCTCGTTGGTCTTTGGCTGAATAACACACAAAACTTGTAGGCGTGGGCTTTGTGTGTGTGTGTGTGTGTGTTTGACTGTGTGTGTCTTTGGTAACAATGAAGACTGTGTGTGCTCTCAGTGTCTCACAGATCCATGATGCAGTCCCTGAAAAAAAAAAAAAAAAAAAAAAACAGAAAAAAAAGAGAAGAGTTAGGATGAAAGGATCCTCGCTGCCTCTCTGGAGGACCATGATGCTGCGGTGCATGCTGATGCAGAAACTGAATTTCATTTTTACAGCATCACTGTGGCTCCTCTCGTTTTCTCCTCTCATTTTCATGCCATTTTCCATCTCCTCTTACAAACTCTGCTGTTTAAAAAGTCTCACTGTATCCTGTCTTAGGGGACTTACAGTGAGTAAATTTAGTATAATGATGCTCCGTCTCCCCACAGAGCAGTATGGGAGTGTGAGGTTTTGGGGGTTTTGTGCAGACCTGCTTGTGTCTTGGAGCTCTTTGTTGCTCTTCTGGGGTTGCTCTGTCTCATTTGGCTGTTATTGTTCGGGGCACAGGAGCATGCTGATGTAAAAAGCGTCTCATAAATTCCGGCGGTGTGAAATGACGAAGTGCCATCAGGCCTGTCTTCAAAAAGAAAACAAAAATAACCTGGATCCGGCTCTGAAATCTCTTTGTGTCCTCGTTTTATTCTGCTTGAACATGTGTTCCTGTGCAGGCTGCTGCTTTATTAATTTGACATTTATTGGGTTCAAATGATGTTTTCTTCTGCCTGTGGAGGAAAATGTGCAGATTTGACGTGTTTCTGTGCCATAAAAGTAGATAAAACTAGGACACAAGCACATCCGGAAACAAAGACTTTTAATAACTGAAACAATACTAATAAATAAAGATTAAACAAGTTGCACATTCAAAATAAATTCCAACAAAACGAATGTAACACTGAACAGGAAAGTACAGTACCATAGCACAGATTATTTAAAAAAAAAAACCCTGACCCCTCAGACATTTACAAATTTTCTTAAAAACTTCCAGAGGCAAACATAGACATTGTATAAAAGCATCATACATGAGAGCATTTGTCATCTGAGTATAATTTACAAATTTTATTGAAGGATAAATACTTGTAGCTGATCTTTAACCTGATTTAAACGTGTAGAAACTAAAGTTTGAACATGTGTATGTCAGGTAAGAGAGCAACCTTTTTTTAGTGATCAATAACAGTGATGAGGTGACGATGAAGCAGTCCATCAATTCATGGGAAACTCACAAATTATCTATAACTGTAAATAACTTTTAATAGCTTTACCCACATCTCCATTGGTCTCTTCTCTGTTGGTGCATCATAGAATAAAAGTCAAAGAGCGTCTCTGCCGGCGAATATGGCTACATCAGGCGTTTTTTTTTTTTGTGTGTGTGTGGAAGAACACTGCAGTTGTCCTTCGTTTCCCCCGGACGCGCCGCTGCGTCAGTACGGAGCGAACTTCTGTCTCTCTGGCTTTTTGATGCAGTTGGCTGTGGAGATTTTGGCGGTGTACGCAGCCAGAGTGGTGTGGGAGGGTGCTGCAGTGACAGCCACGGTGGGGGCCGGGCTGGACAGAGTCAGAAAGGGGACGGACTTCACCCCCAGCAGGCCTGAGAGGGGCATGGCGCCGTACGGGGTGCCCAGCACGTGAGCCGGGGTCAGGGCGCCCACGGTGGCCAGGGTGGGTGCTGGGGAGGCGGCAGGGGAGGCTGGCTGGGTGAAGGCCATGTTGAGGTCGACCGGGGCTGCCATGGTGGCTGCCTGAGCCGTGGATTTGGCTGTCTCTAAACTGCAAGGGGCGGAGAGGGTGGGGAAGACGTGGAGGAGAGAATAAAGATCAGAGGATTAAACTGTTGCTTCAACACTGTGTGAAGTTTCTCATTATTAAAGGGGAACTCCTCTGACTCCAGCCTTCAAAGTCTCACAAGTTTGAGAGTTAACTCAGGAATATATCTCATATTCATGCATTCAGTCTTATGGTGTCTTTAAACATACATAAAAAATCCTTAAATTGACTTGAGATATTCTGGGCATTGGTAGATATATCTCTTTTTACAAGATTTACTTTTGGGTTTCCTGTCTATAATGTAATTACACAGTGGATAGAGTCAGAAACTATAGAAAAGTAAGTGGATACATCCTAAACAGAGTCACAGGCCAAGGCTCCCCTATAATCCTGAACTATGATGGCGTCAGAGGCAGAAAATATGTCTCAATTAACTATTCTGTCTGTTACACCAGGCTGTTGAGAGCATTTTAAGCAATTCAGTGAGCATTTTGATGTTGTTAGATCCTAAAACTTGAACAACAGAAAAGTATATTCAAAAGTTGCCACTCTGTTGTGTGACTCTTTAACCTTGCAGTGCAGATGGATAAGCCAAATTCAATGTCTGTAATAAGGCACATCCATCTTGCCAAGCTCCAATCTACAATGATTGTGAATGGCCCAATCAGAGTCCTTCAGAGCAGGAAGAGGTGGCAGCTACGAGCAAGACGACAGCAGGAGTGCAGAGATTAGCACAGTTTATTAGATCTGGACCACATTTCTTTATGGAACGAAAAACAAATAACGACACTACAAACTTTTCTATAGAAAGGATATTATTATTTTTTTTTTTTTTACATCAGGCCTGTTTCTATTTTACTGAAGATTTCTGGCTTTGTAAATTAGGGAAATGACTGACACAGCTACAAGCTGAACGGATATGTAGTCCTTGTTTGTGGGCCCATTTTTTTAATGTATAGAATGAATCCACTGTGTCTGTAAAGAGTGTGTTAGTGTGCTGTCCCTGTGTATTGTCACCTGTAAACAGTATAACTGTTAGATTGATGGTTTTTAGTATTTACCTGTCTTAGGACAACAGATGGATGAGGCATTTTGCTAATTCTGGCACATTTACATTGGTGCTTGGCACTGATTTGTTGATTATAATTCACTATCCTAATCAAATAAATTAAATGAATGTTAACTGAATATGACCTCTACATCTGTGAGTATGTTGAGCTAAAGTTTGGGTTGAGATGGCACGTACAGTATGACGACATCCATCAACAACGTTCCAAAGGCTCCACTCATAATCAAACTACTGACATCACATGGATTCATCAAAGTCTCTCTCGAAAGTCTGTTTGGGACACGGACAGCTCTGTTTGAGGCCCATCTTCTGCATAATAGTTAAGGAGCAGAGTGAAACATATACACACACATCCAACCTCTTGTGCTGCGCTGTGTGTTTACAATAAAAGTGAAAACTGCACAACAACAACAACAACAGTACAACAGTCTTTTTGGTTACATTACGTTTGCATGCTATTTGCTAGAATAAATTCATGTTATTCAACTTGAGTCAACACTGCTGCGATTTTAATCTCCAATACAGCAGCTTAAACAGTTGCTTTACTGTGTGTTTAGACCTAATCCAAGAATTGAAGTAGTGGATTAGACTCTAATGTTGAACCGAGGAGCAGCTCAAGCCACTGCAGCTCTGAGCACTCTTTGGCAATGATAGCCATTTTATAGGAAAGCACAATATTGTTGAAACAATATCTTATCAGCAGATAAATGTCAGATATGAAAATTATTGCCAATATTTACAGTTGGTATTTACAGTCGGTATTTCAACAATACATATTGACCACATACAGTGGCTGTTATGAATATTGACATCGGCATTGGCAGTAACGCACTGGAAATGTTAGCATAGACAAAAAATCCAATATCGAGCATCCCTGTCATTTTAGTTTCATCAGTGATAAACACCTCACTTCTGACAAGTTTTTCGGAAATTAAGTATCCACTTGTAATCAATGTGTGCTTTTATCATGAGCAGCTAAAATAGGAAATTACTTGTTTTCGGTGGCAGCTTAACACATCTCAGGAGAGATGTCACCTTAGCAACACCAAGACGTGAACACACAGAGCTAACGAATTGCTCTTGGGTTGAAAATGAAGCTATAGAAGCTCGGCTAAAAAAAAGAGATTCAAGTGTACAGCATTGTTTTCTTAGCAGAGGAGAAATTAAGTGAGTTTTTCCTTCTGAGCGAAAACGTGTTTAGCCTTAGCCAGTAGAACTATGTAGTGCTTTATGTCCCTCTCGGCTGTTCGTAGATCTGTTTTATAGACCTGAAGGACATGGAAGCCTCTAAAGGACTTACCCGTTCAATGTAAATACAGATGAGAAATTCTTTGCTCAGGGGGACAAGTCCGATAGTTGGCAGAGGCAATTTGACACAAATGAGGACATATTTATGAATGTAGACATTGTTTTAAGCTCATAAAATTACTTAAAATGCTACACATTGTCCCTTTAAACTTGAACCTTGAAGGACACCACTGTTAATCCCTTATTTGTCTGGTTAAGGCCATTTAAATACTTATTGTCTACATGAAAGACAATTGATTATGTAGGTATCTCTGGGAGTAATTTACAGCAGTCTTTTCTATTCTTCTACTCCTCAACCATTTCAGCAATGGTTCATGGTCCACACAGTCAAATACTTTCGACAGACAACAAATGAAGCCGTGTAGGGTTGCTTAGTTTTTCCAAAGTATTGACAAAAGTATTGAATAGCAGCCTGGATGCTGTAACCATGCTGTACCCTGCACTAAAACGTGACTGTATATCTGTTTGAGTGTTGTTCCCTGCCAGAAGTATTTTCAGCCATCAGTATTCCTTCCAGAGAGAAAACTTGCTGTCTTCACTTTGAGATATTTTTAAAAGGAGCACAGAGGACTGATAGAGCAGCTCCATCACATGCTGTAACAAAAATCACCTGAAGCTCAAATTCTCCTAAACCACAGAGCTTGTGATGGAACACTAAAAAAATCAGGTCACAATCTTCACTTTTGTTTCACAGTCATAGCTTTTAAATGATTGCCTAAAAGCAGATTTTTTGGGAACGTCATGATGTCACAGAAAGTTGCCCTTATTGGATATAAATTTTTACCACTTCATTACCTCATCTTGTTGGGCATCTATGATCAATGTTGACATCATGATTTTTACGTTTTACTTAATTTTATCCACCAAGCAGCCTGTTTGTGAGATTTTTACTGATGAGGAAAAAAAAATCTGTGGTGTGGAATTTGAATTTGATATTCTTCATTCTGTTTTAAAATAATTGTTTAAATGAAGTTAGTGGGGTCAACTTGAACCCACTAGGGTCAACACTCTTACACTTTTGAGCTTTGACAGTATAAGCTAAAAAACTGAATGATTGACAGCTATCAGATTTTAGCAATAGCTACACCCTGATTGGTTAATGCATCATTACAAGGCAACGTGTACAAGGTGCCGCTCTGGAGGGACAATAAGACATTATTATTGAAATTGTTTGTTTTCTTTTATAACTTGTGTCTGATAGGGCCTTATTTGAATTACATTAAAGGCAAGTAAACTTATGTGCATTAAACAATACAGAGTAATCCATGATTGCCAATACATTGTGGGCACCACTGATTTAAGTAATGTCCAGTGTGTACTTGGTGTAATGGTTCTGTACATCACTGTATCTGTTAACTTTTTTAAGGCAAACAAAAGAAACACATTTGTTAAGAGATATACTTCATGGTAGTGATGCACCAATTGCAAAAAACAGGGCTGATACAGATGTTAGCAACTTAGTTGACTGCCATAATCATTGCTAATATTTTCATTTTTACTTCTCTAGGTGTAATTCTCCTGCAATACACAAATTTTTTCTCATTTAATTCTGAAATCAGATCAAAGTTTGCTTAAAAGACAAGTCCATCTGCCAAATAGAGAAAATTTCTCTGGATCAGCAGTTGGGATTATCACATGACAGCACAACAGACAACCCTCTGCCACAGACGTCTGTTCATCCACAATTATTTACTAATGCTGAAAAAATATTGGCCAATTTCAACATTTGTCTGTTTGCATACCTTTTTATTGTTACAGCTTTATATATTTAAGGGCCTTGTTAAACAACCTCTCTTAGGAAGAAAAGTTGTTTGTAAACCTGCCTGATGATTTATGAGAAGTTTTTGACATTCACCAAAATTTTTCTTGGCTGGTATTTGTTTTTAACCATGACCAAAAACAAAGAGCACACTAATATGCATTTAAGTGCTTCTATTTCAGGGCAAAATTATTATCATGATTATTATTTTTAAGTTTTTCTACTTCAGATTCAGGAATTGTTTTATCTTACTTTGGGCAATTCTAACATTTTGTACATTTTTTTAGATCTTATTTGATTTCTGTTTTTGCCTCATGAATTGCTTAATACTTGCAACTCCAAGCCAACTGCTGTTGTTTTTTGTATCAATGCACATAAAACCTCAATTTTGGCAAGCACAATCACACTAGGGCATCTTTTTTTTTTCAAGACAACCTAGGCTATCCGAATATTTATGTTATAACTGATGTCAGAATCATATGTCAATAGATGTCAGTCACAGAAATTTATACTAATTACACACAGATCAATGATGAACGAGTCTTTTCACGTCTACATATGGTTCTCTCAAGCCTTAGTTATTTTACAAAAAAAAATAGAAATACGCCAAGAATGTCTCAGCAAAAACTCTTTACACATTCACACCCATTACTGCAGATTTTTTTTTTTTTTTTTTTTATTTTGCTCTAAAGGGTTATTTGTGAAAATCTTAGATGCATTTTCTGTCTAAAATGTTTCACGGGGCACCATTTACACTATTTTTATTTATGGGGAACTGGCAGGTAACTAAGGTGGCAAGGTGGTGCAGCAGGTGGTGCACGTGACTGACAGCAAGAAGGTTGCTGGTTGCTGGAGTTTGCATGTTCTCCCCGAGCATGCATGGGTTCTCTCCAGGCACTCAGGCTTTCTCCCACAGACCAAAAACATGCCCTTAGGTGTGAATGCGAGCATGAATGGTTGTTTGGTCTCTCTCTGTGGGCCTTGCAATTGGTAGGTGACCGGTTCAGGGTGTACCCCGCCTCTTGCCCAATGCCAGCTGGGAGAGGCTCCAGCAAAGGGACAAGTGGTATAGATAATGGGATGGCAGGTAACTAGTTTTTCTCTTGTTGACCTGTGGCTGCACCTGATTGGATGCTACTGTCTAGAAAACAATAAAAGAAGAAATAAGGGTGCATTTGATTGGTCCATATGGTATTATATTATTGGTGTCAGAAGTTGTCACTTTCTATTAGAATCAAAATTGAGGTCTAATAACATCACTGCAGCGTACTTGGTGAGAAAATATAGAAAAATATAATTTTTCAGATTTTTCACTGAGGATCAACAAATAATACATTTTCCAAATAAACACTGTACTTCAAGGCTGAATAAAAACATTTTGGCAAATATATATTGACCTGGATTCCTCCATAAATTGACAAAAGAAAGGATTCACACCAGTTGTCCCCTGAAGATCAGTTATAAGGTTTCAGAATACAAGCAAACAATCTAAGTGTTATCGCTTGGGAGCACTGACGATCCCATGGAGCTGGGAGGGTAAAAATACTGATCCAAGTCAAAGTAACATTAGCTGTTTGGTTATTGAGGGGAGCATTTGAAGCCAATTATTTGAAGCAACTTAGTAGCAGTCTCCACATTGAAAATGCTGTCTCAAACATAGTTTTGGTCAACTGAGACAGAAAAAGAGGTGGATCTGAGGTCAGTCCTAAACTTCCTGCCAAACAGCTACACTATGCCGACTTGTAGTAATATCAGTTAAGCATTACTCGAATCATTAACAAAATCAAAATAGATGAATTAGAAAAATCCACCCACTCTACAGAATGATGGTGTGAAAAAATTAACAAAAAACAAATAAAAACAATTAAAAATCATTTTTAGTCAGACTGTAAAGCAGCCTCAAGCAAACATTCAAGGAACTGGAGGTTTTCTTATTCTTTCACTTTGATTTCATTTTTCAGCAGTAAAGCCTGCTGCTTGGTTCGTGCATGGCCATTAGGTTTCATGCTCCTATACTGGCACTAAAGGACAATGCTCTAATTAATTAGAAAGAACATGCACAAGCTTCCAGCTTCAAGGACATGGGCACCTGTCATGTCAAGAACACGTGTGAAAAATACAGCCATTCAAGAACAGCTTCATGAGGACAGCTGAGGATAGAAAAAAAAAATCTGAGATTTTTTAAATGGGACCCATTTTTAACACCCTTATCTAACAAACAAAAACATCTATTTTTCCTTAATAAAGTTAAGTAATAAAGCTACATAATTGTTTGAGAAAGTGTTCATCTTCGTAAATGTGTGATTAGCAGGTTCATCACATCAGTTGTAAAGCCTTCAGTCATCTCTGTGTTGAGCTGTGAACAGGCATTTTAAGTTTCATTTCTTCAAAACAATATGCTTACATCTTGTAAAAATGGCAGAAAAGGGGATTACTGATGTAACCACCAGTTTTAGGCACTTTGGACCCTCAGACAGCACCCAAGAGAATATTCATATCATTTAAAACAGCACAGTCTTTGCCTGAATGGCATTTTAACCCTTTAATGCCTGAAAACACAAATTGTTGACAGAAAATTCAAATTTTTTTGGAGCTCAAATGTTTATTTCACTTTCTACTGAAATCCTGAAAAAAATCAAATTTCCATAAAATTTAACATATATATATATATATATATATAATTTTTTTTTTTGTATCTATCTCATTTGATACATTAGATGTTGTTGGCAACTGATAATCCATTTGAGGACTTTTTATCATTTATCTGATTGTATTCAGATGTTTTCTTAGGGTTAACTATGCAAAAAAAACAACATAATGGAGAATCCTTCTCCTTGCACCACTACTAAAAAAATCTGTCTTAAAATCTTTAAATAAAGGGGCAGTTTTCTGTAAGTTTAATAATTTTGCTGATTAACTGAATTCTGCTGAGTTATAAGCTAATGTTAGCTCTTTGATATCATTGGTGAAAGAATCAAGATCACTTTCAGCTGTCAATTTAGGCCAGTGTTTTGGGGGGTGATGATTTATTGAAGGACCAAATACTCTCATCTAGTAAACATAAAAAAAATATGTCAGGGTTAGGAGATGCTTGTGTGGCTCTACTGTCTCTGTAACTTACAGACACACTGAGCCTCTGACAGCCTTGATCCACAATTTACTCCTCCCAACATTTCCCTTATGAAACGGGATTACTGTTGAGGTATATTTTGTACTTAAAACAGATAATTAGCAACTGATACTACTATCCCCTAAATAAAGTTTCTTATGTAGTGGGAAACAATCCTTGCCCTCAGAGAAGCTTTCTATGGGTGTGTGATGTCACATGAAAGCTAGCAATCTTTTTCTGAGTATTGAGTTAACATTGACTGTAAAATTAATCTTTTTATCTCCAACAAGGAGGTTATTTTTTGCTGCTTTTGTTAGCATCTTTGTTTGTTAGTTTTTTAACAAAATAATTCAAAAAGTAATGGACCAATTTAATGATTCTTTCAGGGAAAATAAGTCATACCTAAAAGAGGACAGCATTACATTTTAATGGTGATCTGAATCAGATGTGGATCCAGAAATCTTTTTAAGGTTTGTTTACTTTGAGGGGTAGGGCAGTTTTTCCACATTTTTGCTAATAACTCAGAAAGTTCTCAACAGATTTTGATGATATTTTCAGGGAACACTGGTCATGGCACAAGAGAGCGCTGATTGGATTTTCAGGAACTTTTTCAAATATCTCCTATTGGTGTAGATTGAGGCAGTTTCCACCTTTTCCACAATAACTTGCCCAAAAATTTGGAAATGCCTTTGCTGAGAGTTGTGCTCTCTGAGCACATAGTTTTTCTATATACAGTATTTGAAATCATTACTTTAATTTGGACATAGAGAGCAGAGCAGAAGGCCCTCCTCAATGCCAGAGAATGAGAAAGAAAAGTCAATTACAACAAAACCTGGGAGAAACAGTTTCTTTGTTTCTCTGTCTTCTTTATGGCAGAGAGTAGTAAAATTCATTGGAGAGTGACTGTTTTAATCACTGAGATGGTCTCTGCTACAACAGGGGGGCTTCATAACTGTATTACCAGTGAGCTCTATAAATTCAGTTCTTATATTTATTAAAAAAAGAAAACAAAACAAACATTTTACTGTGTTTCTTGTTAAAGCAACTGCCTCATTTTATCATGTATTTGTTTTTCATTGTTTAAAACTTCATCTCATTTATTTCTCATTTTGTTCAGTTTATCACTCAAACTGATCATTTGGTATAAACTACATTTTAGGTGGCTGATCTGTTGTGTTTCGCTTGTCAGTTAATGAGCACCATAAGCTTTCGTCTCTATGTTGTGCCACAATATTTACACATCACAATAGTTGATTAAAAACAGGATGCCAGAGCTTCACTGCAAACCTGAATTCTTTAAAAACACAGCCTCTCTGTCGCACAACACAATCCAATCATTCAGTGTTTCCTGGAGGCCAATTACCAGCAGCACAAGACATACCTCATTATCACATATCACTCTATCCCATAACCTCTGACCTTTAAAAGTAATCCTCTCTCTCTCTCTCTCTCTCTCTCTCTTTCTCAGGCCTGCACTGATTAATTAGATGTCCATACACCAGGTCTTACCAGGAGGTAATGAGGTACTGGGCCTGGTTGATGCTGACCGGTGTTCCTGTTGATGGTGACATGGCGGTCACTCGTCCCGTCCAGCGGCTGCCGATCTTGATCTGAGCTCCGGACACCTGCCTGATCTCATTGATCTTAGTACCCTGTCGACCGATGATTCGAGCCGATCAGCTGTAGGGAAAGAAGGCGAGATGAATGGAAAGAGAATCAGTCTTTAGATACACTGAGTAGAAGTGGAGATGCTTTACAAGGAAAAGGGTCAATAAATAAATACACTTTGAGATGAAATGATTTAACAGACTTCAAAAGAGCAAAACACCACAGCAGAAACAAAAAGTGGAGCACCGCCGAGCCGCCTCACAGCATACCACTTCAAATATTGAAATTACATTGTCTTCAGTGGGTTACTCATCCATCATGCATGTCAAAAGCACTTATCCCCCCGTTACCTCCCCTCAACCCGGAGTCCCCCTTAATTGCTTCTTCACGTGCACCGGTAAAAGAGACGAGAGCAGGCACATTTGCCTCTCATTAATCTGAGTGGCTAAAAGGTTATTGATTTCTCAGAGTGGTGATGACTTCCCAAACAAATCACTTCCCAAACACACGCCCAGCAAGATGCATCTGTGCACTAATGGAAAAACCATAATGGGAAAAATAACTCTAATATATAATGTACAGACCCGTCGGCTTCTCTCTCAGCCGGGAGCAGATTAGACAATGACATGGGTTTTTATTGTATTCAAAAATACATTATCACTTTTGTTGTGCTTTCATTAGCCAACCTTGACCCGCTGCCCAGGGGTGGTGTGAGTCATTTGAAGACCCAACGCAAAGACCCACAGGAGGCCTCCTCCTATGTGTATGAGGGTTTTTGAAACTATGATTTACCTCGTAATCATTAACTATCAATTATTTGTGCAGTTGAGATAGGCTGCAAAAGGTTGCCAGAACTTTTTTTTTGCACTGTAAAACATCGTAAATACATGTGGAATTTAAACACAGTGCAGAAAGTTGCTGCAATATTTCAACACCAAAGACCAAAACACTAGTTTACAAACAGAAGGGAAAAGAACTGTTTTGGTGGCATAAGTATGACAATGTTGCGACAAGTGGCACTAGTCTGAGCACTGCCAATTGATATGAAGAATTGAAACAGCATTTGTAGTTTGGAAACAGGAGTTGCTGGCAATTTTTCGTTTCCCTTTCATTTTAGTATAAAATGATGTTCTTCAGAATTATTTAGCTCACACAAGTAAATAATAAATAAATAAATAGGTTGTATACAAATCTAGAAATATGTTTGCGTTTGAAGAAAAGTTTTTTTGTTACTCTGAAAGAGTGATAGGAATTTGTCTTCAATAATTGAAAAAAATCAATGTCAGTTGTAACTAATCAATATTAAATTATAAGGTAAAGACAAAATAGTTTAGATAAAACAGGCTAGAAAGCATTACTAAAATTGCAATGAACTCTCCTGACCCTGTCTGTATTACACCAAATAATTTTTTATGTTGTTGCAGGTAATAAAATTACATCATTTTCTTATCAAGAGCCTCAACTAGTAATGAAATCAAACAAAGATGTTGAAATTTTTGAAAAGTGACTCTAAGAAGGGCCGGTTTTACCCTTTTCTTTAAATGCTTCAAACCTGTTTGTGCCAAACTGTGAGCATCCCTTTTTAACCAAAGGAGAGGGATCACTGTCTTAACTGGGCAAACAGGTTGGCGTGTTAAATTAAAACAGATAGCAATTAACACCAAAAACAGCACTGCTAGAATTGCACAAATAACTTGATAACAAAAAGGAGTAGACTGTGTTGGAGTAGACTGAGCTTAACCTTTAAACTCGCCAAGCCAGCACCCCGGTTTTATTTATTATTACACTTTCTCTTTCTATATATATTGTTTTATTGTTTGTGAGTGTGTACACACTTAACTGTCTTGTAAAAAATAATCTAAAAAAAAATAAAAAGTTTGCAGGCCATTTAAAACGACATTCAACTTTAAATGTAAACTTACTGTTGATGTTCATTTATAATGTCTATACCCAGTACTGGGGAACAATTGTAACAGTAATACTTTTTAAATAACTGGTAGTGTAAGGAATAAATAATTACTTAAACAGTAATAGCAATATACTCAATCATTAAAGTAATGCTAATTAGTTACATTTTTGTCCTGCTGCTATTACAGTGTTATCTAAGTGTTATCTTATTATTGTTTGTGTCTGCACAACGATGTAGAAAAATCATATCTGACCATAATGAACCGTGTTTTTACCTGCTGTGTTTTGAAAAGAAAAGTAATAGGCAACTTAGAGGCAATTAGTTACTTGTGATACTAAGTAATGTGTAAAGCCATCTTATGATCTATATAATCTCACTAAAAGCAACTTATTACACTTTTTCAGCTGTTTGCCCAATACTGCCTATATCATGATGACTCTTGGAGCAAGGGTCCTCAGGCCACTGCCACCCTCTCCTAACAGAAAAAGTGCCTGTGCTCAGCTTGTTAATGCAAACAATATTTAAAAGAGCAAGGGCCTGAGGAGCGAATATCAGCTCAAGTGCAGGGTGTCAGGGCTTAGTGACAGGGTTATACTGCCAGATATGCATGTGAGGGGTCAGACAATGATGAGTACTGGTCGTGTGTGTGTGAGTGTGTGTGGCAGCTTAGCGGCGGCTGACACATAGGTAAGAAAACACACGTGCACAAACAAGGGTGTCCATTGCCACACTTGTCCCTGCATTCCTTTCCTGAGAAGTAAGCAGCCTGTTTCCACAGCATCTGATTTGTCACACAGCGACCTGGTTGGTCTGCCTGGCTATTATAGGCTCGCAGTTTATTCATGGGGAGGGGGGTGGAGTCAGAGAGTGACCAGCCTAAAAGAGTAACTCCAGAGACAATAGCCACTACAGACCTCATATCAACAGATAACGGGGCCCGCCTCCCGCCCTCCTCTGAGACCTAAGAATCTCCTCTGGACGTTGGGCTTTTAAAGCAGCTGTCAATAGACGCCAGCTGTCAACAGCTCGCCCACTTTGGTGCTCATGACCTCAGACAACAGCATTCCTGTATGAACAACCTTAAAAAAAAAACACTTTAAAAATGCAGCCGGGCGCTAAATAAATCTCACAGGAATCACCTGAGGTATGCTGGCTGCGGTGATTATTTTTCCTGAGCATACAAGCATTAAAGCTGCTTCTGCTCTTTCATATAATTGCCTATATATTGTTGAGTTCCTGCTGAGGCAGTCGTTTGAAAGGACAACAGGGAAGAGGGATGGGATGTTGAAG
This sequence comes from Cetoscarus ocellatus, assembly GCA_037902135.1. Classification (NCBI taxonomy): domain Eukaryota; kingdom Metazoa; phylum Chordata; class Actinopteri; order Labriformes; family Labridae; genus Cetoscarus; species Cetoscarus ocellatus. The sequence goes on from JBAMNC010000473.1 coordinate 1,192,782, forward strand.
GGCGCAGCCATTTTTCTTCCGGCTAAATCTTCCTCTTGCAGAGGAGCGGTGTATACTGCTGACTGGGTGTAAGCAGTTTTCAAATGCATCTGTGCGTGTGTGTGGAGGAGTCCTCCTCAGTGTTCAGTGTGTGTGAGCACACAGAGCCGGATTGTGTGGTCAGAGCTCGGTCGTCCTGTGGGGGGGACGGAGAGCTGAGGAGGCTCAGTCATGGCTTGTAAGTCTCTCTGCTGATACAATGGCTGCAGCTCACAGCTGTCCCTGTCACGTATAGAACTGGACTCCCTCAGTCCTCTGATGCATTTGTGCCACTCGCCACGCGGGGGTTTACATAAAGGGAAAAAAACGACAGGCATTTTAGAAATGTGGCTTTGGGGGGTTGTGACCGTGTCCTATACAGTACGCTGAAACCTCATCAATCTCTTTTCTGTATTTTAAGAGAAAGACAGCAGGGCCAAAAGGAACTGCATTGCCAAAGTGCTACCCACGTCTCAGCATGGCAGAAAACTGCACAAACCAATTTCATATAAAGTTAATTAAAGAGACTGAAATGATTGACACCCATAGATACTTTTATAAAAGAATAAATCCCTTCCACTGAGTTTTTTGGAAATGAATGATCAGCAATAACGTGTTGGAGTAGACTGAGCTTAACCCTTTAACTCACTTACCGAGAAAATGGCTATGACAAATGTGTAGGTATGACATATTTTTTGTCCCCTTGGGGTCCTGAAAACAACATTTATTTTTTTAACACACCATACACCCAAAGTATAAAATCAGTGACCCCTACCAAATGGTTGAGCTGGTGGGTTACATGTAGAAATTACAAGCCAAAGGATAGACAATACAATACAATTTAGGAAAAATGTTATTTTCTTTAGTAAAAAAACTGTTCTTAAAAAACATTTTTAACTTGGCACTCTTTCATTGAAGCACCTCTTGGCCTTCATAACATCTGACCTTGGCACTGATTGATCAATCACGAACAAATTCACCACATTATTTGGAGTGTATCATTCTTGTGTTTTTGCTCAGCACTTGTATAGTAAAGTAACTCTGAATGCATCTTAGCAAAAGCACTGGCAAAATACAAGTGCTCAGATTGCAAAAACTTCCACCAAGTCATTTCCAACATTGTCAGGTTGAGTTATCATAAAAAAATGTGAAAAGATAATCCTGCATAGCACTGTTCAGAAATCTTATAAAAAATTCCAGGATCCTCATCCTTATTCAGATCATCACCTGCGCCGTGACCGCCATTTCCTGAAAATGTCTTCATAACCTTTTAATTTATCTTGCTTACACAGAAAGACAAACTGCAGCAAAAACATTACCTCCTTGGCGGAGGTAAGCAATATCTTCCAGGACTTTTCTTGTTTGTTTTTTTTTTTTTACATTTGAATTACATTAGCTTCAAAGGTTTCCCATAAAACCCTCAGCTCAATTGTTTCAATAAGCATATTTTAACAATTCATTAGTTTCATTGTTTAAGTTGCATAACTCTGTTGGTGAGTTTTTTTGTACAAAAAATGGAATTAAATATAAAACCTCAACTCTAAAAATTTTACTGAATTGAGCTCACGCACTGAGAGGGATTGTTACATTTCTGATTTCCTGATTGGTGGGAGACTTTTCTTTGGCAACTCTTCCTTCCTTACTATTACTTTCACAATAAAATGCTTGAACTACAAATGAATCAATTATTTGATAAAAATATTAAGAAAAGAGATAAAACCCTACATAGATTTAGAAAAACAAAACAGTCATTAAAGTTATAATTTCCTTGAAAATATGAAATAAGATAAATAGAAAGGGGAAACATCAAATTATATAGAGAGCATTATGAAAAGATGAATCATAAGCATGAATCTAAAAGTGTAAAGGACTGAGCAATTCTTATGAAGGTTGGTTACAGTCTGGAAGCAACCTCAGCAAACGCTCAGTCTTAACTATTTCTCACTCTTGGGAATATTATTGCTTAAGTATTTAAAATATATCTCATTCTTGAAATTTGTAAGAAGATATGGTTGGTTTTCCTAAGAAAAAATCCCCAAAAATATGTAATGCCCTCACACTCACCTTAAATACTCATTTGTTTTTAAAGACAAGGTAGTGAGGCTTTATGCTGCTTGGTGTGAACAATATGTTCCAGTTATTGAGTTTTTATACCGCACATAGCATTCATATAGCTCTCAGGCCCATCACACTTTTACACGTTATAAAATCTAAACATACAAAGATGGGTAGAAAAATACCCTTCAGAAATGTTTAACAAAACTACACAAGAAGTTCAAACATGTCAATGAGCCTACCTGTTAAAAGATATTTAAAGTCGTATTTAATATTTAATGTAACTTGACTACCATGATCCATCACTTTATAAAAACAGAATTAATACACAAAAATGCACACCTACTTGCAGTTTGGGTAACTTGTGCTAAAATTAAAGCTCCCAGCTGTTTACTTAAATGTTTTACGTCCATATTAGAAAGCTTTAAGCTTAATGATCGAGTTGATAAGATTAAATCTCTGTCTTTTAGTCGCAGTAAACTTGTGAACTTTAACAAGATGATCCTTGTGCTGTTGTTCCTCTGCTGCCTTTATATTAGTATTTCTTAAAGGTACTGTTCAGTATGTTTTAGTGAGGTTTTATGGAGTTCATGTCAGTGGTCATTACTTTAATCATAGTAATTCAAGTCAGCTCTGCCCCTTTTAGGAGAGAACTTACACGGAAACTGACATGTACAGATGAGGCTAAGAGTTCAGAGAAATATGGTGAATTTTAGAAGAAGACAAACTAAATCAATTTTATTTTTTGTACTACTTCACCCAAGGTAAAAAGACACTTGGGCTACTCAGTGCGTTTAAGCAGAGCCCAAACAAAGGGGCTTTCCAGGGGAAAGGTAAAGTGTCAAAAACATGTTCAGTAAAGAGTGCTAGAAGCTTGCTATCAAAGAAGTGAAGCAATGCAGATGTGTGTTGTGCGGCGTACAATCACCCCAGTGCTGTCCAGGGTTTGTTTTCTCCTTCAAGGGGGTAAAAAAAAAAAAAACTAATGTACCGGCTATTCTAATGATTTCCATACAATCCCACATCAAAAATACTGAACTATCTCTTTAATTTATCTATGCTGACATGTTCTATGGGTCTGAAACAAAGCGTAAAATAAAGAAAGTATTCAGAGAAAGATTATCACATTGAATTTTGGGGCATTTCTTCAGGATTTATTCAATTTTCTGAGTATTTCCTTCTCTAGATTAATGTGGTTATGCTTTAAACTGGATACAGCATCTGCAAATTCAGTCATAAATTATAAATGGCCTCATTATAGATTTTCCATCAGGAGGGGGCTTTTCATCTCCTTCAGTTTTCCCAAAATTAGATCCAATAGGAAGCAAAATAATGGCAATTAACAGCCAGATGTTTACTGTCCAAAAGCAGACAAGTATATAAAAGTGACCATGTAAAAGGACCCATTTAAAATGATTTT